>CM064886.1:13984762-15184762 GCA_030347415.2 Decapterus maruadsi | reverse complement strand
TGTGTCAGTTGTTTTGTTTTCCTGCCCGTTATTTTGTTGTTGGGCTTTTCCGCTGGTAAATAAACTTTTTTTTATAAACTACACAAGATCCGCGTAAAGGACGCTCTCGCTCCCCCCCCCCCCCCTCTCTCTCTGTCTGTCTGTCCTTTTCCTTTTTTCTGTGATGAGATATACTGACTGACACCGAGGCTGTTGAGAGATGTAATAAGTAAAATAAGTAAATAAATGAATAAATAAATAAAAAAACGCGGATCATCACATCTCAACACGGTAGTGACATGCAGTCCCTCAGTCCGCAATCCACAGCTCCAGTGCCAGTTCGTCCCTGCTGAGTTAATTCAGGTGGAGTTTACATTACGCTGCCAACAGCCTTTGATCTGACGTCAGATGTGACGGGACACTCTTTATAGATATAAATTCACGTGTTGATTCCATTAGTTGCATTAAATAGCGGTTATTGTGGTTATTTATTGCATCTAAATGCGTCTGGAACAGTGGAAACCTGTCTGTGAGGTTTTGCTGACGTGTGTGGACTGTTCGCCGGTCAACCAATCTCCCTCTCCGCCAGCTCCGCTTCGCCCTGCGCTGAAAGCTGACCTGCTTTGAGGTGGTCTGCTTTCCGCGCAGAGTCGGCGGGACATTTTCTCACGAAACTTCCGCTTCACCAAGCTGGATCTGTGACACCGCCTCCTGCTGCGCCGCCACACCCATATTGGCGGAGCGCGATCTGCCAATCTCCCGACTAGACTTTGCGCCAGTCTGCACTGCTTCAAACTTGCAATAGACCGGCTGCACTTCGGTTCGCTGCCTGCGCTGCGCCACCAAACTAGGGCTCATTAAGTCAACAAGGATGCACAAATCTAGATCTGAAATGCAAATCTGTAGAAAAATCAACTTGAAATGGACAAACATCAATACATTTGTCTAAACCAAAGATACTGGTTCCAAAAGTAACCAAAGAAGTTGGAGTAAATCCAAAATAGACCTGAGGATAATCAGAGAGAACACCAAGGCCCAATCCCATTACCCTCCCTAAGGCTTGAATTCTCAGTCTTAATTGAATTCCGCCGGAAAGTGATTGAGTGTGTAGAAGCTGCAAAGAGCTTGAAATGGCATAAATAGGAATGGGACAGCACTTTGAAACATATCACATTACATTGACAACACCATATGTAGCTTATTGTGTTTCACAACTTTTTTTTCCTTCTTTTTAAGTGCTTCACTTTTCTCACAACAATGGACGACAAGAGGACCAACAACCTGATTTGCTGAGAAACACACAATAATTGGTTTATGAGTCTGTGACAGCTAAGAAACATGGACCATTCTTAAACAGCAACACATCTATGCAACTTAATATGTGGACATATAATAATAACGTTCAATAACGTGCAGCTTTGATTTTATTAGAGGACAGAGAGAAGGGCAGGTATCTAGAGAGGCCACCATTAATTCCAGACCACCTGATCCTCTACAAATGTTCACTACACTGAATTTCTTGGTAACAAGGAAATTTCAGGAAATTTAAAAGTCACCTCTCAGTTTCACCACGTTGTAAGGAAAAAGATAATCTGTATGTGAACCATACAGGTATATATCATTTCCATACGATGTGGTTGACCAGGTTAACATTAAAGTGCAATTCAAAGCCAGTGCTGGTTTCCCTAATGTATTCTCGATTGACTGCACACATTTCCATTGAAGAAACATCAGAGGATGGATTTGCCTATGTTAATAGTAACTGGTTTCACTTCACCAACATGCAAATAATGTGTGATGTGACAAATGTAACTGATTAATATTGGCTACAAGCCGCCAAGGTGGGCAGTAGGTAGCTTTTTGCAAAGCAATTAACTTTTAGCAATAGCAATTCAAAGAAGACAGGGATGAAAAACAACTCATTTTATGTCTTTCAGCTTCAAGGAAACACTTGATTTAAGGAAACAGAAATATATTTAGAAATAAACATAGGCTATTTTCAAAGAAAAACAAATCAATGGGAAGCCTTAAAAGGCATAATATATCTATTTTTTTCTCTCCCTGGACAGAAAGTGGTGTGGGCCTTTCAGAGCCCCTGAACAGGTGGGTTAGGGTAGTGGATGCCCATGGAGCAGAGGTATTGTGCCCCTCATGAGGCCCCTATGCAAAATCTGATGAGGAGTCAACAGCTGTGGTGATGATGTTCAGAGGTTGAGAGGAGGTGCTCTGCCGTAGAGTGTTGCTTCGGAGAAAGGCTGCATCTTGGCTATCACTGCTCCAATTTCCAAGGTCTTTTTCAAGATGCACTTGCAAAATGCACGATGAATGACAAATGTTCCTTAAAGCTGCTAATTTCTTCACCACTGCTCGATTTTTTATCACACAAGCACCCTCCAGAATTCCTAATTACTGGTATGAGGTCAATAATGACTGCTGACCCACAACTTTACCCCACACCTCTCACCCTCAATCAAATTGCTGCATGTGTCACAGATGACCCAGCAGCACTCACAGTTTCACCACTTAGGATGTCTGGGAAGACAGCGAAGGTGTAAGAACACTGGGCACACTGTGAGAAAGGCCTGGCAGGAAGCAAAACACAGCCAATGACAGATTCCCCAAAACTACAAATGGGACATTAATGTGAAGAGGCAACTGTCATAGCCACTGACTCTCAAACTCATTTGAAACAGATGCAATGATCTATGCCACAGTGGTAGCTTATGAGATGTGAATGATGAGGGATTTGTGTCCAAGACAGGGGTGGCTGCTGGTCTTTTGAGAGGGGAAGCTCAATTTTGGCCAGCATCATAAAATGTGTCCATTTATTTATATGTAAATTCTGCCTTATGTTCCTTTTCAAGAAAATGGTCTGTGACCCTTTTGTAGTATGAATGAATTAAGCAATATTACCCTCGAGGGTGTGCTTTAACGTCATTTGAGCATGACGGTGATGTGGTCAGTCCGCAAGCGCCTCGGTCCTGACCGCATCACCGTCGTGCTCAAATGACGTTAAAGCACACCCTCGAGGGTAATATTGCGATTATACAACAACTACCAACAAAATAAAGCGTATAATTAAATTCATGTTGATGGACGTTTTACTCTCAAAATTTAAAGTTTTTTTCCCGTTTCCATGGAAATAAATGGGGTCTGACTAATACCTGATACACAACCAGTCACTTCAGTAGACTCCTACGTGTAATGGAACCTAGTTCACCTCTACAGCAAATAGTCCGAACCTTAGTAACGACCTAGCAACAGAAATTATTTTCTAGTCCCAGATGAGTGAACCCTGAGCTGACGTTCATGTTTTAACACGGTCTCGGACATTCCCGAACTAAATCAACACTGCAAATGTGGCAAGGTGAAGAGGGCCCGGGCGGGGATTGAACCCACACCTCCCAGGTAAGAGTCATGCATGCAAAGGGACATCCCCTTGGCCAAGTAGCCAGGGCACATGATCAACTGGAGACAGAAACCTCAACTGTCACACACAAATGATCCAAGTTATAACAAATATGCCGTTTTTTTTCCTTCCTCGGCTGGAAGTTTACAATATTAACAAAAAAATTGTTGGATACATGTGGCATCTGATAGGAACACCCTACAGGAGGTGTGATTTATTTTCACGAGATGAGAAGGCTAATAAAATGACGTTTGTTAAAATAAAAGGGCGGGGGGGTCCATGTTGTCATGGAGATGTATTAAACAACGTGACATGGCGGAGTAATATTTTTAGTGATGAGTCAGCCTTGCTGTAATGCTGATTTGAGCACGTTCAATATGTCTTATTGACCAATCAGGTTGCTTGGTCAGAACTACTTGTTGTATATAACTAACAAAACTACATTAAACTGAAAAAAGTATAATTGTGTTTTATTTAGAGTGTATGATATGTACAATGGTAATGGGCTGTATCGGCAAGCAAATGGGCTTCAGTTTGTCTTATGACTTCACTCGCAAAATACACAATGGGAGTGAATGGGACTGAACTTGAAAATGCTCTAGTGTCGATTTCAAAATTGCTGCCAATCAAAAAGGGGATTCAGCCTTTAGACATCATCCAATCATCATGCCCAACATCCTGGGGCCCTTGCGGGACAAAATAGCAGCATTTCTCCAATGTCTGTCAAGTTTCACCTCAAAAGAACATTTCTATGCTGCCACATTTAAGTCAATGGATGCCGAGCTTCAACAGGTTTAATGCACGGAGACAGTGCAGGAATGTATGAGAAAAAAATTGCATCAGTCGACCTATGACAAGTAGCGAGCTGACACTGAAAAAACGCATCTTAGAGTTGAATCTATTCTAATGAAATTTGCGTCAATGAAAACACAACAGTTCATATTTTACCATTATGATTTCATATTTTAAAAGAAGCGGTCTCCCATGCAGTCTTAGAGAAATAGCCTTTGGAACAATACCAACAAGAACACTGAACACTTCAAAAGACAGATGTATGAGCAAAGACAAATCTCATACTCTTAACCTCAGGAGAGTGAGATTACAGAGAGAGAGAAAGAAAAACAAAACAAAACATGCAAACATGTGTATCCAGGTATTTAATAATGAGCATCAAGAAAGTATCTGCTGTTCTTGAAATGCCAATGAGGGGCTTTAAATGTGTAAAGAAATGCAGTAATGAGTACTAGTGTGTCCATACAGTCATGTGTCAACCACAACCTAAAATCACTGAAAAAAAAAGACACAGCCAAACACCTTCCACACAATATGATATCCTAGCATCTTCCATCTATCACCTATGTGAGACATGGAGACTACTGTCTCCTCCCCAGTGCCTGTGGTGTCACCACTTATTAAGATCCAATGCCAGGTTCAGGGAGAACTGGGGAAGATAAGGTGAACAGGTTTTAAGAGGAGGTGTAGTTGATAGATGGATGGGCTACTTCTATAGGGGGCCCCCATATCCTCACATTTTCAGCACTTTTTATGGATGGTAAGGCTCAAGTGATAAATAAAACAAGGGCTGGGACCAGGCCTTTGCCTATTTAATGTCGCTGAATTGGTGCTAGGAGATGGAGGCTGGGGAATGACCTGATAACCTTACATATCAGCTGGTGTGGGATGATGAGCTTGGAAACATAAACCGTTTTTTATCCAAGTGCAGCTGTTTGTCATGGTGTGGTGGGTCCCAGCCATGTGTCACTGAGGCCCAGAGGTCTGCAGGTTTCCACTCCTATTAAACACTGCAGGCAGGAGTGCAACCACTGAAATCAGCTCTTGAGTGTCAGGGTTGGTGGGAAATGCAGCACCCAAGCAGACTTGCAGATGAAAACAAAGCGTATTGGTGAAGAAGGCCGAGCGGGGATTGAACCCCAATATCATCCGGCTGCGGACACAAATGGGCGTTCATGTTGTTAGGGGGGTTCCCGTTCTTGCAGCCAGGAACGCCCCCTTCTTCTTCGCCTACCCATGCTTGTCAATGTAGCCCGGTGGAAATTACTTTAGAATAAAAATGGCAAATGTTCAAATAGATAGCCTAAGGTAATTGCATAATAAATAGCAGTTAATATTTTAAAAAGTCTAAGTTCATGGTTAATAAGGTTAAAAAGGTAAAGTTAAAATCATTCAGTAAAAAAGTAAGTTATTGGCGTATTAAATCATGCATTTAATATGTTAATTATTTAACAATGTCTGTAACTATGTACTAATGTTTTCAGTCTGTCTGAAAGTGCAGGAAGGAAGAAATAGACACACAAATGGTTTTGAATGTATTTTATTTTGAAAGGTGTGCGAGTGAGACTAGTAGGCTACCTGTGAAAAAAACAAACAGGAAGTAAAAACGAGCAAGCTAGAGGCCGAGGAGGACGAAGCATGGACGCTCGGTGCGAACAGTGAAGGAAAAGAGACTGTCGAGAAAATGTCTGTCACCACAGGGTCGTGTAGCTATGTGTTTCGACGATGACACTTCGGAAGACTTTGTGGTGAAGTTACTGTCACTCAAGATAAGTGAAAGACGAGAAGCTAGCTGCTAAACAAGTGGCTAGTAGTTTACACAGACTGTGCTAACAGGCTAGCGGCTAGCGACCATGGCGACCTTACAGCAGAGCGGACAGCGGAGCCGAGCCGCAGCGAGATCGGCAGCGACGCGGACGACGGAGCCGAGCCAACGAGCCACGGTGGGATCGGCGGTGGCGTGTGTCTTCTCCTCCTCCTCTGGCTGGATTGGTTTCCCCCTCTCCTCCTCCTGCTGCTTCGGCCATTCTCCAGCCTGGGTGTGTGAGGCTTCAACACCTGTGGATTAAGGTAGGCTACCTCTCCTTTTTCTTTTGCCCTGTTGTGGTGAATTAGTTTGAGGCTACAACGTACCCGAGCTGCATTCAGGCCTGCATCGGTTGAACGGTAGGCTATATTTGAACAATTGAGTTTTTATTTTATTGCCGGCTATTTTATTTTCATGGGTCCCATTAAAGTGTCACAGTGATAATCATTATTTTTGAGAAGGTCTTTGAAAAAGTGTGTGAACCTGCTGAATACAATTTGTGAGTAAACAATTAATTTTTTACTTACACTAAATAGTTGTGGTCACTGAGTTATTTCATTAAGTTCATTAAGGTGAAAAGGAATAATTTTACGTTAAAAAGTGATTAAAAAGTACTGTGATTTAAAAAGTATTAGTAGAGAGTAAATTGATGGTTAAAAACTTGATTTAAAGGGGAGGTCAAGACAACATTTAAAAATCACTTTTCACACACACTGTTATTGTAGGCTATACTTTTAAGTTTGTTACAGAGACCCAATCTTATTGCTTTATAGGAATAAAGAGCTCAGGTTAGCCACCTCTCATTATAGTTTCATCCACTAGAGAGGCACTACATCAACATCCGCGTTAATATCTGGGTTAACATAAGCAGCTAACGGCAAAATGCGATCACTACTTCAACCACTATAAAAATGCAAACGGCTATCCACCACTTTCCGGAGAATGACACTCCATTCCACCGTTACTGTATTGTTGTTAGCATAGACTGGTTGATTGACATTGGCCGTGATGACTTTATTTATTATCACGTAATTTTAATGAGAACAATACGGACGAGGTTTTAGCTATATGTCACATTTCCATGTCACTATATCACCGTTGCGACTACTCTGATGTTTATGAAGTCTATCTATATCTAGATATATACATACCTCCTCACGGACCCTCTGTAGGCATTAGGGTTGCACATCTGGCCCTTGTGATAAACGCACTCATTCAATCTAGATACCAGTTCAATCAGGATTCGATTAAAAACGATACCCTTTTATTAAAGAAATGACATTTATTGTGATTCGATTCGATTCAGTGTAGCGACGATTCGATTTTCGGTTAATATCTGTTGTGATCAAGTGAGAGCCAATTCTCTGAAGGAGATGACCATTCTACAGTACAATATTTTAGACTTTTCAAATCCTATAAAGATGGTCCATCATATCTCCAAGCATTGTTGCTTTAAAGCACTGGCAAAAAATAAATTAAAAAAGGAGAATAACAAGATCACATGTCAATGATTTATATTTAGACATGGACCAGTTTCTGATTGAGAAGGTTTATGAAATTAGCCATGGAGGGTGAGCTTCTCCACCCAGCTGGTTCAGGTGCTGTTCTGAAGTGCTGCTTAGCACCAGTTCTAGGTTCAGCACCAACTCCTTGCTGTGTCAGAGCGAGGTTACCCGCAGCAACAAGACCAGCGCATACAGAGTTTAGACTGTATAAAAGATTATCGACTCCGTTTGTTTATCAATGAAGCCATGTCGATGATGAAGCTAACAAACTGAGCTACAGGCAGTGGCTAACAACAGCACACCTCTCCCAACATTGCCGGGCCAAACGTGTTGTCGGTCATCACGGAACACTTGCATCACACTGCTTTTTTTCAATCCGGGTTTAGAGATCAAAAGTCTATGCTTCCACGTCGATTGCCTAGTGTGAGTGTTCAACAGTGATAATTTGGATCAGTGTTTTCTAACATGGATTTAAAGCAGCAGTGTGTTTGATTTCATTCAATTAAAATTAGGAGCAGCTGCTGGATCTGGAAAGTCTTTTTTCTAACCTAACTAACAGCAGTCACCAAGGCAAAGCTAACATCAGGACGTCATCTGTTAACCACCTCTCCCTCCTGTCATCAACATCCGGATACAACAACAAACTACTCCAGTTAGCAATCGTGTTGTAACTAAGATATTCGCAAAAAAAATAGTTTTTATTTGGCCTGCTGATTGATTTATGAGTTATTAAATAGACTGGTTGATTGACATTGGCTGATGACTCTTAGCCCATTATCGATAACCGATTCAATGAGAACAATACAACCGATGCATCTAAGAATCCATGTCAATTTCCATGTCACTCAGGAGGCTGCTACCGTTGCAGCCTACTCTCATGTTTAAACCGATCTATATCTAGATATTTATCGTTTACAACCCTAGTAGGCATTATCTTTTTTATTACGATGGCGGGAAAAGTACGACATTGTGTTGTAAAGCTCTGGGAAATGGCCGTGGATGTATATTATTTATCTGAGGAAAATACACACAGCCCCGGGGTTGTTGTTTTGTTTTTTTACAAAGGGTTTGGTGAGCGAGACTACAGCCACAGTAATTTTCTCCACCATGTTTTGAAATGTGTGTCTGGCGTGACGTGGTTGAATACTAAGTGGACATTGCGGCACAGCGTCACGCGATATCGCTTGAAAAAAATGTTTCAACTTCAAGTGATACACGCGATGACGCGATGGATGCTGCATCGCGTCGCTCCTATCGCCCGAAACGCCATCGCGTCATTTACATTGACTTTGAATAGAAAGCTGTCGCGTCCATTGCGTTTGGTGTGAACATGTGTTATCAGGTAGATTTCCTTTTTAATAAGCTAAAATAAGCTAAAAACAGCCAAAACCAAACAAGTGATGTCAGTCCAGGTGAGGTGACCAGACTCCACCCATCAGGCTCCAGGCCATCAGGTCTGCGTGTTCGATACTAATAGCAGCGCCGGCTGCCTGCTATCACTCGGTGGTGTTTATTGCAAGCTCGAAACACTGCCCTAGTGCAGTCTAACAAAGAATTTTAATTTAGTCTTTTCATAAATAACGAGCAAATAAAAAGCATGTGGTCAGCGCCTTCAATAAAATACAAATATTTTAAACTATTTTTAACACATTTTTAACAGGCTTTTCTCTGTGCAGAGTTGCTTTTTACTTGTGTCTGAAGTGCTCAGACAGACAGCTGCACATGAACGGTTGTATTTGAATGGAAACCTGCTATTCAGAAAGTTGTGTGTGTCCTTGGGTGTCTGGAGCTTACATGTGTGTTAAACAGTGGGGGAGAATGCAGTTGCGGTCTTCACACAGCAGGGCGAAACGGCTCCTATTATCCTCACTGTGACTGTTGCACAAGTGTGTGTGTGTAGCACCATTGGATGTCTTTGGCCAAGAAATTGTCCCCCCAACATTGGAGACAAAGACCTCCAACAAGCCACACGAAGGCCCGATCATCACCTTAAATGATACAGGAGCTTATCCTCCTCTTGTTTCAGAGGCGTGGGTTGGAATAACTCTGTAATTTCCTTTATTTGGTTCATTTTTCTTGGCTTTAACTCCCATAAGAAATGGCATAATTACACACATACTGGAAAAGCCATTATGCCAAACAGTTTGCTGTATACTGTAGCTTTTTCTCCTGTACCTCCCCTTAATTTGAGCTTGGCTTTGTCTCACTGTTACTAATGATGATGTAAGGGGAAGGAGACAACGGAGAGTTAGTTGCTTGTGTGCCTTTGAGTGTGTACAGTCTCAAACAACCCCGTCTCAGCTCCAGAACACACGCATTCATCATTAGAGGAGAATCATATTTGATGTGTAGTAGTTGAATGAAAAATCAAATTAGAGAATTAGAGAATAGGAAATATTATTTTACCTATCATTATTTAAATTACTTCTAAAATTTCATTTCATAACCTTTATTTAAACTTGGAGATATATTGAGGAGCAACGTCATTTACAACATAGCCGAGATGAAACACAGAACATATAAAGACAGAAGACAAAACAATTGAGATATTCAGACATAACAATAAGCATAACTTAAAAACATACTGTAAGTATAGGTGTAGTTAAAAGCAGGAGCAGTTAGAAGTAAAATATTCTGTAATTATCGATTTAAATTGCCCTATTGATAAAAGTGAGGTTGTTTCAGATGATTTTGCATAGAGTTCCAGGTTGAAGGTGCACAGTAAGAAAAGCTGGTCTTCCCAAGCTCAGTGTTGACAGAGGGAACCTGCAGTGTGAGCCAGGCTTTTGAACGTGTGCGATGGAGACCTGCATTAAAAGATACTAGCAAATTAATATAATGGTAAAAGACCAGTAAGAGCTTTAGAAATAAATAACATCCAGTGTCGATCACGCCCGGTCGATAGTGAGGGCCATCCGACTTTGGAATGTGAGTCACAGTGATGAGCGTTGTTGCTGTCGCCAGTAATAAACCTCAGGGCTGAATGATAGACGGTGTCAAGTGGATGTAAAGTTGTAGCTGTTGCATGCCTATATAAGATGTCTCCATAATCTAAAACGGACATAAAAGTTGCTTTCTTCCGACAGTGAGAAGGAAATGATGTTTTGTTTCTGTAGAAAAAGCCTATTATAAAATAACTTTTTAATTGCTGTGGAAGCACTATAAATGGAGGACTTTTTTGGCTTTTACCCAAATGAATAGCATTTAGTAGATGACCTTGTCTCAGCATTACTGGTATGGAAGGTTTTAGATAATTCTAGCATGTACCATATTATTCAATTATTATTTTAATCCAAAGAAAGACACAATGAAAATTGCCAGAATATTTGTTTTTATTTCAAATATATTTTTGATCTGGAATGAGAGTAAATCAGGCTGTATACAAATGATACTGTATTTCACAGTTCAATGCAAACCTATGTGACAGTGTGCAGAGAGAGGCTGGTGACCGCAGCAGGGAGTTAGAAGTTAGTGTTATTGCAAATCTTCAGTGCAATGTACATGGATGAAATTGGTGACATCTAGATCTACTAATCTAGAGTCTAATCAGGACGAGGCGTAAGTACAAAAAGGATACATGAGGGCAAGGTAGATGTGATCGACCTAGTTAAACCAAAGATAAGTTAAAGAAAATGAGCGAAAGAAGTGGAAGGAGGAGTGAGAGAGAAAGAATGAAAGAAAGAAAGACTGTCACGTGAAGATAAAGCTATAGTCTTCCTCCCTGATGCGTCGTTGTGGCCACTGAGAAGTTATTACCCAGTGGGGTCAGATACAATCTTTTAATGCCTTGCCTTCTGAGACTCCACAGGTGGACCCACCCACACACACACCGTCTTTTCTGCACTCTCACACACACACACTGAGGAAGGACAAGGTAGGGTACAGGTAAAGGTCTTCGCAGGCAACAATAGTCTGTCCCTCAGGTCTTTAGTTGATGACCCTGAAAAGAGCCGTGTTGGAAACACATTAGGACCATCTGTCAATTATTCCCACACACAACATACACATGTCACTACAGACCTCAGCGTATCGGAGTGAAATGAAGTGAAAAATCGTTCAGCTGTGATCAGATGCTCGTTCGTAGCTCAACACCGCCTCGTAGCTCACTTCTTATTCATGTTTTTTAAAAGTCTTGGTACGATGATGGCACATTACATTGGTTACATTACATACTGTGCTCCTTTCTGCTCTTTCCTCTGTCTTGGTTCTTATCAGGCAACGCCCCCATCAAAGATATATTTTTGTGTGTTGCTATGGAAACTGTGTGGGCATCTCTATCAAAGTCGATAACAGGAGCAAATATAAGAATGGGAAAAAGAGGTCTGTGTGGTAGAAAGACAAATGTGTGTAATCGTGTGTGTGTGTGTGTTTGTTGGTGAGACAGCTGAAAGGGGGAGGGTCAGGAGAGATGTAAAGGAGTCAAGAGGGAGGAAAAAATCAACCGTCTGTAGTGGTTTTTGTGTAAGTGGAGTGTGCAAACACTGAAACTTGACTGACTCACTGTTACTGCTACCGTCCAGCTGTGGAAATGTTATTACAGTCTAGAAATATCAGTCAAGAAATATCTTCAAATATGAGAATTTGGTGCTTTTACATCTGGCAAAAATACAACAGGTGACTTATACATAGAGAGACAACAGGCACACAAGTGAATGTGACGCACCAGAAATGTGACTCTTTTTTTTAATTTTTTTTAAGTGAGTTAGATTTTTTAACAAATCATGTTAAGTCCGAAGGAGGCAAAGCAGATTCTGCCAACGTAAACAAACCGCTGTTGAATATGTGATGGATCAACAACACAGTTTTGGAGGCAAAGAACCACTAGACGCAAAGTGAAACTTTGGTTCATAATTATTGTGTTTGTCACATATTTGCATCGCCGCTGGTATGAATGATTTTGATGCAAAATATTTGCCGTCAAATATTTGACATTTTCATGTCTTTTATTTGTCACGTCGCTTGCGTGTAAGAGCCTTAAGGACGTACTTTTTCTACAGACACTTCTGAGTTGACATGTGGTTATGCACAGTGCTGGCATATGATGACAACCATGTCAATCTTCTGGCCCTTACATTTCTGACATTGTGTATACTTGGGTTAGTATAAGAGACAATTATACAGCCTGGGGAATACACTAATTTATTCTGGGGAAAACTGGTGAGTTCATACTTGGCGGACAGATTTTTTTCCGTACAAATTTCTCCTCACTAGCCCGCAGCCATTTGGAGGCAAAACCAATGGAGCCTTCCTCAGCTCGTTCATTACAAAACTTAGAACAGTGAACTTATTCAAGCAAAGTTCAGCTCTCGTTTTGAGGCGTTCTCTTAAATCTCTAAAAATAAAGAGTAAATGAAAAATTACATTTAGTCAACTTTTAAATTTAAAAAAAAAAAAAAAAAAACTGGAATAGAAACAAGAAGTTAAATAGAAATCTAATTCCCCATTAACATTCTTGCAATCTCCCTGTGCAAACATCAAATAACACAATCCCAGTTCTTTTACAATGAAGAAATAATTAAATTTGTAATATTCTTTTTTGTCAGTAATAATTAGGTATGGGATGCACAAAACACTTTGCTGTACATTCAGTGTGTTAGGCCTATGAAAAGGACATGATTGTTTCATGTTTTTAATCTGTAAAGTGTGAACTCATGAATACATGCTTTCTGGCTATACCTTTTGATGAGCTTAAGAAAAGCGTGGTAATATATAAAAGGTTATTTTAACAGCACTTTTGTGGCCAGCATGTGCAGGGTGGCCTTACAGTAGCGAGAGCTTCATTCAGCCTGAATGATTTTCCTAATGGAAACCCAGCTCCTAACTCAGTGACACAAGTCAATATATGGGAGATGTCCAGCAACATAGCCTTTTACTGGCTATTGAACTGCAGTGAAATACTGTACTTTGCATGTGCACCCTTGCATTAGGTGATGAGGGAACCATTTCTCTGCCTTGGAAAAATTAAAAACCTAACGTACAACTTTGAAAAGAGGCTGGGCTGTAATCTCTGTCTTCCACGTCCTTCGAAAATTCTTTGTGGATTGGAAATATCAAAAACTATACTTTGGGACACCTTTGGTTCAGCACACCCTTTGTAAATCCCAAGGGTCAGAGGAGCTAAAGGTTTAAGGTCACTGACTCCTGCTAGGGGTCATTGGCTTTGAAGTCACATCAGATACTAGAGGATGATAGTGGAGATAGGTCAAAGAATGGGATTAAAGCACAGAACACAGGCGTCCCACTCGTGACTGCCATGTGACGAGCTCGCGTCTCAGAGGCTGATCTACAAGGGAACAGGCGTTTCATTACTGTAGGACAGAGCTGAGCAAGTGCCATGCAACTAATCTCAGTTCCAGTGTTATCTATCAGATAGAGCAGGAGGGCTTCCTTTGTCATGGATATCAGAGAGCTACTTCACTGCAGTAATACCTCCTACATTACAGAAATAACATCAGCAACTCAAACAGGAAGGGTTTTTGACTTGTGCAATGCTTCAAAAAATCTGGTTGGCAGTAGGCTTGGGCGATAGGTTAAAAATTTCCAATCGGCCACCGTCACCCTTTAAATCGGCGGTTGACGATATATTCGGCGGCTATGACACGTGGGCGGAGTTGCAGTGACGTCACGGAAGGGCCGCCATATTTGTGTCCGATTTGACAGTTCTCCTCATATGAGAGCATGTAAACCACATCCATGATGTAAACCGCAGGATGGAAATAACAGTTTCTTGACAAAATGGCAGGGTTTCATACTGGGTTTGTTTCTCCATAACAACAGACTAACTCTACATTATCCCACGTATTACACGGTTTATGAGTGAATTAATTAATTTGATACGTAATGTTGATCAAAGTCCGAGGTCCGGTCACTCCGCGCTGTTTGCTCCTCAGCCTCCTCCCGGTCGACTCGTGTGCAGTTGTTTTCAACATGTTCTTGATAATAAATAAGTAGATCGATGAATTATCATAAATGTCACGATGTGCGCATTTATGTAGTCCTGTCTGTAATAAGAGACTACGGCTACGGACACGTTTGTGTCGCGGACTCGCGGTGGCACAGACACAGCTGATATCACAGCTGATCACAGCTGGTCACAGCTGTGACGCCGCGCTGCTCCGTCCGCTCTGATCCCAGGTTTGGTTTCAGCAGCGGTGTGGGAGGCAGAGAGCCTCCACTCTCCCTCTGACAAGCTTATAAAGTCGTTTTAACATCACAATTAGTCTGAAGCTGTTTAATGACGGTAAAAATGAAACAGGTGGGAGAACGGGATAACACAGGCTACCTGTCCTTGTAACTGCACTTAAGTTTTTGTCTAGTTCTCTTAATATGATTTATGAACTGACGTTGCTTTCATCTCTGCCATCACTGCCATATTTAGTGAGAGACTCGTCGGAAATCTGTGTGAATAACATAGGCCTATTACATAACTATAGATGCGAGATCCAATTTACGCACGCTTTGAATTGTGCTCCATTTAAATTAGAGTTGAATTCTGTGGCGGCAGACCATTAATTTGACAAAACAAAATGCAAAGAAAATCGCCCAGACAATCGCCAAAAATTAAATCAACCGTGACGGACTCAGCCGGTGGTCGATTGGCGATACATTCGTCCTATCGCCCAAGCCTAGTTGGCAGTTTGTTTTCTGCGAGTCAAAGCACACCTGTATGACTCTTGCCACGACATTTTGACTCAGTCAATCATTCTGAGTGAATTAAGTATTAGTTAGGGCTGGGCGGTATGATCTAAAATTCATATCACGGTATAAATCAAATCCCTTCCCAGTAACGGTATATATCGCGGTATAAATTTAAATGTAAAAATGATAAAGGACGTTTTGTAATGGGTGTTGTAGTCCCTTAGCAAAGCTACATTGATTTTTAAAAAAGCAATAATGTAATTTTTAGAGTGTTTATTGTGCAGAAAGCAGATTTCAAAACTCAAAATAAACACCAGCACTTTATGGTGCAAACAGTGCAAACAAAAATAATAACAATGCCATAAACGGTAAAATAAATTGCTCATGTTACCTTTGTTTGCTGCCACTTTCACTCCACACATCTTGCAAATGATCTTTTTCTACTCAATATCCACGCACACACACACACAAGAGTGTGTTTCATGGTGAGCTAGATGTCAGATCGTTTTGGAGTCTCCGGTAGCTATGGATACGGTACGTCCTCTCTCTACGAGGTTCATGAAGTCGCAGACCTTACTTTCACTTTCGTCAACTTACCAACTGAAGCTTTACAGCTGAACCAAGTCCAAATCCCGGACGTAGCACCGTTTTTTAAACAAGCTCTCCTGCTCCGCTGTCTCTGAGGCAGGTGCGATGACATCATCAATAGGATGGTAGAGCGCAAATCTCTACCGTGGGCCAAATTTTCTATACCGTCTACCGCATATAGGCTACCACGTATACAGTGCAGCCCTATAGTGAATATAAATAACATCAAGTTTTTAGCATCTTGTCGCAATAAAATGTTAACAGTGGGTTGTGTAAGTAACAAAAAAAAAAAAAAAACATTTCAGAAAGCATCAGATCAAGATTAAGAGGCTTAAGGACACATTCAACAAGACAGTGGGTGTAACATAAAAGAAACAGCAATTGGATATTCTACTACCACAGGAGAAAAAATGGTTGTCTGTTGCTTGTGCGAGTCAAGCTGCTGTGCAGAAGCCATCTCAGCTGTACTGTAGCTATAAATAAACCAGTGTACCATGCTGCTACCTGAATGTCACACCATAAGTGCACAATATCGGATTTTTATCATCCAGGCAACAGAGATGGCCAGGTATTTGTTTAATCTCATCTGGATTTGACGCTTTTGAGATGATTTGTGTTTGTGCCTTTTTTTTTTTACAGTATAAATTGAGCTCCCCTCTGTGATGTCTGTGCTGCCTCAAACACATTGCTACTGGTGCAGGTTATTATTTTACCACTAGATGGAAAAACAACAACAACACATAATCCGATGTGATGGCAGCATTGTATTTACACACTTGTTGTGGATTGCTTTGTTTGATGTTGATAAAACTGGTCATTAGGTATTAGTATTAAGACTAAGTATTAAGTATAAGCTCATAATAGCATAGTGTTTGATCAGCTTGGTTAGTGTCACTGCTTCCATATTTAACATGTTCACATGCCTTTCTCATACGCTGCACATGACAACATAATGCGTCTCACTGTTAATAAGCAGCCTGATCACAGCGAGGGACTCTGAGTGAACTGCATGACTGAACAACTCAGGCTCAGTGCGGGGTCAGCATATCCCTGTGTTCTTTAAATAGGATTTTTTGTATTGCTTCACCTACCACACAGCACTTGTACTTCTGCATTGTCATATCGTTTGTAACCAGCAAGACATCTGTTTTGCTTGAACACATGTAAAATGTAGCTCAAACACATGTAGGTCACATCAGAATTAGACACCAAAACACAACCAGAAGCTGGTAGTACAAACATGTGAGCATGTCAAGAAATAATTGTCAAAAGCTGATTCAAGTTGAGTCAGCAGGGGAGCCCAAACTGGCTTCAGTTCATCCAAAATAAGATCACATAGCGCTCCAAATACATGACAGCTGATGTTTCCTTTAATGGTGGATTTCCCTTTTAGGACACACTGAATTTGTAGTGTATGGGTAATGATTTAAATAAGTTGTTTTAGCTTTCAAATTATGACAGCAACAAAATATTGCAGAGGCTACTTGCTGTAATATCTGGGCATATTTACATTAGACTGCTTGCATGCAGGCCTGTGATTGGCCGGCCACTCAGAGGTCCTTATTATAATTCCTTTCACATGCCAGTAAATATCATTTCAATTATCCAGAGGAAATCATGGTTGGATGGAGATCTTTGCTAGAGCTCAAGGCACGTCCCCAAGTGATGTTGCATGCTTGAAGACGGGGTGCAATTAAATCACTTATAATGTACATTAACGCATGGATTGCCTCGTAGCTAAAGACACGGAGATAAGTCCTGCCGACATTTTCACACCAGCACCATCGAGCCTCAACATTTTTAAACTTCCTTTGTCTGTTTTGATACAATCTAATCCTGAAGGGATCCATATTTTTGTGGGGTGCTTGTTCCCAGCATTTTTAGCAAAGTAAGGAAGAGGCACAGCACAGATTGATTGAATCCCAGTTGTCAGCTGAAGGAATCAACGGGCTGTGCGAGAGAGAGCGAGAGAGAGGAGGGGAGAAAGAGACGAAGGAAGAGGGATTGTTACAGGAGGCAGATGCAGAAACCACATCAAGTGTCCAGAAAACAGAACAGTTTGTCCCAGATTTGGAGGCAACAACAGAGCCTTCTTCCAAACTAAAAACTGTCACAAAACATATTTATTAGATTTCATTATTCTGCTTCATCTTCTCTGGATCTGTTTTGTGTTTTGTTGTGTTGTGTTGAGAGTTGCTTTAGAAACACGCTTTTGATAATTATCAGTATAGCTGTGATTTAGACATTAATGACTTTAATACGCAATTAAAATTTGCTCTTATTCTTTCACATGAAAAAAGCTGATTTGTATTTTGAGGGTGGACTTTTATGTATCTATATCTAAGGATGAACTCTTTCAGACTCATGTTTTTCGTGATAATGCATTTAGGAAGTATATTTAAAACAGATGAAAATAGGCAATTATGCAATACTGGCCAGCATGGGTTACATAACCACCGCCTCAGAACAACAGTTTTTGAATTCTGGTATTGTATCTCTTCTCATGATATTTTGATTAGTTAAAAAAAAATTGATTGCTACCTTTTATTTTTATGCTTTTATTGTGAACTCCAGGCTATGGCATCTCATCGCATCTCCGGATGAAAAACTATAATATTTCAGTACATAAGTCTAATTGGAGCACAATAATGTGGATTATTATCAGAGGAATGAATGAATGAGAAAAATAATACAGGATCATCTGGTGGTGGTTTGGGGACCGGAGAGAGGATGTTGACTAAACAACTGTCAGTTGGTTTTAGTCGTGGGCAGGGTTTTCTCACTCTTTCTCGTCTCTCTGCAACAGAGAGATAAAACAAGCGCACCTAGTTCACATTCTGTCTTGCGGGCAACGTCATACTGTACGTTGGCAGCATGTAGCAGCATCTCTGCTGGCAGAGATCCCAGCAGGTGAAAAATGGAGGAAGAATTAATTTCGAAATGACATGATGTTTGTGCCACTGCTTAATAACTGTTCAATAAATACAGTTTTGATAAATTTGTTTAGTTATGGTTTCACCCAATTGACATGAATGTTAAAAATCAGTATTAATGCAATATGAACAGTATTGTTTTAATGTAGACACAGAATCAACTTACTGACGTGATTGGCGACGGCTCTCCATTTCGAAACACCTCCACTCCGACACCCCGCCGTTCTGAACCCTGACTGAGGGACAAAAAAACAAAATCGCATTGTTTAGGCAATGAAGAAAGGAGTTGGTTAAGTTTAGTAAAAAGCCCAGGTAGAGGCTGGACAGGCTAGAAGCATAATGAACGTTATATGTCATTATGAAGTATTTGCTTGTTTTGCAGTTAATTATGCACATGATCCATTTGGTCCCAAAAAGGAAAAAAGAATGAATGCACACTGCATAGCCTCTGGTTCCTTTCTGATTACGTCCGTCTGTCCGTTTGGAGTTGGGGGGTTTCCCCAATAGCCTTTTCGGAATAGTGGGGTCTTTAGAAAAAATAGAAAACCCTGCTATTACGATGAATGGAAGTCTATTTTCGGAAAGGCAGGGTGTAACCAACGTGATTATAGGCATCAAAGCGTTAATTCAAGGCTAAGGTGAAATATCGAGATATATACTGTGTATTCGTGACATGCCCTAAAAATATCGGGATATTAGTAAAAGGCCATATCGCCCAGCCCTTCTGTCAAGTTACTTATGTTACATTTTCACATGATGATTTTCACTTTATATGACAGTAATGAATATCTCTGACACAAATCAATGTTGTTTTGGTTGAACTTGAACCGGTGACCTATCAGTTGGGGGGAGATCTTGCCAACAACCAGGACACACTATCCAATTCCATTTTATTCACTGAGTCAGATGGCATTTATTCATACTACATTAAAAGGTTTATTTTACGCCCATATCAAAAGGAAATATTCAAGAAAAGTATTTTGACAGGGCTGTCCTCAGTTGGCATTTCCTCTAAGAGAAGACAAACAACTGTCAGGATTGCGCTTACTCCCCCACTCGCTGCTCCTCTGTCTCTCACTATCTTTGCATTGAGCCGGTGTGCTTGTGTTTTCACCTTTTGTTGTCTTTTCAGAACTTGCAATGCCACATATTTCTATTCTGAGCTTCTTTATTCTGATTAGCAGTGTCAAACACAGCGGTTCATTCTTTTGCCTGATTGTTTTATGGTTGTAAGACCAGACCTTTACCTCACCTGTAAATAAATAGCCTTTTAACTATATTTGACCTACCTGGAGAGTCTGTTTCATGATCATACTTGTTCATTACACAGGTATGCACTTTCTGCTCTAGGCCTCAGACGGGCCATGGAAGTAATAAACTGAAGATTCCAAATTAAGTGGAAACCAGGGATTTGATCATTAATTTTGTTTTACATTTTAAAAAACTAAAAAACAAAACAAATGTGTTTGAATTTATTGAAATTGGTTAAATTGTTCACAAATTCTTTATTCTGGATCAAAATTTGAAGGATGGTGATGGCAGGTCTTTCTACAAGTCAGCAGTGTAAAACTCAAAGAGGTTTTTCACCAACAGCTGTTCAAGTGTTCAAAACTCAAAACACTGAATGAGCTCACTCATTTTTCATTTCTTTTTTTTCCATTTCTCAGATTGGTTGTTTATTGAGAACTTTTGAAATGACCTTTTTGCACATTCAGTATTGAACCTAAAACTAATAAAGCCTTAAGTTATTTATTTTTTTAATCATTAGATTAATGATCAACTTTTTCATTTCTAATGGCTCCATCTGCATCTTTCCAATAGTCATTTCTAATTAGGTAAAACAAAACAAACCAATATCAAGAACTTTGATTATCGATACGTTGTGTTTTTTCTTAATCAATATTGGCAACTTATTGGGGCAGACCGGCAAAGATAATTCAGACAGGCTGCAGAGGGACCTGAGTTTGACACAGCTTGCAATAATCTCCATGCATATTTATTGACAACAGCTGTAGTGAAAACGTGAGGCTGAAAAACTCTTGACATGATCAAACTTTAAAGGATGTGTTAGCTAACTCCAGTATTCTGTGGCTAAACATCAGACTGGCGGAGAAACACGTTAACTCTCCGGCTGATCGAGTGGCGGTAAAAAACAGCTGACTGCTCGGAGACTTTCCAATTTCCGTGGTTGAAAGCAGGATCTTGAATGCAACCTGGTCAAAGTCTGCATTCTCCGTGGCGGTAACCTGCATGCTGACAAAGTTAGATGTCAGACCGGTAGCCTGTGCTGTGGGCTCGGGAAAATTGACTTGATTATAGCCTAGCCTACTTGATTTTGAACTTTGGTAACAGCTCTGCCTCTCCTCGTTTTGCCGCTCAGGGTAACAGCTGACTGGCGTGACTTCACCGTGATGTTGATGGTCCTGACTGTGCAGAGCAGAGCGGTATCGGTGCCTGACAGGGTAACAGCTGACTCCGCGCATTTGATTACAACTGCAGTGGGTGATTTATTAACACATATTAAGAAGCTAAAACTACCGTTTAACGGTGACATTTCATTTTGAATGCTTTATTAACAGAAAGGTGACGGTTTTGACAAAACAGCTGACTTTTGCTCTAATGTCACATTCTGTGAAACAATTAATGCTCAGCAGCGTCGGGCCGCTGAAACACTCGGTGGAATCAGAATGGCTGAGCTGGGAGCATCGTATGTCTCACTTCAGTAGACCGAACACGCTCTCGACTACGAGTTCAATTCCAATCAGCGACTATTGGAGGTCAGTCCCTTCATTTCTCCTCCCCATTTATTCAGGGAAGAAATTTAGTGGTGGCTCTCTTTTTCAAATTCTGCATGATTACAAAAACCAATGATTCAATATTCAATTTTTAGTTACATTGTAAAGAATTTGTGAGACCAAAACTAAACCGTTTTCTAAAACAATCAAAAAATAACATGATCCAGTTTAGACATTTTGATTTTCCACTTTCCAGCAATCACGATGCATGTCCGTTGCCTTGAACAGGCTCACTGATTTCAGTGATTTATGAATGTAATTCTGGCCCGATTTTACTGGCCCCGGGCCAGTCCTGGGATGTGACCCTGCACAGGTATGCACGTTCTGCTCTAGGCCTCAGACGGGCCATGGAAGTAATAAACTGAAGATTCCTAATTAAGTGGAAACCAGAGATTTGATCATTAATTTTGTTTTACAGTTTAATTCTACATTAAACAACTGAACTTGAAGAAATGCACATGCGTTTTATGTTTTTTTACTGCTAATGGGTGATGAAGTGTTCAAAACCAAAAAGAATGAGCCCACTCATTTTTCATTTCATTTTTTTTCATTTCTCCTTTATTTATTCAGGGAAGGTCAATTGAGAGCGAGCTCTCTTTTTCAATGACGCCCTGATTACAAAAACACAATGATTCAATATACAATGTCATCCACAGTTACAGGTTGTAAAACATTTGGTAATACGTTTTTAAAACAATCTAAGGAAGTAAGATGATCCAGTTTCAGACAGCTTTGTAGGTTATTCCATTTTTGGGGGGCGTAAAACTGAAAGGCAGTTTTCCCCAATCATCAATTCATTAACCTGTCACCACTAAAGTGGGCAAGACTAGGCTACATGGGGTGTCCAGCTCAGTTCTTGTAGGAAACAAGGAAACGTTTCTTCCAATAGGTTGTTTGACTCAGTATTGTCTCTTGGGGTACAAAGTGATTTTACAGGACAGAAACGGTTGTGGCTACCTGGTTAGCATGCTAATTTCAGTATAGCTCTGCAACTAGGGCGCATGGCGTCTGTCCGACTACCCATTTCTCCGACCATACATTTCTTTATTTTTGCGTCCATTAGTCCGACCTCCCATTTCGGAGGAGAAATGAGCCATCGGACTTTGGGGCAGTCGGACTGATGTATGCTCCCCTGCAACTAGGGGTGTGTAGCCTACTGCATTGGCAAGAATCTGGTGATATTAGCAAGAGGATATATTGCAATTTTTTCCTTCTTTTTTGATTGTACTTTTTTGAAGTTAGCTAACACTTGAGCATGCGATGAGCCACAGATCTGTGCTCACATGTGCTCTCATTGTTCATGCTCAAGGATTCAATCATGGCTGAATGACTGCTGCCGACTATTAGCAGTCATTCAAAATGCAACACAAAAATGAACCACCACCGTGAATGTTTGCATGTATAATTAATTTTAAAAATGATATAATGCCTTTGAATATCAATACAGAATTGTGAAATGGAATATCAATATTTTTTTACACCCTTATCTGCAAAACCATTCATAAATGTTCCTAGGCTTTTCTGCCCGAGGCTCTGCCATAGATTCTGTAGCCTATACTGTGTCTTCGTCGCTACGGTTGCTCCAGGCTTCAGCGCTGTCAAACCAAGTCACTACTAGTCAATGTGAAACATATTTCTACTGGTGTGTCAGTCGAGGAATGTAGCCACAGACATCAGAGCAAATGGAGAAGTAGATGATATTACTGAGTCTGGTGTTTTAAAAGTGACGAATGAAAATTTTATACGGCGAAAGAGATGTAGTGTAGAAGGAATTTTAAATCGCAAAGTAATGGAGATGCTGTTTTCAAAATGGTGGAGCCAGTCACTTCATCATGAGTTGTTTTGTGTCTGCTGTAAATACCCTGTGTTTCATATTGCAGCCTCAAGTGTTATATTTCACCAGCTTGCTTGTTTTCACATCTCTCACCTAGTCTTGAACCGATATCATGACTTCCTTTTAGTGAAGTGTGACACGTAATAAATTGCAGAGAAACATGTCACGTTGAAAGGCCTACACCATGTCGGCCTAGTTTTGTTCTTTATCTCAGCAGCAGACAGTGGGCTGGGAGCTGCTGTGTGGCATCGCTGTGACAGGCAGCCGTGCCAATGAGGTCTCCGATGGTTTCTTTTTAATCTTTACAGTTCCTGACATGCCTGCAAAGTTGACATATTTGCAAATGTCACGATGTTGTGATATCTGCTTTGTGCCACGCTTTACCCCCTCGTCGCGGATCGTGTTTCCATGGTAACAGCTTTAGGGACCCTCATGTTCTTGATGAAGTTAAGTAAGAGAGGGCTAATGACTGGCATGCGTATGCATGCATCTTCCCAGCATCAGATACACAAAGAACTGTTACTGTGCAGTACCAGACACACAGCGTGGTATTTTACACTTAAAGACACAATCAACTTTTGTTTTTAGAATAACTGTTCAGCATTTAAAACATTATTTTAAAAATATTAATTAGTTCCATGACAACCAAAAGCATTGGCATAGCAACAAATAAGGCATGACGTAATGGAAAGAAACCAGAAATATTGGATAGAAATGCCCACCGATCTGCCATCTCCATCAATGTGGTTATTTCTTCTTCTACCTCCCTGTAATCAGAAAGCGAGTGCAGTGACATCCTGTCAAAGGTTGCACGTCAAGAAAGTGTTTGCACACACATTTTTCAGCAGTTTGTGCTTCAGTGTCCATGTGCACAGCAGCGGTCTCTCCAACGAGTTACTGAGGCGGCAGATTTTTTTTTCTTCTTTTCCCCTCCAACCTCAAACTGAGACTAGAACTCGATGGAAGAGCTTCACTCTCGGTGCCTCGCACAGAAACTTTGCCTCATTTCCGGCACATACTCAGTTTCACTGTCACTTTTTCAAGTCCAATCCGATCAAATGAGCTCTTTCCTCCTTTTCTCTCGTCTTTTCTTTTACTTTATTCAGAGGTGAAGATTGGTAGTTACTGTCTATTTTTAGCCTGTGCTACGTTCCCTTTTAGCTTCAGACTATATGGCGCAGATTCTTTTTTTTTTGCTCATGCACAATGAACCTTAGCTCTTTCTTGTTCACTGGCATTCCTCAGGGGATGAAGCTGCAGAGCGGTTGGAGGAGTTTTGGGGGAAAAAAATCCAAACTTTTCTAAAGTATAACTAAGGCATGTGTTCGGAAAGTAACAGCAAAGGATACGATCTCTGTGCTGGGATATCGTCTCATGAGGGTGTCACACATGCAGGGATTGGTGTTACATACTTGCTGAGTTGCTCAATGTGTCTGAGGGCCATGTGCTGTGTGTTAAACTAGAGAGGGATATGAGAACATGCCCAGATGGCGCCTTCCTCCTTTTCTTTCTGCAAGCAACTGCTGGCTTGAGGATGGTTTCAAGTCATCAAATACTGGTCACATTTTGCTTTTAACATGAACCATGAGACAAGTAGCGGCATACAGAGACAGTGTCACAAGATTACCCAAATACTGGAAACATGATGAAACACCACCAAAACTATGTAGGTTGAAGTATGTGGCAGGTAAACGAGAGGGGGCACATACTCTAGAGGAAGAGGCAGCTTCACCTCAGCACAAAGTGAAGCAAATATGTGATTTAAAACTGTCTCCGGCAAGAAACCCGTCAAAGGAAAAGCCGACTTCAAAGAGGACCCTGTCCTTTCACCTGAGATTATCTGTCCTCCAATTTGGTATTATGTTTCAACAGTTTTCCCCAGAGAAGACATCAATCAAAACTGCCTTCAATGTGTAGAATAAATTGTTTAAATTTGGAACAAAGTGTAAAACAAATTGATTTTATTTTCAAGGGACCTGCATAGTCTCTTTATAATTTGAAAATAAATCACCCGTACTGTCCTAAGTAATTAGGACTCAGATATGGCTTGTTTCTGCCACAACATGTGTTGATTATTGAAAAAAAAAAAAAAGTTAGGGCAGGTCAAACATAACAAATTTTCCTTAAAAATATGTAGGCTACATACTGATTAGTTAATAACATTTCCACTTGACAGGTTCTGGCAAATAAAACAGCACTAAAGCACTAAATATTTAAAACACAATGTGCAGATGTAGCTAGGTCTAATGGCTAAAAGAACGGTTATTGCCTCTGTAAACTCTGCCTCAAAGCACTGCGGTATCAACAAGTGAGGGACAGGATATGAGGAAGACACTCTGGATCCCTCTCTCTGGCAACAGCTTCATTAATCACAGCCCCAATCGAAACAAGGGCTGCTTAGTGCTTCCCACTAACACTCAACTACGATACGTTTTACCATCCTTCACTTGTTTTGTCTTTGAGTGTGAAAGTCTTGATGTTTGAGTGGAAATACAACAGAAAATAATCCACATTGTGGCCATGAAAGGGAAATTGATTCACAGAGGGAAAGTCACTCTATAAACAATATGCTTCAAGAGGAATCAAGGTGCTGAACCAGGACTCATGGCATTCACCTAAATGGAGACTATATGTGGAGAGGGTGCTGCACACCTTCAAACACCTGGGCACGCTCATCTCAGAAGACCTTTCCAGGGCAGCCAACACCAGTGCCTAAATGGCAAGGTGAAGAGGGCCCGGGCGGGGATTGAACCCACACCTCCCAGGTAAGAGTCATGCACGCTAACCACAAGTAGCCAGAGCCAAATAAAAAAGAATAAAACCATCTGCCCCCTGAAAGGGGTTTACATGCATATCATTCAGCCTCTTAACAAGCAGATGAGGCTGAACTGTATTAAAAGCTGAGCTGAAATCAGCAAATAAAACACGTGCATAGGCCTTTGAATCTTCAAGATGTTTACTAATGAGATGCGTCACACTTATGATTGCATCCTCAGTGCTCTGCCCGTCTATATGCATACTGAAGGGGGTCCATACAGGAAGCCAGATCATGTTTAAGCATATTTACTTTGATTTTTTCAAAGCATTTCATTACCACCGGTGTTAGAATCAGACAAGCTATCTGGCCCTGTGGATTTCCTATTACAGAATTTGCTAAAAATCATCTGTACCTGGTGGGGTTTTATTTTATTTGTATTTTATTTCTACTTTTGCGTCGCGTTTGTGTAGTTTAAAGCAAGTATATCACGGGCTTAAATGACACACCCCCAAAGCATTCTGGGTAGGTGGTGCGTCCGTTCGAGCAGTTGCGGCGCGTCCAAAAGTTGACCTCAGCTCAACTTTATGCAAATGAATCCGTCCGACGCAGGGTCACTGTCCAATGTGGAGAACTGCTCGGGGGGACGAAGGTCTGCTTATCCACTGTCCGTGCCTCTCCGTTAACTCGCTGATCTGTGTTCCTAGCAAAACGTTGTTTTTTTTAGAGGCGTCGTGTCCGGCGAGAAATCGCATTGACGCCAGTGAATCCTAGGCGTCAGGAGTGTCGACGTGTGTCGGGGTGTCAAGAGTGTCAAATTAGAAGTTGAGAGAAGTTCAACTGTTGCAGACTGGGAGTCTCACAGCGGGAGAAATTGAGAGCGCCTGAGTGGACACATCTTCCGCACTGCTTGAAAGTTCCGCCCCTTTGCCCGCCGGCCGCTGGAGCTGGCAAAAGAGCGTTGTTTTTGCTGCTGACGCAGGAGTTAGCAATGCTGGGCTTCCGCTGCTGTGTGGCTCCTCTGGCTCCAGCTACGTTTCCACATCACTATAATATCCAATATGGAAGTGAAGTCTGGAAAATTAATCAATTTACGGGCGTTCATTGTTTTCTTTAACTAGTAGCTACACGCTAATGCTACAAGAACCGTTAGCTTATGTTGTTTTCCGATTCCATATTCAAGTTGCCTGGTGATGTCACATATTGACCTCTGACCTTTTCAGTCACATCATTAGGTTTCGCCAGCAAAAAAAAAAAAAAAATCACGACACACTTAAAAAAAAAAAGGAAAATATTAAATTCGTAATTCATGTATATTTTCATCAAAAGAGTGATTGTAGGCGGGCCCAGACCCCAAAAGTCCGCCCTATGTTTTTTTTTGCCTAATACTGCTTACGATGAGTGATTGAGTAAATAAGTGATAAGCAGTGGTACAGGTATCCCTAGAGTACCAGAAATGAGTGTGAATGCAGGGCAATTGTTTCACTGTTTGCTTCATAGCTCCTATAATAGTAAGATTGTACCATAACATTGATAATAGTGCCTCTTTTCTGCTGATTATATCTTATCCTTTGTTGGTGTTGTGGATTGTCTCGCTTTCCTTCAAGTCAGATAAATGTTATGGGTCCCAGAGCCAGCCAATGAGGCATGAAACACGCCTGATTAATTGAAAAATCTAAAGGGATAAAGACCAGACTGCCGCTAAACTGAGGAGCAGAAAAGGTAATGAAGAGATACAGGCAGCAGTGCAGCAAAGCTCAGAGACAGAAAAAGGGTAGACAAATAAAATGAGCATGAAAAGTAGATTCGTGTAGAATATTTCTGATTATTCTTATGCATTATATTGCATCACATATCTGTACATTTCATTTTTAACATAGCAACAGTATTTGTCACCATGAAATATTACTTTTTTTTGTCATTGTTATACTGTAGGAAGACACAGATGAATATGTATGTTGAAGCCATAATGAATGAATGAATAATGATAATAATAATAATAACCCTTAAAGCCCCTACAAAGAGCTTTTAACTGGATATGCAAAAGTCTCTGGTTTCTGCTGCTGTCTCTGTGTGACCTACAACAGTAAATGATCCCATCGGGGGGAAGATAAGTTGTTTCTAAATAGTGTAACTGGGAGGCAGTGGTCAGGTCGGTCCACGGGCGAAACAATTTACAGCACGCAGACCGGAGACTGCACACACAGAAGGGCCGTCCCATCCTCCCTAGGACGTAAAAACATGTATTTGGGACAAAGATTTTATTTTTTATTTTTATAATTTGCACTGAAAATACACATCACACACAAATAGTGCACAACTTCTTGCAGCAGGAGACTCCTGCAGACCATGGTGTCATGCCACAGCTGCGAGCCACGGAGTGGGTAGCTCCTCCACACCGGAGACAGCAGTGCGGTCTCACTGCCCTCACACTCCTATAAAGTCAGCCTGCTCCACTGTCCCGCTAGAGGCTGTTCTGAAGTATTTGAAATACTTTTCCAAAGTAATTTGCCAACACTGTTTCTTCGGCCTTGTTTTTTCACCATACTCACGAGTTCAAAAGTTAGTCTGGAGCCCATGACGTGTCTGTACGACAATACGTGCTATATAGCTCATATGCAGTCTTCATTCCAGCAAAACACTGCCGCATTTGTCCACAGCGGTCACCAAAATCAATGCAAGATGAAAGTTCTCTGTAGGAGCTTTAACAGAGCTGTGAGAGTATAGGTGAAACAGGAAAACGACCTTTGCTCCCACTATACACATAGAATGAAATAACATCAAGGAAAGACAAAGATTCACTCAGGTTCATATGTATGTACCTTAGTTGTAATGTTTTGTATTAAGCAAAACCTTAACCTTGAAAGACTGAGACACAAGACAGACTAGAGACACATTGACATTTGAGACTAGTCTATTTCCAGTTTGTTAAAGGCTTCAAATGGAATCCAGATAAGTATTGCTGTGCAAAACAAAAAACTCTCTTGACAAACCGATCAGCAATGTAATTACTTCCTAGTGTTTCTTGTTCAGTGGTACCAAATGTTTTATACTGTAAGAACATGGCATCTTCACTTTATCTGAGTTCTCTCAGAGCCTCCACGAACCCCCTGCAGGTATCCTAATGAACAAGTGGAAGAGATACTGTGGAGTCACTGAAACAATTCAAAGACATGCGGGGGATGGTTGAGCCAAATCAAACAGGGGCTGGAAACATGCTCAAAGAAACAACCCCCTGTTGAGACACCTGCACGTTGTCAGTGATCCACACTTGCCGATTGCCTGTTTCATACTTATAGATGGATCTTCTGGATAAAAGATGGAGAGATGGAGGATTTGATGAGGCTTCTGCCTTGCTTGGTTCAGGTTTTTTCTCCAGCAGTAGATACCCCACGGTGCAGCAGCTCATCTCTGACATGGATTTAAACGCAAATAACTTGTGGAAACCCTGGTGATTTTACCTTGCCCTCACACCCTCTTCCCTCCCCTCATCTCCATTTACTTTATCACCTCATTAGTGTGCAGCCCTCGAGGGTTCTTCAAAGTGTCGTAGCAGGTGTAACGCAATGTTTTTTTCCACCATGTGTTGTTGTGGTATTCCTGGAGCTGAGGCCAAGTGCGACAGTATAACTTACAGTCCTGTATAGCTGCAGTATATGCCCCAGGAGCGTTATAAAGGCAGGTTGTGTAGGAAGACAAGCCAATAGGTTTCAAACAAAAAGTGTCTCCTATGCCCCACACATGTGCCCCTTCTACTTATATTCAAACACAGCGAAACCCCCGGGGGACCAGTTAAGAAGCTGTGTGTGTACAGACGGTGGTTTGACAGCAGGACCTGTCAGATGGCATCTTTATTTCGTTACATGAGGGGTCCTGGTAGACTGCACAAGCATCTGTTTCCCCTCTTGCCTCTTCAGTCATATAGAAATGAACCGGCTCCTCTCCTTTTGACAGAAGAAGACATGATTTAGGAAAACAACGGAGGGACTGGAATGGAGAAAAGTGCGTAGTGTGTTGTCTGAACGCTGCAGTGCTGATTTTGGCTTTGCAGTAGAATCTCAAATCTCCAAGCAACCAGAGGCACGGAGGCTGTCCATCAAAGACATAGCTTTGTAAATTACAGCTGAATTCAACAAGTGTGTTGGAGCTAGGACTTTTTTTTTTCATTTTGTTTTTTGTTTGTCATGCAGTCAGGATGGAGTCACAAAGAGACAGAAAAGAGAGAGAAAACATGTTTCCTAACTTTGCTTTTACATCAGAAGCTACTTAATGTTTAACCTCCTAGTGACCTTTCATTCACAATAAATCTCAATTTAATACATAATAGTAACCAGCCAGTGAAGTGGCTTTGTCTGTTGTGTTTGTGAACAAATATGAATGTAGCCTAAAGATAACTCATACTGTAGATGCCAAGCACATATTACTGTATGTCTGTTTATGAGGCATACGTGAACATACGTGATACAATGTTCCCATTTCACATCTGATGATGAAAAGGTTGAGGGAATAATTATTTCATAGCACAACATTGGCTTTGAGATTTAACATTTACAAAATATAACAGCAGGGTCCTCATACACCACCCTAAGGTTACTTAGTAGCCCCTACATCACCAGTGATAATTTTGAAATTAAATGCTACTGTATTCACTTTGGGTCTTGTTTGTAGGATTCTCATCAAACTTAAACTTTCCCTTCAATATACAGTATATTCAGGTGTACAGGCTTAAATATATCGTTAAACTTTATGTCATCATGGCTGTCCTGAAGAATCTAAAAATGCAGGTCGAGTTCAGGAAATGTGCGTGTGGGTTTCAAATTGAAAGAAATAATAACTATACATGTAACTCATGAAGGGAACCTGCACCTGCTCTTGGGTTCCTGCTGAGCGTGTTTTCCCAGCAGCTGGTTGAAGATCAGGGCTGAAAATGGAGCAGGGTCCCTGTGGGGGTGGGTGGTGGATGGGGCAGGAGGTTCACATCTGGAGTTTGTGAAGATGAATGCCCAGAACGGAGGTTTTAGAGACTAAATTTAACAACAGAAAAGAAGCTGTATGTGCCGGGAAGCGCCACCTGCTGTGACTTGCACCAAAATGAAAAAAAAGTTCAAAATTCAAAAACAACATATCCATTAAAAAAAAAACTGCTCAATATATTTCAGCACTGTGTGACATATTGTTGTTATATTGAACCAAATTAACTGTGATAACTCTCCTGACCCATTTTGAATAATAAAATAAGTTTACATCAATGAAACCAGTGAAATTTCTGATGTTTATGAGCATCAGCTTTACTTCAAAAGCAGCTGCAGTTGTTTGTAGAATGAGTTTTAATGACTAAGACACGTCGAGTGCACGCACAAAGAAGTGTGCACTAACGCCCTGAACAAAACCGCTCAAAAGACAATTACACCTGACGATATGAAGATTAGAGTGTGCAATGCGACGCACAAATCCTCGTGCGCACACACACAGGAGAATGTTTTAATGCTTCAACTGACAATATGGCGCTCAGATGAAGCATTATAATGTTCTCCTCCTTAAACATTTCGATCCTGACGGGCTTCAGAGACATTTCTCAGGCAACAGAGAGAAGTGAACCTTTTAGATTGCTACCTTTTGTACTTGAGGAAATTCCTTTGTACTTTGGAAGAAATTGTCAAGGTAGCTGTCTGAAACTCAATTGCTTTAAATCTTTTTTGAGTGTTGTGACTTGCCGGCTCTGCAGGGGGAAAAAAAGTTATAGATTTTTCTCATATGGCGTTTATGGACAAATAGCAACAACATCAAAACAAACAAATACAACTTGGAGCCACTACTGCCAGACAAGTACTTCAGAATTGATTTGATGTTCTGTGCACTGTAAAAGACTCAATATGACTTTCACCGCTTCCGTTAAGAAGTTCAACAAAAGGAAACTGCACAACAAGGTTTCACAGGTTAGATTTTAATTTACATATATTTTTAGACGCAGTTTGGTGCCTTACTCAAGGCATCTAGGCTTTAACACTATCTGTAGGGATAAGCAGGTATAGATAATGCATGGACGGATGTTCTCTTGTATTGCTGAAAGCTGATAAATGAATCATGGCCCCAATGCTAAAGAAATTCCAGAGGCATCTGTCAAAGCTTCACTCGTGTATGGGTGGCTTATTAATTCAGTGTGGATATGTAATGAGTTCCCAGATGGTATCTGAGTGCAATATGTGATCTTAAACAAGCCTTGTCAATTCAAAGTTCTAATCTCGCAAACTTGAAATGATAATTTTCTGCAGCAGGAATAGTACTTACTTTTTGCAACTGACAACAAAACAATTATGCAGTTACTCAGCCGATAAGGAGTAGTTCAACCTAAAGCATAAATCACTTTAACTTTTAATACTAGGATTATAAACTAACATCGCATTCATCATAATAGGAAGTGCAGAGAGCTTTAATGTTGCTGCAAAGATTCAGTCAGTATGTGTAAGACGATGCCGCTGATGAAAGAGATGTACTCACGCTACTGTACAATGAGGGGTTCATTTGCCGACTGATGATGAAGTCCTGTAGCATGCTTCTCTGCTTCTAGCTCATCAAAATGGAAATGAGTTGTTGAATATAGTCGTAGTCGTCAAACATCCATCTCTTGCTAATGTTTATGGCCAGCTGCCTTCAACTGTTTACAAACAGCATTTTGTCAAATCTTACACTTTTTTTTTTTTTTTGCAGCTTCGCAAACCCAAATCATCTGACTCTAACCCCAGGAAGCTACAGCCCATATTCCCCTCTCCATCGTTATCCATCTAATCTCTTTTCACCTTTTCCAAAATGTGCTTGATGATAGAAGGTTGTTAATATTCAAAGCCGTCTGTGTCTGTTGCACACTCTCGTTTGTCACTTCTTTCCACCCCGTTATTTTTTGGTTTACCCTTTTTGTTAACTCTCCCCTGTTGGATTCTGTACAACATCATAAGAGCTTCAATTCAATTTAGTTTTATTTGACAGAGAGGGACAATGCACATTGACGCACAAGTAAATTAAATATAAATGTACCCAATTCTAGCTATCAAGCTAATTTCCATTGCCAGTCCCCCTAGCTAAAATAGAAACAAACAGGTTAAAAAGTTCTGTTCTTCTTGGCTCCATTGGGGTATGAGTAACACAAAAAATGACTTGAGCTATAGGACTCTGTGCCTTAACAAATACCGCAAACTTCAGACTATAGATATAGAGTGCTTTTGCTTTAATTCCTTCCCAATCAATGACTGAGATGTCTTGACATTGCTGAGACTGACCCATTTCTTTTTCCCTCACCCTTATGTCCTTGAGGCTTCGTCCTTCTGACCTCTTATTTCCACTTGGCTTTTGCAGAATGCAATATGTCAATATCTTGCCACTAACTTACTCTCTTGGAAACATGTTCCCCTAAACATTTGTCTTTTACCATGTAACACCATTGTATACACCCACAATCTTATTGTTATCCTTCAAAAAAATAATATCAAAGGAACACAGCACTTTAACATCTGTTGCATAAAATATTGGTTCATAATTGTGATGTACAATTTCTTCGTGATGGCTTCTGATAATATAGAAGAATACAATATATTTTTATTCTTCTTCCTTTTGTCACTCCATGGCCAAGTGACAAGGCGGTGTTTTACTATAAAAATAACCAATGTGCTCCCAAACCCCCAGACACTTGAAGAGAGTGATGGCTCTGCCCAGCACTGACTTCCATGCCTCATGGCGTCCTACAGTCCTAGTGGACTGCTTCGTCTTGGTCATAACTGTAAAACCCATCTAGTCTAGTGACTAAAAGAATGACAACATGTCTGTACTTCCTCACCTTGTACAAAAAGCAGGTCAAGATATTCCAGATATGAGGGCGGCCATCTTGCACCGATGATAGAGTCGAGCAATCACAGCCATCATTCATGACATCACACCATTTTTGCAAACCATCACAAACTAATGCATACATTAATCCATCCATTGGCTCTACCATCAAGCCATGCATGATCACAGCGAGGCTGTGAGCTGGGGCCAGCTGACATTGGGGAAGGGCCGGGGAGCATCCTGAACAAGTTGCCAGTAATATGTAAACATTGTAAATATGCTAATGGCTCTAAGAGACAACAACAGCTTCTACCACTACAACTGCTGCTGCTGTTGTTGATACTACACTAATGCTGCTATCATTACTGGTCACTGATCTGACAGCGTGGAACTTATTATGTGATGTTTACATCCTCCTATAATCATTGCACAATTTAAGTGGTCAGTGCTGATTTGCAATGTTGTGTTGTGTGTACTTACTAATACTAGCTGGATTCATCCCTCGTGAGAGCTCTATCAGTTACCTCGATTAGAAAGCCTTAGCAACTAAAAAGTAGCTTGGAGCGCTTGTTGCTAAGGTTCTTCTTCAAGCCTTGATATTGCTTTCTCTATAAATAGCTTTATCTCTGCTGAGGTCAAACTTTTTCTTACAAAATAAAAAAAAATACAAGTCAGAACTCCATTTATCATCATGATTTACATTTGTATTTTCATCACTATAGCATGATTATTTAAAGTGACTTCGAATGAGCAAGCTGATCAAAATCACCCGCCACATCTCATACTAAACACTCAAGTCTAAACTACATTCTAACTTCAACTTTGATCCTAAGGGTAAGCCCAGAGTGTGTCCTTTATCCTATTGCCACTCAAACTAACTCAAACATGATCTAAGTGAAAGTACCAGAATACAAAAACTTTCAATTCATTCTCCTATGAATATATTTATTACGTTCATGGTAAAACTTTCACTCAGCTTAAGAAAACTTTGAAGCTTATTTTTTCCATCAATGAGAAAACGCCAAGGTATTTCTTTTCTTGAACATTAGACAGTGTTTTCAGTGTTTATTTTCACCAGTCAGTTACATTACCAGGCTTCTCCTTCACCCTGGCTCCCCAGTCCTTCATCTATAAATAGGCTTATCTCCACTGGGGTCAAACTGCTACTCTCTCTTTTGGTCATCCACAGTTTGTTTTATAATTGGATGTCTCGCCATTCTTCTCCCTTCTCGTGTGAAAGCGGCTTTATATCATACTGTGTGTGCACTGGCAGCATCGCACCAGTCGACTTTACAGAAGCGCGGATTGGCCCTTTTTTAATCAAACAACCATCTGGAGGGTTTCTAATAGGCTTAATTATTGTTGCCTCACATTGCTGCTCCATTTCTGCACTAATGAGTGAATGTATATGCAGGTGCACATACATATATGGATGCATGCACAGATGTGGGCAGACCTGTCCTCTGTGCTGTTGCTCTGGTCTGTGATTTTTTCTTTTTAATCCTTGCACTGTAAAATCACATCTTAATTGCCATTAATGTAACTACTCAAAGTCATTTAATATCCCACGGTTCACATATTTTCACCTTCATCTGTGAAAACTAAATCTCCAGCAGTTATCAAATTGGCAGCATTATTCAACTGATATTATTTCACTGTGGCCTCACATGCTCTCCACGCAGGGTCCTGTCCCTCGGAGGCTGTAGCCACAGCAGAGTACATTTTCCCCCCCCGATTCCAACACCAAGGGTCTGAGGTTGAGCCCAGAAATAATCGTCTCAGTGGCCTTTTGTGCACTCAGCAAAGCAAGATGGGGAGTTCATTTGCCGTGAAAATTTATATCTCCCTTTTCCTTGGCCCCTGGTGTTCTCCCTTTCCCCATCACACACATAGCAGTATGGGTATTCTTCTTTCTGTGGGCAGCAGCTGCCATCTCTGACACCACATGTTTTATTGCCTACTAAACCATAATGCTCCACTCCTTTTTGATACTGAATTATTTATTTATTTTCCTGTGCTGCCTGTAAACCCCTATGAACGATTGGGTGCCGCCGGCCTGCTGCGACATGATCTCGGAGGGGGTATTAAATATATTGCCGCTATTTGTTTCCCACCTCTAAGTGGATCGGACGACACTGCAGACAAATACTCATCTTCCAAAGTAGAAGAGCATCGACAAAAAAACAAGTATGTCCTCTGCTCCATAATCCTTATTGTATCAAGTCGTCTGGTGGGGGCTACAATGGAGGAATAGGAATATGTTATTAGACTCTGATTCTTTTGTCTTTGGCCAGTATGGATTTTGCACGTGAAAACTTTTGCTGTGGAGATTCTGCATCAAATGCTGTATGACTCATGATATTGCTTATTCAATTACGTGTCTTTTTCTTGTTCAAAGCCAGTTGCTTTTTTGATGAACAAATCATCACTTTTGAACACCATATTTGTCAAGAAATTAAATTAAATCGAAGTAAAGTAAGTAAAGTATTTTATATATTGTCTTGGCCATTTTGATGGTCAGGCATTCTCTGCTGAGGGAGAATTTGATTTTGTCTTTACAACCTCATGTATCCTGCCGGTTATTTCAGCACTGACGTACCTCAGCATATTTAACACAAGCAATACAAGCTTATAAAGAATGACAGTCAATAGAGAAAATACGTATACATTTTGTAGGTTAAATGAATGACAATCCGCAGGGAGAGATAAAAAGAATTCCCTCTTCGGAGTCTGTTGTTTTGCAATATAATGCCTCGGAAGGCATTATTGTTGTTATACTCTATCAGCATTTTTGGAAGGATTGATGACGGAAACCTTCTTTGAGAAAATACATCGTCTGGCTGAGGCCGGTGGAGCTGAGGCTTTAAGAAGGCAAGGCTCAGGCTCTTGACTCATGAGCGCAACACCAGGTCTGTTAATTCCCTGACAGAATTTGAGATCTGGGTGTTGGTTCAGAGGACTGGAACCTGGCTAAGTAATTAATTTAAGGCTTCATTTATAGAGTTTGGGCAAGAAGGAGGACTTTCACTTGTACTCGTCATTTACTTTGGTAAATGACGAGTACAAAATGCTGTTGAAAGCTCCATAAAAATCCTTTGCAAGAGGATTATTTAGTCAACCTGTCATTTTCAACGTGAATGAATTTTTACTGTCAAATTGAGGTTAAAATCTGTTGGGTCACAGATTTGTCAACCCAACCCAGTTGCATCATGAGTATATTTTACAATAGCCTCTGCTTTGCTTTAATCCTCAATCATCCAGTAGAGGAATCAATGTATGAATGTCCATCCATAAATGTGTCAAGGCCAGAGCGTTTGCACTTATGCACCAGAACTTTGGTTGATAAAACTGACGGACTTTAGTGCAAACCATAACTAACAAAATCCCATAATCAGTATTAATGTGTGAAAGAATTATTGGATGAATGCAGTATCTCTCTCACACTCACTTCATCTCCATATCTCTGACTTTCTTATTACACCCCCCCCCCCCCCTTCCGTCTCTCTCATTCACTCTTTGAAGCTGTAACAAAAGAGAAAAATTGAGAGAGTTATCGCCATTTTTGCATAACCAGCCCATCAGTCTTGTACAATATCATGTTTATTCATTTTGCCCTCAGGGGAGAGGGGGTAAAAGGGGGATGATTAAATTCTAATTTGACCTCTATCATAATTTAGCTCAGTCTATTATGATGTCAATCATTTGAACTCAACACTGCAGTGAGGATAGAGTGACTATGTGGCAAAGGGAAAGGGGATTATAGACAGTTTTGGGACCACACAGCCACTGTATCAAATTGGCTTTATCCAGCCACATGTAATTTTTTCCCCGGAGAGAACAGAGCTTGTTCAGATGTTCGATGTGTGAAGCGAACATGGGGCATCAAAGGAATGATGCACTTGACTATAGCTTGTGAAGGATGCTTCTCCGTGTGTGGAAATTATGCTACATCAGGGGAAATGATGTGCTTGTTACGAGGGTGAGTCATAGATGTGACGAGCTCCATATGATGGAAGCCATAGGAGAAAAGGAGAAATGTTTGATTTTTTTTTTTTTTTTGCTTTAGCTTCTAGCTCTCTGCGGTAGTTGTACTATTAATGATTTTTGCATCTCTTTCGTTAAAATGTGTCTAAGGTGAAAATCCATGGGTAAAATCCTATAAGCCATTAGCTACATTTGGTGGCATTTTCTCTGATAAACATCATTACATCCATCTGCAGTGTGCAAAGCAGCTCACTTTCAGTAGATCAACATTATACTTTATTCAGCCTCTGGATTTTGACAAAGGGACACAAGAAGCACGAAACCTGCTGAGTAGATGGATGCTTTTTTTTTTTCGTACATCAACAATTTAGTGTTGTATCAACAAAAGACAGTTTACAAAAGAGGAGAGACTGATGTTGATGAGGCAGAATGGAGATGTTAATCTTAGAGAAGGAGGCTGCGACATAATGGGCCAATGGGCCGTCATTGAATTATCGCCTCTGATATCATGCAGTGGACTGACAGGCAAACAAACTGCTGAAATACACAAGGGACATCTGTTTACATATTCTGGCAATGGACCAGTTGCATAAAAGTTACCACCAAACACCTTATAATATAGCGCCTACAGCACTTACCTCATAGAAAATGGAGATAGAAACACCTTTTATATGCATCTGTCTTTGCTACCATGTTGGTCTGTGGGAGCTTAATGTTTTTCATCCTACATGTGCAGTATCAATCCCCTGTCTGCTGATCTGTACAGAGCAGTGAGGTCTCTTTTGATGCAGGTTATCGATGACTGATCTTCAGTGATCTTCAGTGCTGTTAACACGGATATGGCTCGCTGCCTGGGAAATCTCTCCCTGTGTTTACTGCGCCGTACGACTACGGCTGTTGTTCGTCTGTGTAGGGGGGTGGCTTGATGCTGCTGACAATATTTGATTGTCTTGATGAGAAAATTGGAGTCAGTGTGCGTGTGTTCGATAATGCATCACTGATACATATACAGTGTGCTTATGTAACTACAATCATGTCAGTATATATTGTATATAGGTGTGTGTGTGTTCAGTGTGCAGTGTGATTGGCCCAGCTGCACGTATTTATTTTCATCTGAGGCTCAAAGGCTAGCAGACCACAGGGATCCACTCAGCGGGTGAAATCTCTCCGCAGAAAGAGGGGAAGGTATGCTCGGGGTTATCTCCTGGAGCAACTGAGCATGCTATAGGGATAATGCTACAATGCATGAGATTTAATTCCTCCCTCTGAAAGGAGGAAGAAATACATATATTTTTAGTTATTTCAAAGCACTAGCAAAAAATCAAGCTTTTCATAAAGCCTGGATTGGGAAGAAGAAGAAAAAAAGTGACATAAACCCTTAAGAACTTCAATTCATCATTGCTTTGATTTTCTATCCTGTCTCGCTTTTTCTTGGTGTCATTTTTGTCTCTGTTATTTTTATGACTCTTATCATTGTTCACGCAAAGCCATGTGCATTAAATGATTTTTCTTTTTCCTATGTATTATAAGATATTAAATGTTAGTTTGAAGACAGCTCTGATAATGTGGTGCTGTGTGGATTTTCCCCACATGTTTTTTTTTTTTTTTTGCACATGCACCAGCACCACTGTGATGCTGCAGTGTCACTATTATTTCTTATGTACAGGTTTCTCTCCTCTCCTGTATGGATAGAATACAATACAGTAGGTTAGGTTTGTTAGGGGGAACCAGAAACCTAAGGCTCACAGCAGAATTTAAAATCACATTGAATTGTATAGGAATTACACATAAACATAAACAGTAGCAGTTGTTTCTCATCTGCCTCTGTACAACTCTTTATCAACAGGTTGACAGCATGATGAGGGAGGAATGCATAATCAAATTTACTTAGGTACACCACAGCGTCTTTGCTTGTGGGATCCCCACAATGACAATTTTAGCAAAATTAAATTTAACTGATGAGCTCATTTGTTTTGCCTATTCACAGCACAATCATGCCACATAGTGTTTTTTTTTTCTCCCAGCAATAAGAGGTTAAATGTTTTCCTACTTGGATATTGAAACAACATTAATGTTGAATGCACAAAACATTTCTCTATTAATTAAAATGGCACAGTTCTATATATTTAATTATTTTTTTCTTTCCTTCAACTTAAAAACCTGAGAGGCAGATGTTCTGCTCCCTCCACAACCGAGTCCGAGCCCTTTGCTCTCAAGCATCTTTAAAGCTCCGCTCTGTGACACAACTAAAAGAGGTCTCTCTTGGCTGAAATGGACGTTCTCCCTCAGATGTCGGACAAATCATTTTAAGTTGCTGGAACCAAACTAATCTCAATTTTGTCATGCATGACAACAAACATACAGCCACAGTGAGTCATATTAGGGCAAAAAACAAAATCCATAAAAGATAAAAAAAAGAAAAAAGGAAGGAAAATAAGTCTTATCACTGAAAGGACTATATACACTGTAAAACATAATAGTAACCAAGACTTAGAAAAAATGAGTAACCTTTACTAATTTCTTATAATAATAGGTTTAATCAAGTAACCTTTACTGAAAAACACAATTTACTTATTGTTTTGAGTAAAGATATATTTTTTTACTTGTCCAGAGTGAGTAACATTTAATTGCACTATGATTAGTATGATTTACCTATTTATTTGTATTCACGGTTACTTGCCTAGAGCTACTAACCTTTAATTGCACTGTGATTAGTATAATTTACTTTTATTTGTATTTAAGTTACTTGGCCAGAGCGAGTAACCTCTAATTGCATTGTGATTATAGTATTATTTACTTTTATTAACATTTAGGGTTACTTGGCCAGAGCGAGTATCCTCTGATTGCACTGGTTACAGTAACATTTACTTTTATTTGTATTTATGGTTACTTAGCCAGAGCGAGTATCCTCTGACTGCACTGTGGTTATAGTAACATTTACTTTTATTTGTATTTATTGTTACTTAGCCAGAGCGAGTAACCTCTGATTGCACTGTGGTTATAGTAGCATTTACTTTTATTTGTATTTATGGTTACTTAGCCAGAGCGAGTATTCACTATAATTTGCAAGTAAGCTTTACTTGAACAACCAGGCTTGGCTTGGCTTGACACAGCAGCAGTCACTACGACAGAAGGCAGCACAAGAGGAGAAGAGCGCGTTTTTAAATCTTTTTTTAAATATTCTGGACTCATCAGTAAGGTAAGTTTTATCTAATTCAATTTGTTTATCTAACCGCTGATATTATGTATTGGACAAAGAATGATGGGAGTTGTGTTAAAACCGGGGTTTGGCGAGAGCCAAGCAGGCTAATGTTAAAATTAACGTCAGTTCACCACACCGTGTTAAGATTTCATGTTTTCACATGAAAAAGTAGGCTATTTATTAAACCACCCGGTAGGCAAAGAGTGTTGTAATGGATGGAAGTTACAGACGTCGCCGGTCAAATTCGCCGTTTGGCAACCAAAACAGGTTACCTACCTGTGGGGGGGGGGGGGGGGGGGGCGAGATAGTCTGCTAACCGCTAACGTTAGCTTCTGTAATTGTAGCAGAACCGTGCCAACACCAACGGCTCTTTCTCCACACACAAACCGCGATCACACCACAAATAATGCTCAGAACAGCACCAAACGAGGCATCAATATCTGTTAGTTTAGCCTAGTTTCTATTGAAATGAGACAACAACAACTCACCCACTCTTTCTGTGTCCAGCATAGAGTCCAGCACTGACAACACACGTCCGTGGTGTGTGTGTGCTTGTAATGTCTATCTTTGCAGTAAATTGCAAACTAAAACATGATTTGGAGCCTAAATTCATCATATTCTTGAATAGCCTACTGTTATCTCTGTGGTGAAATGATAATGATGGTGATATTTTTCATACAGTAAATTGATAACAGAATATGGGTGTATAAAGTTCTTCATGTTCTTGATTGTATTAGCAGCCTATGCATGTTGTACAGTAATACTAATTCATAAAATTATGTTTATGTAATTGCAGTGCTGCAACTGGGACCAAGGCATGATGCATTTGGAGCTTGCAGGCAGCCATCAGGAACCAATGGAGACTGGCCCACAAGGACATCATGGAACTGGTGAAACAACTACGTGGAGTTGAAAAAGACAGGTATTCCTGTAAAAAGATAAAGCAGCCATGCTCCAGCTGCATGTGCTGCCAAGTTCAACAGCTCCAGAAGGGCCATAGTGGGACAGTGCTAGTCGGGTGCACAAAAAGTGATGTGCAACACCACTCCCTGGAAGCGCCAGTCTTGTGACACTCGCCTCTCTCTATTGCCAGACAGGAACTGTTTTGCTGAGTGGCATGCATAGGCTGGCATGAAGTTGTGTCTTGATATTGTTTGTAATACAGTTCTCCATGTTTCCTGTTGTCAGAATAAGTATTATCAAGCTCTCAAGAATGTTTGATCTCTGCGTTTATGTTTGTGAGAGCACTTCAAATGAAAAAAAGTCATTCAGATTTCAAATATTTTAGATTTTCTGTCTCAGGTTACAGTTGGATTAAAATATAACATTTTAATTTAATAACATTTGAATGTGACACCCACTTTGTCTGTCCTGAGACTTTGGTAGAATGGCAATACTTGACATAAAATCAGTTATTTATGTTTTTGATGGTTTTTAGACAATGTTATAATATGTTTGTTCAAGTTTTTATTGTCAGTATTATTGTTTTTACAATTTCAAGCTTTCAAAAATGTTTGATCTCTGTTTTTGTGTATGTGATAGAATGTTAAATAAAAAAAATCAAATTGATTTTTAAAATTTTGAGTACTTTTTCGTTAGGTGTGTTTAAATAATTGGTGAAAATGAAAAAATAATTATATCATCAGATTGCATAAGTTGTGTTGAAAAAAATGATGATGACACTGTCCTGCACATTCTTATACCCCTGTATACGTTTTAACAGTAATGTAAAAAAGCACATAGAATGTTCTGAGTTCTAAGGGTTAATGTAATCATTAATTAGAGCTTAAGTAAATTATTTAGTAAGTTTTGCTAAATAAATGTAGTAAACTCTACTAAAGGATCGAGTAAACCTTACTAACTAAATGATCGAGTAAACCTTACTAGGTAAAGGATCAAGTAAACCTTACTAACTAAATGATCGAGTAAACCTTACTAAGTAAATGATCAAGTAAACATTACTAAGTAAATGATCAAGTAAACCTTACTCAGTAAATACTATAGTAAACCTTACTAGCTGGAACGAGTTTCCATGCTTTTTTCTAGTAAGGTTTACTAATTGCGTCTTACAGTGTACCAGGCCTAGTCAAATTTGTTTACTTTGAAACAAATTACATTAGCTCTTATTTCTTTGTTTAAAATTTTAAAGAAATAAAACTGAATGAACTGGGTCTTTTGGCTTTGTTGAAAAAACAAAAAGGTGATAAAAGGTGGGGTGGAGGACCACACCAAACTCAAATAACAGAAAATTAATAAAGAAAAAAGATTGCTACAAGATGATTGGCTGCCTGAGATTGTGGCAGGATTTGATTGGTTATTAAAAACACCTGAAGTTGAACAAAATGTGTAATGGGAGAGACGACGATGAGGTAAAGAATGACTTTAGATTAAAATAAAGGAGATCATTCTATTAGTTTCACATTTTCTATTTTCTATTCTTTTCTACATTGAAGGACACTGTTAGTTTGAAGGAAGGTGAGTGGAAAGAGAAACAGAGGGTGAAGGTACCAGGCAATGTGGGGGGAAAAAAGCCTAATGGCTGATAATCACCCATTGATCGCTCAGCTCTCCTGCAGCCACACCGCTTAGGCTCCTCGCTGACCCCCACCCCCAGCTCCACAGTGCCTACCCCATATCCTGCACGATCCCACTGATCCACATCCTTCAAGGGCACAGTGATCGCACGGTTGGAGACATCCCGCTATGTGGACTCCAGGACGGTCGAACAAGTTGAGATGAGTGCTGTGGTCCACTCGCTGGAGAGAGTCTGCAGGGATGATGATCAAGGAGAAACAGCATAGTACAGCTCAGAGATTGAGGGCTTATCCATAACACCATCTCATTACCCTGTTATTCCAATTTGTAGATAGATTCCTCAGCGCAGCCTTGTCCTGAATCATAGAAGAATCCTCCTCGGCCAATGACTTAGGAGAGGGGAAGGGGGAAAAAATAAAAATAAAATATGGTTTATAAAAGCAATTTCACCATATAGGGAATTAGCCATCCATCCACTTCGCTCTTGCCATGAAATAATTTAATAAATCCCATGTATTTGTGCCAGATATAGACACCTGTATCTACCACCTATGTAATTAATTATACTACTGAGCTGTAAATTATGCCCCGTGGTTCTTTGTGATTGAAAAAGACAGCTCTAATTTGTTTCAAAAGCTAACAGGGTAATGTTGTGTAACACTTGTGTATTTTCCATTGACCCCTGAAATTTAATTTGTTTGTTTTCCGGCCTCAACAATGCTGAACACAATTCACGGACAATTGAACCTGGTTGCATCACTAGACGTGCATGGCGCAAACAGTCCTTTGATTTTCCTTTATGATTTCATAATATCAATGTGCCTCCAACTTAAAATTGATTTGCTTTATATCAGTGTAGATAATCTCTTAATAAAAATCACAAAAGGTCTCCCTTTGAAAAAAAAAAAAAATTCAAGGGACAACTTGGTAAAATAAAGGTTATATATATTAACAGTATAATGTATGTGGAAAAAAACCCAAGCAAATAAACATTCTCCGTGTATTGTGTTGTGGGTATATTTAGTAATTAGAAAGTTGCGAACATGAAGATAGACTTGTTTTTTCAATCTGGAGGTGTAACATTCTGCATATGCATCAACAAGAACAGATCTGGCCTCAAGATGAAAAGATCTACAGTATTCCCCCTTTTCAGTTACTCTTCATTCCTACAGAACAAAAGCTCTGCACACCCACAAATGTGTTACTTATTCTAATAAGAGCTCTGCTCACGTTGGCAGACCTATGCTGGCATGCCATGCACTAATAAAGGTATAATTTGTCACAATCTGGCAGGTGATACAACTAATAGAGTGAAAACATATCAATAAGATACCATTTCTTCCTGACCAAGTCAACCGACCATGTATCATACGTGTGCAAGTCCACTAATGAAAAAAAACATTCTGAAACTCATTCATTTACTTGTTTATTAATATATTTTCAGCATGTATGTGGGAGATGAATGACATGATTTGCTGATATGCAATATTGAATAAAAAGGCCTGTAATAGCTTAGCACAGCCACTTTTGGTCAGAGCCTCGCTGATCATAAATTACATGCATATACAAACTGTGGATCTGTCACATATGAATGTGTGTGTGTGTGCTGTTATTTCTTAAAGAAAAACAGGAGCATAAAATCAATAATGTACTTTGCTGATAGTAATCAGCAGGTAAATTACTCAGAGAAGCCAGCAGCGTGGGCTGCAGCTGCACTCTCTCGCCTTTCCATCATGCTTTGCATATTACTTTACATCTCATTGTTGCCTCTCCGCCATATTTCTCCCCTCCCCTCTCATCCATCTCCCATTTTATATCTCCTTTGATTGAAAATCACTGTTATTTCTCAAGCAACCATCAGCGATGCAGGTATGCAAGTCTCTGATTAGATTACATTCCCTGTCTTTTGAGAAGAGGGAGATTTATGCCTTTTCATTATTAAGGTTAAAGCATTTAATCAATAATTGGTAGGGGGAGGGGGGGGATTTATGGCAAGCATAGTCGGTTAAAAATCTTTGGGGCCAATGTTATTAACTGTGACAAGGCCTGTGGCTGCTGATGGCTGGGATCCAGTCCCGCCTTGTGAAGACAAGCGGCGGCAAAGCAATCACTCTGTCTGCCATGGGTGGATGGAGGACTGCACTCTCTGGCAGCCGCTGACAAGAAAGACACAAGACTCTCATGCCACCTTAAATCTCAAATACGATTTAAAGCGCTGGGAGAGGCTTGTATGAGTTTTATGAAAAGGAAGACAAACACATGCAGATGCGCACGCACGCTTACACACGCCTTCCCTCACGTCTGACTGCTTGTTGCTTCACTCGACGTTAGAAAGCTGTGATACTACCAAGCGTGAGCCTTGTACTTGTCCCTGAAATGATCACAGGCAGCCCAGAACCTCCCAGAAGAAACAACTTTGTAAAATTCAAGGCGAACAAGTTCACTCATCATTGCCAATTCCCGATCCACTACCTCGCGTGTGTGTATTTGTCTGAGTTTGTACAGCTTGCTCATTTGATGTATATTTCTTATTTCTCACATACAATTATGTTTTGGCATACCCATGGGCCCCCCTTTACTCCCCCTCCTACCTCTGTGAAGTTTTATTTGATTGATTTTCAGCAATTTTGTCTTGTAAATCCGCTATCTCTGCCATGCTTGGCTTACTGCGCTGATGTCCACCCTTGCTGTCGACACTGTTTCAGCTAAGAGATGGAAGACTGAAGGAAGGGTTGAACGGAAAAAATAAAAAAATAAAGCCAGGAGGATGGGGAAGGGAGAGAAGCCAGTCCTGTAAGAGGCTTAAGAGCCTCCTGGAAGCTGTCGTTTGGCTTGGGACCGAGTGCTGTTGTGGAATTGAGTTGCTCCTTTATCTGCTTTTGGCTTTATGATTCCAGGCAAAAGTCTGACCACCGCTGCCCTGCTTGGTTGACTGTGGCACATACACACAAGTGCACACGTACACACAAGCACAGGCTTAAGACCCTCTCACACACGACTGACTCCATCTTTAATTTCTCAGTTTGAACTTTTTAGTTGCTGTTGGAGGCAACAACAACAACGACAACAACAACAACAGCAGCAGGAAGCATCAAACAGACTGAATTTGTTCATTTCTCTGACTTGGGGATGATGTTTTTACATCACAGACTCGTTTTCCTTGGGTTTTTCAAATCGGCGTTCATCCCTGTGGCTTAGGTTACTGTTGTGTTCACTGATGTGGCAGGTCCAATACTTAAACACCTTCCCGCTCCAGAGCAACAAGGATTTTGATTTCTGCAAGAGCCAGTTCGACAATTTCAACACTGGGTTTAAATTTGTTCTTTCTTTTTTTTTTCCTTTAACAAAAAGTTTATCAGCTCTAAAAAAACAGCAAGTGTTCAAGATATACATGATAAGTTTACAACAAAAATAAATACATTTACCATCAGCACTTGAGACTCCTAATAAAATGTAAAATTCAAAGCGGGTAAGAAAACTAACAATACACTCACAGTATTACTGCAAAACATTGTTGAGATATCCATTGCCTTATATGACAAACTGTCAACAGACCGAGCTTGATGGGTCAGGGGGTAATGCTTACTGGATTGGGAGGCTGTGGATTTGACTCCTGTGGTCAGTGTCGGGGAAGCTATTTTTCAGTAGTAGTGTAGTAGTCATGTAGTTCAGTCTGGCAGTAGTTTGGAAAATTACAGTTAAAAAAATGCTTTAGCAATTATACTCCTTACATGTATACTTAATTAACTCAGCATTAAATAAATCAACATCTGCTGTATATGAAACACAATATAATAACCTAAATATTCACATGCCAGTAGAAATGCCCCAACTTCCCCACCACCAGCAGCATCCACCTGTGGGCTCCGGGTCAAGATAGTCGCTTATCACTCCCTTATACTTTAATGAAATCCTATTCTCAGTGTAGTGGCTGATGTTTGCTAGCAGGTATTCTTGGCTTACACGTGTCCAAAAACACTGTTGTCCTTAAAAATCCACTCGAAGTCCAGGTGATGTTAGAAAAAAGAAAATTTATTCCACAAGTGTCACTGAAGTATCCACAAACTTTCCAAACAATACAGGACAGGAACAGGACACGGTAAAAAACCGTGTATCTCCACTGCTAGCCTGGAGTTCACTACTCAGGTCAATAACCTCTCTTCCTAGTCCAAGGCTGCTGGCTCTTAAAGCTACAGTACTGCCAGAATTAAACTTAAACAAAATAGCCTGTTCTAGACAGAAAAGATTAACAAATAGCCATATTCAATTAAACTCACACATCAATGACTATTAGACCAATATATGAACTTCAGATCCAAAGTTACAGTACAAAATAATATAAGGATAAATTAGAAATTAGCAAATCTGTTATTGCCTCATACATATCCGGCCCCTAATTGTTCTCTAAAATTAGAAACAATTACAAACAACATGAATAAGAATAACCATGGGGCAATAAAGTCTTACAAACAGTCCAGAGTAGTGTTCCTTTTTTTTTTGAAGTCTCTAGTACTTACTGATGGAGGCCAGTCTTTGCCTCTGTCTCAAACTGCTTCTAGGAGCAGACAGACCTTGGTGATGGGTCTGACTAGTTCACTGGTCTTAGTCTTTAGACGAACCCGGCGAACAAGTCCATGTTCATCTGGCAATGCCTCAATGACTTTGCCAATGACCCAGGAGTTCCTTGGCGCAGTCTCATCCACCAGCAAAACAATGTCCCCTGGCACAAAGTTACGGGACACCCGTGACCACTTCTGGCGTGTCTGGAGCTCAGGAAGATATTCCCTCACCCAGCGTTTCCAAAAAAGATCCACCATATATTGGGTCTGCCTCCATCTTCGACGTGCATAGAGGTCCTCTGTCTTGAAAAGTCCTGGAGGTAGAGACGGCTTGGTCCTCAGTAGTAGTAGGTGATTTGGGCTGAGTGCCTCTAAGTCGTTGGGGTCACTTGAAGTGGTGGTGATGGGTCGCCCATTAATGATGGCCTCAGCTTCGCACAGAAATGTCTGGAGGCTTTCCTCATCCAGATTCTGAGTCCTCAGAGTGGAATTGAGGATTTTCCTGATGGACCTGATCAAACGCTCCCACACTCCCCCATGGTGAGAGGCAGCTGGTGGGTTGAACATCCATTTTATGCCTCGTTGAAGCAACGTATCCTCTATTTTGGAGGTGTTCCACTCTTGAATAGCCTTCTTGAGCTCTCGCTCCGCCCCAACAAAGTTGGTCCCGTTGTCGGAACGCAGCTCCACAACTTGACCTCTTCGTGCGATAAACCGGCGAAGAGCGTTAATGAAAGAGTCTGTATCTAGGGAAGCCGCCACTTCCAGGTGGACGGCCCGAACGGCTAAGCAGGTGAAGATAACGCCGTACCTCTTCACAGTAACTCTTCCTCGCTTTGCTTCAAAAGGACCAAAGTAGTCTACTCCGGTTCTAGTGAAGGGCGGTTCATCAGGTAAGACTCTGTTTCGTGGCAGGTCTGCCATTTGTTGCTGCCCAGTGACACCATGTAGCCGTCGACACACAAGGCACTTGGATAGGACTCTTCTTATTGCTGTGCTGACGTTCGGGATCCAATATTTTAGACGCAACTTGGATAAGACATGATTGCGCCCGCTGTGACCTACGTCCTTGTGGACCTCTTGAAGGATGAGCTCTGACACCCGTAGGTCTTTAGCCAAGATAGCAGGATGCTTAGATTCTTCTGGCATGGCTGAACGGTTAAGCCTGCCTCCAACTCTCAGGATACCGTCTTGAAGAACTGGGTTTAGCTTGTATATGTGGCTACTCCTTTTGACAGGTTCACCCTTTTTTAGGGAGTTAATTTCTTCTTGGAACCTTTTCCTCTGACAGTGGCGTATGACCTCCAGTTCGGCCTCTTTCAGATCATCGACCGTGAGGGTTACTTTGCTGAGGCTTTTCTTGTAGTTCACCATAAACTTGTGCAACTGTCGTGTTTGTTTGTCTTTGTCTGTGTCAGACAGTGCAATGGCTACTCTTTGCTCCTTTCTCTTTTTAGCCATGCAGAGCAATGTGTTCTTCACCTTAAGAATCCATGCCACTGCTTTCTTGAGGCGCATCCACGAGGAGTAGTACTCAATCAGCGTCTGCATTGCGTCAACCTTTTCTCCTACTGCGAGAGCATTTATGGTGACGTTTTTCTTGATCTCTGGATCAGCGGTGTTGAGGTCTGTCAGACGATCAGGATTCTCTGGCCAGTTGTCAGACGACTGGATGAGAAAGACAGGTCCAGAGATCCAGGCTTGATTCTGCACAAATGAATTCACCTTCTGTCCTCTTGATGCAGAGTCAGCAGGATTCAAGCGTGTGCTGACATGTCTCCATTGAGTTCCTGTTGACACCTTGCGAATTTCCGCCACTCTATTGGCTACGAATGTGCGGAATCTTGTCGTTTCATTGTTGATATACTTGAGCACAGCCGTGCTGTCTGTCCAAAATATGGAGTCCGCAAGCTGTAGCTCCAGTTCTTTCCTTATCAGTCCATCCATGCGCGCTGCCATAGTTGCCGCCGTCAATTCCAGACGCGGGATGGTGGTGGGCTTGAGTGGGGCGACCCTCGCCTTTCCCATGACGAACGCACTATGGACTTGGCCTTTGCTGTTCTGCTGGACCAAGTAGGTCACTGTGCCATAGCCCTCTTCACACGCATCACAAAAATGATGCAGCTGAGCGTATGTAGCCTCTCCAAAATGGGCTGGCTTGAAACATCGATCAACTCCAAATTCAGTTAGCAACTGCAGATCCTTAATCCAGTCGAACCACTGCTGTGCAAGATGATCTGGAATCGTGTCATCCCAGCTGAGCTTTAGCCTACAGAGTTCTTGCAAGATCTTTTTTGCAGGAAGTACCACCGGAGCTAAGAATCCCAATGGATCGTAGACAGAACTCACCAAGGAGAGAATGTTTCTTCTGGTTGGAGGTTTATCTTGGATGACGATTCTGAACTTGAATTGGTCGGACTCGACGCACCATTGTACTCCCAATGCTCTTTCCATGGGGAGTGAGTCTTGATCCAGATCGAGATCCTTGACTTCTTTTGCCATTTCCTTCTCAGGTATAGCTGCCAGTACCATTCGACTGTTGCTAACCCACTTTGTCAATCTGAAGCCCCCTTTCTGACAAATGGCTTTCAGATTGCGACAGAGTGACACCGCCTCTTCTTCGGAGCCGACTGACTTAAGGCAGTCATCAACGTAGAAGTTGTGCAACACTGTGCTGATTACTGAAGCATCGAACAGGTCCCTGTTGTCTTCAGCGCATCGTCTGAGCGCGTAGCTCGCACAACTTGGTGATGACGTAGCACCGAATAGGTGCACGACCATCCTGTATTCCACCAGTGGTTGGTTCAGGTCTCCACCTGGCCACCACAGAAACCGAAGGAGGTCAGCGTCTTCTTGTGGGACCCCCACCTGGTGGAACATGGCCTCCACATCAGCCATAGTAGCCACAGGTTCTTGGCGGAATCTGGTGAGAACACCAATTAAGGAACTGGTGAGGTCAGGTCCCTGAAGAAGTTCTTGGTTCAACGTGACTCCCTGGTAAGAAGCGCCACAATCATACACAACACGCAGCTTGTGTTTTTTAGGATGGTACACTCCATGGTGTGGAATGTACCAAACCTTTCCATCTTTGCGGCCCAGCTCTTCGTCAACAACCTTCACTGCAAAGCCTTTGGTGATCATATCATTCATAAAGGCAATGTAGTCCTCCCGGAATGAATGATTCTTGAGAAGCTTTTTCTTCAAGTTCAAGGCCCGCTGTTCTGCTACAACACGATTGTTTGGCATCTGAAGGTCCTTGTTCTTGAGTGGTAGACCAATATGGTAATGCCCGTCTACCAATCTGGCAGACTGTGAAACGCTGTCCATGAATTGGAGGTCTTCCTGGGACATCTCCAGCTGTTCTTGGTTACTTTCAGGAAAGTCGTATTTGAACTGTTGGTTCCACAGCTCGTCCAGTTTAGCCACTGATATTCTGTTGGAAGTAATGTATTTTCCATCTCCTGTAGGCTCGCAGTTGTTGTCTCTCAATGGCCCATTCACGGTCCATCCAAGGATAGTTCTCACAGCGTAAGGTCCATTGTCAACACTCCTGATGACCTCTTCTGGTTCCATGGCCTTTGGCACGTTGGTCCCAATCAGCAGACCTATTTCTGCATTGATGTGGGGGATTCTCACTTGCTCCAGATGGGGCCACCTGTCCACGTCTTCCTGCAGCGGAATGTTCCTTTTATTAGCTGGAATGGTCTTTTGAGAGAAAACTTCCTGTAGCTCTATGAAGTTGCTACATTCTAGGCCACACACTTCCAAACCTGTTACAACATGGCTGCAAACAGTCTTTTGTTCTCCCATGGTTGTTAGGAGAATGTCAATCTTCTTTCCACTGATGTTGAGCTTGTTCATAAGCTCTTCGGTGCAAAAGGTGGCCGTACTGCCTGGATCCAAAAAGGCATATGACGCAACCACTTTGTCACCTTTCGTTGCTTTTACTTGTACCGGGACAATGGCAAGGATACTGTCTGTGTCCCCGGCCCCAGTATCAGAACATGCACTGTTTGCTTTGTCCACAAACCCACTGATCACAGACTGTTTCTCGCCATCATCTGATGACTCTTCCTTACGTGTAACTTTGTCTTTGCTCTTTATGTGCAACACAGTGGGGTGAAGCAATGAGCAGGTCTCACAGTGTAATTTCTCCTCACAGGAATTGCTCATGTGCCCCTGCTTCAAGCAACTGAAGCACAGTCCTTTCCCACGGAGAAAGTCTATCTTCTCTTTGTGAAGCGATTTCCTCAGCTTCTTACATTGCGCCATGCTGTGTTCACCCTGACAAAAAAGACAGGGCTTGGTGAAAGCGTTGCTAGAGCTTGCAGGATTCCTCTTGCTTGGCTTTAACTCTGTGCTAACACCTGTTTGGTTACTTAGTGGTGTTGCAGACGTAGTAAAGGTCGTCCTGTGACTCTTCCTCTCTGTAGTGAGGTTTACTGGAGACTTAACTTGTCCTTTGTTGCTGTCCTTTATGTCTCCAAACAAAGGGTGTAGTGCAACCTTAGCCTGCATGTTAATAAACTTGACGAGATCCTTGAACTTGGGTCTTCTCGCAGTTTGCTCCTGGATATCAAAGGCAACACTTCTCCACCTCTCTCTGAATTTATACGGAAGCTTGTTAACAATGGCGCGCATGTTGGCGACGTTATCCAGCTCCTCCATGTAATCCAAGTCTGACATTGCGTTGTTACAGCTGGTGAGGAAGAGAGCCAGTGCATTGAGACCTTCGCCATCATCTGCCTTGATTGTGGGCCAGCTCAGAGCCTTGTCTATGTATGCCACAGAGATCCTATATTCGTTTCCGAAATGTTCCTTTAAGAGTTTCTTTGCTTTGTGATATCCCTTATCTGGATCCATATGTAGACAACTCCGTATCAACTCTCTGGGCTGTCCGTTGGTGTATTGCTCCATGAAGTACAACCGATCTTTGCTGCTCTCTGTTTTACCTTCAACACCATGCTCAAACGCTCTGATAAAGAGTCTGTATTCCAACGGATCTCCCCTGAAGACAGGAATGTTTTGTGGCGGTAGGGTAGAAAGTTTTTGTTGCTTAATCAGTAAGTCTGTAATGTCCCTTTGATGTCGCCTAGCTGTAGGTAGAGCCCCTGCACCTGCTGCACTTTCACTAGAACTGCTGATTAAGGACGAATCGTCATTTTCCTCATCACTTGTACCACTTGCTGATGAAATTGACCGTGCAGCGTAGGAGATTGATGGTGGCTTGTGTTTGTGTCTTGTCTTCCCATGATGCTCACTAGTCACGTCATGGCTGGTTCCAGACTCCCTATGACGTTCCTTTATCGTAGCTGGCTGCTCCCATGGCTCAGACTGTTCATCGTCCTTTTTTAGAGCATCAGTTTCTTCAAACTTCTTCAAAATCTTAAGTTTAGCATCTGAAGCAGCTAAAGCCGTCTGAATCTCAAGGTCTTCTTTCTCAGCCTTCAGCTTAACTTCTTGCCTATCCAAGGCTTCCTTCTTTTTCAGTGTAGCTGCCCTTGCCAAAAGCGCAGCCCTTTCCAGTTCCGCTTTCAAGCGTGCTGAAGAGGCAGAAGAACGGCCAGAGCTTGCCTTAGACCTTTTGGATGTTTTTGACGATGCTTCTGATATGCTATCACATGGTTTAATGTTTTGATCAACTTCTCGTGCTTCCTCCATACGATCGTGGACGCCTATTATCCAACCATCGACGTAATCACTGAAGTTCTTGAATGAGTCAGATTTTGGTTTGAACCACTTATCTTGGTCGCTGTTCATTTCTTCCTCTGAGGTGACTTGCTGAAACAACTCTTTGACGGAAATGTTCAACTCACAAAACTCTCTGAAGAGCTTATAGTACTCAACAACCAGCTTGGTCTTAATCAGCTCCAAATTGCCATCATCATCCATTAAATGAAGCATCTCATTCTTTTTTGTTGTAAGCTGAGTCAGTGCAGCTTTCCTTGACCGTATTTTCCTCTGTAACGTTTCTTCCATTGCTTTGTAAGTAGGCTTCACTTGTCGCCTTTTCAATGTGGCTGAATCTTTGTCCTCTGCCATGAATCCTGGCAAAACTAGCCCTTTCCACTGCTAGCTGCTGTTAGCTCGGTACAACAAAGCATTCCAATGTCTTTCAAAGCACGCACAAAGGATAGCCGTCGTTGGATCGTTAGCGCGTCGTCCGTGAGTCGTTAGCGGATCGTCAGCGCTAATTAGCATAAGTATGCGCTCAGTTCACACATTCGTTTTTGATTGTTTTTCAGCAGCAGCTGCACTTACTTGAGCCTTTCCTTTCTGTTCCGGAATCCACGAACTCCAAAGTAATCCCAGTCCACAGCCAAATCCACAAGGAGACGGTTTTTTACTAATGTAGTGGCTGATGTTGGCTAGCAGGCATTCTTGGCTTACACGTGTCCAAAAACACTGTTGTCCTTAAAAATCCACTCGAAGTCCAGGTGATGTTAGAAAAAAGAAAATTTATTCCACAAGTGTCACTGAAGTATCCACAAACTTTCCAAACAATACAGGACAGGAACAGGACACGGTAAAAAACCGTGTATCTCCACTGCTAGCCTGGAGTTCACTACTCAGGTCAATGACCTCTCTTCCTAGTCCAAGGCTGCTGGCTCTTAAAGCTACAGTACTGCCAGGATTAAACTTAAATGAAATAGCCTGTTCTAGACAGAAAAGATTAACAAATAGCCATATTCAATTAAACTCACACATCAATGACTATTAGACCAATATATAAACTTCAGATCCAAAGTTACAGTTTAAAATTATATAAGGATAAGTTAGAAATTAGCAAATCTGTTATTGCCTCATACACTCAGGGAGTGATGAAATCGGAGCCTTGACGCCAAACTAAAATGTAGAGTGAAGCAATCGTGACTTGTCTGACTGAAATTGCTTTAATATTCTCTTTGCTAGTGGGGTTTCATGGAAACAATAGATACTGTATGTCCATCTTCCAAGTGAAGTCAAGAATTTAACATAATTATGGGATATCTAGACTTAACAAATTTCAAAGGAAACATCTGCAAATAAAAATTTTACTTTTTTTTTTTCGACATTTCAGAATTTTGCGAAATCCTGAAATGGAAACGCAGCTACTGATACAAGGCAGGATGAGCAGGTGAAGGAAAATCCTGAGATAAAACAGACTGTGAAATTATAAATATTTATATATATATAAACTTTATTTCAGACCATTTCAGCCCGGTCCATATCACAGATCATACATAAAATAATTTAACACACACAATAAAAAAAAGAGTACAAAAATACAAAAAGTAGGCTATACACATTTCATAAAATATACAGGCTATTGCACCAATGCCACCTTAGCCTGGAGGTTAGACGGTAGCAGCTTTTCAATGGGTTGACTAGGGCCTCGATTATGTGGTTCTCTGACTTGTCTAGGCGACACATAAAATTAAACATCAACTGTCTTAATAGAGCCTCACAGGTTGGCACTCTGTTAGACACAAATAAATGACTGGCACTCTGCCACCTTGGGACACAGAGCAGTAGCCTCAGGGCATCATTGTATGCTACCTTTAGCCTCTGCATGCTCTTTTTCTTATAGTTAGACCATAATTGAGAAGTGTACAGAGGTGTTACATATGTTCTGAACAGAGAACACTTCACAGAATCAGAACACATTGAAAACTTTCTACTAAGCATGTTAGCCTGAGAATAAATTTTACATCTCTGACGATAAAGGTCTTTATCATCGGACCAGTCATTAGAAATGACATGACCTAAATACTTAATTTCCTCACATACAGCAAGAGGGCTGTCTGCCAAGAAAAAGGTAGGGAAAGTTGATTTCCTGTCCCCAGCACTTCTCACAATCATTATGACTTTTCTTTGCATTGTATTTTATATCATGATCGAGGCCATACTGAGAACACACCTTTAACATCTGCTGCAGTCCAGCACTGTACGGACAGAGCAGGACCAGGTCGTCCGCGTACATTAGATGATATTTATGTTTTATAAATAGGTGAGATGGATCTGTTTCAGTTTGATTCACTCCAGTCTCTGCCTGGATGTTGAACAGGTATTCACCAGACAGATGTGGCTGAGTTTTCAGAGTTACAGTCCAAGGTCAAGTAAAAAAAATTTCCAGTCACACGCCTGAACAAAATTCAAATTTTATCCAAACGTGCAAAAATGCTCAATGACATAAAGCCAAATTATGCACTGAATACTCTTATCTCGTCATTTTTGACGGCCCTGCTGACTGTTTGACTTTGAATGACAACTCTAAATTGACTTCCACCATTTTGCCGTCAGTCGCTGCTGTGCCTGTTTTTCGTCAGGACAAAATGACAGCGCAGACACAGTGAACTAACCAGTCAAAATACAGTTATTTTTTTCTCCTGCATGTGAACATTTTTGTTTAATGAAGCAGCAACCCAACAATATTCCCAGGCTGAAGTTCAAAGCTCTGCTTCTTCCGTTAGATCCTCACTGATAAACCCTGGGTCCAGTTTTCGTGGTATCAGACTCTGTTTATATAGTTTGTCTGGATAAATGTCAACCCATGACCTTTTTTGAAGTAATTTACTCTCCACAGAAGCCCGATGCAGCTCGGCTTGTTTACTGCTGAGGTGGCCTTTTACTGCTATAATCCTTTTCAAACCCCCCTCCCCCCATCTGCTAGAATACTGATGCACACAAAACATGAACATAGTACAAAAATGATCAATTATTATATATAATTAAAAAAATAAATACATTTCTAAAGACAAAACGTAATGAAAAGCAGGAGAGAAAAAATTATGCTGTTTGTGTTTTCTGAACTGAGCCGTTTCAAGTTTGTGTTTGGAGATATAAAAGTGTATAAAGTTAGAGGAAAAGAAAAATCCATTCTACACTTTCCCCTCTTTGCCACATTTCAAGTACAACTTCTAAACAAATTTACAGAATGAACACAAGAAAAAAAAAACTCATTGACATCCTGTACTGTTATGTGGACATTAGGAGTTGGACACATTGAGAGAAATAGCTTGTGGTGCCAATTCTCTAGTTGCGAGGTATTACATAATTACATAAGAAGAATAAATACATTGCAAAACATGGATGTTTGGCCTTCATATTTGTTTGTATTCAGTTGAGTTTGATTCACAAAATAATTGGAGAATAGCATTACGGTGGCTTCAGTTCATATATCTGATCTTTTCTTTAACTTGCCCTCAATAGTGTAGAAGCTTCAGTGGACATGTCTCTGCTGTACTCATATAGCCTAATTATTGACATAACATTTCCACCGCATTCAAGTATGCAAAAAGTTTGGTATTTAAACTTTTATTTCATGTGCAAATTGAAAATGCACATGAAAGCAAGTGGTTGGAAATGCAGTTATTGTCTGTTTTATTTCCACTGTTCCTCCATGTAACACTTCTCGGCAGCCTCCTCAGCTTCCTTCTCATACTGCTCTCCACAGTGACCTTACAGTATAAAAGACATTTTGTTTAATAAGACTCAATGATCGTGAATGTTGCAAACAGCCAACAATTCGTTCAAAATGAGAAAGCTGCAGTCAAGCTTACCCCTGTCGTCCACAGGCAACAACGACGGCCAGCTTGTGTTTGGTTTTTCATAATTCCCCTCATTAGTTTGTAGACAGGAAGATGGACTGCTCCAGTTCAGATTTAATGGCTGCACTGTACTGCATGCTCTGTGGCTAATGTTAACGAAGGACGGTCTTGCAAAATGCCTTATAAACATTTAGTAATACTAAAAATAAATTCACAAGAACCTTTCTACAGTCGCTGCTGTTGCTGAAATCCTGCTCAAAGGCAACTTGACAGCCGTTGTTGGGAGATTGTTCCTCACTTTCCTCATACAAATGTCAAACCAGCTGTTCAGATCTGTTAATTTAATTATGAGGCTAACTTACAATTACTGATCCCCCTTCATCATCTTTTATCCGGTAAGAGATTACATGACAAGTTTTCAGTTGCATGATCAAAAACAAAAGAGGAATAAATCAACATTTTTTGATTTGATGTGATCAGACAGCAGCCATTTGTTCCGTGTGGACATCGGAGAGGATGCAACAATTTGGATAATCTGTAGACCAGAGAGGGTCATTTGAATGAGGTGTGAACAAAGGAAGCCACAGTAGTCTGAAGCTGGGCACACATTCAAACACACTCTTCAAATTCAATTTCTAAAGTGGTGATAAGCCTGCTTTCCTAATGTCATGGCTACAACATGGCTTTGTTGTACAGTGCATCTTCCTCATTGTGCTCCTGAATAGAAGCACGCCGGCTGGCCCAGCGGTGGGTTAACATGGTTGGTTTGGCTCACCATGTTGCCACCTGTTCAGGCAGCCAAGTATTCAGTCAAATGAGTCTCTGAGTGAGCAGTGCGTTGGGAATGAGCAACATTTGACTGAAGCACCCTTCACGCTAAAATCACATCGCAGGTGAGAGGCACTCTGACACATACTCACTTGTGTAGACACTTGTGGACGAATGTGCTTATACGGTAAAGTATGATTGCCTCTCTACCAGTGGACATGTGGTTCACTTCTAATTGATGGAGAGAAGTCCTCTCAGTACATTAATCGTCTTTTAAAACACATTTGTTGCTCTCACCCAGAGCAGCATGTATACAGTATAATGAGTGTGTTGGGGTTGGTGTGTTGCAGGTTACAAAGAACACATTGGTCATACCTGTGTCTCTATTTTTATTTTTATTTTTAGGCTACCTACGGGGACTAAATGCTAAATCAGACGGGTATCTGGCCAGCACACGAGCTGTGTCTCATTTCAAGGCTGCATTCTGGGAAGAACATGGCCTGAATGGGTTATGAAGGCTTTTTCTTTCCTAGGCCTAACCATATAGACCTCAACACATCGATACAGTAGAAGACTAGATGACACAAAGTTGGCACACGGCCACCATCATCCAACATTATGCAAACAGTTAAAGGTTATAGCTACAACTTTTTCATCAAAACGATAGATTTTTCAAAAATATTACATCCACAGAACGTGTAGAGGGGTGCAGAATAAAAGTATTAATTTTACTGAAAAAAAGGGAAAGTATAGAAATTTTGACAGGTCCAAAATATGTAAATATTTACATCTGGTTACGTTGGCAACATCAACATGAAATGATCTCTGCGCCAGCATTAGTACGGTGATGTCATGTGAGGCAGAGCTCAGCGGCCAGATCAGGGTAGCTCTATGGGGAAATGGCATTGTGCAAATGCTAATTAACAGTTAGCCAGTAATGTAATGTTTCCGGTGCAGGGGTGATGCTGTGGGTTTGTCGGGTTTGTCTGCAGGTGAAGTTATTGTGAAATGACTCGGATGTGCTTTCAGTCTGCTGTCAACACTAGCTGCTCGTTAAAGGGGCGACGAGGAGTTTTGGAAAGATATTACGCATTTTCACACTACATTTCCCCTGAGCATCTGAATGCACGGTGAAATTCTTGGACCAGCACAAGTGAATGTTTTTATTTATCAAGAATGAAAGTTGGAGGTTCGAAGACGATCAGATACGGTCATAGTTCCGACCACGGTGAAATGGTGATTCTGCAACGTTATTCCCATAACCCGCCAGGCAGCGTCCGCGAAACTGAAAATGGGAAATGCTGGGCGGGCCGATCCATAAATAATAATATCAAAATAACTATAAAGACAAAACGATATATTTATTGAAAATGGACCCATTAACAAGTGTGGGTAACGAAGGTTCATCCACATTAATATATGAGACTTTTTTTATAACCCCCCCTCAAAAAAAAAACTCGTCCATTTAAATACAGTTATCGTTAGCTTAGCTTTAGCTTTAGCTACTAGCCACTCCCTATTAGCGTACCTGGCAATCAGTACAATTGAAGGTTGGAGCGAGAGTAGGTGAATGTGAGTGCGACACCTGCCCGTATCTTAGCAACCTTAACAGCTGCAGCTCATTCAGCTGATTACTCACAGGCATTTATTTGCAGACTACTAGACCATTGCATTTACAAATTAATTCCCCAGGTGGGGAATTGAACCCACATTACCCCTCCCGGGTAAGAGTCATGCGCGCTAACCACTTGGCCAAAGGGACATCCCCCTGGCCAAGTAGCCAGGGCGCATGATCAATTGGAGGCATAGTGACAGGAACCTCAACTGTCACACTAAGTTGCGCTGACACATTGTTCTTCAAATACAACCTCCAAAGGATGTGGCTCCTGAGTTGAGAAACAAATTAGGATATGAGCTGGATCCGCGCTGCAAGACTTCACACTCAGAATCAGTTCATTCATGTCAATAATGTGTTTATTTCTGAGCTTCTACAGCTGTTCATTACCTACTACTTTGCAGCAACTGTAAAACCCACGATGCTCATTTACTTTTCATGTGGTATAATTTTCTTGTCAGAGAGAGGCTGACCCTGCTTGGGTTTCAAGATGTGAAGAACTTCCTCCACTCAACTTCTCTCTTTGTTTGAGATTTCTGATCAGCTCTATGATCTCTGTGCAGCTTATTACCTTTAACCTATTACACACTTGAACTGTTCAACACCTCTCAGTTATACATGTTCAAATGCTCTCTGTCTCTCTGAACTGGTTTTGTTTTTCATTGTATGTGAACCTGTGAGTTTTTCAAGCACTGACTGCTGTGGCCTTTGTCGTTCAGTTCTTTTTTTCCGTATTTCAATGGCAGATGCTCCAACTCCCCTGCCTTGTCTGGTGTTTCTAAGGTTGCTATTTATATACAAGACAAATGATTGAATGACTCTTACAATGAAATATGCTGCATTTGTCCTCATCTAAACCTGTACCTTTGTGACCTCCTCATCACAATTTATTGGCCCTTGGCTCCGTCTCCGTCTTTTAAGTGACCCCATTAAATCGACAATGTCGAGGGTCAAGAGGTCATTCAATGTCCCGCTGCTGCTGGGGGCAGGCTGACATCATTGACGAGGGACTCCGCCAAACAACAAGCATTTTCCCTTTAGCTGATTAAAATTGACAGCACACCTTTTCATTATGTGCAGCTCCTATAGAAGAGAAGGGTTTGATTACAATGTGCTGGCCTATTTAATACTGTTCAGCTGACATCATGTGAAAGGGGAAAAAAAAGATCTAGAAGATAAATGAATCACCCTCAATATGTGTTGAATTCCATTCATTTATCACCCGCTAGAGTAAAAGCAAAGTATACTGTTGATAGGCCTGAAAGGAATCAGATGGAAAGGAAACATTCAATGTGGATATCAATTGTCATTAAGACATCAGATGATTTGCTGTTTGGATGAAAATGCTAAGCAGCAGTGTTGTACTGTGTAACTTTTCAAGCTACTGGAAGAAGACATAATATTAAGATTGTGTTGATACTGATGGATGGCTTTATACTGTCTTGGTCAATATAGCACAATATATTTAAAATGGTAAGGCCGATATTTATCCCTCTCTCATTTTATTTTTGTGTATTTGTATTTTTGCTTGAGGAAATAACAGCACACAATAAGCAACAGATTTCCCTCTTTTGGTTGAAATAAAGAGATAAAACACTGTTTAATGAGTATGAGCAGCAAAATCCACGTGGATGAACAAAGGAAAAAGTGTGCTGTGTGCAGAAATGTTTTCAACAAGAAAAGTGACCTCTCATACCACCAACAGATTGCTGACAGACATACGACTGACAGATGGTCAGATGGACTCGGGGATGTGAAACGGAAAAAAATCATCATAGTAATAAGAAACAAAGATGGTAAGACAGAAAAGGAGAAAACAAGAGAAGGCAATAGAGAGATTAGAAATTCAGTGGGTTTTTTTTTTTTTTTTATATATATTGACTGAAGGCAAGAAACAAACACCCAAAATTGGCTGAAAAGAGGTAGGAGAGCAGAGATGATTTGAGATATTTTTACTCAGCAGTAGAGGGCACTGTGAGCTTTTTGGTCAGTTTGCCCCACGACCACCCCTCCCCAATACAAAATCCTGCAAGTGGACCAGCCCACTGCCTAGCCTGCTGTCTGTTGATGTTGGAGATTTAAACAAAGAGGGTTAATATCAATCAGTGTGTGTGTAAACACACTCATAACTCACTTGAGTAATGAAGCGGCAGTGAGTCAGCCTTTTTCCTGTATGGGGATAATGGTATGTGTGTGTGTGTGTGTGTGTGCTTGTGAAGGGGGAGGAATGTGAGAGACCGGCATACAACCCCTAGCAAAAAGTATGGAATCACCAGTCTTGGGCGAGCACTCACTCAGACACTTTATTCTGTAGAAAAAACTCAGATCACAAACATGAAACAATCGTAAGGTCATTCCAAAGCGCAACATCTTGGCATTCAGAAACACTAAAAGAAATGAAGAAAAGACATTGCAATGGTCAGTAAATGTTACTTTTATAGAGCAAGTGCAGGGAAATAAATATGGAATCACTGAATTCTGCGGAAAAAAATTTGGAATCACTGCCATTTTGAGTAGAAAATAAGGACTCACCCAGTCAATTTCTTTCCCTTAATTGGGCACCTGCCTCAGATTAGATCTGTCCGTTAGTCAGCAGTTAAAAACACCTTGGAGGGCTGCAGGACCAAGTGGATTGAAGGAATCATGGCTCCAACAAGAGAGATGTCTCTTGAGACCAAAAACAGGATTATCAAACTTCTTGAAGAAGGTAACTCTACACGTGTGGTTGCCAAAGATGTGGGCTGTTCACAGTCAGCTGTATCAAAGATCTGGACCAAGTACAAACAGCATGGGAAAGTTGTTAAAGTCAAGCGCACTGGCAGACCAAGGAAGACATCTAAGCGTCAAGACAAACAACTAAAGGCCATATGTCTTGAAAACAGAAAATGCACAACAAGACAAATGAAGAAGAAATGGGAGGAAGCTGGAGTCAATGTATGTGACAGAACTGTGCAAAATCGCCTAAAGGAAATGGGATTTTCATACAGGAAAGCTAAAAGGAAACCATTATTGACCCTTAAACATAAAAGAACTAGACTGCAATGGGCTAAGGAGAGGCAATCATGGACTGTGGATGACTGGATGATGGTTATCTTCAGTGATGAGTCACGAATCTGCATTGGACAAGGTGATGATGTTGGAACTTTTGTTTGGTGCCGTTCCAGTGAGATTTACCAAGAGGACTGCCTGAAGAAAACATCAAAATTCCCACAGTCTCTGATGATATGGGGCTGCATGTCAGGTAAAGGCACTGGGGAGATGGCTGTGGTTAAATCTTCAATAAACGCACAAGTTTACATTGAAATTTTGGACAGCTTTCTTATCCCTTCAATTGAAAAAATGTTTGGGGATGATGAAATAATTTTCCAAGATGACAATGCATCATGCCACAGAGCAAAAACTGTGAAAACATTCCTTGGAGAAAGACACATCCAGTCAATGTCATGGCCTGCAAACAGCCCAGATCTCAACCCAATTGAAAACCTGTGGTGGAAATTGAAAAAAATGGTCCACAGCAAGGCTCCGACCTGCAAAGATGATCTGGCAACTGCAATCAAAGAGAGTTGGCACCAGATTGATGAAGAATACTGTTTGTCACTCATCAAGTCCATGCCTCAGAGACTGAAAGCTGTCATAAAAGCCAGAGGTGGTGCAACTAAATACTAGTGATGTGTTTTGATTGTTATTTCTGTATCTGTTTTTCATGATTCCATATTTTTTTCCTCAGAATGGAGTGATTCCATATTTTTTTCCCTGTGCTTGGTCTATAAAATGACTATTTACTGACCACCACAATGTTTTTCATTCATTTATTTTAGTGTTTCTGAATGCCAAGGAGTTGCACTTTTGAAAAACTTCATTATTTTTTCATGCTTTTTATCTGAGTTTGTTCTACAGAATAAAATGTCTGAGTGAGTGCTCGCCCAAGACTGGTGATTCCATACTTTTTGCTAGGGGTTGTATAGCCTACGATGAAATGTAGGCATGCTGAGAGCTACTGCATGAAAAGAAAGAGAGGGGAAATTGGCAAATGGCCGTAAACAGATTTGTAAGTAGAGAGTTGCTGGATCTGAGTGTTGTTTTGCACCCTCTATAAGTATACACAGTGGGTGAAGCCTCAGTAATAACAATAAATAAAAAAAGTGATTCTCTGCTTCATTAACAACCAACTTGGACTTTGAAGAAACTTTGCATTTTAAATCATACAGCTCAAACATTTAGTTTGAGAAACACATTTCCCATCAGTGATCTCATGCTGAATTTCATAACAGCATTTTAGAGGCTGTGGAGGAAGAATGAATTCGACAGGCATTGGAAAAATCCCATAAAAAACTGTAGAACATATTTATTCATAATTAGGGCACCGGCCATCGCCAGGGCACTCGACCCAACAGCTATGAAATAGCTGTAGGGACGAGTGCCCGGCTTCGCCGGGCACTATTGTTATTCTGTGGATTTTTTCCTAGTTATTTTTTTTCAATTTCCGGACGATTTTTGATTCGCTACTAGTCCTGCAACTCGAAGAGTTGCAGGACATATTATATATCAAAACGTGCGTCCTGATCGGGATCGGTGTGCTATTACTTTTCTCAACAGTCTACGAATTTTTCGCGACGTAAGTCGCGAAAAACTGCGCAAAATTTTGCATTGAAGTCTATGGGACGAGCGAAAAAAAAGAGAGCAAAAAAGACCAAACATTGGAGTTTAACAAACGTCTACTGCTCAGGCATACTTTCACCTAGAGACTCCGTTTGAACTTTAAATAGTAGACACAAGTCTTGTGTATTGGTGTATTACTCCACGTTTTGATAGGTTGAATAGTTTTTGATCAATCGCTGATCAATGACCATGATCATTTTTGGAGAAATTATGAGATTATAATGGGTGTGTATTGCACGGAATGTTCGCGCTAGAGTGCGTGATGTCATCAGCTAGAGTGGGGAGAGAGCCCAGAAAAACTCTGGATTCTTTCTCATTCCACACTCCTCTTGGACACAATTTACACTGTACACACATAATTTTTTCACAGTTTTGTAGACAAACTTATTGTGTCTCCCACAGTGTGTTCAAAATATCAGAGAGACTTACAGAATTTGAATTAGCAGCCTCTGAGTGCAGCCATGTCTGTCTCTTCGCCTCATTGACTCCAATACAAAAATTTTCTGAGAGGAGCAGAACGGACCAATGTTTTAAAACTGCCCGTGTCGCCAAAATATTTACTGTAGAAACACCAAATCGTACCAAAATTTTCAGGAAGGCCTTAGGGCACCGTTGATCCGTGTCTTGTTCTGATAGGAGCTACCGTTTTGTCAGAATAAGCCTAAATGCGTGACCAGTGCAGAGGCAGAAAATCAGTCTTTTTCTCGACGTTTCTGTCTGCCTCAGCCTTGGGGGCCCCTATCGTCATTGACAACCAGCTCAAGTTGTCATGGTAACCTCTGATCCTCAGGCCAGGGTCGTTAACTCCATAAACAATCCACCTGGAGCTCGTTAAGATGTTTGTAAACACAGACACACAGCTAAATCAGACTGATACAGGATGCAGCTCAGTCACACACACAGACTCTAGAACCAGCTTCATGTCATTACAGTTATAGACACACACACACACACACACACACACACACACACACACCTAAACAGACAGGTAACTTTCAAATGCATACAGCTCAAACATTTACTTCTAACACAGTTAACCTAATGTGATTACAGCTCCTCCATATCAGTGCATATAGAGATAGGATCATGTGTCATGTGTCAGCTCTGTCTTGACCTTAAGATCGTGGGTTTGATTCCCATGTTGACAGAGATGGTTAGCTCCCGGTGCCCTTTCAAAATTTCCCGAGAGGAAATTTTCTAGTTATACTAAATATTTAGATAATTCTGTGAAAATTGAATGAATATAATATATCTCACATCCAATACAACATTTATGCAGCGTGTTTTCCTCTCAGCAGGTGTTCCTAATTTCACATGGATGAACTGAGATCAGCCAATCAGCATCCAGCACTGTGACTGACTCGACTGTAAAGGGATAGTTCACCCAAAATTCAAATTTCGCTCATTATCTACTCACCCTCATGTCAACTAAGAGCTGTGAGAATATTCAGATTCCTCCGTTCCTTCTCTGAGTTATGGGGGGGTCTGCGCAGCAGTATTTGTCCATATAATGGTTGTCAATGGACACCAACTTTCTTCGTCCAAATAGACACACCAAAAAACATCCAAATACCTCCATACTGCTCGTCAAGAGATTTGCACTGACACAGGAAGAGCAGTGAACTGAGACACTGGGAGCTTCTGCTACAAACAACCTTCAGATATAGACTTATTTAATTTGTTTCGGAACAATTTCTCATGTCAGGGCTTCAAAACAAGAGGGACATTACAGACGAGCAGTATGGAGATATTTGGATGTTTTTTGGTGTGTCTATTTGGACGGAGAAAGTTGGTGTCCATTGACAACCATTATATGGACAAATACTGCTGCGCAGACCTGAGTAGTGTGAACTACCCTCCTTTTGGGTGAACTATCCCTTTAATGCACGCTCGGTTGTTTTGACATCTGTGAGTGTCTGTGGGCAGAAATCATAAATTTTCAACTGTCAGATGAAAATGTATGATTTTAGCCATAAGGCATACAACAGTCAAATACAGGTAAAAATGTGTAATGTCACAAGCAACATCAATGACTGTCACAAAGCATTGATACACTCGCCAGTTTCTAATACAAGCATCCAACACAGAAGGTGCAGGGGAGAGATTGTAAAGAGGAAAATATCATCATTTATGTGACTCACTAATGAGAGAGACCACAGCAGCCGAGCTGAACGGACATGGTGGAAGAGAGTGAGTGATTACTGCACTCAGTCACGTCTCTGTATCTCCACTTACTGTCACTTAGGTATAAATGTGGAACAAATTTGAGCAACTGAGAATATATAAGTAAGCTTCAGTTTTTAATTTAATTCCATAAATACTCTTTCAACTAAATCACCACTGCAAAATATTTTGAAGACCATTTGTATCACCCTGAGCCATGCCATATGTGAAAATAAAACCATTAAAACTTAATGATACAGGACCATTAGCAACAGACTTGAGCTATCAGCTTGTGAAACTACACACTGTATGCTCCTAAGCCATTAGTCAGTCTGAGTCCAATTTGTTGTGTTTTATTTATGAGTGTGCTTGTTAAACACTACACAGCTGGGTATCACCAAATGGCGTATGAATATCATACCAATTTACTGATTCGTTTTGCGTGTTATCATCACATACTTTTTGCCTTTTTTTGTGTCATTTCATGCCACGTCATCACTGCTTTGGCTGACCCCTGACCTTTACTATAATGACATCAAATGACATGAAAAGTTTCAAAGACACAGCAGAAGTCCTTGAAAGTCACATGCTACTGTATTTATAACTCCATGATACCATGTAGCACTCCACTACCCATCAACTGCTAATTGAAGGTACTGTAGTTGCCATAGTAACGTTGAAAGTTGGCAGCTAGACCGTGATAAAGGTAAGAACAGCAAGCTACTAACCTTTACTGGGGATTGGCATCGCTCCACTGTTGTTCTATTGTCAGCGATGTTATCTGTTTTTAGAGAAGGATGTGAAAAAAGTAATTTAAAATCATTAATCAATACACTATTATTGCCCATGAAGCTGGAACGAAAATATATATTTTTTAAATTTTACTTTACCTTCTCTCAAGACAGTGTAATTCGTTCTTGATAGATACAGTAAAGTGTAGCTATATCCTCTCAAAACTTTATTGATCAATCTTGAACAATAGGATGGGGCCTTTGATTCAATTGTTCAACCTTGGACAGTTTAACAGAAACACAATGTCTACTGAATGTATTTTGTTCTGCCCTAAATATTTAATTTCATTCCAAAACCTGGCGTTAAGAGGGTGGGCATGTTTCAGCTTTGTGGAGACTCATGGGAGTTTGAATTCATCTCCTTAGAGGCATGATCCTTCGGGGGAGTAGATTTTCAACTGGAACAGATTATGTACTTGACAGTACTGTATATCCTATATGCATCTGTAATTCACCATCCAGCTTGTCATCAGCAAGAACATCCCACTGAACATTAGTCTCACCTTATTACATTAGGTAAATGGCATAAACATATTAGCCTATAAAGCCTATCATATCATAAAAGGATCTCGAGCAATGTGAAGCAAATTCCTACAAGCTCTAAGACAGAAATCAAAATCGGTGAAAGGAAAGAATATCAGATTTATACATACAGGCAGAGCTGCATTTTGTAATTGACTGTGTAATCACACAACTGATTAGGAAAATGCACATTACACACACGCGTCCAACACATCCGCCACTGTCATATCTGACTCCTGGCTTGTGTGGGCTGGTGGATGTGTTGGGCATCCTGTTCATCTCACTGTACAATCAATTACAGTCGCCCACAAATTACTTCAAGAATACGAGCCAGCGTGAGCCGCCTGCCGCCTCCGCATGTGAACACACTCCTCCTCATGCCCTCATCTCGCTTTCATTCCCTTCCTCTTCTCCATCTCTTCTTTGACGTTTGCTGGACCGCTGGCTGTCTGGAGAGCAACTCGCTTTTGGTTTTCAGTGCTGATACTTTTTGATTTAACCAACAGAGTCGTGGTGTAAAATACATAAAAGCGGAGAAAACACCCTCATTCGAGTGACCTCGTGTCTTTAAACACCCACTGCTGACACGTGCTGATAAATCCTGTTCTTTTCTACCGTGTGCTGTTCGCACACACACACACAAACATGCACACACATGCGCGCTCGGGCGGATTACGTGAACGATGCATACCCAGATGCATGTGCGCACACATTTACATTCACCCCCCCATGAATACATGTACACACATTGCAAAACAAAAATTACACACACCCACTCTGCTCGCACACAAGTGTGCTTGTCAAACACACGCACACACTCTCTCTCTCTGGACACAAAACGAGGTTGTTCTCAGCGTGTGTTCCCTCCATCTTTCCTGCTCCTTTTGTGTCTCTCCAGGGTATGCATGATAGCGACTGATGTAGCCAGCAATTTATACTGCTGAAGGAGGCATACGAAAAATACAGATGATATCCCGCAAAGGGGGTTTCAAGAGTGGAGGGATGGTGGTTGTGAAGGCGATGAGAAACAGTGGGGGTGTGGGGGGAGCTGAATGTAAGTCCATAGTCTCATTCAACCAGTGTTTCAAGAGACATTTGCAGTCCACTTTTGTTTTTTAAACAGAGCTAAGTTCTCCCTGCATAAAAACCGTTCATGAACCATTCAGCGATTAAAGGTGGAGATGGTGTCAATGAAACCCCATCAGCTCAAAAACTCAGATCTGCTTCTGACCTCTGACTTCCTTGTGGAGGTCTGTTAAAGGAAAATAAAATAAAACGTAATGCTTTTAATATATTGCAACATCTCACATTCTAAGTTGAGTACATTGGATGTGCACATAACCCCCTGTACCAGCGCCCACTGGTTTGAACAACAAGCAGAACTGTCCTCCAGATGTTTTCCCTGGGTGGGCATGTCCTGGTGGTCTTGGTAGTGGTGATAATAGTCTCTTGCTGAGAACTTAAAACATTGTTGTGTTTATGAAACATGTGGTTACAATACGTCCTCTGGATGCCATTCTCTTCTTCTCATGCTAAACTGAGGATACAGGGTCTTGCTATCACAAAGTTGTAGAAGAGAACAACATTTGTTCTAATATTATAAACGACTTTCCTTTTAAAAGTAAACACCTGTTTACTGCTAACATTAGCTAATAATAAAAACTTCCATACAGCACCTTTAAGGTTTGGTTACATTTATGGCTAAGTTGTTGTTTTGCCCCGATTTTCCCCCTTCCGAAAAGACAAAAGATTATCTTAAGAAGATTATCTTATAAGATTCTCTTGGTTTGGGTTGTGACTTCCCCCGACTTTAATGATTGTAAATATTAAACATGTTCAATATTTACGATAATCGGCCCCGACTTGTTGTCATGTTAACAATAATGAGCACATGGTGAGGGTAAATGAAAAGCTATGGTGGTAGTTAAAAGAAATCTATGTTGATGCTGGTCACAATGGAACCTAGATGTTTAAACGTGAACAGTGACAGCGCCGCTTCTGCTCATCTGGGATCGCTGGCTCTGTCTTTTGTTGTATTCAGTGTCTGTTTATCTACATTTATTTTCTTGGTAGTTATGGCTGTCAAAACTGTTCAATGACAGATTTTTTATCTTCATGTGTGGGGTCTCTCACAGATAAAAAATCGGATAAGATTTTGAAAATCTTTATGTGTGTGGCAGGCTTAAGTTGTTGTCAAGGAGAGATTGTGGTTTGGGTTGTGACTACTTTAATGATAGGGGGTTGTTGTTGTCATGTTTACAATAATGAGCACATGGTGAGGGTAAATGAAAAGCTATGGTGGTAGTTAAAAGAAATCTATGTTGATGCTGGTCACAATGGAAAGGAAAACACTAGGCTGTTTCCATTTATCTTGGTAGTGGCTGTAGTCATACTACGACCTTCCAGATGACTTCAATTAAAATACTGCACAGCACTTACATAGATTTTTACTTTCTCCACCTGGATGATTGGGATGAACATTTATTGACAGAAAAGGAAACACTACAATACTCATAATTGATGCAGCACAAATTGTCATCGATTGTCATCGGTTATATAAATATATATATTTTTCTTTTTTTTTTAAACTTTTTTTTTAATGTAATGTAGATACCTGATTGGGGAAGACTCAAACTTTGCTGTTATGCTGTAAAACATCCTGTCATCACATTCATGATAAGTCCAGTTGGTGGAGTGCCTTGTTAATGGGGTCAAACACTCTGATAATGACTTATTTATTTGGGGCAGTGATCCAACACAAAGAAATAATGCCTTAAATAAATGACCAATTCTCTCTCTCTCTCTCTGTGTAAGTGATGTTGGGAAATGCCGGTGTATTGATTCTTATGGATTTTACTGCATGGTTAGTTACTGTAAAGTAGAGATAGAGTAACAGAATATGATTACACAATCTACTTTCCTTTTTACCCTTTTACCACTTCAGTTATTAAAAACTAAACTGATACTGAGTGGTATATTTCAGCGACAGCCTCCTGTTGGGAAGTACCCCAGGTGAGGAAGGACATTTAATGAAACAGTGCGGTTAAATGGGAACTAAGATATAGCAGCTGCTTTTAGCAGGAGATCTATAGCTATGAGCATGTCTGTATGAAAGTTTGTTTATTCCTCAAGGATTTAGCATCTGTTTTTGTTGATGCCACATGCCTAAGTTGTTAAGAGCTCCTCTGTGAAGTGCTATTTAATCTCCTATGAGGAGTTTTTAATTCCAGTCAGCCCAATTACATATATATACTGTGTACTGTGCAAAAGTTTTAGGCAGGCGTGAAAAAATGCTGTCAGTCAGAATGCTTATCGATCATGCAATACCACCAGTGAGGCGTCTGACTGGACCCAAATTTATTCAGCCAGTGTCATTTAGAACTATCATCAGCATAAAGAGGAACAACAAGTCATGGATCCCTGAGCTCAACATCATCCAGTCCATCTGGAATTACATGTAGAGACAGAAGGATCTGGGGACCTCCAAGATATTTGGAAAAAAACACTGGCCCACGTCCTTCAAAAACTGTGTGCAGGTGTAGGCTACCTATACCTAGAAGGATATGCTGTTTTGAAGGCAAACTCCCATTTCTATCCAAGGTCATGGAAAAAATTGTTTACTCCCAGCTTCTGTCCTTCTTAGATAAAAATAACATCATGGATAAATTTCAGTCAGGTTTCAGGGCATGGCATAGTACAGAGTCAGCACTGCTAAAAGTCATGAACGACCTGCTGCTCTCCCTCGACTCTGGTAAACCCACCTTATTAATACTCTTAGACCTCAATTCCGCCTTCAACACGGTTGACCACTCCCTCTTGTTGAACTGGCTTGAGCATCAGGTCGGAATCCAAGGCAGCGCTCTCCAGTGGTTTGCCTCCTATCTTTCTAACCGATCCTTTTCTGTTAACATTGGTAACCTCTACTCCTCTTCTGCTCCAATCACATGCGGCGTACCCCAGGGTTCCATCTTAGGCCCCATCCTATTCACCCTATACTTGCTCCCTTTAGGCTCCATTTTCCAAAAGCACAATATCTCATATCATTGCTACGCCGATGATACACAGTTATATCTTCCACTCGAACCTGGTCATAGCAACAACTACACATTGGAGTCAATTCTTGACTGCCTCCAAGTAAATAACTATCTCCAATTAAATGAAGGGAAGACAGAAGTGGTCTTTTTTGGCCCCCCAAACTCCTCCAAAGGTATAATAAATCACTTAAGTCCCCTGGCGCCCAATCTTCTCACCCATTCCAGAAATCTTGGGGTGATCTTTGATCAAGATTTAAAATTTGATAAACAAACTAGAAAATTTCCTCTTGGGAAATTTTGAATGGGCCCCAGGGCTACTGCCGGTTTTAACATTTCTGTCAACATGGGAATCAAACCCACGATCTTAAGATCAAGACAGAGCTGATCAGACACATGAGCTAAGCACTGATATGAAGGAGCTGTAATCACATTAGCAAAGGCGTCAGTTTACTTTGAAAAGTGGTGGGGACGATGACCATATGCACCCCCCCTCGCCACCACTGCACCTGACAGGCTACAGTTCTCAACCAGATTCTGCGTCTGGCTCCAAGTTTGAGCAAATACATGAGCAAAGACCAGACTAGGTCCGACCAGTGGGTTTTTCACTTTACAGTCACCACTGAAAGAAGCTGTCCGCTCGCAGCAGGACAGATAATCAGATGGATAATTGGTAAAGTTAATAATTTCACTTAATGGCCATGAATAAATTCGTTTCGATGTCCTGATCGCCTGTCCAGTGTTGCCCAAACGCAAAACTTGAATAGGTCTCCGCTGTTTTCGCATTTCTACAGCACCAAATGCACTGAAACCTATCTTCATACGCACACCAGCCTCATTTTCAACGTGCACAGAGAGCCGGACTTAACAAACCAAACCATTGTCCGTCTATAAATATTTGTCAGTTGTGTCTGCACACGAGATACACACACAGCCAGTCATTCATACAGAGCTAGAGACAGACCTGTGTGTGTGGAAAATCTTTGTATTGGAGTCAATGAGGAGCAGAGGCAGACGTGGCCGCACTTAGAGGCTGATAATTTAAATTCTGTAAGTCTCTCTGATATTTTGAACACACGGTGAGAAAGATAACAAGTTTGTCTACAAAACTGTGAAAAATCATGTGTGTAGAGTGTAAATTGTGGCCAGGCCGAGTGTGGAAAGAGAAAAAATCTGGAGTTTTTCTGGGCTTTCTCCCACTCTAACCGATGATGTCACCCACTCTGACACGAACATTCCGTGCAATACACACCCATTATAATCTCATAATTTCTCCAAAAATGATCATGGTTATTGATCAGGGATTGATCAAAAACTAGCCTATTTGACCTATCAAAACGTGGAGTAATATGACAATACACAAGACTTGTGTGTTTAAAGTTTAAATGAAGTCTCTAGGTGAAAGTATGCCTGAGCAGTAGACGTTTGTTAAACTCCAATGTTTGGTCTTTTTCGCTCTTTTTTTCCCGCCTGTCCCATTGACTTCAATGCAAAATTTTGAGCACTGGTACACTCTTGGAAAAAGTAATAGCATAGCAATCCTGATCAAACCACACATTTAATAAGTAGTGAACCCAAAATTTTCTGGAATTGGAAAAATAATAACAAGGAAAAAACCCACACAATAACAGTAGTGCCCAGGCTTTGCTATTTCATAGCTGTTAGGACCAGTGCCTGATGCAATTGCCTGGGGCCCTAATAAACTCTGTGGTGGAAAGTTGTTTTTTCCAATTACGAAACATTGCCAAAGCTAAATCAATTGTCTCCCTCTCTGACCTTAAAACAGTTACCAACGTCTTGATTACCTCTAGGCTGGATTATTGCAACTCACTTTATTTAGGTATTAACCAGACATCTCTACCCCGCTTACAGTTGGTTCAGAATTCTGCTGCCAGATTGCTAACAGGAACTAGGAGTCAAGAACACATACTGGCATTCCTTCATTGGCTCCCCATCAAGTACAGGAAAGAATTTAAAGTTATTTTATTTGTCTTTCAAGCACTACATGGCCTGGCCCCCAATACATTTGTGACCTACTCGACCCCCTTTCCAACCCAAGGACTCTTAGATCCTCAAATCAACTGTTCCTGACATTCCCTGGTCTAGGCAACGAGGAAAGGGCGATCGTGCCTTTGCCGTTGCAGCCCCGAGGCTATGGAACAGCTTACCTATTTCAATCAGATGTTCCTCCTCTGTGGCTGCCTTTAAGGCAAGCCTAAAAACCTTTATGTTTTCTCAAGCCTTTAAATGTCCCTGATGGTCTCAAGTGTGTGTCTTTTTCTTTTTACTAAATTCTTCTGGCTGTCCCAGCCATGGCTATTTTGTACAGCACTTTGGTCAACTTTGGTTGTTTTTAAATGTGCTTTATAAATAAATTGATTTGATTGATTGAAAAAACCCCCCCCAAAAAAACACTTCCATCTTTGAAAGCATTCAACGTCAGCTAGTCAACAATTTTTGCTTTAATATTTAACAGGACTTGCCTTTTCCCATCCTGCCAGGACTGAAATCTTGAGGATTACTACATCTTCAATAGATGTAAGACGCTGCCTTTTTTACTATTAGTTTTTGAGTAAATTACCAAATTTACATTTGAAAGAAAACGAAAGTCATGCAAATTTCTGACATGATGAAGAATTATCCCAGACTACAACCAGTCTGAAAAACTTACAATGTCAATTTCTCTTCATCTCCGCAGACACCCAGTAATTTTCTTTGGTAAAAGACATTATCATTTTAAGGCAATAGTGTGACCCATAGTTTCCTCTACCCTTGAAGAGTTGGGTAATTTTCTCAGGAAAAACAGGCCCATTCAAATTTAAAAGAATAAAAGTGGAAAAGATGGAAATAGATCCTTGTGGGGAATGACTCTACAGAACTGAAATAGTCAAGAATATGAATAGGCCTACTGAATATATATATCCACAAGTTTCCAATGTCATCTATGGGCAAAACCGGAAGCCATTTTTGCCAGTTTGGTGGAATTGTACGTTTACGTTTCCATGGTTTTCAGTCGTTGTCATAGTTGCAGTAAACGCATGGATCTATTGACGCTGGCTTTTAACACGGATGTCAATTTGTGTGATATCCACTGTTAAAAGCTGGTGTAATGATCCATGCGTTTTACAGATTTTCATTCAAGAACAAAAAAAAAGTAATACATGCATTTACCGCGACTACCTAAACCATAGAAACGTAAACATAAAATTCCACCGGAAGAGCAAAACCGGCAAAACAGGCTTACGTTTTTGACGTTCGGAAAAAGGTGGATATATATATCAGACTCTGAATTAGATATGTTTTACTCATGTTATAATTTTATATACATTTTGGGTAATCTACATTTACTTTCTTGAAAACGTTAATGCATCAAATTTTTAAAATGTTGGTAAATCTGAAAACTTTTACAGCACTTCAGTGGCTGCCTGTTTCTTTCACTCTACACTGCAAACCTCAGGGCTTTGCAGAGGCCAATCCACTGAGAGGTAAAATGCTGCACTCTTCATTATAATCTACTACAAAGCCATTCCATTATTTACAATCAATACACAATTATCCCACAGGCAGGGGGAATATCTTGTTTATGTTCAATATTTTTTTTTCTGTAATGGTTCCGGTTGACCTGTGGCTGGGCAGCAGAGAGAAGTGTGCAACAGATAAAGTGAAGGGTTGACTTATGCACAGGTGGCTTAGCGGCACAATGGTGACAGAGGGTTGTAGACATTAATAACGTTATGAATAGAAGAGTTTTTAAAAATGCACTCCTCATTGGTATTGTAGAACTGTTGTAAAAAATAATCTCAGTATCAAAGCTGATTAAAAATCAATACACATTTTGTGTGAAGAGCTGTGAGCTGTGGATGGCAAATATTTATCTATAAGCTAATTAATGGAGTAATTATATATTTTATTTATATGATTTAAAAGAGAAAATGACACCCAGTGAATCCAAATGACAAACATTTCCTTCCTCAGCAAGGAACAAGGTCAATTCATGGTTACAGAGGACCCTGTGTTGGATAGTTAAGTTTCATGTCTAAGTGGATCACTGTTTCCCTTTGCCTCTGGTTAGTGCAGTGGTAAGCTATCCAATATTCCCATAAGGCTTGAGGTCTTCCAGTGGTGGCTTCCAGTAGGGGAGAAAAAGCCCCCTGGGTATTAAACCCCTCCCCCACCCTCTCCTCTCCATTTGATTCCTAGTCTAAAAAAAGTCATCTCCCATTGCTTTATTGATTGGGACGCTCTAGGGAGGGCCGACTGTAACATCGGATACTAGGGATCTGCTTGTGGATTGTGTCTGCCTGTCAACTCTTTAAATTGCCACTGGGGCCAAACTAGCAACATCTGAGGTATTCAATATGTCAAATGCAGTTAAAGGCAGCAGGTGGGATTATCACAGAGAGGGTGAGTAACCAAAGCAGCACCCCATTTTTTTGTTTGGGGGGGGGGCAGGAAGTGGAGCAATTTGATTTCCATATTGATAGTTTTTGAAATGAGAAGCTGGGAATGGAAATTGATTCTGTGCACCATGTTGAGCTTGGGCTTTGAGAGGCACACTTGGAGAGCTAAAATATTTTTTTTTATTCTGATTCCATATTACACCAGTAGTTTTCTTACTAGCTTCAGTCCTCCGCGATGTTTCACTTTTCCTGTTTGGAGAGCAGTTCCCCTGAACATGTAATTTGACACTAGAATAATAACATGTTGTTATAACCACAGACACAAAGCGAGGGCAGACACAAATGCAAATACAAATGTAACTAGGAACCAATATGACGTGGGCCTGACAAGAGTAAAGTTATGAAACAAGATTACATTATTCTAATGTGGGCAGACAAAAGGGTAAGGAACAAGAATAAATGGAAATTCAGCTGAGTCAGAGGAACGCAGATAAATGCCAATGAGCCAGTGCAAAGACTTTTATTTTAATGAGATAAGGGAGAGTATGATAGGATGAAATGGAAAGATCAATGTGACCAAGAAATGAATGATTACACACCGACTCAAACATTATAAAACAGTATATTTTTTGAAGTTTTATTGTAGTTTTCAGTGTTCAGATGTTAAATGGGAGCTCATTGTGGACCATTAATTTCTGTGCAAGTTTTCTGATAAAGTCAGTCACAGCAGCAGGACAAAAAATGTCTGTTGGAAAGTATTTGAAATTCTTCAGTAAAAGTTGTTCTTACAAAAGGGCTTGTGATTTTTAGATAGAAAGCTCTTTATGATGCCAAAACTATTTGCTCATTTATCTGTAACGAGTCGTGCTTCATGGTTATGTCCATGACCAAAGGGAAAAACAAAAATGTATTACTCATAAAAGAAAGTTTTACTTACACTTTTTCCATTTGAAACGTTGAGCCTCAAACAATTCTCATATTATTATCTGTCTCACCACGCTTCCTCTTTTTCCTCACATCTACAACATGTATTCACATTATTCTCTTTCTGCTTTCTCAAACTGCCAGGGAAATTAAAAATAATATTTACCAAAACAGTTTCTTTTTTGTCTTCTGTTACTACTCACACCATTCAAAAAGCTGATTTACACAATTACATATTTGATATCATATTATACAATTTACACATTATACTAGAATGTACTTCAACTGGGAGCAGCAAAGTCTGGTAGCTCTGTGTTTCTTACTTTGTTTTTGTTGTATTTTATCATATTTTTTCAATTACTGATGGATATTTCTTCTGTGAAGAGAAGAGTTTTCTCAAGTGAAGAGCTTTTTTCGTTGAAGTTGAGGAAATCTGGGGTGTATCACACTATCTTGGCTGAGGTGAAGAGGCGTTTTCGTGGTTGCCGTGCTGGTGCAGGGCTGTGCCTCTCCGTACCATCTTCCACCTGAGCTTACAGTCATGTAGGATCCCTCTTCTCTGGAAGACCTCGTGCCTGGTGCCGGTTCCCAAAGTGGCGAGGCCAGCAGGAATCAGTGACTACAGACCAGTAGCCCTGACTTCTCATATTATGAAGACTCTTGAGAGACTACTACTTCGCCACCTTCGACCTCAAGTACAGCATTCTGTAGACCCCCTGCAGTTTGCATACTGGGAGAACATTGGGGTGGACGATGCAATCATCTACATGTTGCATTGGATTTACTCCTTCCTGGGTGAAACTGGGCGATATGTGAGACTGCTGTTTCTAGACTTTTCCAGTGTCTTTGACACAGCTCAACCAAGTATTCTGAGAGGAAAGCTGGAGAAGATGGGTGTAGAACCATCATCTTGTGGGTCTATAACTATCTTACAGAGTGGCCACAGTATGTGAGGCTGAGGAATTGCATGTCAGACACAGTGGTGAGCAGTGTAGGAGTACCACAAGGCACTGTGCTCTCACCTTACCTCTTCACACTTTTCACTGCAGATGTCACATCTACATCTGAATCTTGCCATGTTCAGATGACACAGCCATAGTAGCATGTGTGAAGAAGGGACAGGAAGATGAATACAGGGACCTGGTGGGTGCAACAAGAACAACTTGTTGCTTAATACATTAAAGACCAAAGAAAAGATTATTGACTTTGGTAGGTCCAAGAGATCCTTACAGCCTGTGACTGTGGATGGTGCGACATTGAGAGGGTTCAGTCATACAAGTACCTCGGAGTACACCTTGATGACAGGCTGGACTGGTCCGTACACACAAATAATGTGTACAAAAAGACCCAAAGCAGGCTCTTCTTTTTGAGAAGAATCAGGTCTTTTGAGATCTGCAATGTTATGCTGCGTATGTTTTACCAGTCTGTAATTGCAAGTGTAACTTTCTTTGCTATTGTCTGCTGGGGTAACAACATCAGGGTCAGGGACAGGAACAGACTAGACAGGCTCATCAAAACATGTAGCTCTGTGATGGGGGAGGGAGCAGAGCTGGTAGAGGCTGTGGTTAAGTGGAGGATGGGGTGTAAGTTGATGACCATCCTGGGTGACCCCCAACACCCTCTACACAAAACCCTCTCAGGTCAGAGGAGTAGCCGTAGCAATCGGCTTATCTCTCTGACTTGCAGAACTGAAAGATATAAGAGATCATTTGTTCCTGCTGCAATCATGTTGTGTAACACTTTTTGTTTATAGTTATTTCAGTCCTGAGTTCCTCATCATTATAATTAGATGCTTTTTTGTCATGCCATGGTCTAATCCAGTGGTCTTTTCGGTAACTAAAATTAAAATGAATGTGTAGAGCACAAATCCACTGCTGACTCTAACTTCTCTGTAACTGCATATCCATTGTGTTTGTTTATCATTTTTTATGAGCTGTCTGAAAAGGCCTTTTGTTTTTGAATTTGAAGTAGTTGAGATTTTTACAGCTACCTGAACGGACCATTGTTGTTGTAGCAACATGTACTGACTGAAATTCTGGATCTAAATCTTCACCAGAGTCAGTCTCTTGGGTCACGATGATTTCAGCCAAGTTTGTTGATTATATTTTGATAAATCTTGCCAAAACACAGTTGGCCAAGACAGACTGTGCACCTAAGCATTTAAAGCTCCGTTTAGATGTCCTTATTCAGTGATGAAGGTGGCAAATCCCACTGTGTCAATTCAGCCTTACCGGTATCACTAGATGATTGGAATGCAGTGATCACATTTGTTAAATGTGAGAGAGTGAAGAGAAGATCCTCAAGCTGGAGGAAACACCAAGGGATTTATATCTGTACTTGTCTCCCTGGACTAAGAGTCCAAACCCCTGGAACATTTTGTCTCCGACCCTCACGAGTCACAAGGAGTCCTTTCATCTGGAATTATTCATGTTTCCACAAACAGAACTGAAGCTTTAATCAAAATGCCTGCTGCCATTCGTGTTGTCGAGCTCTCTTGCACACAGCCTTCACAGCAGGGAGGGGAGGTCAATCGCTTCTGCCACCACTGTTCTCTTTGAGGAGCATTTCCACTGCATGGGTTGGCCATTAAAGCCATTTAAATCAGTGCTGGCAGAGTGGACATGGCTTGCAGCTTGCCTTGATAACCCACAATGTAATGATTAATTCATCAGGATAGTGGTGCTCCCAAATCTGAGATAGAATGACTAATGCTTGAGGAGTGATTAGGAACAGTCAGGAAACGCATTGTAACTCCCCTCTTAACCAAAAATTGGAGACTCCCCAAAGCTACATCTGCTTGAGTACTGACCAGTGCTAGAGGGCTTTCATGGCACTAAGCACCATCACTCTGTTGTTGTACTGTATGAATGGAATAACACCATACAAAAAGTGAACATATGTTTTCCTATGGATAAGTGGTAGAAGTTGATGAATTGTTCCAAGTGTATTCAAACACAATATGCTCTATGACTATGATTTAACAGCTGTGTGAAAACAGGTTTATTCAGAGAGTAATTATACAAAAACCCTGAGTCCCTGTAGCTCTAATGACTGTGTGATTGATGACTTTGGAGGTTGGCATTGTAATGTGCACAGAAATGTGTCAATATAAATGATTTCCAACATGTTTTTTTTAATATATCGCGCACTAGACTTTATGTTGGTTAAAGCTGCATGAAATGTAGTAATTTAACTGACAAGGTGTAACAGTGACACAGTGTCACCATGTCAACGTGTGTGTGTGTGTGTGTGTGTGTGTGTGTGTGTGTGTGTGTGTGTGTGTATGTATATATGTATGACACTAAAACTAAACAAAACCACATAACCCTCAGTTACAAAGGAAATTACTTACAAATTACTAAACAATATACAAGAGGGTTGACATTGCAAAGTTACAATTAAGGCATACATCCAGACAAACATAATCAGTCACAAAAGCCACACTAAGACAAAGCCTTCAAACCAACACATTTCAACTGAATGACTAAAGGACATATTCTTCATTCTTATTTAATGTACAACAATAAAACACCTTGACTTGATTTGGCATACAATCAAAATCATGATATCAAAAATCACTTTCTATGTTGATGAGTTAATAAAGTTAATCTTGGTATGAAAATTGTCATTATATTTGACATCTATGGGTGTTTACAAAGTGCAGTCAGTGTTAAAAATACATTTTAATAGTGTAAAACATGGATGAAATGTACTCATTGGCAAAACCATGCTAAAACTATTTCCAGTCCTGCTTGAACACAGTCAGATCAGACATGAGTTTCCTTTTCATTTTGTTCTCATGCATTACATTATCCCATGCTTGCAGTTTTTCCATAAGTATTGTTGTTCCTGTTTTGTACAAGAACCAGGTTTTGTTTCATTTTCATCTGAACATGGCTGGATGTAGGTGCTCCCTTGTGATGCCGGAGTATTTAATGTTAACCTTTAGTAATGACCTTTAATCTAATATGGAGGCCCTGCTCCAGCTCAATAAACTAGAGGACATTGGAGTGTATTATCAAATTTCTTTTGATAAAACATCCTTATGACCGACTCAATGACAGGGCGTCTTGTTCCTCTCAGGGCTTTTTTGTTGTGCTGTCATGAATTCCTGCACAACATAAGTGTATAATATTGTATTATATTGAATTATATGTTTTCTATTTTTTGTAATCGTCACTATACAAACTCTCTTGCCTCGTTTCATTGGGGTTAAAGCTGCAGTTGGTAGGTAAGTTGACCTCTCCGAACCTCTTCCAAGCCAAATACGATTGCAGGCTGTAGGTGGAGCCAGAGGAGTTAGTGACAGTTCCAATAAATATGACTGAATAATTGTTACCAACTAAGGCTTTAAGAGGTCACGAGTGACGTAATGAGATGGACCTGGGTTTCTGAATGAATGTATTCTTCTGAAAAATCAATTGATCAAAGTTGATATAATTAGCGTCACTGTCTACAAGTTGTAGCAAATGTCCACACAATAGCAAAAATAATTCATCATTTGAATCAAACTACACCTACAATGTCAGCAGTCACCTTTATCCATGCATCTTGATCTTTACAAATCACTGTGCACAAACAGGGACATATTGTAAAGGATGGCAAAACCTGCTGCTGCAGACAAAAGCAATTTGAAGGAAACTGAAGTTTACATGTCGTCTAAAGCTTCAGAACTTCAACATTCAGATTGTTTGTAGATGAACTCGACTTGAAGTGTTACACTCAGTTGTATGGCAACAAGACCAGGATGTTTGTCATCAAGAGGCATTGACATATAGAGAAAATAAAAGACTTTCAGTCACCTTTTTGTTTGTAACATACAGTTAGTCATGCTTGGCAACTACCATGTTCAGAGCTGAACCAAAATGAATAAATGCAAGGAGTGCTTTTGCACTGTTTTAGATGCTGAAATCACTGAGTAAAGATAGTCTGCTAATAACCTAATTGTGTTTCTCACTGACACCTTATAATCTGTTTTTTCAATTTATTACTGCCTTGCACAAACTTAATTAAGGCTTCACCTGAAACAAAAGACATGTTTCCCCCCCTCACACTCACTTTGTGGATTTTTAAGCTTTTTGGGGATCAAACAAGCAACTTTTGAGCCTTAAGATAAGTCTTTCAGCCTTTCCTCCAACTCCAGCTTTGTGACATTCTTAAGTGTGTTTCAGCAGCGTCTCACTCATCTTTGAGGCATCTTTGCGGGATGACTTACCGTGAAACACCAGCGTCATTTCATTTCACGTCTGAACAAATTCTGATACTGAATCTTAAGCTGACACAATATAGTGGTGTAGATTCAGATAATACTTCGCAACATGATGCACTGGAGTATTATACCACACCGATGCCTGCTAATCCCACCTGTCACTGTTAAGGTCCCATTTATTATCACACCTTCCAGCTCCTCTTTCCTCCCCTGCTGATGTGAAGGATCTAAATCTTATTCATGTCTTTTCACACCCAATTAACTCATGGAGGAAGAATGTGCCCTGTTGACCATGCTATGCTACCCTGAGATATTTCCTACATCACTGCTGCATGACAAGAATAGAACAGTTGCCAACTGCAGTTACCCTGGCAGTCCTTGCCAACCCGCAGTAAACAATGACACCACCTTCTGTACAGAATAGATCCTGAACAGTGCAGCCATATCCCATTTATATCGTCATTTTATTCCAAAGTACATCACTGCAAATGCATACTAAACATCATATTATTGACAACATGCACCAAACGCACATTATTGTTAGTGCATTTACATCACCATAGTATACAGACCTAACTTCTGGGTAGTCAGTCTGGGCAAAATGTGAACATAGAGCAGCCACTAAATGTCATATAATCAAAAATAGAGGCATTCTCATAGATAATGGGACAGAAACAACACTTTAACTATACCTCCACCTTTTCATCAGATATTTCTGCAAGTGTACAGTGAACCATTGGTTTATTTGCCTATAATCCTCTTTTTCTGTGCCACATAATTGCAAACACAACATACACCCATAAACACGGACAGCAAATCTGTACATAATCCATCCCTGACAATGCAAGCATGCTCTGTCAACACCATCCATCACATGTTTATTTTTGAGCACACAATGTTGAAGCGGATCACAATGAAAGTATGTCCTTTATCTTACTGATTTGACAGAAATACACAGTACAGACTCGACTCAAAGGAAGGGATGCATTAGCTGAGGCACAATTGTCTGTATACCTTTATGGTAACCTACCATTGATGAAATATATTTACTACCTTACAGGACAGAGGGGGTATTTGCACATGTTCTCTGCTAACCAACATGATTTCTTGACAGCTATTGTGTTTACAAAATAGAAGGTTATAATAAATCCTCAGCACTATGTCTTCAGGATTGGAAGCTACAATGACTTGATATTGGAAAGTATTGAAACACATTGGGGCTAGTAATCAGGACAAGAGTTAAGACTAGTTTTGCTTTCCACCACTGGCAACAGCTCTTGGCAAGTGAAGGAATGACGTTTGATGTCAAACTACCAACGTTGCTTCTAGACATGTGAGTAAACAGCAGGGGGTTTTTTTTGCCTTCAATTAGCAGGACAGTAGAGATAGACAGGAAATGGAGAGGCAGAGAGATGGGAAATGACATACACGGGGGCACACTATGTATATGGAGCCCCTGCACAACCCAGTGAGCTATACAATGTCCCAAGTAGTTAAGTATAATATTATAGTAAAACGTACATAGCTCCTTTACAGTATCTATGAGCCCATACAACTCCCATTTTTCAGACCCAATGAAGATAGCAGTAAAACAACTCCTCAAATGTAAACACATCATCTCCTCATCTGTATTAGGCTACCGTCAGTGGGATATTTCAAACACATGGGGTTGACATAATAGATGTGTGTAGCTAATCCCTTCTCAGTTTATCGCACTATAGTCTGTACTGTACCTGCAATATTTCATGTGTGGTGGTGGGGGTTGCTTTGATGGGTGCTCGTGGACCGTCAATGCCAGTCGAGTGTCGTTTAGAAACTACACAAAGAAGACAGAGCCATCTGTATTCCTAATGTGCTTCACATACAATATGAGTGAGCAATGCACAGAGCAGGAAAGTAATGCCTTTCCTACTGCCTTTCGCTTGTTCAGCTGTTTTCATGTGTGACCAATTGAGGCTGATGAATCAAGACTGGTTTTCATTTGTGTGTGTGTGTGTGTGTGTGTGAGTGTGTGAGTGAGAGAGGATTGTACAATAAGTACACAGCCATTTCATCATTGGAGATGATTCAGTCATTGCCCTATAGATTCATATGTTACTAAGACAGAGTAGATCACAACAAGCTGACAGTTCCTTTCAGACTTTATTGAAAATGTTTCCAAACTTAATAACTGAAACCTGAAACACACACAAACACACACACATATACAAACTATTTAAATACGGTGCAAATGATAAAACACAGAAAAGTTATTTAACACAAGTGCAATCAAAGACATAGCAATGGGCACAATCATTATTTCACTATGATGTATACAGTATCGATCAACCACAGCATTGAAGCTGGTCACTGGTGGCTGAGTGATGTTCATTAAGTGCTACAAACCCATATACATCTCCCCCAGAGTTGCTTCATGCTAATTTTACTGTGCTGTTAGGCAGACTAAATGGGCAGTGGTCTCAAATTTCTCTTTGACTGAACAAAGTCAAGACTGTATATTGAATCAATAGTTGTGTCAACAACACATTGTCCATTATAACATCACAAGCACCTTAAAAGTGTATGTAGGAGTAAAAGGAGAATAGAGGCTCTTCTCCTTTTTCCTCTTACAAGGGAGGAAAATCAATTACCGTACTTAAAAATCACCACTTGAAATTGCACCATTTAAAAAAAAGTTTTAAGTTTCTCTCCAGTTTGTCCATGAGACAATTTCCATTCACTCCCCTCCACCCAGAAGCATCAGATTGTTTTTCTGTTACAGAAATGTTGCTGATACCACTCATCATGTTTCATACGTTGCATATTATTTGTTTAGGAACCATGCCCATATGTGAGCCGACATTTTGCATAATCTGCTTTTGATTTGTTAATTTTCTCCTTTCTGCCTCAATCTTTTGGCCCCTCAATCTTGTGAATGCCAGACTTAAGAGCTCAGTCCTTGAAATTCCAAAGACTACTCTTAAAATTGATTCTTTGCAGCTCTGGAAATTACAAACACAAAGAACTTCAATTAAATGAATTCATGTTACATTGGCTGGCCTTTAATTCAACGAGGGCTTGAATTTGTTTGATTTATCTGCAGAGTGTAATGGAATGGACACCACCACCACACCACACTACACCTCAACTCTAAAATATCTGTAATGCATATTTTAAATCTACTGATAATGCTGAATAGAGAGAGAGAGTTAAATGATCAGGAACCAGCCTCTCAGGGCAGTACGCCTGGTGACAGTGACCATCCAACTTCATTAGGCTTTATCGACACATTTGTCCGAAACTTAATCTCTAAGCAACAGCAGCACTACTTCGCCTTTTAGATTGTGTCAATGCGATTTCATGCCTGGTCTCCTCCAGCAACACCATGGCAATCCACAAAGAACTAGCACCATACAGAAGTACCTCAGTCAATGTTTTCTAAAGTGTAATTTCTCTCTATTGGCCCTGACAACCTGGACATCAAGAGATAAAGAACTCTTCTTTTTTTGCAGGGACACTATGTAAAGCACATCCTTGCAGCAATGAAATTCACTTTTCCTGCCACAACAAGGACTATTGTGCCATTTTGGAAATTTGGTGACTGGTCGCGACACTGACCACATTCTTTTTTCCAATCTGTAGAAATTTCAGAAGACGTGGCTGACATACTTGTGCAGATCATGACGAGGACCACCATCCATTGCATGTGCTTATACAGTATAAGGTGATCATAGTAAACCAGAATTACCTCTTGAAGCATGGCAAAAAACAAATCCATTTACAAGGTTACAGTGGCCTCAAACTTTGACAAAGGTCTGGGCAGTTAATCAAACATTCCTATCATATTTGTTGCAATTCCCTCAAGGCATTGGTGTGTTCACAAGGTCAAACGGTCACAGTGACTTTGACCTTTATCCTTTGACCAATACAACCCAGCTCAGTTCATTACTGAGAAAGAGAACATTTGTACCAAAGCCCAAATACCAAAGAAATTCCCTCAGGCGATATTGTTGAGAATGAGAGTTCAGAGACCAACAACCGTCATACACTGTAAATTAATTAAAATTTCTTCATAGTCCGTGTTGATCGTCAGGCACTTCCAAAGTTTGAATGTTCTAAACTTCCAACTTGTTCATCAGTATCAAAGGATATATTCAGTTCTTTCATAAAGTTGTGCATTGTAACTGAATGCCAGCGTTAATAAAAATATGAAATGCAAAGTTCATTACAGTACAGCCCTTGAGTACTTTGGCAAGAACTATCGAATTACCACATTTACTTTGTATAACCTGCAGGGCTAACAATAGGTCGAAGCGAACGTCACAGATGTTTTGTTTCTTCTCTTTCTTTTTACATAAGATTCTAAAGCTTTAATCAAGTCACTTTCAGACAGGAGCTATGACTTGATTTTTTCTGTAAAGCTACATTATATAAACTGACAATAGAGCTGGGTTCGGATTTAAGACTTTTGTGGAAAGTGGAAGTGTATACCAATTTAATTTAAGTTCACCTGTTCAATGAGTTGGATATAAACAATTTAGAAGATGGTGAAAATGCGCAATCGCCTTCAGAGAAATCACTGCACTGGTTTGTAATTGGTCAAGGGTGCCAATTAACCACCGTCAGAATAGAAATGTTAGACTTGACTGCAGAATGATCAAAGCCGCCACAGTCTCCAGTGTTTCCTCCACACACAGCTTTTCCAAAGAGACTTGTTTTTCAACTTTCATCTGTCAATTCAGATCGTATTCCTCTGCTTTCAACTGTCACGGATCAAACAACAATGAAAATCACAACACTGTATTTATCAGAGGAGCCTTCATCACATAAATAATGATGTTACTATGGCAATAATTAATACTGTTCACACCTTATGATCTGCAGCATGTCTGCAACAGAATGTAGCTGTGTTAGTATTTTTAGATGGATGGGGCTGCGTGGAGCTATGTAGTCATAAAATATGCAAACAGCTGCACTGTATTCACTCTGTTACAATTAGATTTGTACAGTAGTAAATTGTAAACAGTAAGTCATTAATTAAGGTCAAATTAATTAATTAAATATTAGACAACCTCCTTTCTGCAAAAGGCAGATGCAACAGTTGCATTTATGAGGTGTTGAAGTACAGTAGGTACTACTTCAAAGTGGCCATTTCACTCGCGCAATACGCGATTCACGCGGTTGCGTGAAATTGTAGGTCACATTGTAGCCACTAGGTGGAAGCATCGTACTGAGATGCAGCTCAAAATAATTCCGCGTTTGACCACAACGTAGCTGCAATGGAGAGTGGCGCTGTTCTCAGGCCACAGGCTGCTTCACCTGCAGCTGTGGTCGAGAGAGCTAGAGAGAAAATGGAGTGAGGGACCGCTCAATGCTGCCGTTCAATCACATCAATGTTGTTGTTTATTGTTTCACAGTGGTTATAGTACGTACAACAGGATCAGTGGTTCTCAATGGGGGTCTTGAACCCCTCCATATTTGTGATCTCTCCTGTAGCCTGGCCGGGTCTGGCTCCGAGTTGGAGCAAATTGTCTCATATCTATTTTCTGTAAGTTCTTGTGAATGTAACAATCCGCTCAGAGCCGACGACCGCTCGTTTAACTGCTTCGTCCGTGCCAGCAGCCTGGACCTGGACCCGATGCGACTGGACTCACGAGCGAGCAGCAGGTTGTTTTAATGGAAAGACGAGCGATACAAAAAAGCTGATCACAGCCTGAAGCAACAGTGTTGCTGCAAATTAACAAGTGGAGGCTGCTTTTAATTTCAGACAGCTGAACATTGCGCTTTTAAAACGAATCTTATCAAAACAAAAAACTATAGTAAACTGTCATTTTTTAAATTTGTGTTATATTGTTTTCATAGAATGCGAGTGTGTTTTATTGAAAGCGAGATTTGGCGTGTGTATGAAAATCATGAAAACCAAAAACATGGACCAAAACGGCTCAGTAATATGCACAAAAATCCAAACGAAACGAAAATGAACTAAAAAAAACCTAAACATCATGGTCTCAATCTGTGTTTTAGCCTATGCATGGCTCTGTGCGTCTGGCGTGTCTTGGAGTTCTTGGAGTGTTAGGAGAGCTAGGAACCGGTTTTTCTGTTCAGAGCAAACAGCTGTGAAGCACTGTGAGGGGGAGGGTGGAGCAGGACTTTTGTCTGACAATGAATGAAGTATCCACAAACACCCATTGGTCAGAGATAAAGAGGATGCTAATGTGTCGCAAATGTGTTACATTGTGTCCAGCTGTCGTCACAGCTACAAGCACACCTATTGGTCATTGATAATGTCTATTACGATCATTACTTTCAATAGAGCCGAGTAGGTGGAATATAGTAAAATAATTTTCATTCTAGTTTTAGAGGCTGTATTTAAAAATTAGGCTTTAAATAAAATAAAGTTACTTTACATCGCGTTCATAAGATGTGTAGTGCTTACTGTTACTGAGCTGTTTTGGTCCATGTCTGTAAGCCTTTTTCCCTGGATTATATTTTCTAAACTTACAACATTAATATAATATTGTTTTCGTTTCATTTCGTTAAGGAAAAAGAATCAATTTTATTTGAAACAATGGGATGCAGAGCAGCTAAAAACCAGAGCACCAGTTCACTGCAGCGATTTTCACAACACTGTCTGCCTCAAGCCTGCCTGATAGCCAGTCTACGCCCTATAGACCCTATAGACTTTGTTTACCTGTTTCCATTGTCAATCCTAAGAAAATATTTATAGCAGCAAAATGAGATGCACAATAGTAAACCATATGTGATCATAATGATGATGAGAAAAGAAAACACATTAACATAGCCTACAACCTAAACTGAGATTCAAACCCTCATTGCAAAGTATGAGCGGAGATTCATCTCTGCGCTCCATCGCCCATCGAAACAGCTGATTTACATGTCGGCTCTTAACACATGCCGATTGGCCATTCACGCGGCTTTGTTCTTGGTTTCGGCCAATCAGTTTGTAAGCACATGGCTAATTATCAGCTTTCAACCAATCACACTGTTTTATTGTGAGTGTGCTATTTGTATTGTCTGCCAAAACATGGATGAATGAAACACGACCACGTCTTTTTTTGTTGTTGTTGTTTTTTTGATAAGTTACATGACGGTCTGGGAGCCGGACGCTACAATATGACTATCACGCCACCAACAGTGAATGTGTAAGCCTATGTCCCGTAACAAACCCCCCCCCCCCCCCCCCCCCCCCCGTCTAAAAAGAATCTGATACATTTAAACATAAAAGCAAAACGAAAACGGATTAACATAAAATGGGAATATCACAGATAAATTCAAAATACGGTTTGTAATAGGCCTGATAGTATAGTAAGTCTGTCCTTGCTAGAGGGACCCTGTAGCGACAGGCTGAAGGAAAGAGTTGGAATGAGGTGTAAAGCTGGTGAAGTGTTATTATTAGCTACATTATTGTATTGAAGCAACAACGAACAGAAACATAAATCAGGAAACTGTCCATTGCCGTTCGTGGTCACGGCTCCCTGCTGCTGCATGTTGTCGACTCGTCCTCCTACTCACAGATGCCACCTGGCGGTTGTTTCGGCACATTGGCGCTTCTCATAAAAACACAATTAATCCTCTGCTAAAAAGCCGCGTGATTCGCGCGTGATTCACGCGAGAATCTCGCGTGAAGTCGGCCACAATGAAGTAGTACCTACTGTAATATACACCACAACTTCATCAGTAAGCCCAGCCAACTCGTTCCCTAAAATTCTGAACATTGTCAACTTGCGCTGAGGATGGCTTCCTTCCTATAAGACAGAAGATGACTATCATGAACATAAATGGTAAACGAGAGCAGAACAGTTCAAATGATTTCCAAAATTATAAGTTATCATAAGACTATATACTGTATTGAAGAGTGTTTTATTAGCAGTTATCATCATGAAGTCAGTTTTGAGTTGACTAGAGTGGCATCAAAAAGAGGGTCTTATTTTCTAGCTAGTACCAGTTATAGTTGTGCCTTAAATACCACTACCAAAAAAGAAAAAAAGATTAAAACAGAACGTAATCAGTATAAATGTACACAGTTGACATCTTTAAACCTCGTTTGCCTCAGCATCTCTGTTCCAGAAATTAAATTTGCATACAACGAAATTGCAAATACATTTTGTAGGAAACAATAAAATGACTATGCAGCATGTTGTTCATTTGCACATTTGGCAATTTGCAAATGCATTTTGAATGTGTAAGTAAAATGTTCACAGACAACACATTTGTTTTCTGCCAAAAATGATATTTAGTCACTGGCAGCACTTGTTTGCGGTTAGGGAAAGACTTTGGCCTGAGTTGTGGTTTGTACAACAGGAAGAAGAACCTAAAGGACACAGATTAATCAGGACAGAACACTATTTTATTAGATAAGGTGGTGATTATAAGGGCAGGCAGACAGGCAGAGGATCAAAAAGGCAACGGCAGGGAATGAGACACAGGTGAGCAGATGTGGGAATGTATTTCCTATTCACACAAACCACCTCTCTCTTTTTTTTTTAAAGAAAACAAAATAAGATTCACTACTTCCTCAATTTAAGGCAGTTCTTTATTTCCTGTCTTACATTATTGGACAAACTGATTAATTCAGGTGTGTCTGACCATTGTGACTACTCAGGCACACAAATTCAGGAAGTAGTGAAGCTGTGTAGCCCATTTATGTTTAGACTACAAGGTGTGTAGAACACATGACTAACATTTGTGCTTGACCACCTGTCAGAATTCATTTGTGATGTACAGTATACACTGTAGGCTTGAGCTGCAATTGTAATTAGCCTCCTGACACATTTATTCCAGTCTTAAGTCTCTTTGACTCTTATTTAGTTTGAGACTTTGTCAGGTATGTAATGTAAGATATCATTATAGATGTATAGTTCAGTTTTCTGAAAAGGTTATTTGTGCAATAGCAGTAAAGAAGCACTGATTATTGTTTCACTCCTGTTTTGTTCTTCAAGAAATGAGAGCTGACAGTTATTATCTGGATACAGTAACATTGTTAATCTGAGGATTAACAGGATAATTTAAGATGGATAACTCAATATTAAGGATATACTAGGCTACTGGTTAGATATACATACAGTATGTGCACATACTGGTACCGTAAAAAGGAAAAGAGGTCATGCATTGCTATCTTCCTTTTCTCAGGCATCCATCTCCTACCCAGACTAAGAGACCTACCAAGCAGGGCGAAAAAAGTCATTATCACCATCTTTTCTTCATCTTAACTATGATGCTTAGACAAGCATCAACATTAATCTGGCAGAAAGAGAGAGAGAGAGAGAGAGATGGGGAGGCAAAGCAACAGAGAGATCAGACCTGAGAATACACAGAAGAGGCCACCAAGTGGACCACAAATCACCCTCTTATCTATATGAGATGAAAGACTTGTTTTCCCTCAGCCAGTAAACACAATTATGCATCTGAACATACTCTCAGAAGATCATTGAACAACAAATCTTCCCCATCTCTAATTATGCCTATAACAGATAAGACCTATGCCCTGGCAGCCTGGTACTGTAGTACAGAGTGTGTGCAGCACTTAAATCATACCAATCATTGTGCAAAAGTGAGAATTAAAGTGGCATTTTCAAAAGGTGAAGGGATTAAATGTCGTTACTTCATCAGAATTTTAAAATGGCTTCATTGTTTACTTTTATTAGTATTTGTTTACATGTATTTCTTTGCATCACCAGCAAATAATAAGCAATAAATGCAGTTAAGCTGTAAAAGAGAGAAGGCAGGATTACATTTTACCTGTACAGTATGTAAATTACTTAAAAAATGAACCTGTGGAATAGTGTCCAGCAACACACTCAGCCAAGTTTGCATGAGATAAACCAAGTGTTCAGTTAAACATACGTTTTCACAAGGGCAACGATGGAAATGAAGTGTTTTCTCACAGACTGTCTGAAAGGTACTTAGTTGTGGAGTGGGATGAGATCATTTGCACACATACAGTACTTTGCCGTCTCTCCCAGGCGAACTCGGTTGCCGTTGGTTAAGGCAGATTCGTATCTCAGCGTTAAAGCATCCCTCCGAATTCACCCCTTTCTCTCTCTCTTACCGGCTGACTCACTCTCCACTCTGCTCCTACATATCCAATGTGGTCTGAGTTCACCATTTGAGCTTCCATTAACACCGAACTGTGAAGAAACCGGGGGCCGACTGAGACTCCCGGGCATCTATTTCATCCTCTCTGCGTGTGCCATTGAGAAACCGAGCCTCTGGGGAGAGCAGACGGCTCCGGTTTCATAGCGTAATCTCTGCTCATATGCGAGGGCAATCAAACTACCCACTTCATCCAATTCCCCCCCTCGAATGAACAGGCTGAAATGTTGGAGGCATGCTTTGCTCGCAGCATGCACTTTGAAAACATTCCTTGATATGATGACTGACTCAGGGAGGACAGATTAAAAAAACGTTGTTAAGCGAACACACAGATATGCATCACTTAAAGTGTCATGGTCACTCTCCACTGATTTTGTATCAAGGTTGCCATTGTGATTTTTTTTTTTGCAAAGCAGTGAAATTCGTAGATGATATACTAGATGATGCAACAGAATAGTCTTGATGATAATTTGTATGTCTGTCAGAAAATAGGTGCAGAACCTTAGTGGCACAGGTGACTCATTTGGTGGAAGTGATAATAGTGCTGCTTATGGGTTGGAGCAGCATGATTGAAGGGTGCTCGGGTTTGCCAAATTATAGTGAATTTCACTCACATAGACGTGCGTATACCTCGAAATGACCTATAATGCCCACTGGTAACCAAGTATTTTGTTCACTGGCCTCGTAATCTCCCATTTGATAAATGGGTTTTTCACATCTTAGGTTTACTGCCTCTCTTGGGGTTGGTGTTCAGCTGCAGTCCGTGAACTTCCAGGGGGAATGGAGGCTGCTTTTATGTTTTTCTTCCTGGCCTCGTTTTATGTACACCAACATGTTTCTCCCATCCCCTTAGCCTCCCCTGTCTCCCTGTTCTGTGTCCCCTGAGATTTAATGAGGTTCGTTGCATGAGGCAGCTGAACTGAGGCTTCGATCTTGTTAACTTTGTCCACCATTCAGTGTCGTATATGGAATAGGCTATTGCTGGAAATCAATGAGTCTGCCTTACCACTCAACATTGTGATTTAATGTGTTCCATACCTTTATTGATCTTTCCTCCCCTCTCTCTGCTCTCTCGCCTTTTCTCCGTCACACACATGCCCAGGTTCTAGCTGTACCTACATGCAAAGAGACATGGACAAGATGTGGAGATCCCCTTGGAAGCTGGCAAGGCCCCCTCTGTTTCTAACAGTGTGTGTTGTTTCCTCAGTTGCTGCTTGTGGATCAGCAGTTGGAGGCACACATAAAAAATGACCTGTTGATAACAATATATCACCCCAGTGCTGACAGTTTCCAGTGGTGAGGTGTATAAATAGAGGTTATGGAGCTGATGGTGTACATGGGGCAAAGGGCACAGAAAACATTTGGTCCCCTGTGGATAACTGTCCTCCGGCTTCTCCATCCATCCATTACTCAACATGTCACCCTCCACCTCACACTTTGACATTCAGACAGGTGCATTTGTTTCTTTTGCAGACAGCAGACTTCTTTCAGATGATGACAAACAGGACACCAAGGGCTTGATGAAAATCCTCACATAACATGCATGTAATTTTATGTGCACCATATTTCAACGGCGGTGCAGTGTCACAAGTGAATACACTTTAATCAGTAGAGCATCTAACGAAAGGAAGAGGGGGGAGAGTCGCACTACACCCACTGTGAGACAGATGTTCAGTGCACAGCAGCATTCTTTTCAGGTGCTAATTAAAATGGGAAAGATCTTTGTGATTGAACAGGGTTTTTTCAGGTATAACGCTAACACTGTAGTTAGTGTTGTTCCTTATTTTGTGTTGTTCAACTTATTTGTGAAACATTCATTAAAGCAGTGGATATATTTGTGTTAATATAAGTCTTAAATAGTTATATCTTCCGGAATGGCTGTCTTTGCTCTGCTCTGAAGGAGAAAACATTTATCGTATCCTACAGTTTTTATCCAATGAGGAGAGAGAACGGCATGCAGGGCTTTTGTTAGCCAAGGAACGCCGTGAATGTGGCGACGTGACGAGGACTGTAATCATTCATTTAACTATAGTTCACCGGTCGGAAGTCTGTTATAGTGACTTTCACCGGTAAAACAGGTCGGAGAAACACGAGTGGGTTGCCTGGAACGCTACAGAGTCGTAAGTTGTGAGGCAAAACCCTTTGAAAAAATAGACTTAATAATTGATTTTGTTGTTTATTTAAAAGTGTATTAAATTAACTATTAATACATCTTATTATTAAACAAGTGATCGTGAAATCACAATGAAATTCATTATGTTGATTGTCATTTTTGGGTAACTCAGTGGTTTAGCTTGATGCCAGTGATTACCATATCACTGTAATTTCTCTGGTTATGTCCTGTCTTTCTACACTGACAACTATTCAGGAAGAAAGCTCAGCCAGAAAATTGTTATGTCAATCATAAAATGCGACTTCATGTTGAAATATCCTGAGAAACATTTTGTTTTTAACCACAGCCAAATCTAAAATCACAAGAAATCCATGTTTAATAGACTCTCAACAGCAAATCAATAAAAAGAATAAATAAAATAAATGAAAGATGAACATGAAAATATTGGCTAAAAATAAATTGAAATAAGTCTTTCATAACTTGAAATAAAATGTTGCCACATGTTTCTTTCTTTCAAACTTATTTACTGTGGATTGGACAGATTGACTGTCCAGCAGTAATATTTTAAAAGTGACATGACTATCAAATGATACATGACGGACATTGTCCATGCTGTGACGTGTTACCTTCGTCCTGTCAGCTGTGTCAAACATTCAAAGTTATCTCTCACAGCCTGTGGTTTGTGCATTTGTTGGTGGGATGGAGGAGGGTGGGGCTCGATGTGTGTGTGTGTGTGTGTGGGGGGACTCTTTGCTGATGCAAGGTGGCGTCAGCATTTCTGACCCCTTTTTTTTCATGGCAGCTGGAGACAGAGGAGCCCCCTCAGCTCTTCTATTTCCATTAATCGACGCCTTTCCTGAAGGAGTGGAACAGGTGAATATTTCACGCTGGCTGCCCAGAGAGAGGGATGAGGGGTACAGGTGACGCTAGCCTCCATTTATAATGGATGGGTGGAGAGGGCCAAACTTGTCTCATAGAGGGTAAAGAATGTTCTCAAGGGGCTTCCTCCTCATAGTTACATTTGTCCAGCACCATCTTTGCTTTGACGGTCACTCTGGGTATTTGTAGAGTTGATGTGATGCCAACCCAACTATCATTTGGAGTTTATACCAGAGGAAGCAGGTCATTTCTTTAAGTCCGGCCCACTCTGCTGTAAGTCATTAGGTGAAACACTTATTGCCGGAGTGGGAAATTAACATGAGCCACTGGCTGGTTGTTAAACAGTGCTCACTATTTGTCTGTTTGCCACTTTGGTAGCCTGCTCACTATAAATTGAAGTGCCTGCTCTGCTCTAAAAGTATACTCCTGTCTTATGACTATACTCTTATGACCAGCCATCGATGTTGGGAGAAAGATTTTGCTGTTAAAAAGTTTATTAAGTTGACCACAAATGTATGCAAAAACTAATCTTTTCTTGGCAAAGTTACATAAAAGGATGTAACAATGCCTAGGAGGCACAGATTGTTATGTTTGCACTATTATTTAAAGGTAAACCTGCACATCCTTCCTTCTCCTTCCTGAGAAGGTTAATAAAAAGAATACTGAAGTTAGTTGTCATCGCCATGCCCCGGTCAAGATGACATCATTTTAGACCACACAGAGTTTTAAAGGTGTGTGAGTGTTTTCCCTATTTTGTCTAGTTTGATTCATAATTTACTAGATTTTATAGCTGATAGGTGCTGTGAGGGTTTTCATGTTATAAATAACAATTCACCACTAGAGGATTCCCCTCAGCTTTCTTGTCTTTGGTGTGCTCATAAAATATTTAAGTCTCATTGAAAGTGCAGGACTGCAGTGGTTGTGGTTTCACACTGGGCCTTTTTTTGTGTCGTGTGTCTCTGTGTATTTTGCATCTCAGTGTGATGTTTGTGTATACATTAATGCGCCTGTACTGTAAGTGTGTGTATGTGTGTGTGTCATCACGTCTGCAAGTGTGTGCATGACTGTGTGTGGGTGAGTAATGTCGGGAGGGGGTATCTTTCATTGGTGGAGGTTTAAATATATTCAGGCTTTGGTCTGAGAGCCAACATGCCAGTGCACAATGTCACAAAGGAGTTTTTGATGGAAAGGAGAGGGAGAAGAAAAAGAAACGAGTGGTTTTGGGTCAAAGCATTGGATATCCTTTCAAGCCTGAACACTCCACTGGGCGTTTCAGCAAATGTCAAAGTCACTTCTGGCTGTGGACAGACAGCCTAATGGACCACAGCACAGTTAGAGTGTGGGAGGGCAATGGAGGAGGAGGAGGAGGAGGAGGAGGAGACGGAAACCAAAAGCAGACGTAAGGAAAAAATGGTATGCAACTTTTTATTTTTTTAAATTTTGCCATGTCCTAAGCATCCACAGTTGAAGAAGAATAAACAAATTCATGAGGTTGCCAAGACACTTCTCAGCACCTTTCACTCTGTGCTTTGGCAGCTCCTGTGGTTTATTTTCTTTTTTTTATGCTCTGCTTTGTTGTTGAGACACGGGAGAAACGACTCATGAATAGGAGTACAGCTCCAGCTGTCTCTGCTCTCACTGACAAACATTGGAGGCACTCAGAAAAGCACAAAAGCTTGAAGGATGATGGTGATGAGCTGAAGGCCTCCTTTTGGCTCATATTTCCAGCCACGCAGTGTTTTGACATGATAGAAACAAGCCAGAAATTAAAACATGATCAGGATGCAAGCCACGGGAGTGCTTGAGAGGAAATTGTTGATGAATACTTTTCCATACAAACATCGGACAATTGCACTGTAGGACCATTTTCTCATAAAGTACACTTGTCAGATTTAATCCACCGCATAATGCTGCTACATGTGTACGCCAGCTATCTTGGATGTCAAATGATTTTCACTGAAAACCACAGTTGTCTATGGTGTATGCATAGGGTATACATAGTAAAAAAAAATGTAACAGTAAAGCGGGTCCATCCCAATGCTACTAGAAATGAATCAGTATCAAGCTGGTTTTGACTAGCTGGGTTGTTCTAAACTAAAACTACCAGCAGTTCTAGTGAATATGGGTGGTGGTCAAGACTGCAGGAACTGGTAACAGAAACTCCACATGAACCTTTCAGATTAAAAATTTTCATCAACATCTCCACATAGAAATAAACACAAACCCCTTTCTATTGTCTCCTTCCCCAAATCTCCACATGCCACTAGTGATTTAATTTGCAAACATACAGACCAAGAGTATACAAGTGGATTATAGTGCAGTGGATTAGTCTGTCAATGTACTGAGGTGCGACAGATGTGAGTTAAAAAGAGGGCAACAGTGTGCTGAAATACTAACAACATAAATGCTTCTGATGAACACCAAAGTCACATAATAGCCACATCACCAGTGCATTTTAACGGTAAGAAATAATTTTAAACCAAACCATAGATTTATTACTACCATTTGTCAACTTTTACCTAATACAATTTAAGGGAAAACATAGACACTATTCAATTAGAACCAGATGTGGCCCAGCAGTCTCAAATGACCTAAAAAAAAAGAAGACCTTAAACATTACACCTGAGTGTTAAAAATGAGCAGTACATGGAAGTTTCATCTGTTTCATAATTGAGGTCAGTGATAAAACATAGCATAATATGTCAAGGTCATGGTTATATAATATCAACTGAAGTGCAGTTCATTTTGAATATGTTTTCTGCTCAGTCTTTACGTCAAACATTCTTTTCCTTGGAACTACCGTTAAACCATCGTATTCCTGAGCACAAACACACCTACGCTTAGCTCTGTGTGACTCAAAGGTCTGATCTGTGGAGTAATACTGTACAGTGTGCGCTGTAGGTGCACTTGTGTATTGTAATCTGCTGCAGGTGATACTCTGGCTATAGATAACTGCTTCATACAACCACATGTCAAATAACCTGAACTACAACTTCATTTATATGACAGACACAAGAAACGATAAATAAAAAGCTTGCTGCAGTATGTATATACTGTAAATGTAACTGTACAATCATCTTCGGCACAGTAACACGTGTGAACTGTATGTTACAGCAACCGCAGGAGAGACCCACTGTATACGGCACAGCAGGTGTGGATGAAACCTACTTCAGTCAATCCTCTTAACAGGGGAATTTGCAAAAAGAGAAAAGATAGACTGTTTGCACAACTCCCAATTACCTCAGCCTGTCTAATCTGTAATTATATCTTCACTCAACAAAGAGGTGTAGCAGCCAAAAACAGTGCCCATCTGTTTATGAAAAGCAGTCGCTTGAAGAGCACTGTTCCACCTGGCCGCTGTTTACATTGCTGTCAACAACACTCTGTGCACATCATCTCAATTTACCCTGACATCATTGCTGTTGCCCTCCAACTTTCCTCAACAGTCACATACACGTGCACACACCCGATTCTCATTAATTACAATATACTACTGTATGCACTGCAAAGTATTGGTAGGCATTGTACTAACTCGGTATATCTGCTGAGAAATATCTTTCTTCTTTGTGTCTGTGAGGTAGTGTCAAGTAGGAGCTGTTAGACATGCTGTCTACTTTCTACTAAAGAAAAAAAACCCATCAGCCTCAGAATGCACACGATGTCTTATATTAATGAATAATAATGCAATACATAGTAATAATCATATTGTTTTACTTCTCAGCCCAAGAAGACAGTTCCTTTATACAAAGATATTTCACTGACCTCTTCAACCCTCCAATCATTGTTCACTCTGTATTTCATATTCCAGCAAGCATACCAAAGTTTCTTGAGATACTAAAGTTTTCAGGGAATATTTATATAAAGCGATCCACAAGAAAAAAAAAAGTTGGAATGAAGCAAATATTAACAATAGAATTAAACAATAGTAAACATGCATTTAAAAGGCTTTGAAGTGTTTGTGTTTAATTTGCTGCGAAATTGGATGTAATTACTTGTTCTGCACCTTCGGTAAGAAAAGTACAATAATCCCATTTTTTAACAAAAGAGGAAATCTCTTTTTTTGTGATAAAATAAAATCACTGATAAAGATATATTTTTAAAAAACTCTTGCATCGACTTTAAAGTTTTTGCTGTTGGGCTGCATGTTCTTTTGACAGCACTTACTTTCCATCAAGAGAGATCTAAAGCCATGTCAATTATTTCTCACGCACACAGCTGACGCTGCGGCGTGACCTTTATAAGGTCTCCAAAAATGTACATTATGATCGATGTCAGCTGCATTCTTTGCACAGTTCACTTCTTGGATAATTTAAGGTGAGATGGCTCACACCTTGAGTGGCTGAACCACAGTCTGGCCTGTTCAGAGATAAGGCATCTATCCTTCAGATACATGGCGATGACTTTGTCCGTCTGTCTGATTGTTGTGCAGCAACCCCGGCTTTGATGGCTTTGGCTGGAGGGACAAGAAAAGGCCAAAGTGATGGAAATCTGGATTCTGTTTTTGCCAACGCTGTCTGCAGGTATTGATTTTGTCTGGAAACCTTCAAAGAGGAAGCAGTTATATCTGAAGCACCAAGACAGTGGAGAGGTGCAGAGAGGCTATTGAGACAGTGGGAGAGCGGCTAATGTAGATTTGGCTCAGTCTTAGGGCTTGCTATTGAAAGGTGTGGGTTGCCAGTTCAGGAAACACTTAGCTAGGGCTACACCGCCGGAGAACTGATAGACGCATTTATTGATCCGCCACACTTGTATAATCTAAAGTCATTGAGAACCACCTCATTTAACAGGGAAATAAATTTGTGCTTTCCTTTTATTTAACATAATCATAACCTAGTCTTAAATTATAAAGTACAAGTACAACAGATAAAACCTTCAGAGATTTTTGCATTCATTGTGCTGAAATATGCACAGGCCCCTTTCTCCCATCGTCATCCTTTACTGTAACTGGTACACCTTATGTGCAGTCGACTGTTTATCACACCAAAATGTATTACTCCCCATAAGAAAACTATATTAATTTTTTCTTTTAGCCATCTAGGAGGCAGATTTGCTATTTGCTTTTGTGAGATGCAACACACACATCGCCACAATGCCAATGTGGGAAAGTTCACATGATCACTGGTGGAGTATCTGAGAAGTTCTTCCCGCCAAATTGCCCAACATGATCTGCATATTTCTGACATGGTACAACCCTCCCATCTGGTACACCAAACTGCTTAGAAAAAAAAGAAGAAGCAGGAATTAGGAATTACTGTCCATGCACGCTCTGTTTCTTATAGCTGCACAGTGTCAATCTCCTTTCAAAAGGAGACTGGCAGCAGTGACACCACCCACAACAACGGGATCATGCCTTAAGATTTAATACAGATTGTTTGAGAAACAATGAAAGTCAGGGCCATTCATCATGTCTTTGGGTGGCTGTCTTCGCAGTGGACAGGAAATGTGTCCTGTGACATTTGGCCACATCATCTTGAATTATTAGCGCCTTTGAGAGGACACAGGATTTATCACCACTTCTGTCCCAACACCCTCTGATGCCACACCAAGCAGGACTTGTGAGTCTGCCCCAGGCGAGCTGTGACAGGCAGCCTGCGCAAGGCAGACAAACTAATAATTAACATTTTACTGTGGGTTAGATTATGTTACCAACTTGCGACAATTTTAAAGTCTATTTAGTTGCATTTTTTGAATTCATCTTGGAGGGGGTTGAGACAAGAATAACTGAGTAGTTTCTGAAGAATCGCAGCTGTAGTCTGGGTCCTGACTGTGGACTGCAGCAGTCAGCATGAATTACTGCAACTGGAGACATGATGACAGTTCACCACAGGATCACGACCCAAATATGTTGACAAAGCTGGCACTGGGTAACAAGATGGAACAATTTCACATGTATATTAGAGCTTACAGAAAACATCACATCAAACTGTTTTTATAAAAAGGACGGTGATCAAAGTCAACTTTCTGGCATCCTGAGTTCAGTAAATTTTTTCCCAATAATTTCACCGACATGCACATATTGATGCAGCTGTTTTGTTTTAGTATTAAAAAGACGCGCAAATATATCTAGTTAAGTCCAACTCCAGAAATAAGAGTCATGCACTTTCTATCTTTGATGAAAAAAAGGAAAAAAAAATCTTTGGGTTTTCCTAAGGTCATGATGGTGAAGACTGAAACATGTTGTGTGAAATTAACTTACCTTTTTATCCACATATCTTCGGGATTGTTATTGGAAACAAATGCTCTTGTGGAAGAGATTTTGGATGACAACTGTGATAAGGAAGGTAGAGTGTCTGCAGATGACACCAGCTGTATTTTCTAGTCCACATGGTCAATGTGTGTATAATTATCAGACTCTCCCCTTCTCTTCAGGGGAGCATTACCAGCTAAAGAGCTGAACTGGTAGCACCAGCACAGGTTGGTTGGTGTTACTTGTTAAGGGAGCTGAACCCCTGCAGCCGCTTATTATCCCTTGGTTACCAAAAGGATTTAGTTTTTCTGCCCCCTTTGCTTGGAATATCCTTCAATCTGAAAAGAAAAAATCTAACTTTATTTCACTGGGATCTTAAAAAACCGACAACGGAAATCCTTTAAACAGTGCCTATGTATTTAATTGTTACTGTAAAAATTACTTCTGCACTTTATTTGTCAAACTGCATTTCAATGTTTGTTTTGTTGTTGTTATGTGTCTTTCACCCTTGTGAAAGAGGTCTTGGTCTCAATGGATCTTTTATCTGGTTAAATAAAAAAAAGAAAGCCAATGTGGGTAATGATTAAGAAGTGTTTTCCTGCTCAAGGACACTTTGACAGGATAGACAGCTGTTGGTGAAATCTGGAAGCAGACATGATGCCTGCATGTTAAGTCACGTGCCCCCTGCTATCATTAGGTGCTGTCGAACAAAAGATGTGATTACGATTACGCGAGTACCCGGCGCTGTGCTGTTTTCTGTACGTCGATAATGGTGTTTTTGAGGGAGTGTTCGTACCACGTTGCTCTTTGTTGCCATCAGACCTGTGTGTACTTATAGATCCTTTGCCATGTGGCCTCTGTAATCAAAGTCTCAGTCCAACTAAATCAACAAGGGAATCACAGCCAGCCTTTCAAATGGCGACTTCACTCTCCTGGATGTAATCGGCTCAGATAAAACCTGGAGAGGCCATTTTACAGTTACAGTACGAGGAGAGATAATCCTACCTGGTGTCACATCAGAGGAGGCGAAGACGGTTGAGGTTATCTGTGCAATAATGATCGCCCTGGGACTTTCAGCACCTGAGACACTGTATCCTGATAGCCTGGGCAAATGCCTGCCTGGTACACTGTGACTGTGTGGCCAAACACATTCTCTCTTATCCTTACTGTTGTGTGATTTTATTCTCATACCGACTTGCTGATTGTATTAATTGCTCGCCAATTATAACTATATATATATGTATATAATTTAGGGGTGTACCTGAATATGGTATTTGGAAGTACACAAATAATGCTTTCATCCCGAATAGTTTTTCTGTCCGAATTTGCGCCTCATTATTCGGGAGCTATTTTCTAAAGAAAAAGAAACGTTTGGATCAGCGACAGCACATAACCTGGTGATTCTGGTTCACACTCCAACACAGTAGGTGGCGGTAATGCACCATAAGGTTGGTGCACTCGCCATAGAAGCACAACACGAGTAGAGTGCCAAATATGAGCAGGCAACACTCCTGGGTGCGAGAAGAGTCTAGCAGCGTGGCTTCGGGTGTAGTGGGTAGCTGCAACTAGGTATTATTGCCGGCTGCCGTGATGGGAGTCACCCTGTTTCATGTCTAGTTCACGTTAGGATTGTTAAGAAACAGCAACTCCCTGCATGCATTGCATTGCAAAAAAATGGGAAAAGAAGCAACTACTGTATAACGGTGGATAATTTTATTTGAGTGTCACAACCCCCGCGAAACGACTAGTTTCTCTACCAGAATTTGATCCATTCCGTCCGATTACGTTTGGAAAGTCTAGAAGAGCCACACCATTAAATTATTTTATTCCTGTTTTAGTTAGCCGAGAGCTAAAGCAGAAGTTAGCCGGCTAGCTTGGCGTAGCACTAGCTCAGCTAAAGTCAGTGCACCCACTTCCGGTTTCTTCCTGAATCCGAATCCGAAGTTTTTTTTAAACGCCTGAATCCGAATAGTGCACTGGCTGGACACCCTACAGTATGTGCATGTGTATGTGTGAGACAGATGGGTTGGAAGATGGACGACTCTTCAGCAAAAGGTCACTGATGACAGGTGACAACAAACTACAGGGGCAGAGACAACAGCATGAAAAGATTGAACCTTGATGGCTGTGGCCAGACAAGTTCATCCAAGATGGCAAAAGAGTAACAGTGTCATCATATCAAAACTTCATAGCCCTGACTTTGAAATACAAAAAAACAATTAGCACAAAAAATGTTTTATGCTACACTCGGTAAAGCTCATGTAGCAATGGAAAAAAAAATGTGACAATGGGAAGTGCAATGGCAACAGGGTTTTTGAATAAATCATGATGTGCATGAAGCATGTGACTTACAGTATGAGGTACTTAAACCTCATCCCCCTCCTCCACTGAAGAGTCAGCACATCAGATCTGTTTGAACCGGAGAAATGATCACATGAAATACAATTTTAACTGCATCTCATAGCACCATTTTCTTCGATAATAGTTTGATCAAATTCAACTAGATGAGTTCAACCCACACTATTTACATGACAATGGTGGATCGAGCTATGCATTCATTTAATTAATTAATTGCAAATTTACTGGTTGGTTGATTTCCTCAGTAAAATTTCTGCTACTTTTGGAAACCTGACTAGCCACAAGAGATTATATTTTCATACCAGATTATGACTGGAGATCTCCACATTTATATGTATGAATTGTCATACTGAAGACCTAATGTCATAGTTTTTCTTGGTGGAAAAATCCTCTATTGCTGTGCATCTAATACATTATTGTTGCTGCCTGGCCTGCTCACCTTAGCTGCCATTCTACCTCCTCGGCACCGTCAAGTTGTGAGAAGTTTGGGCAGTACTGCTGGCTGAAGCTGGGAGAAGTAATGAAAACAAATGGTTGTCATTATAGCCACTTCACATCATATAGCACAGGCTCCATAACAAAGCCCGACAAGGAGCTTTCATCATGGTCGACACGGTGTAGAGGGGAGGCTCTGATGCTGTGACTTAAGGTTCGACTGTTACCAAGGGAAAATGTGTCAGATTTGGTCTCCTACAGCTCGGTGGGTGCAGCATTGCAGAAACACTACGAGGGTTAGCAAGTTATTTTCCGCCAGGCCCACAAAAGCTAAAAATAAATGTGTCAGGGTAATACTGGTTCTTTGATGAAAAAAATGTACAGTGAGGGATGTGACATATATTTTCATTTGCACTTAAAATGTGCAAGATCAACTAGACATTAGGCCTGCACAATATCAGCAAAATGTGCAATACGCAATCACACTGTTGAATATCGCATTGACGATATGGCTTACGATAAATAAACAAATCTCCAGGTGTGCATACTCACACAGTTCCCGTGTCTTTCTTCATCAGATAGTTCAACATTTTGGCAAATTGGCCCATTGCCATTAGTAGTAGATTTGTTACCTTTATTTGTCGGTGCAAGCTATTTTTTGAACGGTGGAGCAGAGCTGCGCACTGCTCAGAGCTATGCTAAGCTAACGGGATTTCTTGGTTTCCTTCATCAAACTCATCAAATACACCAACCAACACTGCCTCCCCTATGTATTTGTGTGTACACATTTTTCCTCCTGATTCACATATAGAATACAAGCATGCATCTCATCTCTGTCACAAGTTCTCCAGAGAGATTTGTTTTTAATCTGTTTACGTCTTGGAGATGTGCAGTTATTCTTCTCCTGGAGCTTGTCTGTCACTTCCTACACACAACACAAGTCATACTTATACACCAGTAAATGAGGAGGCGGGACATGAGTCAGCACTCCCACATCAAAGGGTGAATATCTGTAGCATCAAGCCTTCATGCATCTTTTGACAGCACAGTTTACATCCTTACCCTTGTCTCACACCCCACCTCGGACGAGAAGTTGTCTTTGTCCCTCAGTGGTTCATTAGCAGCCATCTTTTTTTCCCCTTCCCCTCCTTACACAAACAGCACGAAGATAAAGAGGAAGATCAGACTTAATTGGGGTGGTTTAGCTGGCAGTGACAACAGAGAGTGCCTTGCATACAAGGTAGAGACAGACCAGATAACTCTCCGTCAACTTTGCTTAAGGACAACAAAATTTAAATCCAAATCTACTTCCTGGGTGTCTGTGAGCTGCACTGTTATGGCATGCGGCACGCAGAAGGAAGACAGGAGGATTATAACAAACAGTAAGGTAAACTACTCACTAATTAGGATGGATTGCCCACTCCCCTCCCCTCCCCATGCACTCATCTCTTTTTCTCTCATTTCCTGTCCTGCAGTGATATAAGGGAGAATCTAATGGCTGTGCTTCCACTTTCATGTGGTTGCAGGAAGGAATACAGCAGAATCTTTCCTTTCCCCCAAGCTGACAGAGATTGACAGCAACGGGTGAATCTTTGTACCCACTTGCAGAACATAGCTTTATTTCAACGAGTAGTGTGCATAGGTAAAATCGAGCTAAATTTAAACACACATTCCCTGACAGTTCCTCACGGCAGTAGCATTATCCAGGATGTGTTGAGGCACCAAGGGGAGGAACCTGTAAGGTGTTGTACCTCCAGTTTTCCTCGATTTCCCCCCTCCTCCACACCCCAATGTACTTCCTTATTTTGTTGTTTACACTTCTGACACACTTCTGCTTCTCCCACTTCTGCCCCAAAAATAGAAAACTGAACCTGTGAGTGGACCGCACCATTAACCTTGTTATTCCTCACCCTGTCCTTTCTCTCTCACACACACGCACGCACGCACACACGCAGAGATACAAATGTTCTTCTTTTTACTAGTAGGCTGCTGAGGGAAATAAAAATGTTCCTCTGTATTGAGCTGTGGCTGTGTCGGATGTCTGAGGATGGGAATGTATGATAAGAGGAAGAAAGGCTCCACTGTGGAGGCTCTGGGGAGCACAAGCCTCTCTCACTTTCACAGGAAATGGCACTTTCAGATCTCCTCCGAGCTGCAGCGCAGGGCTGTTTGCCTGGAGAAAGTGACCCTGTTCCAAGTGTTTGTGTTCAGTGCTACATCAAGGTGGACAGTAATGTCACCATCAGCTGATTTGCGGAGTCACAAACAAGCAAATGAAATATGCACTGCGCAGTCAAAGGCAAAAGAGGAGAGTGAATCATAACGTACCACTTAGAAGTTGTACAGGATAGCTTAGCAACTACTGCGACTTGATCAACTGTTACTATAGCAGCAGCAGAGTCACATAGATTCCCTTCGCAAAGCTGAACAGCATCAGCATCTAATAGCCAGAGCGGTGAATGTTTGCTGCTCTTAAAGGAAGTGTGGACACATATGTTGCCCCAAGATCATTATAAAAAAAAGTCAATAATGAACATCATAAAACCAAAGCATAGGATATAAACACACACTCATTTTAGGTCCCCATTCAGAATATTCCAAGTAGTGTGCCTAATGGGCTGAGCATGTTATATATAAGATTCAGATGTATCTCTGCAGAAAAAATCTGCTTTTGATCATGGACAGTGAAGAGGCAGAGGCCATTAGTGAGAAGCGGGTGACTCGAGGGGCTCTAGGCAGCTTTATAACAGGGAAAGTACACTGAAAAGAATTAATTAAAAATACACATATACAGTTTTATCAATTACTCAGTTGATTTCCAACTTCCATATCAAACATACTGGATGAAGGAAATGTTTGCATGATGTCCATGTAAAAAGCATCCCTTAAAGAACTGTTTCCAGGGCTCAAGCATGGAAAAAGACCTTAAATGCAGCCATTCAATCATGACAACAGTGAAAAACAGACAGAAGTCTGAGTCATCAGTCCCCAAACCTTTCTGCACCATACTGTAGATGTGTTTCAGAAAGTTGAATTTGTCACAGATGCTCATTGGCTAATATTGTTGTTCAATGCTATTACAAGGCCATAACAAATTTAAATGGGCCTAACCAGCACGATGCTGTTTAAAGGAGAGAAGATGCAGACAGGTGGATGTAAGTGTATCCTTTTTGTTTGATTCTTAATTTTATTTTACGTATTTAACTTTTTTTGCTTACAGTTATGTTCAGTAATCTTTGCTTCACCTGGCTCTGCATGTGTCTAGAGCAACCTGCTTTGCTGTTCACTCTGTGGGTGAATACTGTACAGTATATAGTTTGGTGTGTGTGTTAGGGTTAATGAATGCAAAATGAATTAGGGATGCACCGATGCAGTTTCTTAAGCCCCGATGCTGATACCGATATATGGGCCTAGTGTATCAATCGATAGCTGATACAGATCCAATACCACTGTTGAATCAATGGACTGTATACCTTGCCATGTGGAAGAGAATGAAAACATCAAGCTTGACTTTAACATTACTTTCCTAACTTTGTAAATCTTTGTTGCTCTGTGTTCATCATCTACTGCCATGCTGCTTGTGCTGCAGACCTGTGATATACTTGTCACAAACATACAGTAGAATTTAAGTGAATAGATCAGCGTCATGGATCAGCTCCATTGTCCAATACCAGATCTAGCTATTAAGTCAATATCTGGGCCGATATATGATCATATCAGTGCATCCCTAAAATTAACATGGAGGTTAATTGTGATTGACCGGGTGGTGAAATCACACTAGCCCTAAATGGCTATGGCTAAATGGCGCAAAATCCTTTTCACATGGACCAGTAAGATGTCATTATGGTTGACTAACACGCTATTAGGATAGCAAGCTACAGTAGCAAACTGAGAGTGGAGTAGTTTTCCTTTGAGCCTTATGCTTGCATGATAGGAATGTAAAACTAAGTGCTGTGTTTGAGCTCAAAGATATTAAAGTAATGGAAAGATATCAGAAACATTCTTGTGTTTTTGTCTAACCTGGGCCAAGAGCACCTTTATCATTCTAGAGTCGCTTGGTACAAGACTTTTGTTGTGCAAGGACCTTGTGGTTCTCCTGTAAATGACAAATGTAACTTTAATTAAAGTTGACTCAGCAAGCATGTCATCACAATGACATCTGAAACTGCCTTGAGCAACCCCAGCCTTGACTGCCTTGTCCAAGGGGCCCATTGTACAGGTGATGGAATATTAGTCACACAGCCAGATTTTGGTTTACAGTCTAACTTGTTGCTTTCTATCACAAAGCTGCTTCCCTAAGCGGCCCTCTTGCCACCACCCACCTGGAGAAATAAATTAATGTTGTTTACATTGTATCTTGGAGCCAACAACTTTCTGCTGCAATGGAGTAAAAATAAAGCAAAGAGGCTATATCAGGTTGTTGAGGCTCCACCTGCAGAGGTCTATTACTTTACTGTCACCGCCATGTGGTAGAAGGCATGGCATGGCATTTTGCAGCAGAGAAGAGTATTTACCTTGCAAGGAAGGCTTGTTTTACCTTGTGCAGCCTGTACCCTGAAACTTGAACTCTCTTGCTGCTACATTACAAGACAAGTCAACTTTTAGTGATAAAGCGTTTGTTAAAAGCAGTTTCACCACCAGTGCCTTCTGGAGAGCAAAGCCCATAAATATAGATACAAGCAGAAGATAAAACAGAACTAAAGCATTACACAGCACAGAGGGAATGCTCGTGTGAGTGGATGTGAGAGCAAAGGGCAACATCAGGGCAGTTTGCATGAGAAGCACAATCAATAACAAGAATGCAGCTAAGAAGAATCAAGGGAGAATAACTCCTTTGTAAGTTGATAGCTGCTGCTGCTGCAATATTCAAATCCTCTTTATGTAATAATCCAGCTGTCTGGCCAGCCCATGGAAATGTTCCTCTAAACATTAAAAACATACTTTATTTTGAGGAAAGAGAAAAACTTTAGCACTTCCATCCCCAATAGAGAAAATAATTTAAAATAAGTTTACAGTGTTGTATAAAAAGTCATCACCTACTGTATAAAGCTATCTTTTTCATGTTCTTCTCTACATGACAGTCACTATAAATTTCATGAACATTGGTAGGGACTTACTCTTGTTGCCCCCTGATGCTGATGCTACTTGTGTTGTGTACATCCTACCTGTTCTGATGCTGATTTTAGACGCAGTTTAACAACACACTGTTGCATTTAAAGGGATGAATCACAATTCCCCACAGAGCGCTAAACATTACCTTGCCCAAACTGCTCAAAAAGCTTTGCCCACTCACTTTGAAAGCAGCAATTTATATCCAAACATCTGCCTGACTCATACTGATATTGCAATGCTCTGTAAAAAAAAAAAAAAACACTTTAAAAACACATACTGCAACAGCGGCTCTCTTTGTTGTGATTGCATCTCTCTGAAAGTGACGCATGCATCAGTCGCTTGCTGACAACACAAGTGTAGTTTGACATTTGACAGAAATATTTTGGATCTAAGTTGGATGTGTTGTGATGCCTATGCTGTTTGTAGCTTCTGACTGATCGGTCCCTTAATCAAAGCTCTTTCTCCCTCAGATCCCTGTCGAGCTTCTCTTCACTCTCCCTCTCATCTTTCACTGGCATCTTTATTCCCCTCTTCCTCACCCTCCGCCGTTCCATTCTTGTCTTTCCCATTTTCACACCCTCCATTCCCCCCACTACCTGTGGTGGGTATTTGAGGGCGATATCATCTGGCCACCTGAACATCCAGCACTTTATGTGTAGAAATAAATCAAGCAACCTGGAAAACCGATTCCTCTCTACCACTTGAAAACAACTGACTGAAAACAATGCAGTGCATCAACATGCTACAGGTAACATAACAGAGAGTAAGAGGACGTCAGATGTCGGATCAGTCATCATGAGAAGTTGTGTGAATGTTAGTGATCTCAAAGTCAACAAGGTGTGACAAGTTGTTTGTCGTAAGCCAGTCTGCTATATTGTGTGAATTGCCACCATCTGAAGTGCTGTACTGAGAGCAAAGGATATGAAATAAAACAATAACAACCAAGCATGTCACAAAGTGTGAGATACTGTACAGCATGAAGTATGAGTGTATAGGGCACAAAAAAACTAATCTACCAAGCACCAAATATTCTTTCTGGCAGATGTTTGCAAAGACAATCGTCTGTCTTCTTCATCAACAGGCACTGAAATTTGAGAATGTTAAAGATCATCGTCATTTCTATGTGGGGATTATGAGGTGCAAATAATACTACTGTCTTCATTGGTTGTCAGAATTGTGCTTCAGCATGGTGTGGTAACCGCTTTCTAAAAAGGCCTCTGTGGTGTTTAGTCAGATTAGAGGCTAAGATCACTTAGTCAGGAGTGGGTCCTCAGCAGATGTGACGTGGGCCTGGGTGGGAAGCAGCAGCTCCCTCTCCCTGTGAAAATATCCGAGAGGCAGGTCCTGATCAGGTGCCAGAATCTCCTGCCAGTCGATCACCAAGCTTCTCTCACTCACAGGATTGAAATGTGCCTGTCATTTTTTGGGTGGGAGGGAAGGGGGCGTTTGGGCTTGAACATGCAGTTCTTTTCTCCACTCCAATTTGGATCCAAAGTCGTTCGTGGACCAAACTGAGTCTGACTTAAGCAAAGAGCAGAAAAAAAAGAAAGAAATTGACTTCTACAATTTCCCACTAAGACAGTTTTGTCATAGGGAATAGAATTGCCACTGATGAGACTAAAGAACCATAAAAGGTGAGTTTCACGGGTATCAAGGGACTACGAGTGTGAAGAAACACAAGTTCAAGCTGCTTAGAAAGACAAGCTTTACAAAATGAAGGAAGTGGTGATTGATGCTCATTATGAAGCAGTTTCACCAATGTACTGCTTAATAATGAGCATTACAAGGCGTTTTAGGCTGAATCATGCAAGCACATATCCAAAAACAACCCTTTTATCTTCTCAAAGGAACAATAGTTTTCAAAATTGCTACCAAGACACACATCAGGAGAAGAGGGAATAGCTACTGAGGTCCTGTTATCTTATGTTAAAGAGGAAACGAGCCATTTTGGGTGCTCCAGAGGTGCAATATGTCCACTGTTAAAGAGGGGGATATTGCACTTGTATTACCTTTGTCGTGCAGTTCAACTCTACATTAAAGGATACATATGCCACTTTTCAACAAATTAAAATAGTTCCAATAAGCCATATCCAATAAGACAATAAACACAGCTCTTTTCATCCACTCAAAACAACCCTGTTCAGAACGGCTGGTTTCAGTGCCTGTCCCTTGTACTGGTATTAGGTAGGGATGGGGTTAAGCAAACTAGAACTCTAGTTACATCACTGGAAGACATCTGAGGGAACAGCTCACATTGTATTCACAAGCTAGCTCATAAAGCCACATGAATTTCAATTGAGAGAGCCTGCAAATTATTATCTTTTTTTTTTTTTTTGTCAATTCTCACATTTTGGGCACTGGAAGGCAATACAAACACCCAAATATATGTTAAAGAGCCTTGAAAAAGTGATATTCCCATAATATGTCCCCTTTAAAGGTTGCGTGCATGAGATTGGGATGTTGAGGCAATTGTATGGACTGTTATTGTGGAGGTAAACTGATTAAGTATTATGATGAGTTTGCATTAATGGAAGAGATATTACGAACAACTGATCAGAGATTCCACAGAAACTCTGACGAGGGCTTATTATTTCAGATCACAATCTCTTTATGGTTATTCATGGAGTCCTCAATTTGCTAATTTGACTGAAGGTTATATAGTCTCTTTTCTTGCCAATGTTGCCAAGTGCTTTGTCAAGGTGGATAATAGCACGAGTGTGGTCCACTCCTGCTCTATATTAAAAAGTGCCTTGAGATAATTTCTGATGTGATTTGTTGCTAAATAAACTAGAAATAACAAGCCAAATGCACGAAATATGGTCACAATCTCCCTTGTTTGAGTTACAGCAACATTATGATGTCACAATGAAGTTGACCTTTTACCATTTACAGATCACAGTTTTATCTGATTAGACACTTGTTATGTAATATCTGTCTGTATTCTTGAGTTGTGGTGTTGTGTAAGGTTATAGTGACATTTGACCATTGACCACAAAAGTTCTCCTGGGTTCAGGTGAATGTGTGTGCCAAATTTAAAGATGGCATTTCAGAATATATTAATAAATGATTTGGTGGAATATACAAATTATAACAAGTTGTTGAATTGTCAAACTCATTCGCATACAAAACTACTGTCAGTATTTCATGAATACAAAATTATCAAGTCTTCAAAAACAGATTACAGATCACATTATTCTCCACTTTCAGACCAGCAGGGACTTTTTTCTTTCTTTCTTTTTTTTTTTTACTGAAAATGTCTATTTTGAATATCTTACATCAGAAAAAAAAGAGGGAAAAAAAAGAAAGAAACTGGGACCTCATCGCAACCTTCACTTTATGGTGGCCTCTTGAAGCGGCTTGAATCCAAGAATGCTTTTTAAGTCTCCACTATGCTCTCCTTTTGACTGCAACAGTGAGGGAGCTGTGTCAGTGTTGATGGGAGAGAGGCGATTATGAATTCTATGTGATGATTAACGGTGTATTCAAGGCAGTGGTCAGCCTTTCTTACCTCGGCCTCAAGCCAAATTGATCTTTTTTTCCAGCCCCTTTAAATTAAGTACCACTGTATTACATGCAATTACTTGTTTCTTCAGTTTTGAGTTTTGTCTTTGTTTTGTTTTTTTGCAGCCCAGGCAGATGGAAAACGATTGGAATGTACCGCAAGTGTTTGGGTACACTGTGGCAACCATTAATGTTTAATAGGTATGAACTAAAGGAAAGAGAAGACAAGGTTAATCTTGTGTTTTCTGCCGAAGAGACATTGCACTAATTGACCATTTATTTCTCAAAAACAGCTTCCTTGCTGCTTTTAACACCACACTTTATGTGCTGAAACTCAACTCCATGTTTTTTCCCTCCTCTTTTTGGTTGTAACCATTTACACCTGAAGTGCAGATGAGCTGTTTTACCTTCGGATTCTCAGTTTTCCTTCAAATGACCTTCTTGAGTCGGTCCAAGACATTTTCGTAAGACAAATCATGCTGTAAGCAAGCTCTGCCAACAATTTCTTAAGCATATTTACTTTACAATAAGATAACATCTCTCCACAGCATAACAAAAATGGACTGTTCAAGTTTTCCTGAACTTCTCACTGTTTTTTAAACCAATGTGCCTAAAATTTCGGGGCAAGTTTTGATGTTGCTTAAATTAAAGGGATAGTTCACCCAAAATTCAAATTTCACACATATCTACTCACTCTCATGTCAACTAAGAGCTGTGAGAATTTTCAGAGTCCTCCGTTCCTCCTCTGAGTTACAGCGTGGGGGGGTGGGGGGGAGTCTGCACAGCAGTATTTGTCCATATACATGTAATGGTTGTCAATGGACACCAACTTTCTACGTCCAAAAAGACACACCAAAAAACATCCAAATATCTACATACTGCTCGTCGGTAATGTCCCTCTTGTATTGAAGCCCTGACATGAGAAATTGTTGGGGCTTCAATACAAGACATTACAGAGGCCGATAATTTTTTTCATATCAGTTGACATCAATTTATATCACGATATAACTCAAATCATTAATTTGGCCATGGCCTTCGTGAAATTCCTGCGCTGCTTGACAGTGAATCTCAGTGTGTTTGAACTCAGATGTGATTGAACCACTGGCCAATGCCAGGATTCCTCACATGAAAATGAGGGCAGATTTGTGTATAGTTGGGAGCAAAGGTAAGGGAGATCCTCATCATAATTACAGTAATGATAAAACATGCCAGTGTTGCAGTACAGAAAACCAAGTCATCACATATTTTTTTTCCTGGCACCTTATGGAGAGGGTGTCTCTTCACCATCCTCGGATGAATGAAAGGAACACTAATAGAAATTACAATTAAGTCCAACCCACCCTTAAATTCTTTGCATTAAGCAGCTGAAATGATTCTGAACACAGTTGTTGACAAATGCCAATTAAAAGATTTGTTAATGTCGAGTGATTAAAAACACTGCAGGCATTTCATAGGGAATGCAAAAGCATGCAAATTGCTTTTTGTGCAACTGCTGGTGCTGCTCGATTTGTTGAATGAAAAGCCTTTTTTCCCCCACTGTTATCATAATATTAAAGAGCTGTCACTTCTCCTGTAATGGAATGCACAATGGGAAGAATTAGCATTTTTCAACAGCTATCTTGTTTGTGCCAGGATGAGCAATTATTGGCTAGATACTTGTTTTTTCCTTCTCACAATCGTAAAATAATTCACCGTTCTCACAGGGGGGTGTGGTCACAGCCTGATAGTGGTTTCATCTTGCATGTATGCGTGTGTGCACTCTGTTTCTGTGTCTGATTCCTGTGGCAGACTTTAATCATCAGTTCTGTCCATCGATGGCTGCAGCACAATGATCACCAACGCAGTGGGTGAGAAGAATAATTGTGAATGCAGAGTCACGCTGGGGTAAAACATCTGTGTGATAGAGTACAGGTATTATACACCTAAATCCTCATTGGTGTTGTCTTCATTGAGCATTTCAGGATTAATTCACTACTCAATACAGGTTAATACCTTTAGCGTGGTGCGTTATTAAATGCTGATATTCTGAGAAAATACTCCTTAATAAGTCCATTACAAGCTCTCTGATGGATTAACATAAAACGGGAACTATTAAAGACATTTTTCAACTCATACCATTGTTCCTATGTGTGACAGTTGAGGTTCCTGTCACTATGCCTCCAATTGATCATGCGCCCTGGCTGCTTGACCAAGGGGATGTCCCTTTGGCCTAACCCTTGGCAAGCGCACGCGACTCTTACCCGCGAGGTGTGGGTTCAATCCCCGCCCGGGCTCTTCACCTTGCCACATATGCATCAATTGAATGATGGCTGCCACTTGCAAAATATCAAAATAATATACAAAATTGGTTAAAGGGCCAACGAGGAGTTTCTATTCGGTTATAAAACAGTCTCACGTTAATGTGGATGAATCTACGCTACCCACACTTGTTAATGGCTCCATTTTCATATGCATCAATTGAATGATGGCTGCCACTTGCAAAATGGTGATGACATAATATACTGTAATATCAAAATAATATACAAAATTGAACCTCTGTTAATAAATGAAAACAACCGGGCCGGTGGAGGAATTCTATAAAACACTACTGTAAAACACACAACGGGGGCTATATAAACAGGTCCGCATTAACAGCCAATGAGCGTCCGCACTACAGGTGCAGGTAAGGGGCATGACCACACCTGACGCTCTGCTGCAGCATCAGAGACTGAGGGGCACAGAAGGAGAACACAACATATATATTCACACAACAAATGACCACCCGGTTACATTTGTTACAGTTATAATATAATAGTATAGTAATATAGTACTAGGATAACAATTAATGATGCCAATAATGTATAATAACAAGTGAGGTAAATGGGATGAGAAAGACTTACAGTAATTATATAGCCGGTGTAGACAAGTGAATGGTAAATGTGTCCAGAAACTTAGAGGTCGTAAGATCAATCCACCACTGCATCCACATCTCATTTCACTTTGTGAAATTCCTAAGATCATAGGTTAAAACAGTGCTTTTCATATGACTCACTGTATTGTAGTTTTGTATTTTGTTCAGTTGTCCTTCCATAACAATACAACCCAAATCTGTACCCAGTCTTGCAACAGTCGTTAATCCTGATGATATCCTACCCCTTCAGTGTAGTAGCACAGTTGATTTGGGGGTCTCCTGAGGAGGCTTTTGAAATGCAGCCATTTGTATGGATACAAAAATCCTACTCCATTATTGCATGTTTATTTATTTCTCCCACTGCTTTAAGTGGAAACACAGTGAGTTTAGCAGCAATGTCCTGTTTCTCCTTCCTCCCCTCCTGCCTGCTTTGTTAACTTAAAAAAGAAGTCTGTCTGTTGAACCAAGATGTTCAGAATGGCATCAGTCCCATATGGTGGCTGAATGTTCAAAGGACACTGATCGCAGGAAATAGAAAGAGCCAGCTTGCCTGCAGTGCTGTTATGTCCCATATGCAGACTGTGCTGTTTGCAGGCTTTCCGACAGACAGATGCCATCTTGATGTGTTAAAGTGGGTTGTCGTCCGCTTAAGTGATCTCACCACATATTTGGTGACACAGAATTAGGCTTCTTACCTCAAATCAGTTAAATGTATTCATTATTATCACATCCTCCCAGGTTGCAAAAGTTGTGTTGTTATGCTTCTTTTGACTACTAGAAATAATTCTCTCACTCACATTCTACCTAAATAATCAGCCAGAATAAACACAAGCTAAATATCCCCTCATTCATCTTGCTGGGGCCAAACACCCTCTCTACATAGGCTACTGCAAAAGCTGTGTTGTGTGCAGGCGTCTCATCAACAATACTGACACCTTTATTTAATTTCAACCACTGTGCTTATGGGAAGGAGGCTTCATCTTAAATTCAGATCTGAAAAAAAGTAACTTTCACTCCTCTCTGTGCTTTCAAATTACACTATTCACGTTTGAAAGTGATATATTTATATTAATACATTGCAATCAATGAAGAAAAGCCACATAAATACCATGTGGATTTAATTAGTGAGAGCAATTGATTTTTTTTTTTCCTGAAACAAGGTGAATATATTATCATGATTAACAGCCGAAAACATGGCATTTATTTGGTTAAGTCAAAGCATTTAAGCCCTTTAAACAATAATCTTACTAATTCAGACGCCAAATAAAAATAACTAATCATGGACTTGCTGTTGACTGTTCCATCTCTTTTTACCTCCTGCAGGATACAATTATGGTTTATGGGTGGGAAGCCGGTTAGGATCACATCTGTCCAGTAGTTGGGTGGGATTTGATGGCATAAAATGAAATTCTGTGTGTATGCTCCTCCTAGTAAGCAGATGGTGCCATGTGTATGTAGGGGCACATACTGAAAGCTGTCTTGGTCTTCAGTGCAATACAAGGGACAAGAAATGGTTAGAGAGTTCAATAGCTCTTTGTTTTGGACACTGCAAAATCAATGAAAGTGGAAGAATGGAACACAGGATTCTGTTATGGTTCTCTGCCCTGCTCTCTGTGCTCTCCCGTCCTGTTTTATTGAGACATTCTAGGTCAAGCCCAGCACCACTGTTTGCAGAACATTTACTCTTACTTTTGAAACTGTAGACTAGATGAGATGACAGAAGTTAGTGAACATAACTTCTGTTTGTTTCTATTGTTTGTGTCAGTTGCTTTTAGTTGCAGGCTAACAGTGTTAAAGGAGACATATTATTACCCTTTTCCACAAATTACAACAGCTCCCAGGTGTCTTAAATGTTTATAACATGCTTTGGTTAAAATACCCCAAGGATCAAACTCACAGCTCTCTTTTTATCTTCTCAAAATAGCCCTGTGCAGAACGCCTGGTTTCAGTGCCTGGCCCTTTAAATGCAAATGAACCACTGCTTGCCCCGTTCTGCCCCTTCTACTGGCATCAGGTAGGGGTGGGATTATGCATATTCAAAAACTAATTGCATCATGACCAGACAACTGAGGGAACAGCTCGTAAAACCACATGGATTTTAAACTATGGTAGAGAGCCTGCAAATTACAGATTTCTTTGTCAATTCTCACATGTTGGGGCCAGAAGGCAAGCCAAACACACAAACGTATGTTAAAGTAACATTGCAGTGTTTTTCGGCCTTAAAATAATGTTCCCAGACTCATTGCAATGGTAGAAAAATGGTTAATAGGATGAATGGTGCTGCTGTCGCAGCCTGAGCGGGGTCGCGTCGGCTGAAACTGCACTATGTAAGTTCCATGCACGGGTACAAAACACTGCCCCCCCTCCTCCCCTCTGCGTCGAAAGAGAGACGTAGTGGGTAAAAGCGAAACTTACGGTTCCCCTCCGGTTGTCGTGTGTACCGTATGATCATTAGTGGCCCTGGCGTTTAATATGCTCCATCAACTTGGAGCCCAGGAGTTTATAAGAACCAGCCAGGTGGGTATTTGCAACAGGCAGGTATGCAGTGGTGCACAGTAATGAAACCTATCAATTGGTGCATGAGAGTGATCGATCCTGTTACATATTGAGGATCTTTGGAGCCGTCTGCAGCCACAGCTCTCCGCAGCACCAGCAGCGGGTCGTAGTGACAGAGGCTGTGCGAATGCTTCACTATCGTCCGGGCACTTAATTAAACAGGCTTTTACTGAATGAGGTCGGACCCCCGACGGCTTTTACAGCACATGCGCATACAGTATATTTGATCATATACCCTAGAGGTATACAGGCTAATTATATTACTATTTTAATTTGTAACGAGTAACGAGGTGGCAAACGTAAATGTAACGGAATAAAAGTATATTTAACTTTTAAATGAAGTGAAGTAAAAGTAAAAGTTCTGATTTAAAAAAAAGAACTCCTCTGTCTCTAATCCCTGGCTGTCATTGGTTTTCTTTAGTTCCCAGTTCCCAGCCAGAAATGCATACTGTAGTCATGGTGTTGGCTGATTAATATTGCTCATTGCACATCAAAGTTAAAAACCTGATTATATTATACCTAAATCACTCATTTATCCTGCTTATCAAATGATCAAGGATTGGAGAAAGCTCTTATTCTGCCATGGATCTTTAATATCAGTGATTTGTATTCACTTGATTTATTTAATTGCATCAGCATACATAGGTGGAATATCTAACCAATAAAAACCCTAAATAATATGGTGGCCATTCTGTAAGTTTGAATTTAATGACATGTCAGTTTTAGTTTCAATGAGGCATTGAGGGGGAAATGAAACAGAACAAAATATGCCATATGACAGGACAGCTGTCAGGAAAGATGCTCTCTTCTCTTGGTCTTTGTTTCTGTTTTAAGTGTAGCAGGAGGCCTCGTGGAGTCTGGCAACAGTGAGCCGAAGCAAAGAAGTTAGTATTTGGCGTAGAAAGTCAATTAAATTCATTCATGTGTGAATAATTATGACCACAAACTGATGGTACAACAAAATAGTCAAGCTGCCTCTCCATGTTGCCATCGCCACTTTTTGGTCTCTTGTCAAGACCATGAGATCAAGAAGTAGTTTGTTGATCTGCCAATTGAAAAAAAACAGGGTTTTTCTGCCCACTCTGTCTATTATTGCGGAACATGTCTGAAAAAAACCAAACAAAAAACATCCACACATTAAAGCTGCTGTAATCAAGTGTGAATGGGCACAATTACACCCCTCTCTGTGAAGACCTGTGTCCAAAGTCCCTACCTCTGGGCCTGGGTGGATGTGTCATGATACTCCTCACAATTACATACCTTTCAAATGCAGGGAAGGATAACAGACAGTTCTCCTATTAAGAAAATGACCAGGACGTGTCATGGAAAAATGAATGTCAATAATAATGTGTCATTTTTGGGGGAATAGCCTATATTTATTTATTTTACAGGCTTGGTGGCAGCCCCTCTTTTCTCCTTTCAATTTCTTTACAGCCTTTTGTCCTTAATTGTATTTTTTTCTCTTTTTCTCTTTTGTTTGATTAAATGTCATGTTTTTAATTGAGTGAATGAGTTAGTCACCTTGTTAGCTCTAATGCCAATCAGTTAATACATGCAAAGCTTATTCAAAAGACAAACATACATTTGGAGAAGTTTAAACTTAGTATTAAAATAATTCAGATAATTTCTTTTTTTTTTAAATGGAGGAGAAATTGAATGAAGAACCAAAAAGTTATGCTGTTAAAACTATACAGCAGACAGACAGATCTCTATTTTTATTATCACCACCCTGTGTGGGCATATGCAAGTATTAAGTATAGCAATACTAAATAATTTGGCCAAGAGGTGACAGACAGAGACAAACAGAGGGCCAAGGACAGAACCCTGATGTACTCAATACTTCACAGTAGAATATTGTGCTATCAAACCAAACACAATGTGTCTTTTATAAACCAGACTTAATCCAGGTGAGGGCCGGCCCAGTGTGGGTTCAGTTAGAGGAGTGCAGAGGAGTAGCCAGAAAGCAGAAGATCATTTTAGTAAGGGCTGTATCGGTAGAGTGACATGCCCTGAAAGCAGACTGAATGGTTTAAAAGATCCCTATAAACTCCAGCTGGCTCTAATCAGCTGCGACCTGCTGTGCAATAAGCCCCTAGTGTCAAACCTGCTGGAAAACACCCATCTATATTTTTAGACAAAACAGCTTCAGTACGATGGAGGTTGTCTTCCTTCAGCAGGTCAGGGTGGCCCCAGAAAGCAAGACAGTTATCTACAAAACAGTAATCCTGCTTGATGAGCCAACAGTGGTCCCGAGGCAGACCCCACCAGTGCTGTGATTGTGTTCCAATCGGTGTTCGAGACTCAAAAAGTTCCTATGGTTCATTTCGAGACCCACCTACGGAGCAAATATACTGTATTTGCTACCGCTAGGGTGCGTCTAGATTTCTAGGCTAGGGAAAAGGTACACATGATACAGGAAGTTAAAATCCATATTTACCCCAAACCATCCAGTACTAGATTTTGACCAAGTGTATAAATTGCAACTAGATGAAGTCAAATTAACAATAACAATTGTTACGGTGATTAAAGTGTGAATTTTCTGTAACAAAAACCTCAAATTTTAGCTGCAGGTGAAGGTGGGATGAAAAAGAAGAGGAAACCAGAAATCAGCTCTGGCCTTTGTCAGAGATGATCACTTGTTGCTTTTGGTCATTTTCAAGCCAGAAGAAAACAATTGATGGTGATTGGGTTGGTTCAGAGAGGTCTGAAGAAGCACTCTGGGGCCATGTTAGCCAGGGCAATCACATTTAAGAAATTAACAGTCTCATTACTTCTTGAGGTGTGGCAGGAAGGACGGCAATATAGATAATCTAGTAGACAGTTAGAATGAATGTGAAAGTACTACTGTTGATCCAGCTGAGGAGTAAATTCACAGTTGGATCTTTTTCAAAATTCTCCTCTCAGCTCTTCCCTTGGGCTCCTCAGTCTGTAGGTTCAATCACATTGACTTTTACTGTGGAAAAAAAGCTGTACAGTTGCTCACAAAACTGTAAAAGCTCAACTTTATGCGGTCCATAATCGAGGTGCGGATGAATGAGTATCGGAAAAAGAGAGACGGACAATGTGGCCCCGCGATCTCCTCTGCGATCACCCTCATACCCCCCTTACCCCTGCCCCTGCTGAAGAGGTACTGTACTAGAAGAACTCAGCTGTAGTGAAGAGCACCTTTACCGAGCCGAGCCTTGCCATGAAAGTGTAGTGGAAAAGCGCCATTAGAAAATGATGCAAACATCAGACAAGAATGAGCCATTTGGTATTGTTGTGAATGGACAAAACTAGTCAGTGAGAATTGTGAAAAGCTATGTTCAAGCCACCTGACAATCTCCAACCATGAAATGAAATGAAAATGAAATTCAAATCAAGTCAAACTCAAACTCAGAAGGTTGCTCAACTTTAAGTTTACTGAATTTCACAAAGTAAAAATTTCAGAAAGACTGTTTTGAAAGTCAAATAAATCCTACAGTAATGAAATTACTTGTACTTCCAAATTGAGTTGAGATAAGATGCATTATTCTAAAACAGTCATGCATGCAACATACTGTATAGGTTAAAATGTCAACTGGATTGCCATGTTTTTAAACATGACCATGAATATCACCAAACATCAGATTTTAAACATGTCAACATCTGATACATTGCTTATGAAGATTAAAATAAAAGGTGAATGTTTTGTTGAAATAGCAGTAAAATCATCCCTTATGATAATGGGTGAGAGTGCATAAGGACAGTTGTTAATGGCCTCACTGACCATATGCTCAGACCTTTTTAGAGGCTTGTCTGATGGGGTCACAAGGATCCTCAAGCATGACACGCACATTCTGCACAACTGTTGGTTGAAGCCTACACCATCTGTCATACTCCTCTGCAGTGATGTAGCAGCACCTTGAAGCTGCGACAGTGAGAAAGTTCAACACATAATCGTCTGCCCGTGCAATATCATACCTACTGTAAAGTCTGACTTCTTTCTGTATTTAATTTAGCAATCAAACTACTTAGTCTACAACTTTTAAATATAAAGTATGTCCTCACAAAATGGGGACATGGCATTATTCAGTTTTTGAGAAATCTTCTGATAACTTGAAATTGTATTTACAGACCAGTATATCTACACTGTGCACATGCTCTCCTCTGCAACTCTTCACTGTAATGTTACTTTTCAACACCCAACATGTTTTCCTGTTTGGAAGTGACAGTGACTCCAGCATTATAATAATCATTGTCTCGCTAATGCCATGAGTCTGCAGGCAGCAGACTTTGGAGACTACAGAGCTGTAATTGTCTTTCAGTCTTGTTTGCCCTCAGTGTCTATTGGAGTGTTTGTTAATTACAGCATCTCCCTGATTTAATCCCAGGTTTCTCTGTGTCTCCAGCAGGACATGCAGAGACAGGAAATGGCTTTGTGTTACCTGGTCAGCACTGTTAGTTGGATAAAGCTGAACTTGAAAACAAGTCAAATAGTGTAAGAATTATCTAAATAAAAATACAAATGTCTCACTAACCTCAAAGAAAAGCTTTGCTCATGTCTCACTGAGCGTAGGAAAACTAAAACTTACTACAAGCAGCGGGGATTGATTTATTGATTTCCAATAATATCATAACTTCTGAAGTACAGAAGTGAGTGAAGTCTAATTTTAATATCGCTAATGAAGAACTCAAAGGGCAAAAGGGCAACACCATGCTGACATTTCTGTGAAATCAGAACAGGAAATCAAATCCACAGAACAGATTTATTTTTTTCTCCTTTTGATGAGAGAAATTTAGATTTATGGGAAGCTTTTCTTGAAAAACCTGCACACATCGCAGCACCGTTTACTTTATCATTGCACACTTATTCTCTAGGAGTCAAGCATACCATTATTTCCATATAAGTATTCCACTGGTCCAAGATTTGACGTTTGGGGGGAATATAGAGGACTTTGTATGATGTATTATTGAATGAAAGTTAATGGCAGCTTGTTTTGTCAGCTGTTACTGGCTATCTCTCTCACCATCTGCTGAAAGAAGAAGGACCCCAATCCCTCTGCCTTCTCTTTATTTCTCAGTCTGTCAAAATAACAGATTGAGACAGAGAGTCTTTGCACAAGGCTCATGGATTCACTTCTTTAAAAAAAAAAGAGCCACACGACCACAGAGCTTACTGTCTTGTGAAATTTCAGAGGTATCAGACAGGGTTTTGTAGCAGTGCAACCCACAGCCTTTTTTCCATGGGAAGGTCTGGCTTGCTATTCAATTGAGAATCCAAACAGCTGGGTGCATCGTTTCATCATTTAATTTCCTGTGGTGCATGCAGATATGGGTTATATACTTATGGAACCAACAACATTGGTTTATCAATTCAAAAAACACAATAAGTACATCATTCAGATATTATACTAATAGTTACTCACATAAAACGAGATAAATTTTAGTTGCAACATTCTGCTGAAGGTAAAAACAAAAAGAAAAAAAAGAGTAATGAGTAGAACTGAGTAAAAGCTGGTCTGGAAACTCAAATGCAACTTCAGAGGCAGACAGTCGACACAAAATAATACATTTTCTTAACCACCATGTTGGCTGGGAGACGAACTGAGCAGACTTTCATGTGTATTGCTGTTGTTTTTGTCCTCATTGAGAGTTTGTATTTTCAATGCTAAAAAAGAAAGAAGAAGAACTGAGCAGACTGATAGCTAGCAGAAGATGACACAGGCTGAGGTACGGACTGATAGCAGGGGGTCAGAACTGAGGTCGGCACTGGGAGCTGAACAGAGCATGCTGTGGTCTTGCAGAGCAAGGGAGCCAGGCAGAGGGAGTTCTTCATGTGAGACAGGAGGGAAATGGTGGCAGAAATAAAACAGGGGAAGAAGGCGCTTGCAGAAGGCAAGGTTTCACAAACTTAAACTTTCTCACCACAACTTCTGGGATCAGATGTTGGAGCCAGGTATTTATAGCAGAGCTGGATGATGACGACAATGATGATCATCAGCTGGTAGCCTGACCTGCACACCTGTCTCCACTCCTCCAATTAGCACATACCAGACAGAGTTGTGTTCACTTGATCACTAGTGACCCGTTTTCAGGTTTTACAGTAAATGCATAAAAGTACCACATATATTTATTTATAGCATCAAGGCTTTTTGACTTTGTCAGGAACCTCTATATAAACAAAATAAAATTGTTTTTCACAAAATTCTAAAATGCTCTCGTTAAAATTATGACATTTGTGGTGTTTGGTCAATTTTGACCCAGTTATAACGATAAGAACAATAATGAGAGTTAAAACTGAAATCATAGGTGCAAAACCAACTTTTTCATTGATAAGGAAGTCTGGGATGATAAGTAGTTGTTTTAGTGTGTTTTAGGCTACAGCTGATTTAAGACTCAGGTGAAAACTGACCCTAACACCATAAATGGTACTGTAGCAGAAAGCTGACAATTGAAGCCAAGCGGTACACTGACAAAAAAAAAAAAAAAGGCCCAGAGACCCAGAACCAAAAGTATTGAAACCAATATTTTCATGGATAGGAAGCCTAACAATGTATTATGAGATAGAAAAGTTTAATTTTTATTTACAGGCATTAGGCCTATTTAAGTCCCATCAAGGAGCCATGTTCCTAACCTCTGAATCAGTGTACAAATCTTCAGTTTATTAAATGATTAGAATACATTTGTTCATTAAACTGCTTTCCCTGTGGTTGCAATAAACAAATGATCCAAACTGGATTGTGTTGGCGAGGTTCAATTTCAAGTGCCTATACAGCTAGCTACCAATAAAGATCGATGGACCTCTTAAATCTTCATATCTTTTCAGTCGAGATGAAACACATCAATTATTCCAAGCAAAACACACTGTAGCTCCTGAGTCAACTGAAAAATGATGTTGGCAGGATTCAATGCAGACCTTGATCTTTTTTTTGTGATCTGTTTAAACTCTAAAATGTCACCTTTCTCATCTGCATACTTTGACAAACAGTACTCACAGTGGCTCACCTGTGAAAATCCACTAGTGATGAATGAAAGCTACCTCAAACCATAGTCTGTGACGTGAGGGAATTGATTTTTCACTGGTCTCTAGCCCCAGCAGTCATGCAATTGTTCCACAAAAAATGGTCTACTGAATTGGAGAGAAGCAAAGACTACAGAGAAAATACCATGGACTTGAATACTTGATAATCAAATTAAGTTTCCCAGAGTGCCGCGGAACACCTGCACGGTGCTGATGAGATAAAGAACAGAGGGGGAATAGGGGGCAGAATAATCACAAGAGAAAGGAAACCCATAAAAGCCCAAACAAGGTGGGGGATAAGCAATGAATAATGTAATGAACATGTAACAGCTCAGAAATAATCTAGTTCTCGTTTAGTCTCTTGTTTTCTCAATCTCCCTTTCTTCTCTCCCTCTCTTTCTCTCTTTTCTGCTCTCATTCTTTCTTTAGAAATGTCACCCTGAACTCATTATATGTAACATCACAGGAGACCAGTCTTCAAAAGGATCAGGAACAGTGAACAAAATTAATTCTACTTCTTCAATACCCAGGAACCACCAGGTCACTGAGTAGGAGTAAGACCTGTGGTTGGCAAATTGAACTTCACTTTTAAGTATTTCCTGACAAACCCATTGCTCATAATTGCAACTCATAAGAATTTGTCCCTGTCTGCAATTCTTAAAACACCAAACGGTTCCTCCCTGCACCGAACGCAATTTCCTTGATGCTATCAAACTTCCTTAAAATGAAAACTGTCAGATGAAAGTGACAATGGGCTCTGCTCTCCCACGCCTCTGAAATCTCTATCAGAGCATTGAATGGATGACTGGTAGAGAAGTTAGCCTGTGACCAAACCAATGCCGATGCACCCACCCACCATGTCTAGGCATGAGGTTTAAGCAATTACTGTTGCTGAGTTGCCAACAAGCAAGATATTTTCAACTTTGGAACTTTAGAAATTGTTGAATATCTTTCTGCACATACTCTGATAGTGTCTCTCTTTTCTCGGACAAGGACACAGAGCTTAAACTAACCCTATCGCTGATATGACACTATGACAATGTTTGTTTCCAGCCAAATGTAGAGAAAAATGTAATTTCGGTTTTGGTGTGTGAGTTGGGGGTACATCTGAGGAGTATTTCTGATGTTGAAGTAGTCCAGATGCTTAGACGGTTTCTTTTTTTATTTTCTATACCAAGATGTGTGTGTTTGTACTGTATTCTCCTGTTGCTTCATTTCTGGCAGAGAAAATTCCTGTCCAGCCCATCTCTGCTTTTAATTTTAATGATTAATTCTCATTCAGGTGCATTTCCTGCAGCATGGCAATAAGATACTGAGGACTTTTTTAAAAACTTTTTTGAGACCCCATTCATATTCCATCTCATTACCTTTTATGATATTGAAATTGTATCCATCTGCTTTGCTTCACCAATGGTTCTGCATGCCATATTGAATTCTAGAAATGCTCCTTGACTAAGAAACAGCAACATACACCAATGCTATGTAAGACTTTTTATTACTTCTCAATTACTATAATTTCTACAATCTAGTTTCTACTACTGCTTGGTTTATGTGTGACAGTTGAGGGTCCTGCCACTATGCCTCCAATTGATCATGTGCCCTGGCTACTTGACCGAGGGGATGTCCCTTTGGCTGGCTGGCAAGCGCGCATGACTCTTACCTGGAAGGTGTGGGTTCAATCCCCGACCGGGCCCTCTTCACCTTGCCACATTCTGGTGGCAGGATCCATGTAGCACTAGGGGTGGGTCCACACATCCTCCTCAACCATTCTCACCCACTGTATAATTAACATAATTTCTAGGGATATCTGGTTGATAGCGGTTATAAAACCACCCTATCAATCTAAGATCACAGGTGTAGCTCGACTCTATAGAGCAGAGCCAAAGCTACACCCCAAAGCATGCATGTACATTTATGGTGATTTGTGAAACCATTCTGAAAATTGTGGCTCTTTGGCAGTTGACTGAGCTTTTATGGATGAATAGTCAAATACAACAGCGGAAACATAACAATATGGCAGTTTCAAGTGGTAGATTCAGAGAACCCTCAAATATAGTACAATCTCAAGGGGCACACATTAACCAAATTTCAACAGAACTGTAGTGAGAAAATTGGCCACTTTTGTTATTGTTACTTCTGTGTGTGCTCTTTTTGTGTCTCGGTTCATTTTAACCCAGAAATTGCTGCAGTTAAACAGTTATCCTAAACAAGAGAGATGAGCAGCTATTCAGAATTGGGAAGGTGTCGTCAGGTCTAATGCTGTATAATGCTTTACCCTGGATTAGAGCATGCCTGGGTGAAAGCGATGCTGTGTATCATCGTCACCACTTCTCCCATGAATCTTCTCTTGTGGTATTAAACCACAGCACTGCAGGCACTACAGCTCCAGCCATCTGGTCAGCCTGTCTGCTCCTCTCCTCCACTGTCACTCACTCCTGCCCCCTCAAGTGTCACTCAGCAGCCTGGTGGGTGTGGTGGTTGCAAAGCAGCAAGAGAATATTAACATTATCAGCTCTAATTACTGGGGTTAATAATTGACAGTTGCAGTGCAAATACTTCACGAGTTTTCAATTAAAATGTTATTCAGCCAGGCAGTTTCACTGAATACAAAACTGCACCAGGAAAACTGTGCATACAAGCTGTTATTACTGTATGAAAGAGAGGAGCTCTGCAAATTGAGGTTCAGTTGTCAAATAGAACCTCAAATTAGTTAGTTTCCATAGGTGCTGTTTAGCAGTGTTTTACAATGTTTGATTTGTATGTATTTTTCTAAGATAGAAACAATGCAAGAGCCAAAATGGAAATATGTTACACACGTTTCAGTGACTTCTGATTTTGATAAATTTGATAGATTTTCTATTCCGAACTGTATATCCAGACGCTGTCTCTTGACCTGAAAAACAGCTGTTCAAATCTGTTGACCTTCTAGCAAAACAAAAGGAAAGCGGTTTGGATATGAGCAACAATGCACACTGAGGGACCCAAAGAAAAAATGTTAAAGCAGAAGTCAGCAGAATGTTTTTGTTAAGTCCTAAGTTATGGTGCATTCAAGGCAATGTGGTGATGTAGGTATGAGGACCAATAGATCCATGACGAGGGCGGGGGCTAAAGTTATGGTGCATTCAAGGCAACCCATAACTCGTGTTTTTCCGACCTGTGAAGGTCATACCAATTTGATCTGGTACGAGTTCACGGGTCGGAAGTCACGAGTGGCCGTCATAGTGCACTTTCACAGGCAACAGGTCAGGAAAACTTTTAAAAATTTGAGTTAACTACAGTACAACCTTTTTTCACCTACTAGTTTTAACTAGAAGGTCGTATATACCTTTAATATTACGTAAATAAACTTAAATATTGGTGAACAACTGAAGTAAATGTCTGTAATAGTCAACTCTTCTAGTCATTTTAAGACGTAACAGTTCCACATAAAGCTAACTGATGCAATACTTGGTCACTCTCAGAGGTCAGTACAACATAAATACATGGATAAATAAAATGATGAATACATGAATAAATAAATACAAACAAGCCAGTAGTTCTGCTTTTATGTGGCCTTTGGCAGAGGGTGCAGGGACTCCAGGTCATATCCGTGTTGCTTTCTAATGCAGCTGTTCACCACTCCCTGCTGAGCTCCTAATGAGAACGAAATCCATCGACGAACAACATGAGTTTCAACTTTTAAAGATATCCTTCTCTCACACCATCGCATCAACCCAGTCGCATCTTATACATGTAAGCCTGTGGAACACTTTCAGTATCATGTGTTTTTGCACACATCCAAACAGGAAACCACTGTCCTGTATGCACTCCTACACATAAACCCTTACAAAGACACAAATGCATAAACTCGGGACATAATGACCTTATTCATTGCTTTTCTTTATCTGCTGATTTTTGGCCTCTCAATTTTTCTCCTCCATCTGATCTCTCCACCACTACGCCACCTCTTTGTTTCCTCTATCGCCTTTGTCTCATTGGTTTCAAATCTTCTCCCACCTTCGTCCATCTATGTTGTCTTCTCAGACTCTGAGAGCAACAAAGAGTGAAACCTACATTAATAGGTGGGATTTTCATGCACTCTGGCTGAAGGCTAGTAAAAGAAAGTAGATGTCGGGGGCATTATGAAAAGAAGGAGAGGTGTGCGAGTGGTCAGAGCAAAAGCATGCACATGTATTTCTGTGTCCGTCTGGGTGCAGTTATGTGTGTGTGGTTGTATCCTTTGTCTACTTCCCCCATCTGTCCCTTATGCCTTGACGTCCAAACAGTCTTCTAATGTGCTGTCCAATAAGCCAATGATTATCATATCGGTGCAATATTAGCTTCTATCACTGCCTGTCTGAGGATCAGTAATTGCTGTCCGTGCAGAGGAAATGGGAAAGGAAATTACATCTGCCTATACAAAGAGATTGTTTCCTTGTTAGTCCTAAGGGACCATGATGACCCCCCGTGTTGATTGTGCATCCACTTTTGTGAACTTGAAAGTGTGCAAATGCATATGTGTATATGCAAGCCAATGTGTTTGTGTTTGTACGTATAATAGACCTTCTCAGTATGCAGATGAATCTGACACTATCAGGGTTGTATTATTAGAGAGAAGACAAGTACAAGGGTAGAATTTATGTATTGCTGTCCCTGGTGCCTGAGTGAGGTATTATTGTTCAAGAAAACAGGCCCCTCATCAAGTGGAGAAAAGTTTGTATGAATTCAAGTGCATCTGTAAGAACGGACAATCAACTAACAAGGAGAAGTTTACTCTGAGGGTGCACTCACACTGCTCCATACTGTGCAGAAGCATGAATGCGCTCCCCCTCCCATGCTCCCCACTGACAATACCCTGAGACCAAGTGTACTCAAGCACAGTTGCCTCTCACACATGCGTCATCACGTTGATATACGACAGGCTGAGTGGCACAGAGGCGGGAGCAATGGAAAAAGACAACTTGGTCACTAAACTATGACACACCTTATGACTTTCCCTTTGAACAAGGTTTTATCTTTTTGTCATGCTCATTTTCCTCCCACATATTTCATCCTGAAAAAACACGCTGTTCCAACCGATACATCTGAAAGCAGTCGATTTTTTTTTTAAGCAAAGCTCCTTCATACAGAACATCCATATTGTGTTCTAAAAGCTCGTGGTTTTAAACTTGAGCTAAGGGTCAACCAGAGGCAGGCCATCTTGAGGTGAATCACTGGTATTAATCTCTAGGATTCCAAAGGTATTGACGATTTACACACATTCCACAAGACCTTTTGTGTGCATTCTCTTGCCCACATGTGTACAGGTCCTTTTGGCAACACTTCACATGTGGGTAGGAAGCACCATTTAATATTCAGGGAAAACATAAAAGAAAGTACACTGATCCAATATATTTGAAATAAGTGCATCTACATACAAAGAATGCCCTTCCTCCTACCATCATGTTGATGATGAATAATAAATGTATAGTTTTCTTTTTAAAAATCAATTGCATACTGTATATAAACAGTGCTACTTATATATTGAAGCACATTTTCAGCTGTCTGCCAGGATGTAGATCACATTAACGTTAATGTGGCAACGAGGATGATGGGGACACTTCCTCTCTCTAGGCACAAAAATGAGCCTCTCTGCTACAGAGGGACCAGAAGTAGAAGGGGCAGCTGATGGTGCCGAAGAGGTAGACGGTAGAACACTTGGGCCCGCCTGTCCCTGTCGCAACCGCTCATTATCTGCTTTTAACTGTGCAATCAGCTCTCGAAGTTCCTGAATTGGAGACAAACATCGGCAGACAAAGCAGCAGCAACCCCAGTAAGCTGACTGCAGTTAGTCCTAATCATGAGAAAATGCTGTTAGTGTTGCTACATTACTACAAAATGCTGCGGTTGCTTGCTATGCTAACACACGTACCTGTTTATGACCAAACTTGGGACACACGCACTCGCGCAGGAGGAAGGAGGGAGGAGGACTCTGGCTGCTGTCGCACTAGCGTTAGCCGTCAGACAGCATCTACTACCTTGCCAAAAGAGAGAACACTTACCAAGCAAGAACTATGCCACAGCACATACAGGGAAGCAGCACACAAGCAGTCGCCCTACAAGACAACACACATGCCGTGAGCACACAGCGAGAGATGAGCAACCAGCGTGGTGAAGCAGCGTGGCGGCCATACCTGTCGGACCAGATGACCTTCGACCCGGAAGTGCCAGTGACAAGAGCACAAAAGGAGGAGGTGGCGAAGGTCGACCACTTTTATACTGCCTACCGTATTACTGCCCCCAGTGGTGCTAAACACAAACACAAACATGGATGACGCATCCATGCTGCTACATTCAAATGACACAAAGAGGCACTCTGGAGAGAAAGTGGCATTGTGTGTTGAATATCTGTGTCTGCTATCCACAGAGCATCTGCTGGAAACAATGCTTCTGAGTCTGAAAGTTGAGTCCTTTATATTTTTCTTTCAACAGCACAAAATCTGCTACAGTAGAGAGATTTTTTTTTTTACAGAGTAACTGACTCAAGACAATTTTTAAAATGTATTACTGCAGCTTCAAACAAGTAAAAAGGGACTTTAGATATACAGAGTTTTTATTAAAGTATAATGACTCATGATTTAAAGCAGAAGTAAGCGATCCGGTCGTTGGTGCGTTCCAGGCAGGCTTTTGAAACCGTAAGTTACAGCTTCAAGTCACGACTTACGACTTTGTAGGGTTCCAGGCAACCCATAAATCGTGTTTTTCCGACCTGTTGTCTGTGAAAGTGCACTATAACGGCCACCAGTAACTTCCGATCTGTGAAGTCGTACCAGATCGAACTGGTACGACTTCACAGGTCGGAAAGACACGAGTTACGGGTTGCCTTGAATGCACCATAACTTCTTGTCAGCCGATGGAGTTAGCAGCCCCCGCCCTCATCATGGATCTACTATATTGGTCCTCGACTCCCTACATCACCACATTCACGTGCATCCCTTGGCTGCACACACAGCCCTTCATGCCGTTCTCTCTCCTCATTGGATAACGCTTGTATCCCACAAGGAAAGTTTTCTCCCCGGTTTACAGCAGAGCAGAGTGACTGAGAGACCCGTGTTTCGGCCAAAACACTCTATGTAAGTGATTGCTGATGGAAAATAGGACTATTTAGGACTTATATTAACAAAAACATTCCGCTGACTTCTGCTTTAAGAGAATGAAACAAGTTGAAACTGATTTGCGTTGGAACGGCTCACTTGAAAAAAATAAAGCTCAGTACATCCTAACAACTTGTTTTAACTCAGAAACATTTCTAAGAGCCATTGTGGCATTTCAAGGATGCAATGTATTTTACATAATGAATTAATTACACTGCACTTACTCATACATAAAAATATACAGATCTAAGTAGGTAGAGATGTAGGCAGAGCGATAGATGGATGACGGTGTTCAATTAAAGCACAGTTTGGGGTATTACTGCCACCATCAAAGTATGTGGGTGTTATACTGACACTAATCACATTTGAGTAGGAAGAGAAAGAGAGCTGACTGGACTCCTCCATTAGGAGACTATCCCAGCTCCTCCAACTCCTTCTCTACATCTGAGTGCATACAAGACCAGTCTTTTAACTGCCACAGAGTAAAATGAAGAAGCAAGTACATCAATCTTTTTTTAAGAAAAAAAAAGCTGTCACCCCTCATTTAGCCTGTACTCCTCTTATATGTTCCATTTAAAATTTCCCTGAAAGTGATCTTGTCCAAAAATGATTATGAGTTATTTATCTGTTGTCGAGGCACTTTGGCCTTAGCGAATGAAACTGATACTAGAAATATCAGTGTCTTGAAATTCAAAATTTAATTGATGGTTGCCTCGCATAAGCTGCTTCTGCCAAATAGAGTCTTTCTTGCGTCATCAGTGGTAATCTAATAATTATATTCCCTTTTCCCACACATGTATTTTTGCGGATGTGGAAATGATCACATAAGCTTAAAGGAACAATCTGAATCAATAACCAAAATAGACACAAAACTGGGCTTGAGTTAGATTATAATAGTCAGTCTGCCAACTTTTATTATTCAATGAGAAAAAGTTTCCCGTCACTTTTTAAATCATACACCAGCACCGCTAAGACAATGTTATTTACCGATGATTTAACACATCAAAGTTCTCTTGACTCTTGTGGACCCACTTCACCTTTATGATTGCAACAATTTTGTTAAATGGAAATGGGTTAGCATAAAATTTTGCTGTCATACTTTGAGAGATGGTGTGACCTCTCCTCCCATCTGTGTCCTCTCTCATCCTGCCGTCCTTAGCTACTCAGTGAGGAAACCCAGCAGCTCGATGCCAGCTTATGTGAACTGAGTGAGCAGAGAGAAGACAGAGGAGGCGAAGCAAAAAAAGCAGAGGAGCTGGGGGGACAGGAGATTGAACCATGGTACTCCTGCTGGCAGATAAACATAGAGTGTATCCTCAATATCACCCTCTGTCTTCCTTCCCTTCTGTATCCCCTCCGTCCATCTCAGATTTTTGTCTATTGCCTCCGCTCCCTCCCTCCTGCTGTTTGCACCACAGCCAATTTTTGGGTCACTGCAGACATCACATTGTGTCACAACACCAAAATGCTCACACCAAATTGTTCTCACTTTCTAGGAAAACACAGGTTCCTGTACACTCCCATACACACACACACAAACACAAACTGCACTGGGACCAACTCATACATCTTTTTCCTCTCTCTTTTTTTGGCTTTGCTGACAACAGATGGGCTGAGGCCTGTGTACCTCATGTGGAATTGTGCGTAATTGGTGAAGGACAGAGAGAAGGAGGGAAAGGGGAAGGGGAATAGCAAATCACCACAGTCTGTGTGTGGGTGTGTGTTGTGTGAGACAGACAGAGAGGGTGAGCAGGACAGCATTGGCTATAGAAGGGCCTCTGGGATCAACTCATGAGGTTGTTCAGAATAATGCCTAACTGGCCCTTTTCACTGCACACATCATGAGACTGAAACCCACCAAAAAATGTTTTGACCACAAAAATACACACAGACTTTGGGATACCATAGAGACTCACCTGCTGGGTGAAGGTGCTTCCTGTGTTTGATTCTGACCCAAAGCTGCATCATATCTCTCCTTTCTCTCATCACATTTTTTTTCCTGAGTGTAAATACAGAAACAAACACATTGGACTACTTGTGTTGGCAGAGAGACCTTAACACAGGGATACAAATTCTCACAGAGACTTGAAATATCTGTTAAAAATAGTCTGTTTAGCTATTATGATAATATTTACACAGAAAAATACAAATGAAGAGACAAATTTATGTGAGTTGGTGGATGGAAAGGCGTCGGGATCTCTGTAATGTCTTCAAAGAAAAGTTTCTGAGTGGGAAACTTTAGGCGAGCTGCACTGAAACTACACAAACTGCATTATTAATTTATTGAAATTCAGAGTGATCCACACTGTTGTGATTTACTTGCAGTTCCCACACAATATCTATAATATTTCCTAAGCCAAGTTAGTAAGTATAGTACAAATATTTGTAATAATCTTTAGAGTAGCATAAGTGAGTGAGCAAATTGATAAATAAAGACCTTTGACCTTGACCTTTGATTGATCAATGATGGATTTCAGTCATTAAAACAACAAACACACTGTCCCCTTACTGTCAACAACCTCTAGCTCAGCCGAGGAAAGGCTTGACTTTACCCTGGTCATATCAGTCCTGTCAAATCCACACTCTCAGTTTGCCCTCTGTCCACCCAATGCTCTATTGTGATTTGTGTTTCACATGTGTGACGTATCAATGGGATCAAGACATAAGCCACTGACTTTACAGTGAACCAGGGAAAAGCTCAATTTGCTCCCTTCCATCTGTTCCCCAATGTCTTTGATTCACTTTTCCCAAAGTGGCTGGATGACTGTAGGCACTGTTTTGGTGATGGCACCTTAAAAGTTGTTTGTACACAACACACCATAAATGCAGCCCAATAAAATGTATTACTGTCTTCAGTAACAAGCTGTATCAACACAATAAAATCTCTTTTAGTAATCTTTATCTCATTCTGGTAACCACACCTGTCTCTGTGGATTACTGTTGACCTTTCTGAATTTACTGTGTGTGTGTGTGTGTGCAAGTACTTATTTTATTTTTTCTTATCACCACATCTCCTACTGTAGCCAACAATCGACCGAATGTCTGAGATGTAAATGTGAAAATGTAAAAACATTTTAATGCCATTAAATCTTTTTAGCATCCAATTTGGCTAATGGAGTTATGGTGTATCCTTTGTGATACCTTGACTCCTTTGACTTTCCATGTCCTTTATATACCTGAGGATCTTTTTTCAATCCTTTACCGACCACTACACACACACACACACACATATAACCATGCCTTGACATCCCCTCCTCATGCCCTACAAATACCACTCACAGTCAGACCCTCAGAGAGCTCTATTGAACCATTATTGACTTCTGTTGGGACTAATCGAAGGCCCCAGCGGCCTTCTTGTTCTGTTGGTTAATGGTGACCCACCCACCCTTCTCTCCCATTCAACACTGCCACCATCTTTCCTTCTCTATCTCTTCATCTTGCCCCTCCTTTGCTCTCGTGCTCTGGGTCTTGGTTGATTCAATGGCATTGATCCCTTCCACCTCTGCACCTCCTCCAAGAAGATTTACTGATGTAGGTATCACAAGCTGTCTCCTGCTTGCCAGCACGAATTGCTACGGCAAAGAAAGTTAACAAAACTTCTACATCACAAAGTTGTGTTTGTCCAACTAAACTTGCATCTAGTGCTTGGTTATACAGATGAACCACTTCCACTGGGGGAGTCTGAATCAAAAGAACAATAACACAAAGATGGACAAGTGAGGTAAAATCGTGGGAGTTGTCATCATGTCAGTAACTCCTGTTTAGGATCCTTCGGCCAATCATCACAGGGTGTTTACCGGAATAACTGAATTATTCTCAGGAGTCTTCTGCTCTATAAAGTAATAGACGAATAGACCCATTAATTGAATCTGGCAAAAAAAAGTTAAATAAAGCAGTTTCACATTTAAAATCTGTCTTTCTCTGCCCACTGTTTGGTGGGCAAAAGATGTCCTAAAGGGCATCTATCTGCTGCTAACATGTACTCAACTTGTATCCCGCATTGGGTTAGAGACTTACAGTAAATCCTTAATCTGGTTAGATTATATGAAGAATGAGAAATATCTAAAAAAAAAAAAAAAAAAGACAAACTCAGTAAATGTATTAACTTAAACTGATTTAGATCAGAAAAAAGCAAGATTTTCATGGTTACCTGCTCTTTAGGAAGTAGGAAAACTGTAAAAGGAAGAAAATAGACTTTTGATCTCAAATCAAAAAATTTGGAGACACATGATATTTCATTGTACAGCCAACTTTATCCTGGCAGCATTCATTGCTCGCTGACTGCTCGGTAAGATTTGCTCCATCACTACTTTCCACTGTATATATATGAAAAAACATGGCTAGGAAGTGGAACAATAACATAGTGTGTTTGAAGTGTATTGATCCTCATTCATTCATCGTCAACCTTGGAAGCAAACCAACAGAGGAGACTGTAAAAGACCATTTGTTCATTAATTCATAGTACATGTCGTATTGCGAATCCTATTTATGTCATTCTTTGGATGGAACCACCATTTTTTTTCCTTCCAAGCCTTGGAACAATTGCATAAACTGGGAGCCAAGCAATCTGTTGGTGTTCTTCAGTTATGGATGGCTGCATGACTACACTCCTCCTGCAACCGAAACAACATTTTAATCAAGTTAACGCCTGCACCAAATCATCTTTTTCTTTTGCTAAGCTGTTTTTCCCCGCTCTCTCTTCTCCTCGTTCTTCAGTCTTCCTCCTTGTTGCCAACATGCACCGGCTCTTCTCTTCCTTTTTTTGGTATATTACCCAGTCCCCGCTAGAATGGCTCAATTGTTTTAGCTGAAGACAGAGCCCATAAAGTGCCATTAAAGATGTATCACCACAGCAGCTAATGTTTTCTTATCCATTGTCGAAGCACCTCCAGGACTGGGAGACTAACAGATTCTTTTCCAGCCCATTTGCAGTCCTCCCTCTAACCTCTTTCCACCCCACTCCCCACCACCCCACCCCTCCTTGCCTCATTGTACAGCACCAGCGCCTGTCTTTGCTCCTTCTCTCTCTGCCTCGTAGGCCTATTGGCCTTGTAAGTTACAGATCATCAGCAACCTGCATCACTGATGAAATATACTGCGATCCCATATCTTTGTCTTAAAAGGCCAGCAGCTGTGCTGTATGTGGTGCCTCTCGACTTGTGGCACATCTGCAATTTAGTGTTGGTTTGACGAGGGAAGATGACAAATATTCAGACAACAAGAGAAAGAGAAGAACAATGTGTGTGAGAAAAGTGATCTGAAAGGAAAGTGAGGAGGAAGTGACAGGACAGTTACAACTCATGCCCCCCCCGCCCACCTCCTACCCCACCAACCCTTCTCTTCCGAAACTCCCACAGCGCTTCGTCTCTATGACACACATGACTGATGCACTGAATCACTTCTCATCCAATCTTGTTTGCCTCAATGAGATCTGCAGTTTGTGGGCTGCACACTTCATCCTCAATTATAGTTCACAACTCAAAATAAAATCACGGATTAGAGACAGAATGCAGCCAGCGAGGTTCACTGCTCACCTGCACTATGGTGTTTATGTCTTTCCAGCAGCGCAGTTATTTGGCTCTATCAATGAAGGCTACAGCAGAACAACAGAAATACTTTTAAATTAATATACATCAGAGAAATAATTGAATCATCATTGCCATCATCACGATCACTATTGACATCATCATATCAAGTGAAGCTGATAATGATTATTAATTCATATTTTAGCAGTAATTTAGTAACTGAAGAAAATGGGTCTGAACTATGAAAATCCATTATAATGTGTTTATTCCCAAAAGAATTGAAGCAGCATGTAAGGATCTAACAGCGCTAAAAATCACTTTGCTTTTAATCACAGCCTCACACACAGCAATTAATAGAACAAGCAGAATCCCTCATTTTTCTTTTCCACCTTCTTTGAAACAGAGAAAGTTAAATAAAATTGCATGTTCTTTTCAGCACACTGTTGCGTGTATTTACACCCAGAGAGAGGCAACAGAAGGATACCCATTCAAAATGAATTTACCAGGTCAAATGAATAAAACACACAAGGTTAGCTTAAAAAATTAAATATGTATGTTAATGATTTACAGGGTCAATGTAGACGTTTTAAATTCTCATATTCATGATGTCAGCTATCAATCATATTAGTGAATTATAGAATGAATAACTTCCTAAACCTTCAACACCACATCTGGGTGAATGAATTAAATATAATAATAATTTGTCAATATTGCCTTTTGGCTATTGTTTAATATAGGCTAATTTAAACAATAATCTACCATGTGGAACAAATACTCAGGGGAAGATACTGAGCAGTTCTACTCTGTGTGGTCTGCTCTTTAACTGCTAGGACACGGGCAGCGTCTGCATGCTGTTTCAGGTCAGACTTTCCTCTATGGGTGTTTGAAAAAGCTCCACAGCAAACAGTACAGTTTGACTTCATCTCAACAGCCTCTCACACTTCACTCGTGGATATTCAGACATCATTAACATTGTGCTGTTTTTTTCGTTTGTTTTTTTTCCCCAATAACCACTGGCATACCATGAGATCATTCATTACAGTATGTCTGTTCCTCACTGATAAACTTTTCCAATCCCCTTCAAGGCTATAATTGGTTTGGTTTTACTTGGCAATATTATTCATACAAGAAATATGGAGCATATAAGTTGTGTAATTTATAACACATTTTATTTTTAAATATAAGTCAATCCTTTATTAAACAGGAAGGGTATAGTGATCATTCTCATATTGTGGAAAAGGTGAATTTGTAATGAAATAGTTCTTTACTGTTTCTACATTTGGAGTGAATTTATTGGAGTGTCTTTAGGGTGAAACCAAAATGTGAAAGTCAACCAGGCGTGTTCCTCCATGTGCCGAGGGCCCCTGAAGTTTGTGAACTGCTCCTTTGGCTGGCTCTGAAAAATGCAGCTGCCTTGAGCTTCTGTTGATGATGTTTTGCAATTTGCCTCCAACGTGCTGATTCCAGCATGACACCACAGCGAGTCAAACAGAAATCAAACTGTCGAGCAATGTGTGATTATGCATAGGCCTGGTTTATCTCGTGTGTAAGATTTCTGTTGCTGCAACAACGCACATCAATGAGAAAGCTACAGTCTTGCATGATACCCGAAGAAGAAGAAGAAGAAGAGGAAAAAAAGAGCATGATTCATGTTTTGTGATCCTGAGCTGAAAGCCCTCAACAGTGCTACTAGGTGCCGTGACACTTTAGCACGGCAGATGCTTGAAGCTTTCCATCTGAAGGGGATCACTCCAATCACCCGCAGATTTGTGCTTGAATACAGAACGAATGACATTATCAAGTTTCTACCTGCACATTTAGTTATAGGTCAGATTTTGGTACACACTGCACAGTAATTGTTTTGTTTAGAGATCATTTATAAGGCTTGGTGAACATAACCCTGTCAAGATGCAGAGATTCAGTCCAATCAACACCCTGATCCAGTAACATCAAGTGACATCTGATGTGTGACACCATTGTGAGCCCACTGAGAGGTTTTGTCTTCTAACAACAGACGTGTAGATTGCACGAGGAGGAGCTGCTCAGGTCTCTCAGGATGCTTTGCTCGGTGACATATCTGCCCCAGCCCGGTCTATCTGTTGCTTTTATTCCCTACAGTGTACAGTATATACTCCTGCTGTCACTTTTCACTATATTTTCACAGTATTTCTGCTTCTGTCACATATGACATGCCCAAAAGGTTTAGACCTAGTTTTGGGTTGCATGACATACAGTCTCCTGATGGAAAATACATTTGTTCTACTAAATTTTCACATGGGTTTCTTCCTCTCATTGTTAACTTTTTCTATCATTTCCCTGCATTATCTTATAACGTGTACATAGCACTAAAATAGTATTCAACACAGAAGCCAATGTACACAACAACACACTTGAGATAAGCGAGCTCACATGTATATCAGTCCATACAGGCATCTGAGCCATGCTGTCTAATCTTGACAGAGATGAGACAATGCACAGTTTGGTGTGGTTAATGGGTCAGCGGACGTCTGTGCAAACAAGCAAACAGATAAACAAGCTGTGAGGACAGGATGAAGAAGGGGGAGAGATGAAAGCCGGGGGGAGTCCAGAGAGGGGGGTCGAGGGGTGGTGAGGCCTCGAGACGCAAGATGATGAACCACTACAAAGGCAAAGAGAAATCAAAATGGAAATGAGGCGCCACCAAAGTGCACTCTGGTCTCCCACTAGACAAGTTTGAAAGCCAGGCAAGAGTGAAGTGTGTGTGTGTGTGTGTGTGTGTGTGTGTGTATTGTGGGGGTAGTGGAAAGAGAAAAAGAGGCTGAGTTGGGAATAAGGTTTTCAACTTTATTCATTGAAGATGAGTAAGATTATTTATGGCAAATCCATAAACACAAATGAATCATAATTATAATCCAGTGGTGCGTGCAGGCATAACATTGCTCCAGGTAGTTTACACTAAAGATGACACAACATGTTCTTTAGTTTTCAAATTTAGCTCAGAACCCAACAATCAAACAGGATGACTCAACCTTTGTCTTAAAAAAGAGTGCTCTTTAACAAGCCTGGAATGAACTCTGTTTTTCCCCCCGTTCAAAATGATATTATTTAGTGGAGATTTATGCTTTTTATCTGAAATAATGAGGATGGTGCGGTTGTTCCTTGTAGGCCAACTATATAGACTTAAATGACTGCGGCTGTCAGTCAAACTAATAATTTGTATATACAGCTGTGAAATTTGTTAAATTTTTGTGTGCCATATTTCAAGAGACATAGTTAGAATAAAGTTTTCAAATGTTGAAGATAAAATGTAAGTTAGAGACTGTGGGAAACAAAGACAGAAAAAAAAATATGCTGAGAGCAAGGGGATTGAATGTCGTCAAAAAAAATACTTCGACAGTAAGTTGAAGTGTGACAGTGCATGATGAAATGTAATTTTAAAGAAGGGAAAGAAAGAAGAGGAGGGTAGAGGACACAAGAAGAAAAGAGTTTAAAGTCTAACTAGCATTCAAAAAGTGTTTAAATTGGGGTAAGAGGAAGTAAGGTGAGTGGGATAGTAAATAAGACCACCAGCGGAAGATGAAAGAAAAAAGAAACAAAGCAGAGATGACAAAGGAGAGTGTGGGAAAGAGATTGTGTGGAGGAGAGAAAGAGAGAAAATGAGACACTGATGGAGACAGACAGCAGAGAGAGCTGTTGGGAGACGCAGAGGCAGGATGCCAATATGATGTCTTCATCCTCCTGTTAATTTCATGTCAAGCGTATGGCAGCAGATGACCAGGACAGGCAGGGGGCAGGTGAGAAACCTCACACAGGGAGTATCAATCTCCCCATCTGCCCCCTTTGATACTCACATGCTCCTTTCACCTTTAACACTTTCACTCTTCACCACTTACATCTTTTGCCCCCCACCCTCTTTCCTCACTTTGATTGTTCTCTGACTTTTCCTCTGGCATTTTGACAGCAGCGCCATATTTGCCTTGGCAGCATAGAGGTTAGAATCTCTCATCTAATCATGGGCTTTGGCACAGATCAGCTGTTTTGCTTATTGGATTGAATATTGCAGCAAAGTCCCATGTCATATTTCAGGCCAGAACATTATCCACCTGTTAAATGCAGAGGAGGCACATGCATCAGCCGTCTTACTGTAAGTAACCATGTATATTTTCAGAGTTTAAAAAAAAGGTAATACTGTAAGCAGCAATACTTTCCCTTGGTTTCCCACAGATGCTTCATTAAAGAAACACTTTTCTTATTTTTACACTTTCACATGATTAAGTGCAAAACTTGGGAGCTCCTTGATGTCTGAGAAATGTCACCTGACAGTGTCATAGTGATAGTGCGAGTGTCTTGGGCTTGAGAGGAACTTGTGACAGAAAACTGCCAACTAGGGGTGGGAAGTTTGAGAGATGAAGCCCTTTAACAGGCACAGGATGTTTAACGAAAGGTGCCAGTGAACTGAATTATCAGAATGGTATAGTAGGACTGTAGGATATAGTGTTTGAGGCTGCACTCAAAGTCAGGATATCATAGCTTCATCTCAAACATGTGTAGATGGTGATAATGTGTTTCACACATACTTGAAATGTATGCTTCACTTACTCACAAGCAAAAGATTTGCAAGACTAGTAATTGTACAGTTTACTGTATTTCAGTTATATCATGGTAGCATTATGATCAAATAGCAGGACAGCCTTGAGTACTTTATTGTAATATTACTTTGCAGGAATGATCACAGTGACCAGCATCCCTGTATTTATTTTGTTGGAGAAAAATATTGTGTAATCTGTTGTACAAGTTGTACATGTCAGCAATCACCATGCATTGAATTCATAGCCATTCTCTTACAGTAAATACCCTGAAACCTTCATGTGAATCTGTGTGCATGAAGATGTGATATGGAGAGGAGGAAAACAAACCTTAAAGTCAGCAGAGACAGCAGGCAGCAGCAAATGACTGCCCCGTACTTAAATGAGGGTCTTTGTGCTCATGACTGACAATGTGTAAAGCATCAGAATGTGTGTTTTGTGTGTGTGCCTGTGTGACCTATAAATAGTTTTTTTCCCACTTGACCAATACAACACCTGAGAATGACACAGATGATAGATGGTGGAGCAGTGGGCGGGGTGGCCGAATGGTCGCGTGGTCGGATGGTCGGGCGGTCGGGGGGGAAATGGTGAGGACACCAGACAGACCACAGAGATGGAGATCCGAAAGCTAAGCATCATGTACGGACTGAGCCAGCTGGGGTTGTTTGAGGTGGCTCCGACAGCTGACAGCGTGAAATCAAAGTGCCAAGCACGTATGAAATGTGAGGATGCAGAGCGCATATAAATAAGCAGGCGTATTAAGTGCAATGAGCACACTGAGAATTAATCTTGGTGGCGCTGGTGAAAATACATATTGACAACTATGTCTTAAGCACATTCTAGCTAACATATTGATGAAGTGTTGCAAAGTCCCGAGTGTAGAGTTACATATTTGGTTCTCTGCAAGCAAACCACGTGTTATGCAGAGGAGGTACATCTGGACAGACAAAATGTGGGACAGTGAGAAGAGTTGTGTCACATATTGTGCTGTCTAATCTAAGATTATGAATAAAAACACATATGTTGTTGTATTTTTTAAAAATACAACCTTATTTATTAAATGAAAGAATACAATATTTTTTTATCATCCCTCTAAAATAACACAGACAAGCTTATTTCCGAACCTGATCAAATGTCATTGACCTGGAAAACTATACAAATAATCACTTCAAAAGGAAAATCATCCTCTGATGTGGGACCCCTATTGTTAAAGGGATAGTTCACGCAAAAATGAAATTTCACTCATTATTTACTCACCCTCATGTCGACTAAGGGCTGGGAGAAGTTTCAGAGTTATCTGTGGCTTCTCTGAGTTACAGGGGGTCTCGGAGTAGCAGTGCATGTCCACGTAACGGTTGCAAATGGACACCAGCGGTCTTCATCACAAAAAAAACATCCATGAGATTTGGACGGACCAGGAAGAAGAGCTTCCACTGCAAACAAGCTTGAAATATGGACTTGTTTAATTTTTTTCGGGACAATTTCGCATTTTGGGGCTTCAATACAAGACAGACATTACAGCATGGAGGTATTTGGACGAAGAACGCTGGTGTCCATTTGCAACCGTTACATGGCACACTGCTGCTCTGTCAGTAAAAAACGTTGGTGCTGCGGAACAATTATTAGGTTATGGTTATGGAACAGTCATGGTTAAGAGAAGACAATGTTGCTAGGAAACAGTAAGTGGATAGAGGATCTGTCACGTCAAAGTCCTGTTTTTGTTACCTACATCTCAGCCTCCAATGAATATTTGTTGCTCTAACAACACAACACCAACTTCCTCCTTTGCTCCTGGCAGTCAGGAATCCTTCCTGTAATTCGGTTGACGGTTGACATTTCTTCTTGGAAAGACAATCTCTTTGTGTGCTCTAGGACCTGGGCATAGTTTTAGATCTTGTGTCATAACACCTCACCACTCGAAGTCCATACTCCCACATGGGCATTTTCAGTCAGCCAGGAACTAATAGCCTGGAATTTGCAGTATTGACTTTTCAAACACAGACCTCAAGAGACGGCTACAACTTGTGAATCCACAGTGCAGGCAAGCACCGGTTGTTGATAATACAATTCTTTTTGTAACATTGATATTTGAAATCCAGGTACAGCTAACTTTTCACCCCCAAAAAAAGAAACAAAAGATGCCCTGATGGAGAACTGGATGCATATGCTGGCTGAAGTTCTGCAACACCCCCAGACATTTATCTCCCAGGACAGTGCAATTTATTGACAGACCGGTCACCCAGAGCGACGATTAAGTATCTTGTCAGATAGTCAGCCGAGGGCACCTCAAGGGCAGGGTACCCATACATGGACAACTGAAACTGCATGGACCAAGTGGAACAAAAAAAAAAAAAGAACAGGCGTACTTCAGCCTTGAGTACATCTGTTTTCCCTCAGCTGAACAGCCATTTCATCCATCACAGCATTAAAGCTGCTTTAAACAATATTTTTTCATGTTATCAATGCATGACTTTATCTGTATGGAGATGCACATAATGACGACATTCAATCTCCCTGCTCTCATCAGCATTACCTTCAGCAAAGGCTCATTAAACCCTGCAGCAGAGGAGTAACTTCAGACCTACATTCATCAGATGGACACATGCATCTCCATGTGCATGCTTGTGTCACTCCTTGTCTGCATGGTGTGTGCATAGGCAATAATCAGTTATGATTTTTTTCTAAGTCCATCATCCTTGCAGTGTTTATGTATTCACGCTCCGGAGAGTGTTTGTATGCAAAATGAAAATTGCTTCACATCTATGAACTGACCTCCACTCTATGTACTGATGCGATCACACGCCCCTCGTGGCATCACAGAACATGCATGTGTGCAGTCCACTGTTTTATGCACCACAGAAATGGGAGATATTAACCATACCAGTGCTAATATTAGCATGCTGGCTGAGCAATTTGGATGCGCTAAAGGAAGTGTTACTTCTCTCCCCTCCAAGCCTCTTCTACAAAAAGATGGCGAGGATATGAACATAGTAATTTACATAGTGATCCTAATAATCTGATTTTCCTCTGGCTGCTATTGTGTTCCCGTTTATAAAAGTGGTTATAAAATCCAAACGTTTATTCCAACTGTCCCTCGGGCCAGGTTTACTCTTCTCAGGATTCTAACAGACCCACTTAAACCTATAGCTTGTTGTTGTTGTTGTTTTCTTCCAGAAGCTCCTTCTAGTAATATGGCAACATAGAGAGTTGTGACAGAGAGGCTCTTTTGGGGGAATTACTCTGATTCACATCTATCTACAGTATGCCTCTTAGCTTCTCCAGTTTCTCACAATAGGTAGAAAAGAAATTTTAACTCTTCTTCCACTAAGATAGTATTAATTGAAAAAGGCCTAATGGTCAGAAACGTGATAAATCTGGTGTGCATTCAATTCTAATTTACTGGTCTCAGTTTAAGTTGCGTTGGAGGATGAATTACAGTAATTGATGCTGGTGTAAGTGACAGAACAAAGTGATGTGTTATGAGTATCGACTGGCAACCAGACGGCTGAGCGCTCCACTTTGAGCGTGTGACGATAGTAACGAGGTGGATGGAGATATCAAAAAGTGACACATCAAAGAAAAATTCACACATCCAGACTTAATTGTGAGTTAACACTGCACGCACGCACACAAACACAATCAAACTTTTCTCATTGTTATGCACCAGATTAAAAAAAACACATGCTGCCACTCGCTCACACACTCTCAGGCTGCATGGAGTCCTATTCACATGGAAAATAGTCATCTCAGACTTCCTACAGGCATTGCCATGCATGAAAGCACTGTTCCTTTTTCTTTCTTCTACACCCTCTCACACACATCTAGAATTAGATGAGAATGTACACACAATATAAATTTACCATTTACTGCTGTGGTATAAAAATGTACTGAATTTTAAATATTTTCTAATCTAAAAATAAACCTTCCATCTCTTTTTTCCTTTTTCTGTCAATAAAGCAATGATGTGGAAAACATCAATGGAAATGCTTGTCTTGTTGAATAAGTGTTGTTGGCTCGGCACAGCTTCTTCTGTGCAATTAAATAGCTGTGAGAAGTGGGTGCAGTGTGCGATTCTATGTACATAAATGTTGCCTCTGTGATTCTGCATTGTGGAGCTAAACTCTGGCCGCACATACAATCTCCCTGACCACAACACCACGGTCACCCACTTGGCTGTCTTTCAATCGGATCTCAATTGGATCAGGATTGTCTTACTACCTGTCAATGTGCACATTCACTTGTGAGCATGCACGTGTCCTCCAACTCCAAATGTAGCATCTGAACACATACTGTACAATGGGACAGACTCACAGAGACCAGGTCCCCCCCCCACTTGAGCCTATTTGGTTTCAGGTTAAGGCAAGGAAAGTGCTCAATCAAGAAGCCTGCATCATTGATTAGGAAGGGAAGCTAAATGGTCACGCATACACAGGGGGGACATGTGTGTACTGTAGGTGTGTACACAGACATACGTCTCTCCATACGTCTACCTCACCAGTGCTGCTATACAGTGCTATAGGTTGAACCTTTCTTTTTGAACAGACTATTGTATATGCATTGCATATGTTTACATCTTCTTCACACAATCATGTCACAAAAAATACATTTCTGTCGGGTCCCACAGGAACAGACAGAAGTCTCTTCAACCTGTCTTCTTGCCACTTTTGTTCCCCTGGACCCAAACTTCTTAGATTCACACACAACATTAGAACAAGCTGCTCTCCGCCTCCAATATCAACATCAAATACCATCACCCTTCAGATATCCAGAGCTCTGGAGAGCGAAAACTTCAGTGTGCTCACCAGGGGGTTGAGGGGTGTGTTACAAAGAAAAATGTTTGGGCTGTAGAGACTGACCTGTCTTACACAGCGGCTGCAGTGTGTTCAGTGTTGTGACAAAGCCTGGAAGGTAGGGAAGAATTATGCATGATTCTCTGACCAGAAACAGTGGGTGAAGAATGATGTGGGTTCTTTCTTTTGCCTCTTTTATGGAGGGATTCTGCTGTGAATGATTCTGACTGACTTTACATGCAGGCGTATTTGTACTTTAAAATGGTCGGGTTGAGTCAATCAAGTGCTTCAAAGTTCATTGGAGGTAGACTGAAATGTGGTGGATGGTAGAAATGTTTTGAATTGTTTACTGGTCGTCAAAATCCAGGTTTGAGGAGAAGAGCAGGATAAGAAGTGGTGTAAACCTGAAACACCTATGAATCAAGGCCACTCTTTATCCTTTGTCTCATTAATTCCATAGTGACTTTAAAAAAACAACAACACTGCAGGGCAAATAGAAGTCTGATGTTTACTTTTCTTCAGAGAACTTGGATATTTTTTTCTTCAATAAAGAAGAGACAGCATCTGTCAGGCACTGCATGAACTGCGACTTGAGGCACTTTAACACTCAGTCATGGCCATTACCTCCTGGTTCTAAAACACATTAAATACGGAAAGTGACTCTTAAAACTTAGCAACATTTACATCGAAAACATAAATAATTAAACACACAAGCCAAGCAACTGATTATGCATATTACAGTATGGTTATTTTATGCCATTGAGAAAGACAGAGTTCAGTACATGGAGTTTAAAACTTGTTTATTTTTAAACTTTATACCATTTAGGGTACAAAGATGGAATACTTTTATTACTAACCCAAAACTCTATATCTAGAGCTCGTTAATGTGTGTGAGTGCAGTTATACTGTAGGTGTGCTTTGCTGCAGAAACACATGCACACACATTCCTGTGGATGCATATGCATGATTTCACCACCTGGCTGTGTTTTTGTGCGTGCCGTGTGTGTGTGTGTGTCACCGTCGTGTAGCGGCATTCTTCTGAACAACACATATGCCACTGTGTTCAGTCCAGTGGCCAGAGTGGCAGCTCCGAGGTTTGGGCTGAGCAGCGGGCATTGTGCCCTTCATGGTCATGACAGATGGAGCCAGTAGAGATGCAAGGCTATTACAGAGGACAGAAAGGGAGGGCTGGGGAGAATGGAGGGAGTAGAAATGAGTTCGGGAGAGGGAGAAACAAGACTAAGAGGAAAAGTGGAAAATGAGTATGATTGAAAAGGAGGGAGAAAGATTGAGATGAGGGTGGGGGCAAATTAGTGTAGGATTGAGAGGAATAACAAAAGAAGGCAAGAAGCTGAAACAATCAGACAGACGAGAAGCCAAGGATAAAGAAATAATGAGAAGGGAAATAAAAAAAATCAGGCACCAGAGAGGGAGTGAGTGTGCAATTGGACAAAAGGGGATTTTTTAAGATACATTTTAAAAATGACCCACTGTGGTTTGGCCACATGTGATGCATATTATACTGGCAAGTTGAATCCAGGAAAGTCTCACGCACAGTTGTTTGTAGAACCGGCCACCTCTGCTCTGAGCCGATTAGTCTGTAGAAGTGGTTTGCCTCCAGTCTGCCTCCCACTGTGAATGGAATGACTGAGAAATAATTACTTTCTGCTTAGTCTAATAAGCAAAAAAGGAATACAGATGGAAGGAGAGGGAGAGGCAGGTAATGTGGACCTCAAGTCAAGGGCATAGACAAGCGCCGAGGCCAATAAATCTGGATCTGAGAGCATTTGATTGGTCTACAATCAAATCCTATTATGAACAATAGCCAGTTGGGAGCATTACCAGGATGGCATATCATTATGACGACTGCCCATTAAGCACAAATTTGAAGAATTGCTAACTCACTGTCAATGATGAAACGGCTGCAGTGCAACTGGTAAAGAAAAATATGGTGCAGGAAATAAGGTTTCAGAAAGTACCTTCCTTCTAATTTGGAAAACTGAAAACGTTTTATGAAGGATCAAATTGCTTATTAAGGTGTAGATTGTCTGGAGTTGTCTTTCCAATCAACAAACAGCTGAGAAATGTAGAAGGAAGCTAGTGGCATACATAAGGTTGTAAAATAGGTAAATTGGGCACCGTTCTGTAAAAAAAAACAAATAACTATGTATATTGTGGTGTCCCTCAGGGACGTGTTGTGGAACCAAGGTACATACCTATGATGGCAGAGGTCAGCCAAGTTGGAAACCAAATTTCCCACAATGTGCAGGGAAGCAGGAAACAGGCAGAGAGGAGACAGGCGAATGAGGGCTGGAAAACAAAACAGTAAACCAATGAAAACTCGGAGGCTGACATCTTGGGACTAGAGAAAAAAAGAGCTACAACTGAGCCTCACGGCCTCAGATAGATAGGGAAACCTCTGCATGTCTTACATGTGGTGGAAAATGTGGCCAAGGCAAGGCCGTGTGGGGAGTGTGAAGGTATCAGACTAAATAAGTGTTCAACAGAAGGTAGAGCTTTAACTAAGCTTCTTTAGTAACTCAAAATGATATCTTGTGTTCATTTAAACCAAACAATTAAAGCTGTGTTTCAGGTTCTTAGGTTTTTATTCAACATCTTTTTTTTCTTTCTTTTTTTAACTCAAACCCCTCTCTAGTCATAAGTTGTCAGCCTCCAAGCTTTTGTTGGTCTCCTCTTGGTCTTCCTGTGTGTTTTCCAGCCTCAATGTGTCTTTGTAATCCATTATTTATGTTGCATTGACCACTGGTAGCCTAGACTAATAAGACCCAATCAGGGGTCAACCATGGTTGGTTGAGATAGTGGTTTGTATCCTCACACTCTTTAACCCATGACTGTTCCACAATCTTAACTGTGTGATTATTGTTCAAACACAATGACAAAGGTCGGGGCGGTGCGTGGCGCAGTGGTTAAGGCAGCCGCCCCATGTATATGCAGACGCAGGCGTCCCCGTATCGGGCAGACCTCATGTCATTCCCCTTTAATGCCTCCCCCTTTCCTGTCTATCTCTACTAATCTATCAAATAAAGGCATAAAAACGCCAAAAAAATATACTTAAATAAAATATAAAAAAAACAATGACAAAGGTCATCAAACTTGAAGTAGGAATCATCTAACCACAACCCATGATATATTTCTAAAGCTAAACAAGCTGGATTTGCCCCACTTGTCTTCACTGATGCTTTTTTTTTTATCATTATGATAACATTTATTATCAAGGTGGGTATAAGGTGTCTTGCCCATGGACACTACGGCAGCAACCCGGATAGAGCGGGATTCGAATGATCATCATTACATCTGTCATGTTCAGTTTTTGACAGGGGAAAAAAAAATCACAAAATACTGTAACCTCCTGATAACTTCAAATCTCACTTGTGACCAAATTAGTGATTTGAGTTATATCGTGATATAAATTGATGTCGACTGATATGAAAAAAAATATCGTGATAGGATTTTTTCTCATATCGCCCAGTGCTATAGTGAACAAGGACTGGGACCCTTGTGCAAAAAATTTAATGCATAAATTAATCTGAAGTTGAAAATTTCTGGTTTGCTTGAGCCAGTTTTATGTATTAATTTAACGGATACCAGTAGTTATTAAATTCATTAAAGACGTGGATTTAAAATCATCAAGGCTTTATGGCCTTGCTGCCCTGGCTTTTGGCCTTTGTGCCCTCAAAAAAAATGACAACATGTAAGGTCAAGTGGCCCTGCCCCTAAAATTACAAAATTCCAGGCCTGGTCACAACCAATATTGGTGTCATAATTAGCCATGCCATTATGTGAAATTTCTTCCACCAGCTAATAAATTTGAGAAAACCACAGTTACAAATTACACTGGACATGAACATACATGTGTCACTCAACAACTGTAGGTTAAAAGTGTTACATCCAGATGCTGCAGCTGTTACTTCACTTATGTCATCAGGATTAAAGGTCCCATGTTGTAAAAAGTGAGATTTCCATGTCTCTTATGATTATAAAGTAGATTTAAGTGCTAATTGAACAGAGTGGAAGTATCACAGAGGTCAATCCATGGAGAATCGCACACAGCCTGTTTTCACAACCTATGCCTTAAAAACAAAAACAAGATGCTTCGACTAAAGTTAATTTGTGATGTAACTCATCTGGGTCCACCATCCAATGTTGCAGGTTTCTTTTATTGTTCACCTAGACACGTATTTTTAGTCACCTTTCTAATGTTTTGTTCACTAATTAGCTGTAGCTCATGTCGACGCAACCTGAAACTTTACTAGTCCAGCATCTGAGCATGTCGAGCTCCACCACTTCTGCACTGGACCTCAATGGAAGACTACAGATAACCACCCCAGTGCCACCAAGTGATCCAGCAGTTTGTACATGCAACCTATAGCTCCATATAAAATCTAGTCAAAGCATTCTAGTCCGAATGTGACCATCCTGTGGGCTCATTTTGAGAACTCAGGTGAGTTTTACTATGTTTTGTTGGCAAGTGGCAACAATCCAAGATGCATTGAATGCAGCCCCGGTGCATGAGACATAATTTCCCATTAGAATCAGTACATAATTTGGTAACACTTTACTTGAATAGGTATTCATAAGATTGACATAACCAGGACATGACACTCGTCATAAACATCAATGAATACTTATGGCAGCTGCTGTTAAGTGTCATTTGGTAAGTTATGTCACTTTTAATGCAAAGTTGACATTGTTTGAGATGTTCTGACAACTTGACAAAAAGACGACATAACCTAACATAGCAGACCTAATTGCCAAACTTTAAAAATTATGTCAATGTAACCCAGTAGAAAAAACGGTTACTAGTGTTGTTTCCCTTTAAATATTATTTTTTGTTAATTAACCCTCTTTAATTTATTATTTTGTTAATAATATTAATTTTGCACACACTCAGTCTTTATTTATTGTGTTGAATGTATGATTTGTGAGAGAAAGTAGTCCCACCCTCTGCTCGCGAGAGTAACAGTGCGGAGTGATAGGCAGAGAGTAGTGCGGTGCGGAGTCAGAGCTACAGAGTCAGAGCAGCGGTGCGAGCAGATGAAAACACAGAGGAGGAAGTCGATAAAAAGTTACGAAAATAGCAGTTGTTAACTCGCTTATCAACACAGCAAAACCCGGGAGAGTGTGCCTACCTGCAGCAGAGAGGTGGTCGAGGACCTGTGGTTTGTTATTTTCGTCCGAGACCTGGTGAGTTGCTCGAGCTAATTAGCGCTAGTACATGCTAAGCATAGTAGCCACATCGTGGTTTAGCCTGGGAGACGGCAGAAAGCTTGTTTACTCATGAACGTAACGTGACCTGTCGCTACTGTTTACTCGGTGTTTTAAGACTTAAAGCCGTATATTTTGCTCTGGTAATCTGATAAAAGACATGAGGTGTGCTATTTATTTTCTGTGTATGTATATTAATTCTGAGATGCACTGTTATGGGTGTGTATCGGTTAAAAAACTGCTAAGCATGTTCATTCATCACAGAGGCAGAAACTCTGAAGTCCTGAATTGATATTATGATGTTGTTAAAGGTGCATTTAGCTAATTTTCAGTTCATAATTCAATGAAAATGTGTGAAATGGTTAAAAATGATTAAAATGAACAATAATTGATGTGGGAAACTGAGTTAAACTTATCATAATTCATGGTAAAGAAGCTAAAATGATCATAATCCATGGTTAAATAGCTAAAATAATTCATGTTGATGTAAAATGATTGAAATGTGTGAAAATACTCACCTTGAGATAAAAACAAAAGAACTGTACAGTTGAGAAGATAATTCATTTAATCACTATTGTGTTTCAGTAGTGAGTTGAGATTTATATTGTGTATTGAATATGGCCATAAGAGAAGTTTGATGATTTTGTGTTAAGTAAAGCCCTGTTTTTATACAGGCTAGGTTTTTTGAGACCCTCAGAACCTTGATGTGGATTTGGATTCTCCTGTTGAGGGAGATGGCGAGCTAGTGGAACCGAGAACCAGCACCTGAGCCCGAGGAGGACACCCAGCCTTCTTCACCTTCACTTTGAGTGTGTGGAGTGGTAGGACCACCACACACACACACCCCTGACTCTTTTGACTTTTCCCCTGACTTACACACACTGACTTAAGCGCGCTGACGAACCATACATTAAAGGACCATCAAAGACAATTAAAGGAACATTCACGAACATTAAGGAACAACCAAAGGACAATTAAAGGAACAAGGTTCCTATTGGACACTTTATTTTTGTTTTTGGGTTTAAGGATACTGTGAAACTGTTGAATTGAATTTTATTTTATTTTTTATTTTTCTACTGTTTAATACAAACAACTTACATCCAGAATACGTCGTGGCTCCATTTATTCATTGTGTCTGTCACTTCTTCATTAAACCCTCCTCTACGAACCTAGTCACTAGTCCAGAACATCCAGTGGTAACGAGCGGGTTACATCAAGTTCTCATAACAAGGACATCTCAAACAATGTCAACTTTGCATCAAAAGTGACATAACTTACCGAATGACACTTAACGACAGCTGCCATAAGTATTCATTGATGTTTATAACAGGTGTCATGTCATGGTTATGACAGTGTTATGTCAATCTTATGAATTCAAGTAAAGTATTACCCAGAATTTCATGTATTCTTGCCAACACTGGGGAGAGCCCACTGGATATATCCAGTGTTCTTATCCTGCCCTTGTTTGCTCAACAAGACCCTAAAGCTTTCTGTCTTTGTGTGGCCTTTGTCCTCCTTTTACAAATCCATCATGCACAACCTTGTCCCCTTCCCTCACGGCTTCAGACCAGATCAGTATTTCCAGGCCATGACCTGTTTACCCTCAGTGCCTTTCAGTCCCACTAACAGCTCACCTACTCACAGTAGAAAGCCAATGAACCCCGTTGCCCCAAGCTTTGGTCATCACCCAGAACTTCAGCAAGGATTTGTGTCACAGGCAAAGCAATGGCTGCAATTTCCAAACCAGAAAAAAACATACATACAACATAACAATGAATCACAACAGCGGTTCGTAATTTTTAATTCTAAAAGGTACGTCCACCAAGCTGTTTGTGTCTTTTGTGGGCGGTATATTCACTGCCACCAGTGCAAGGTTTTGTGCACCAGCATTAAACATCTTTTATGACATTTTGCCTCAGATACAATAAATTACATTTCATGTTTACAAGGTCACATGTTGCACTGTAGAAAACCTTTTAACCTCATGCCATTGAAGCTACCGCCCCCAGGCTGCTATTAAAGATAGAGAGACTGGGCATTTGAGAGAAAAATGCACGAAAGCATCAGCTTTGGTGTATTTGTCATGATATACATTGTCTCATCTGCACTTATTGTTGTGTAAAATTGATTTTATGTAAGATAATTTCATTTTAAATTTCTATTTGTGACACTGGATGTAAAATTTAACCTGAAATAGCAAATTTACTCAGATTTACGCAGTCAGCATTTGTGGGTATGGAGAGCTCCTCGATTGTAAGAGAGCTGTTTTTACTGTCTATGCAAAAGTTTTATTTTATTTTATGTAGGTTTTATTTTTACATCTGAGTAACCTGTCATATAAATCACTATAAGATTTCTTTGCTGCATTTTCAAAAGCTTATACGCATTCATCAATGCCTTATAGCCATCCGGAAGTGAATAATGTCATACTGTATTTTTTTTCAACCTTTATTTAATCTCGACGATCATTGAGAGCAAGCTCTGATTTTTTAATGATGTCGAGAGTACAAGTCAGATACAGTATTTAACACACAACAGTTTGATCAATTAAAACATTTAAATTCATAGACAGAGGAGTTAAGGAGTTGTATGACAATTACAATATAGCCATAAACAGAAAAATGTGCAGCACCTATAGGTGTTTTTTAAACTGTATCCCCTAAAATAAAGGGTTTTTAACTTTTTCAAACCAACCTGAATGCCTGCACTTTTTTCTGTTTTTGATCTGTTACCCTTTGCAAGAGTACCTGTGGTTTGAGGGACACCAGCAGTGCTCCTGGTATCCTGTTGTATGTACAATATAGCCATATTGTATGTTGTCTGCCAAATTGCAGAAAATAAATGAATAGATGTGTAATTCGGTGAAATAATCCTGTGGAATGACCTTCCAACAGGCCCCATTCCACTCAACTGCTGGGATGTTTCCATATCCTTCCTGTGTCTGTCAACATGTCAGCCACAGTGCAAGGCTTCCTGTCAGCATAATGACTCTTTTATCTGTTCATCTTTTCATTTATTTATGATGATGACAGTGTTCTGACACACGCTCAGCATGCTTAGAAATCGTAAAGGGACCAATTAGTTGGCATTTTTGTAAAGGGTTGAGACCATTACACAGCCTCCACTTTGGTTTAAATTCAGGTAATGACTAGCAGAGTGTGTGTGTGGCACTGCTGAGGGCTGAACCCTGCCGTCCAGCACTGCTGTGATGGGGGCATGTTTAAAACCTGGCAAACCAGCCTTGTCACCTGGCACCCTGGTCCCTCACCAGCCTCAAGGTCATCAGGCTTGGCATGCTGTGTCGGAAAGCTGGAGGGTAGAGTGTGAGAGGCATCCCTGAACAGTCGTGATGGGCTGCCATGTTGAAGCAGGGGTCCCTCTTCACCTGCAGCGCTCTAAATCCTGCTGGTTACACACGCACACACTCACACAGCTTCACCATCCTCCTTGAACAGTCTGACGTCACTGTCTTTCCTAGAAACAGAGCGAAAGCGCTATTCAAAGACGTGGTGTGATGTGATTTGATATACAGCACACATACTACTGTATGAATCCCTCTATTGATGTCAGACCCTGCCGTGTTATCAGACAATGGAATTTGGAGAGGATTGGAATAAGGGCACAGACTGGTTCAGATTTAAAGCTTGATTTATGACCTCTTGAATTGCACTTGAATCAGCTCAGACCCACACAAGGGTTAATGAAGTGGATGCATGCACCAGTATCCTACCTGCCACAACAACATATCCACCTCCCCCAGCTCAAATTACTCTCTCTCGCATTTCTCATCATCTTCTCGTTTACCTCTTAACTCTTTAACTTTTCCTTTCTCACGCGAGGTTCACAATAATTGTACTGTATGTGTGAGTTTTGAGTGGCCTCCAGGGTTCATTCAGCCTCTAACCTCAGAGAATGTCTGAGATTGTTTTGATATGCGTGTGTGCATACATGTGTCTTACGTTACCCAGGGGGGGAAAAAAAAGCGTAGAATAGGCTGCAGTGAACCCGGATGTCATTCATGTCTCATATTATTCTGATCATTAAGGACCCTTTGAAAGCTGCTCTCAGTGACAGGATGAGGTGAATATTGTGATAGGTTGTCATTAATTGCTGCAATTTAAACACACAGTTGACAGTGTTGAAGATGGCAGCATTATAATGACTTGCTACATGATGATATTCTCTGATCATCTTCACATGAAGGTGTGAAGGACTTCAGCCTAAAGTGTTATTTCATTTTAATGCATCATTTTCCTTTTCAACACAGAGGCTTCCATTACTGGCCAGGATCCGTCCATCTTCTGAGCCACTAAGTTGTTTTGCCATTACCAACTTGCAATTCAGGCTGCTACGCTCTTGGAAAAAGTATTGAATGAAATGATGATGTTATGATATCATAATAATATAATTCTCATGAGCCTATATTGTGCCGTTCAGAGGTGATACACACATAAATAATCCTCAAGAGTATATTGTTGCCATATGTGCATGCAAGTGTCTTTTTTTCATTGTTGTTTTTGATGTAATCAGTTCACCAACTGGTTAGCTATCTTTGTCTTGGGTTGTTGGGAGATCATCAATAGAAAAATTTCCTCTAATGACTCAAAAGTAGGTTGTCTGTTTTCTTATCATTTTTTTTCTCTCAATGATTAAATCTATCTCATTGTGAACCTAGACACACAGAGTACATTTGAGTATAGCTTGACACATGCAGTACAATGTCAACAGGACCTTTCAGGGAGCACAGTCTGCAAGATAAATGAAATATTTAAAAATATATATTAAAAAAAAGGACCCATCCTTGAAGATTTTAGATTAATTGATTGAGAAGAGTTTATGTGCTTGTAGCAATTAGCAGTTAATACCCGCTCAGAGAATGAAGCTGATGCATTTTGTGGATGGGAATTTACTTTTCTTTTGAAATAGCAATTTGTTTCTCATATATCTCAGCTATATGATTGTGTGTTTAAACACTTCCTTGTGTCTCCTGTTTCAGTGCTTAATAGAATTTTTTATTTTCCTCTCATTTTCCACGTCAGAGGATTAAAAACATAATGGTTATGACGTTGTCTGCTGGAAGATGTCCAGAAACTCAAAGAGTGTGAAATTAAAGAAAAAAAAGAGAACAATTGCAGTAAGCAATAATTTTACCCACATGTTTATCTTTTTTTTTTCTTTTTCCCCTCAAAAGGCAATCATCATGCTTATTGAGTTGAATTAAATCTATCCACAAAATCGTAATAGATGTGATTTTTGCATGATTCTTTATTGTTTTTCTGGTGATGGAGACTGAACGATTAAATGTCCAAAGGAGCCTAAATTCCCAAACACAAAGCGAGTGACTTAGAACAGAGAATAATAAAAGATGGTTAAATTATTGATTTGGACATGACAGGGTTACTGCCCCTCAGGGCCCACTTCATCAATATTTTCCATACAATTTAACCCAATCCTGCCAGGACGTGCCTATACATAAGCACTCTCTGAATTATGTTCTGCACTCTGTCATTCACATGTGCACAATCTCACATGCACTGACACATGCAGTCAAACCCCCACACTGCAATGCATTATTGAAGACTAGGGTGTGATTATGTTCCCTCCAGCTAAGGCCGCCTATACTTTCTGTCACCACTCCTGCCATTGTAAAATCACTGTTACCCCTTTCACAATGCAAATTCTGCCAAGCCGGGATAAATTACCGGTGTTATCTGGACCCGGATGAAACAAAAGCCTCTGCTCTAAGTGAAGCACAAGCTGGACCGATACCTCCATCACTGCTGGCCAGTGTAAAGGAGAAGGGACAACGCAGTTTTGCCAGGTCCAAGGAGGCTGTCAGTGAGGCTTCCAGCTGGTCTGCATGTATTCCCTCCATTAGCTGCACTGCCAGCTGAACCAGAATAAGAAGGCAAATCCCAACAGTAATCAGTCAACAACAAAGGGGGATGTTATATTGTTTGGAGTTGTGTGATGCCGGGGCCTTTGTGCAGGCTATGTTGTTTGTGAATATAAGGTTGTCCCCCCAGGTGCCTTCAGCAACCAGTTTTTTTTTTGTTTGTTTGTTTGTTTTTTTTGCCTTGTGCTCGCTGGCTGAAATATTGGACAGGCTCCTGATTTTTTTTTTCTTTTTTTAATGTCTCCATAGGCATATATGCAGAGCTTAGTACCATGTAATGTCCTTCAATCCATCAAAGGCATGAAGGGGAGAAGGGGGTTTTGCACATGCTCATTGTTTGTTTTACAACACTAGCCATTGTAAGAATCCCTCTCTCCTGCATTAGCAGTGCAACACCCACTGTGCTGCACAGTGCTTTACAGCAAAGCCCATTTATCAGGCAAACTCAAATAAAACCTATTTTAAAATGATGATTGCCAGAACATGCATGATGCCAAAAGAGAAATGCATCCTTATTCCTCTGTATAAATCAAAATCTCTGTTACATAAAGAATAACCTACAGTAAAATATCCATTACAGTGTAAAAATAATGGATATAACTGTATCTGTGTTAATACTGCTATTAAAATGCAACATGTGAAGAAGTATTAAGGAGGCAGCCATGATGTGGAAACGTTCATAAACCGTTGTAATTGCATTATTAATAGTTAATATACTTAATAAAGTATGTATCTATGTAACAAAAAACACAGTTTTCAAAGCCAGCTGATACAGGAATAATACAAATAAGTGTGAGATTGGGAAGCAGTACTGCTGTCTTAAAAGCACTGTTGAAATCAATCAGCCGCCTCGACCATGTATTACAGATGCAGTTTCTATAGGCAATGTTTAATCTTACATAGCAAACCTATGAAACATGCCGTCAGCAATTGTCTGTTTTTTTCAGCTGTTAAAGAGGATCTTTGGGAGAACATTATAGGCTTTATCAGATGAAATGTGAAACAAAGTAAAAGCTACACACAGCTGTCTGCTGTGTAGCCACTTCTTTACATCTGTGTCATTTCACTGTGTTGAAAAGAAGGCTGGGACATCTATTGCTTGAATATTTTTTTTTCTCTTGGAACTGTGTATCAAAGAGTTTTAGTCCAGATCAAATCCCAATCTAGGGCATCACAGTGGCATAGCATTATGGGATGTATGCCGTGTGGCCATCCCCAGCTTATTTCTGGCTAGGGATCTTTGTTGTCTGATGTCCCCCTTTCTCACTCTCCCCATGTTAGCTGTCACTCTCAAGTGTCAACTGTCAAGTCAGGGAAAAATAATCTTTGGGGGGTGGAGGGGGAGTCTAGATAGTCAAAAGCTTACTTGAGGCTGAAGTGAGCATCGTCAGATTTCAGTTTTGCCCCAGATGATGCAAATACACATTGATGGCGCCATGAAATAATGATGGACTACATTAGCACATTGGTAATGCACAAAGCTAATATTGGTAAAAAAAAAAAAAATGTGGTGCTTGTGTTATGAGTTCCCCGAGGGTAGAATATTTAACAGAACCCACCCAGACAGTTACCCTGAGGGGTGGGGTGACCTGAATAAACTCTTGGAGAGGCTTGTAGACAGTTACAATGTCGTCCATGGATTTTAAAAATTTAACACCTAGAAACACGCAATATGGGGTACACCTCACTTTGACATAGGGATCAGACAGTGCACTTCACAGGATATTTGGTGTTTTGGAAAAGCACAGACTTAAACTGAACAACAACATCATGTTAGTGGTTAAAAAAATAAAAAAGAAAAAAAGAAGAAGAAGAACAGGCAGAAGAAGAAGAAGAGAAAAAAAGCCCTGCAATCAAATCAGATGTGTTACTCCATTAAAACACACAGTGGTACAGAGACATAATATGAATGACTGTGATCTTTATTCAAGCACCAACCGTGTTACAATGATGGCTGCTTCAAGGTCACTTAACTGATGAATTACTGTATGTTGCATGTTTACCAGAGCGGTCAGTGTCTGCTCTGACTGGACCTTGTTTTATGCCTCCAAAGAGGAAAACAGATGTCAAATTCAGTACTCAGCTGCAGAAGAGACCGTGCATAAAAAAGACCTTTCACACAAGACAAACATTTTGGAGAGATGCTGTAATATTTTGGGGAAATATGTAACTTATTGTTTGAGCGCTGACTTTTTTTCTAATGAACTTTTATTAATTGTTGGGGGAAATGTAGAAGGTAACAAATAAAAAATAAAAATAAAGTAAAGTAAAAGGTAACACATTAAAAAATATTTTTTAGATGTTACACTTTATTGTACTTATTAGGGAAATTATTTTTTCACATAACCTCTTTATTCCACCACGAGGACAAGCCAAGGCAAACAGGTGGTAACATTGGGGCAGGACACATACAATACAACAGACATAAGTGATCAGGTTTACCAGCAATCTACATGTAGAAGAGAAAAGAAAAGAAAAAGTTATGATGGTGTATCCGTGGAACTATAGCAACTTGGTTCAGAAGTTTAACTTACTGGGCTATACAGTAGCTAGTTTTCAATGAAAGGGAATGTTTGTAAATTTAATCTGCCACTAACTGTAGTTCATTGCAAGGAGTGAGTGGTGGTTTAGGCATTGTTATATTTACAAGATCGTAATATGCCCTTTGTGCCACGGAAAGATTGGGGGTCATTTCAGTTCCTATCAGAAAGTGACAAGAAAGCTAGGTAGATAGCATCCGTAGAAGAGGAGATTTTAAGCATTTACATTGGTGTTGCTGTCCACCAGTGGAAACAGTCCATGGTGAGTAAAGTGAACACTTGTTAATGCTAACATCAAATAGCAACAGCAAAACATACACACAACTCCATTGAATGGAACCACCATCAGATGCATTACTGTGCATTCAGTGTGAAATTGTTTAACAAAATATTTGGCACCATTATCTCAAAAGTAAGTATACTGTAGTGGTCCAGTAAGCTGAAGATGTGTTAAGTAATCTCAAGTCACAAATAGCCTGTAAGTGGGTTTCAGAAAAAGAAAAAATATCAACACCTTGAAAAGTCATTGTTGTTTACTGGGTAGCTTTGGGCTTGTTGGCGCTGTGGGATAATGATGACATCCTCCTTGTCAGCACGCTTGAAGCTGAGTTAGAAGGAAATGTTGAGATGCTTTAGCAGCACATGAAAAGAGAACCAAACAAAACAAACCAGGTAATGCAGCACAGTATGCAGTGGAGAAAAAGGCATTTGGTCAGCTCTCCCAACAACACAGTGTGTGGCTCCATCAACTTGACATTAATTAGAGAGTGTGGCTGGTAACTGAAGCCATGGTTGTCATACACCTCCTCTTGCCGCCCCTTTTTTCTTTATCAATATCTCTCATGACTGCATAATTACATGCTGTCTTGGAATACTTTAATCAGATCTTATTTATTGGTCTTTACTAATAGCATCATTTCTTTTTCCATGAGGAGATCATGATGGATCATGGGGATGTAAACAGCCTGTGCTGGAGGGAAGTTGTAAAGGGTGAGGATGTGTCGTCCTCATGTCCATTTTCGATGTTGCTGCAGGTCCAAATTAGACCCTGGAGGACAGTAATGGTGTCATCATCAATAAGACGACTCCTCCCTCTTCCTGCCATGCAAAGCTTGAAATAACGTTAATTGTAAATGTATACATCCCCTGCCATATAAGAAAAAATGCCATTGTGTGGTTATGTATGTTTTGTTTTTCATATAATGGTATTTTAGGGTAGGAGCGCTCCTTTTTATATGCTAATGAAGGAGGTACATGTAAATAATGCAAATGTCTCAAGGCATCACGCAAAAAACAAATGCACATGGTTGTCGTTGCTAGGCAACAGTGGCTGCTGTTACGCTGTACACTATAGGCCCGAGCACCTCAGCACATGACGTGTAGGTTTTGTCTACTGAAGTGTGGGTGACACTGATGGAGCGTGAATTTGCATTTGAAACGGAACAAGCTTTACATTGGAATCGACCAAATTGATTTAATGCAACAACGCAATGAAGAATAGAATCACTAGTTGTGCATGTTGTGGCTTTTTGCATGCATGTTTTTGTGTGTGTGTGAGGCAGAGAAAGAGAGACAGGATACTTCATCAGGTTAGTGATGCCTGCAGCTGTGTAATATCACATCGTCGCTACACCTTCAGCAGTAACAGTAAAAGAGTGGTGTTGTGATGATTTACTAATCTCAGTGGAATCCTGGAGGAGCCCAAATGAAATACATTCTTTATATGCAGTAAATATACTTTTTATTGTCAGTGAAAGCTTTTCGGTCTCTGTAAATGTTTTCTTTTCACTTAACTCCACTTATGCCTCAAGAACATTCTTCCCATGGAAAGTCAGTTATTTCTCAACTAGATTATTAATATCACAATGAGGTGTGAAGGCTGAGATCACGATTTAGATATAAAAACGATGATAAATTCACAACAGGGAGCCAGGGACTCATTTTTGGTGACATTTGTTGGAATTCATGACAAGTCTATTATAGGGCGAATGCTATTTTAAACACAACTTGCCTCAGCAGTGATATCATGTCGCAATTATGAAGGCATCAAATCAGAACACAACAGGAACACAAAAACCCCAGTTTAGAGTCAACAAGACCAACAACCCGACATGTACAAAAAAAAAAGTTTTTAAGCTTCATTCCCAGTCTGGTCCACCTCGTGGAGGACTAATGAAGAAGCAGGTGGGTCGAGCTACAGAAAAGACAGGGAAGGAAAAAGACAAAGGAACTCCAGGAAGACATGCTGTTGAAGCACATGGCAAACCAGTCTGCAAACAAAATAGTCCATGCAAAATTAAAATGGGCCATTTTGTGTCTTTGATCAAGCTCCATACACAATTTGCTGAGAAATGGACAAAGGCGTGAAAAACCTTCAAGGAAAGAGATAAAAAATAAAAAATAGAAAATCCCTTTAACTGGATCCACAATACAACTGGGTCTTTCCTGACCCATGACCCATGAGTGGTCAGAGCTGTCAAACAAACAGTCTAATCAACAGGTGAAAACATGACCTCCATGGTGGAGGTAATAGGTGATCAGAAATTAGTTCAATTGTAAGAAACCCTATACTTTTTTTACAATAGGCCTCAGTAGAAAAATATTGCCAATTTATTTTGCTTCACGAGGCTCTTAAAAGTGTGCATGCAATTAAAACTCCAACCTGAACAAACACCACTAACCTCCTGTTTCAGTCAGTAAACAGAGCTTAGTTGTCACTGACGCTGAATGGAGACGGGGTTAGGAGTGTAACATTTAGGCAGTTCATCCTGCATGCCTTGATAGAGAATAATACAGGTTCTGTGTCTCGTTTAACATTACCACAGGATGCTTGTCTGTCATGGAGACTTCCTTTGGCCATTTACAAGAATTTCTGATATATTCTTCTTAAATTACAATTGTGACCATCACCCAAGTATATTAAAGGACATTGTTTAGGGAGGTTTTCTCAATTTAATCACAGACGAAGAGGGAATAACAACTTATCTTTTCCCCACACTGTTGCATCCACTCGTCACTTTGAAAGCCAAGTTTTGCAAGCTTCAGCAATGCTACTCAGGAATACGGTTTCTAAAAAAATACAAATGCATTAGCAAAGGTAAATCCCATGAGTGAGAAGTGCATCATTGATCAGGATTTACAGTAAAGCTGTTTCAGCTGAAACAATAGCAACGTGCATATAGGGACATCCAGTGTTTATGATGCACCTAATCCAGCAGCAGCCTGCAAGAAATTAGCATCTGGTCAATAAAACAACTCCCACGTGGGATTGGTTTGACAGCATGTGCAAAGAATGTTAACTTCAATTTGTATGCGTTGCCATCACTGTTAGATTTTTCCTTAGAAAGCAAGCATGGTGTCAAAAGGATGCTGAACAACACACAGGAAGAAGCAACAAGAAACACATTTTCTGTGACAGCCAAAAAAATCAAACAGCTTATCCCTCAACCTGGGCTTAGATGTCGCTCTTGCCAAATACAGTTAAAAATAGGGCTGGAAGAAGAAAAAATAGATTATTAGTTGGTGACTGGTTTAGTCATACTCGCCTATTCTCCAGTGAGTATTATTCTAAGTATTAATATTCAAATCAAATGAGATTTTCTCACAGCACTGCTAATCCCGATGGGAGCACTTAGGTTTGTTCTGGTTTTTGATGCTTTCAATGATGATTATGATTAATAGCGATACAGTGGGTAATTCTAAGCATTTGCTGGTGAAGTTGGTGTGTTTGCATGGAAAATGTTAAGTCAAAGTGTACAGCCTATGAAAAACTGATTGCCAACCAATGGACAAATTTTTTCCAAGGCTCAGACTCCTCAGATGCTCCAATCCCATTCTTCCCTTTCATCCCGTACTAAGAGATAAGCTGGAGGAGTCTTTCTGCTGCAGACACACTGGCTTCCCACTCACACAGCCTCCACTGTAATTACTGAGGCTTTTCACAGAGCTGCTTTTGAACGTCATGCGCCAACACCGTATGATCACACCTCACCAAACTAACTCTCTGGGATATGAGATTGTGGTCACAGCGGTCGCTAGCCTAGTGCCTGTTGATGCCTGTTGTGTTACTTCCTTGGCATGGTGTTCCTGTGCATCAGGACTTACATGGCGCTGACCGCGTAAATACAGCATGACTAAACAGCGAGTAATGAAAGCCCTGTCTGGTGTCTGTAGAAACAGCTTATCCCTCAACCTGGGCTTACACTGTAACATGTCAACGGCCTCGGTTTCCCTCCCTCTGCCTCTTTCTACATGTGGCGGAGTGATAGGAATCTCCCCAGGCTCCTTCATCCCCTTCACTGGCAATCCAGGATTCACGTTGTACGCTTTTGTCTGCTTTTTCTCTCCAGATATTTAGGTATTCGTCGCTCCTGTTCGTGACTCCGCTGGGCCTTGTTGCCGAGGGCTGCCTCCAGACAGCACCCCAGAGAAGACACAGAGGAGAAGAAAGAGAGGGTTAGAGAAACGAGCCACAGACGGTACAGGGCTTATCGGCTCTGAACACCCGAGTGTCGGCAGCTCCCCAAATGCTATGAATATCTGTGCCTCTATGTGTGTTTATTAAGCAGCAGGAAATGCTTTTTTGCAAGGCAGGCAAAGGGAATGGTGTATGTCTGTGTGTGTGTACGTGTGTGTACACTTCATTTCAGCACAGATGTAGTTTTTCCTCTGCAATACAAGAAAGGTATTAACGTTGTACTGGTGTCACAGAGAGGCTACGGAGCCAGACCGCCTCAGATGAAAAGAGAGGGATATCTGTTATTAAAGCGAGCCGGCAGTGAAGAGCACATTGCGGTAGATTGCGTGTAATGAAGGATTTATATTTGGCCATTATCACTGAAGCACCTCCTATACTCAAAGTATCAAATGATTACCAGGCAATGAAAAGTAAATGGCTTCTTGATAATGGCTCTTAAGTTTTCACTCTGTCAACAAACAACTCATATCTACCCCAGAACAGATAGCTTTTTCACATGGCTGCAAAGTATGATAAGAGATTAGACTCGCAAATAAGAGATAATTGATATTAGGAGAATCAAAAACCCAAAACAATTTCCTCTCTGTTTGCTAATGTGGTTTGTCACTGTTGTGCTAAATAGAGGCAAGAACTGATCATTTGTAGCCAGCGTTGGTAGAGTCAAAAAAAATTATATAAGTACTGTAAATACAGGATATGGTTGGATGTTTATGTTTCAGTCCAGTAAAGCAGTGGTTATTTCTTTATTCTTCACGCAGGGGCTGCAGTCTAAAATGGAAATGAGATAGGCAGCCAATGACATGTTTCTGGAGATAAATTATGCAGCAGCATTGGTCTCCATTTTTCAGGGTCCAGAGTGTCTGGAGTTAAAATCTGTCTTCTGATTTCATGCAGGTGGGTGGTTTTCTTGGGTAAATGGACCTACCACCATCTGTGTGCTGGTTAGTGTGCTTGCGTGCCTCGCCACAGCACTGTGTCTGGGTGCCGAGAGGCTGCCAACTTGTGTTGCTCCGTCTGAAGGTTTTCAGAGGAGTATTTGGCAGGGAGCTGTCGTAGAGAGAAGGAGGAGGGGGTGACGACTTAAAAAGGGTTGGACGTGACGTGAGATAAACAAGAAGGATGCCACAGTGCTGTGGTTTGTGTTTTGCACTACTGATTTGAAGACCTTCAAGTCACGATGGAAGTTTAAAACAGCTTTTAATTGCAGTGAGAGCAGCCGTCGGCTCAAATTAGTCGTGAATTGAAAGGAATGAAATAATGTTTGTGACTTAACTGCAGTCAATTAAGGCTGTTCCACTGGCTCATTCCAGAAGTGTGTGTAATAGCAATGTGTAAGATAAAAATATTATAATTACAAATGCTTACTGTGTTATCCTTACCAAACTTGTAAAACTAGGCATACAAACTATTTTGCTGCCATTTCTGGATGAAAATTCCGAATTCATTGCACCCCCGACAACTGCAACAAAAGAACAGCAACAATCCACTCTAATGGCTTTAATGCAGAATTGACGCCCACCCGAAAGTCACAAAATTGACAAAAATAAAAGTAATTAGAACTCACAATTAAATATGAATTACTTTAATTATGCACAAGAGAAAAAAGTGATTGTAACAACATCATAGACACATATGGTTCTGACCCCTATTAAACAACAATTAAGCATCTGTTGGTGATAAATAACCAACTGATACAAATCAATGAAACATCATCATGTATGGATATTGTTTTACTTTTATTTGTTAGGATCCCTATTAGCTGCGCTCTAGAACGTCGCTAGTCTTCCTATATTATTAGTAAGAAAAGCAGAAAGTAATTACATTTACACATGATGGAAAACACGTCATGAAAAGTTGTCTCCACATGTATGTGTGTGATTATTAAAGTTGCCCTCAGAAGTTTGCTTTTGATTATATCTCATATTAATGTGGATGAATCTACGTTACCCACACTTGTCACTTTTCAGTAAATATATTGTTTTGTCTTTAGAGTTATTTTGATATTGTTATTTTGTGATCGACTCGCCCAGCATTTCCTAGTTTTGGTATCCCGGACGTTGCCTGACAGGTCATAGGAATAACGCCATCGGATCACTAGTTGGCATCGTTTATGGTCAGAACTACGACGGTATTTGATCGTCTTCATTTCAGGAAACTAAAGTAGTCTGTAAATAATAACAGGCTTATAGGAGAAATCCCTATCTCACCCACATAATGGTGGCCTAACCACCTCAGTACCCATCAACCATAATCTACAAACTCCATGACCAGCAGAATTAAAGGGATAGTTCACCCAGAATTGAAATTTCACTCATTATCTACTCACCCTCATGTTGATAGGGCTGGGAGAAGTTTCAGAGTTATCCGTGGCTTCTCTGATTTGCAGTTGGTCTCGGTGTAGCAGTGCATGTCCATATTATAGCTGCTGCGCAGCGATGTGTCTGGTCCAGGCTAATTTTGGCAAATTCTGAACAACAAACAGGAAGACAGGGCAATTGTAATGTTCATTTTTGCACCAGTTGAGGATTGAACCCGTAACGTCTGGAATCAAAGACCATTGTCTATCGCACTGAGGTAATTGCAACAAAAAGGGTTAGGGTTAGGGTGAGAAAAGTCGTTACAGTAATGAGTGAAATTTCAATTTTGGTTGAACTATCCCTTTAAAGAGTCTGGCTATAGGAGACTTCTCATCCTCATTTCTGATGCTGTTTTTTTTTTTCCTGATTCTCAATTCCCTTTTAGTTTTACCCTTAAAGGAAAACCCAGTGGGTAGCCCTCATATGGGGGTTTGTTATTCTGCTTCTCAAGCTCATTTTCTGCCACACCCAGGATCTGCATCACTGATGAGTGTAGTCAGGAGAGTGCATATTGCTCCATCGCACATGTGACTATAAAACCTTGAGGTCATGATGTACTGACAAACCCTGGAGAGCACTTTGCAGAGAGGTTGAGACGGTTAAACCACTGGAGGTCAGTAAAAACAGTATTTCTTGGCACCGTTAAGTTGCTCTAAGTAACACACTTCATTGCTGCTCAAAGCCCAAGTAATGATCTCCACTGTCTTATCTGTTCAAGGTTTCTATTGATCATATTCACCAAACACCCACAGAGCAATTAAGCCCTCTCCCCATTACAGCTCTAATGACAATAAACCAAATCATTGTTCCTCGGGAATCTCATCACACTGCTTCTCTGTAAATGTGTACGCATTGCACCGAGCAACAAGAAAAGCTTAGCTAGTCTAAGCTGGTGGGAACATGCTGTGTAAATCTCCTTTTGTCTGTGAAAATCAAGAGGGGAGGTGAGACGGCAGCTGGGCCACGCTGCCAGGTGATTTACGCTGACATCCACCTGTGTCATCATTCCCACCACAACAGCCCAAACGATCTCGACTCATCCCTCTTTTTCTGGCTTCTATTGTAGCTGAAAATTTCCTCAATCAATCCCTTAGATTCCTGCATTGTGTGGAAGTGAGAGAGACGAATAACACACGGAGATGTTCTGTCACCTGCGTGTGTTTTTAAATTGGCTCCTGTGATATTCATCCCCTTCTAAAATTCAAATGACACCTCGCCTTTGACTACACCTGAGCTGGCTCTGCTTATGAATTACACACTAGCCTCTAATGCAGATTGAATTATACAAGGTGCCTTCGGGATATTGCCCCATGTCTCTTGGTCTTTTTATATTACTAAGCAGGTTTGTTAATATAATTCATAAAAGCCTTTGTCGCAGGTCCCGCAGTGTGATTGCATTGACACACAGGCATGGGGATTTTTCATAAAGAGATATTGTTTCTGCTGCCTGTTTAGTTTGAAGCATTATGAGTTTATGGAAGAAGACAGGCAGGCAGCAGGAGAAGAAGGTGGAGTTTGTTTGGATGAGACCCAGGATGGCGAGATCCTATTATGTGGGCTGTCACTTTGGGTAACCATAGGAGAGTGAGAGCCGGAAAAATCTGACACTGTATGATTTTTCAGCAAAAATAAGAATTGCTATCATTTCTGAACAGGGGTCAGTAGGTTGATAAACATAATAATTCAGGTTCATTTTACTCCCTCTGTCCATGACATGCGTTATTCCTGCATGTGGACAGTCGCCTTAACCTCTGACTTCACTCCAATTCAGTTTCCCCATATTGTTGAAATACTAGGATAGTCTTGTTGAACAGGCAAATAAAACTTTACCTTGAATCTGTCAAACAGAGACTGGAATCTACATGTGGGGACGTTTTGAGCAAAGGCTGTGGTGCATGTTGTACGTATGTTTTCAAGTTCCAGGGCTGACAAATATTCTTTGACAAATACAAACAAATATATACAGTACAATACAAAACCTGCCCTCTCAATTGTTTTTTTTAATTTTCTCATAAAAATACAATACAGCAGTGTGTACAAGCTCATTGGTAAAGTTGCCTATGCAAAGATTATAGGGGTGCAGTAATGGACACATTTTTGTCTTGGCAGAATTGCTTAAATTAAACGATTAAAGCCCTGAAAATATGTATTTGCAGGAGAACAAGAAATATACCTTTGTATCTAAATTGATCATTATGCTTTTTAGGGCCCGAGCGACGACAAGCGTCGACGAAGGCCCTATTGTAATTGCTCTGTTTATTAGGGCCCAAGCGGCGACTGCAAGTCGCCCAGCGAAAGCCCTATTATAATTGCTCTGTTTATTAGGGCCCGAGCGGGACAGAATCCCGTGGACCTATTGAAATTGTTTATTTTCGGGGCCCGAGCCAGTGACAAAGTCACAGCGAAGGCCCTATTGAAATTCGAGTGTCAAAAGTGATCAACAAGGTAGTCGACAAGTAACAAGTAACCAAGCAAGTATTCAAGTACTCAAGTACCCTGGGTACCATGTTTTGTTACGCTCCTACTGCCCCCTGCTGCATGAACCATCAGCTCATCATAACTCCTTCATGTTTTGTCCGATTTGTTCGAAACTTCACGTGTGTGATGAAGATCCACCCCTGAGCTCATCTGCTCACATCTGGTTACCGCCCCCAGGTGGATGAACGAAACATTGCGTTTTTTTCGCGGCTGCCAGGTTTTTCTCCCTCCCTCCTCGCCACAGCTCCTGCATGCTTTAGGTCCGTGGTGGCGCGGAGTCGCGAGGGCCCGATCATCGCTGCTTGCGGCTTTAATACATCTTGTTTTTTTTTTCTGGCATCACATATCTTTGATCCCTCAAAGCCCAGGCTAGACAGACCATTCTTTCTAATCACTGTGTTGAAGGAGATGCCATTGCTGCGAGTGCTGTTAACTCCAAGTGGATTATCTTTACTAATGACTAAAAGGCCTCCTTCTTAAGCCATCCCACCTATATCGCCGTGATTTAGCTCCTCTCTCTCTCTGTACCCCGACTCCTCCTGTCTCTCATAATTGGAGGATGAGAAATCTTATGTCATCCTTTTGGAACCTATCCAAAGGAATAAAAACTGCCTCACCTCTTTAAGACGTCTCCTGCTGCAAAACGCAAACTCGGAGCCAGGAGGAGAAAGAGGTAATGCGCAGCATTTCCAGACTGTAACAATGGTATTGTTTCACACGGACTGTATTAGGTGACGCACATGCGCAGTTGTTGTACCTGAAAAGAGCAGAGACCGCATTGTAGAGTGAGTTACGGAAAGTGTTTAATAAAGTTCCCTGTGAGTAAGGGTAATACTCAACCGTCCAGTTTGTATAGTTAGGACAGAACAAACTGAAACACAGACCGCTGTGGGGGAACAGATAAATAGTGCTCCCTGTCTGATCTGGTCCAGCTAGCTGACCTCCGGTTGGACCTCAGCCACAGAGACATACTTGGTATTAACAGTGCAGTGCTGGTCAGACCGTGTACAGCATGTTGTCCCTTGCTCTATGAAAAAGGCACATTGCCAGAATTTTAGTATATTGCCACCAAAGAAAACTATAAAGAGTAAGCAGTTGTGGACAAACTAGTGGTGTTTGTCTTGGCAGATGGCAACAGCATTAAAATATTACATGCTCCAATTAAAATGTTATTGTTGCTATATAGCAACATCTTTAAGAGACAAAATGTTACAGTGTTTTTTTTTTCTCTTAATTTTCTCGGTGGCCATAAAAACACATAGCAAGTACTCCTGCATAGTCTGCTCTAAACAAAGTGAAAACAAATGGAAGATAGATTTAATAGGAACGGAGGAAGGAGAAATTAAAGTGTTTGGTTGCAGCTGTTCCACATCCTAACCCTAAAGCGCTGACATCGTGTCTATTTGAAGCTGCTGCAGCTGGTAAGCAACCTCCAACTCCACTAGCAGAGGGGATCAAGCACAGGCCTCTGAGTTCACCACTGTGTACTCATTACAGTACAGATCTTTTCTGATCTGTTCCACATACACGCATAGACCCATGTACAGTATGTACACTTAGACATGCACTTCCACAGCCACCTCCCTCCATCATTTTTCTCTTCCTATACCCTTTCTCTCAATTTCCTCCTCCTACACTCTCTCATCCCTCCTTTGCAATTTCCATCTGTTCAAATGAAATATATTTGGCATCCGGAGAATGCCCCTCAGCAATGAGGGACAATATATCTTACAAATATCAGCCGTCCAGCCCCAGTTCATGTAATATTTATAAAGGGAATGTGGCAGTGGGTGATGTCAACAATGTTTACTGAGAACAGGTTGAGCATCCCTCCAAAGTGCACCGGCACCTGCCAACTTTTTGACAGGCTAGGTGACTCATTTACATGTTACCCAGCGATCGTGGCTGACCTGATCACATCTGGCATACTTGTCCAATTAATTAATCATGTGTAAGTGTGGCCAACCTCAGGCTTTGATTACAGCTCCCATATTGTTTTAAAGAGAAACTGTGTATGTGGACAGAGGCTGGGAGAAAAGAGTCCAGATGGACAGTGAAGATTTCTAAAGAATCTGCCTTTCCAAGTTAAATCTAACATGGTGTTAGTGAGAGGATTACAAACGATCTTCATGACTCCTGCACGAATGGGATTGTTAAATTGTTTTTTTGTTTTTTTCTGTAAATACCCTACATTATGAATGTTTTGCTATTGCTACATAGCCAATGTTAGTGTCAATTGCTGCTTAAATACCAGACAAGCAAAAATGTTAGTAACAAACTTTGTTCCTTTACTCACCAACAAGTCGTCAAAAACAACCATACACCAATGTTAACTCTTGCTTTTATTTCTATCACTACTTTTCATCTACAAATGTTAGCAGGCTAACCAGACAGCTAAAGTCATGTCTCATTCCTTTCCAAGAGTTACTGTAGCATCCAGTCCACACTTCAGTGGAAGTGATGATCAGAGGGAGTATTACAACCTCTTGTAATTGTGGCTGAAGCTGTTGGCAAGTGACCATCACATCACCACCACCCACTCCCGGCAAGGAGCCATGTTCGGCAGCAGAGAAAACTTACAAATGGGCCTGTAAGTCACAAAGAGCTTTGGGAGATAAATATCTAAACTTAAGCATCACTCCCATAACATGAAGTATCCACTATGTACTGTAAGATTTATTGACAATACAGTGTATGAGTTTGTTGCATGGGGACACCAGTGCAGTTGCTATATCGTTATATATGTATTTTTTTTCCAAAAGTCACTAAAGCAATGAAGTATCCAACCCATATGAACTCTTTATATTGGCAATTTGCACAGAGGAGATACTAGAAACAACGTGCTTATCATCCACTACAGAGGCCTAAAGCTATCTTGAGATTTGTCAGTAAGTCTGCATGGAGTTAATACTGGGATATGAGGAGCTTCTCTTTAAGTGGCTTAAGGGGCCATAGAGAGATGATGTTGTTTTAATAGGATATTTCCTGTACAGAGGCACTATAGGTTATGCCATTGCTGTTGTGTTTTATTATTATTATGAGGAAAATCATATTCAGTAACATTAGTTCAGTTTCATTGTTTGTCAAAGAAAAGAGATAAACTTACAAAAACTGATTACAATAAAAACTGCCATAACTTTTCAACAGTGTGTGTGCTTTTCACTTACTGTAGGCCTATAGGAGTGTGTATATAAGGGTGTATATTTCCAGCCAGGGCAGGCAAAGTGGGATTTGAACTTCTAACCCTGACAGTGTTATCAACATGCTTAAATCACTGAGCTATATAGCACTTCTTGCAAGGATACACTTTGGACTTTAATACTCACACTGTACACTGTGTTTTTTTTTAGTCATTTGTGACAGGGGCAGTCAAAACATGTCTTCAGTGAGCCCAGAGGCACACTAGATGTCTACTGTGTGTTGTAAGGTCAGCAGTGTTTACAAGCAAAACATAAAGGCTTGAGGAAAGGCAGGGGACATGAGCCGAAGCTTCAGTTCAGAACCCCTATCCCTCTGCAGGGCAGTAACTTGACCCTTCCTCCGTGGATCTGTCTGTCTTTAGGGAAACACTGTTGTCTGTCTGCTTCTCTGTGCACTTAAAGAAGGCTTCTTAATTATTTCCTACTGTAACAACAAGTCAGGGACAATCCCACGTCCCTGTTGTCCTCACTCCTCCCTTTCACAGAAGCTTCCCACTAGTAGCCTAGTTTTCAGAGGGTTCTCTCTCACATTGTTACAGTTACTACTAATCTGGCAGACACTTACTGTATGTCCAACATGTCTTAAAGTAAAGGGACAATACTTAAGCTTCAGTGCAGCAGCAGACTTTGGTGTATAATAATACTACAAATATACAAATACTGTAGGTTAGTTATAGAAATACATTGTTACAATGAAAAACCAAATGATGATTGAAACCTCAAGTAGTTAAAATATCTTTAGGTGTCACCTATTCTTACAGTACATGAATGCAGCTTCACCATGACAAACTTTAACTTTAAACATATCTAATATGCATCTTAACAACACATTGCAGAACATTTCTGAAAACTTTTTGGCCTCTTGCACTGATCATGGCACTTGAATAGTTTGTGGGTATGGCTGTAATGCTCTGAAACTTAACTTTTATGCACTTCATCTGTTTTTTTTTTAAACTGCCAACTAACTTGCTGAGCCTATTTTGCTCTGGTGAGCGGCTTTCTGCATCACGTACATAGCCTGCTTCCCTTGACATCCTCCTGTCCATCATTCCACATCTATCTTTGTGCTTTTGAATCAGGCATCAATGAGTAGAGAAGCAGAGAGATGAAAGGAGGGAGGCAATGGATAGGGAAGTGCCGAGTGGTGTGTGTGTGCGTGTGTGTGGATGTGTGAGTGGAGGGGGTGCACCTCAGGGAGATGCCTGTCACAGCTCTGTCATGTTGATAGACATGTCAATCGTGACTGTGCGGGAGGTGAGTAACTACAGAAGAGGGAGCACAGGGGATGAGAAAAGTGAAATTAAGAAAAATGAAAATGAGAAAAAGAGGTCACAAGGATATTTGTTACCTGTGTTGTCACTGCATTGTGACCACTGACCCTTAATTCACTCACCGACAGGTAAATTGCAGGAACTTAGATTTTGGCCAACAATGCTTTTAACCTTGTCAGCTGTGATGTCTTGCCTAAAGTGAGTCAGTATACTTGTCTTGTCTCAGGGCATTTATAAAAAAACAGCCAATCTGGGAGTTTAGGAGTGTCTTCAAGATACACTTAACTTAAGACTGAGTGCAGCCACCTCTGGCTACACTACTAAATACAATGGCAAATCCATGCCAAGCCTTGATATACTGCTTGTAATTCATGTGATATTGTATTAAATATAAAGTTTGCACAGTTGACAATCCTGGACAATCATCAACAGGCAAAGGACAAAAGATTCTTATGAGATTACATTTAGGCTGCATGCACAGATAAAAATAAAAATAATTGTTGCTGGCTCCATCTTAGTTTGAATACAATGAGTCACCCACATCACCCCCTTATTGAACTTTATCAGTCACCATTACTAGTGGTGATAATAGTGCAGTATGTGACTCTATTTTGTCCCGACAGAGACATGCAGTTTTATTCTAAATTTCAACCAATTCAAACCAGTTCATCCTATACTGTAGTTGTTGAGACATTTTGCTAAAATCCACAAATATGAATCCCATTGTGATGTAATGTGGGAAATCTGTATGATAGGGATCCATCCATCCATCCATCACCATTTTATTCATGGGGGAAATCTGACATTAGGCAAGATATCACACGTTGGACAGGTCACACACATTCACACCTACAGTATGGGCAATTTAGAGTTAAAAATTAACCCTTGTATATTTTTTGAACAGGGGAAAGAAGCAGTAGTACATGCAGGGAAGGCATACAGGCAACATGAATGTCTATACCAAGATTCATTACATAAAACATACATAACACTAGATAAATGCTAGATATTTGACAGAATAAGTTGGTTGTGTTGAAGGAACAGTCAGTGGATCATATAAGTCTGTTTAATCTTCTGAGCTTCTGTAAAACAGTTTCATGACAATCCATCCAACAGTTGTTAGAGAGATTCCTGGCTAAAAAGAACAAAAAACAAAAAACAGGTCTATTACACAGACTGACCTTTTTCAAAATAAAATATGTGCTTATGGTCTGTTTTACACACTCATCATGACCTGAGCACATCTTTGTAGTTGTTCATCTGCATCTTACAGTTTTTTTATGAATGCCATGAGAGTGTCATTGCTTTTCACCTGATAGCTTAGAAGCCCCACCGCACAACAGTTAATTTTCAGCTGTCCCATTGATGGCCCTGGCCTGGGTGGCTAGAGAGTTCTACACCTTGGGGTGGAGCCTCCTGTCTGCCTGGGCTGGGGTAGTCCCTGTGTCAGCACCCCTGCAGTCATGGACCATGATTCCTCTCGGTGTGCGTGGCCCTTAAAGGTAGCTTCTTCCTCACCTCGGATTTCGGTGCCCAGCCATGTCTCCTCAGCGACAGATAGTCTATGTATGTGGGTGTGTGTTTGTGTGTGTGGGTATGTATGTCTGTATGTCTACTGTATGTATGTTAGTGTGTGTGTATGTAATTCAAGGCCAAAACCACGGTGTAGACATTGGGGGGGACCAAATGACAAATAAGGTCCGGAGCTTCATACTTTTTTTAAATGAGACTGGGGGGTGGGGTATTTCCCACAATCTATGATATTAATTTTTGAAAATTGTTTAGAACATGGTGTGAGGACTCTCTCCCTGCTCCTCTCTGCTCCATCCCTCCATCCGTCCATCCCTCTATCCTTCCTCTCTGCTCCATCCCTCCATCCCTCTATCCTTCCTCTCTGCTCCATCCCTCCTCTCTGCTCCATCCCTCTATCCTTCCTCTCTGCTCCATCCCTCCTCTCTGCTCCATCCTTCCTCTCTGCTCCATCCTTCCTCTCTGCTCCATCCCTCTATCCCTCCTCTCTGCTCCATCCCTCCATCCCTCTATTCCTCCTCTCTGCTCCATCCCTCCGTCCTTCCTCTCTGCTCCATCCTTCCTCTCTGCTCCATCCCTCCATCTCTCCTCTCTGCTCCATCCCTCTATCCTTCCTCTCTGCTCCATCCTTCCTCTCTGCTCCATCCCTCCTCTCTGCTCCATCCTTCCACCAGTTGAAGCAGAACCAGTTCCAGAACCGGTACCAGAACCAGTTCAGAACCGGAACCGGACCGGTACCAGTACCAGAACCAATTCCAGAACCAGTACCAGAATCGGTACCAGAACCAGAACCAATTCCAGAACCAGTACCAGAATCGGTACCAGAACCAGTACCAGTTCCAGAACCGGACCGGTACCAGAACCAATACCAGAACCGGTACCAGAACTGGTACCAGGACCATAACCGGTACCAGTACCAGAACCGGTAGCAGAATCGGTACCAGAACCGGTACCAGAACCAGTACCAGAATCAATACCAGAACCGGTTCCAGAACCAGTTCAGAACCGGAACCGGACCGGTACCAGAATCGGTACCAGTACCAGAACCGATTCCAGAACCGGTACCAGAACCAGTACCAGAACCGGACCGGTACCAGAACCGATACCAGTACCAGAACTGGTACCAGTACCAGAACCTGTAGCAGAACCGGTACCAGTACCAGAACCGGTAACAGAAGCGATTCCAGAACCGGTACCAGAACCACTACCAGAACAAGTACCATAACCGGTACCAGAACCAGTACCAGAACCAGAATTTAATCACATAATTGATATGATAAAAACTGTTCTGTCATGCACAACACACAATTTTCCTTGAAGCCTCTACAAAGAACTTAACTGGATATGCAAAAGTCTCTGGTTTCTGCTGATGTCTCTGTGTGGCCTGCAACAGCAAATAAGGCCATCGGTGGGAGGAGAAGTTATTTCTAAATAGAGGTCCAACTATCTGGTGAGGAGATACAGGTATTGAACATCTGTGAGGACGTTCACAAGGTCGATGATGTCACTGGATCCCTTTGTGCTCCATGTGCCAGCAACAGTTGTTGGTGGAAAGTTGGGTTTCGACTTCGTTAGTGCCCTCATCGTTGCAACACAATAGGGCACTAAGAGGTTAAATACCTGTATCTCAGCCTGGTCAGGTGTGAACATGAACTGATGAAGCAGTGTAGGAATTTACATGCACAACAATTATCAATCATTATCAGTACCAGAATCAATACCAGAACCGGTATCAAACCCCTTACCAGAAGTAACACCCAAACTGGTACCAATCCAGTACCATTACCAAAGTGGATACCAGAACCAGCACTAGCAGCAGAACCAGCACAAGAACCAACACCAGTACCAGTTTCAGTCCCAGGACCAGGACCAGGACCAGCCTCTGTTTCACCAGCAGCAGCACCAGGTCTGGGTCCAGTACCAGTCAAAGCTCAGTCAAAAAGAAGCTGGTGCTGGTTCTAGTTCTGAACTGGTCCATCCCTCCATCCCTCCTCTCTCCTCCAGAGAGGTGGTGGTTTGGCCTTGATGTAATTGTGTATCTGTGTGTACATTTGTGGGGGGTGGGAGGTTTGGGGTTCTCACGGTGTTTTGTATTGTTTTGTTTTTGTTTTGTTTGTGTTACTGCAATGTATGAAAAGTGCCATATAAATAAAGTTGATTTGATTTGATTTGAAAACTTAAAAATATGTATTTGTCTAGGATATTGCAATGATGATAGGAAAGGATTGTCCAAGACTTTCACTGCTTTTTTAAAACAAGATTCAAGAAGTCTGATGGTGGATCCGCTAGTATAGGACCAGGTGGTGATACAGTAATCAATATGAGAGAAAATCATGGAGTGTAAGAATGTGAGTGTGGCACTGTCAGACAAGGAGGTTCTGATTTGTTTAAAATTATGTAGATTAAAATTAACAGTTTTCACAATATTTTTAACATGGTTTTTGAATGATAGTGAGGAGTCCAGGGTGACACCAAGGTATTTAAATTCCTTCACCATCAGGAGCTCCTCATCTTTCAAGTATAGCGAACATCATGCAGACAGTTTTTTTTTAGTGTTCAATGAGTTAGTTAACCATTCCTGTGTATTGTTTAAGGCAGTTGATAGCTTGTCCTGTGTCTCTGTTGTGCATCGGTCACTGGTGGCCACTGCTGCTGCTGCCTCCTGGAGAGTGAGCATGAATTTAAAAGCTCTTTCTCCTCCGGGCGATAAAACGGCACTATTTGTCTGTGGTGCATTACACCCTGCAACGAAGGCATTTCGTATGCTCCGTGCCCCATCCTTCTCCCTCTCGTCTCTTGCCATCACTTCTCCTCCCACTATAATATACTTAAACACAGTTCTGCGTTTGACACTGGGCTTCACAGAGATGATATCGAGCGGGTGCTGCATGTTCTCTCTAACATGCCTGTCATGGTCTTCTTAACATATGGATTCAGATTACATGGGGAAGTAATGTGCAAAGGGTGTGGCAGTGATCTAAGACCAACCATCAAACATAGTATCTGCTCAGTTCTTGCTCCCTCATCTATTTTTGTTTCAAATCAATTATATGTGCTCGCTTTGTGTGTTTGCCTTTGACTTGTTTACCCCTCAATTTAAAGTTTAAGCTGATTTACCCTTCTCAATTGTCTTGGCCATTAGATGTACTAAATCCAATGTGATGCATGCCTCCTGTCTGTAATTTGTGTAAATATTGTAATTTCAGCATCTTAGAAAACAAGGTCTCCAGGCATCTTATACCCTTCTTTGTTTTTCATTCTTTTTTTTAATCTCTCTTCCACTCTGTCTTTTTCTATCTTTCTTTTTATACCCCCTCTGCCCTCTCTCCTGTATTCGCCAAGTGTTGAAGATTAAAGGAAGAAGCTGCAAAGCTCCCAGGTCTAAATTAGATTCATGCTTCCTTGAAAGAACAGAGAAATTGGGAGGATGAAATCCGAAGGTCAGATCCTGCAGTCTTCTCCCTCTCTCTCTGGACAAAAGTAAATTAATAATTAAAACACACATGCACACACTCACACACAGCACTCCATCATGCTCTCTTCTTTCCTCTGCACATCTCCAGCTCTCTGTCTCCATCTCACTTTCTTCACGCTCCTTCCTTTTCTCTCTCTTTCTCTCTCCTGTATGTGGATGTGAGTCACTGATTCAGTACTGACTTCTTCAGCTCTATTACTGTAACTGGTCAACGCTGAACATCGTCATAAAAGTTAATACCTTATCAAGGAAAATGGAAATCCAGACTACGGAATCAAATGCCTCTCACAAGTAATGCAGAGTTACTGTAAATTAGCCAGTTAAAAAATTTAATCGTGATTCAAATAGCATGACACTCGGATTGGACATTTTACAGTAACAAGTTCTGCAAACACTGGAGGCCCTGTGGTGGTCATTTCCTTTGCTACCTTTCTTTCTTCTTTTTTTAAAAAGTTTCCTTATGTCGTGTAAAAATTCACCAGGTGCTGTGGTTTGGTGAGTTCAAAGACCCTTGTATGGCTTCAAGATGAGCACTTCTGTGATGATACAATTTTTTTTTCATCTACAGATTATACACTGAGCAGTGATTCATCTCCTCTTATGTCCTGAATAAAATGAGAAGAGGCTTCCACAGGCTGTGTTAATGGCTGAATGTGTTCCTCTGATGCTGCGTTCGATTCACAAGTTAGCAGGAAGTCTTAAATATAACTTAAAACATACTTATTTCAGTCAGAAGAAAATGTAAATGTGTAACAAATGACCCTGTGAGGTTGATGCTGTGTAACGTACTGAGGTGTAACATTAAAACATATCCGCCAGCCTTGTGATTCTGATTCCAATGTTTTCATTACTTGCTAGTCAACAAACAATCTCTTAGAAAAGTGCACCATTAAGCCTCAATGGTTGGGGAGGAAGGTTTGTGTTTGCTTTATATTAAAAAAAATAAAGGCTCAAGACAATCCTTAGGCTTTTTTTGTTATTTTGTCTGGTTCTGTTTTCATAGAAAGAAAAAAACAACAGATTTTTGCAGATGTTCATGTGGTGATTGCTTCTCTGCACAAAATCAGTGCATCCACTTTTTCCTCAGAGAGCCATTATCATCAGACAATGTATAAGAAGCTTTTAATCTGTTGATGCAAAACGTGTCTGCAAAATGATAACTCCATTAAATCACACATGGGAATCTGTAATTAGAAATTCAAATTCAACCTCCATTGGATGCTAATTTCCATTGAAGTTCACGGCGAGACACTGTATTGAGAATTAAGATTCAGACTGCAAAAATACTTTATTTACATGGCATTAATTGTATACTGAGTTTAACAGTGTTCACTTTTTATCATGTGTCAGGGATTCAATGTAAAATTAGTTAACTCACTGGGCAGCAGGGTTTCCTGCTGTTGCTGTTAGTAAAGTCTCAAACTATAAGTATAAACTTCACTAAGGACAGAATCTGTCCCTCTGTAAAAAAAAAAAAAAAAAAAAAAATAGCCCAGAGGATGTTTGTGCAGCAGGTTCTTATGACTTATAGTTATGTTTTGTTGTTTTAAAGTGGCTATAATTATTATAGTAGGAGCAAAGAGAAAAGAGTGTTGACATGGTATAAAGAGTGGCATAGACTGCTTGGAGAGGAGGCTGGGGTGGATGATGAGTCAATAAAACACAAGGCTGTGTGGTGTTTGATTCCCACATAACACCAGCAGTTAATGTTGTTTTGTGCAGAAGCCTTCAGCAAAGTTAACCATGTCATTATTATTATAACCATGATCACAAAAGGCAGCTAATGTTGAGGAAGTATTTTTGTCAAATGAAACTATGACCTTAACCCCTAGGGTTGAGCCCTATTTGCTAAACTTAACCAATGCCTAAACCTAATCAAGCCATGGCCGTTGTAAATGATGATCACTACACTTTAGTGCTCATCATGATAACAAGGTCTATACATAGGTGCACCATTACGGATTGTATCAGACGTAAAAATACAACTTACACAGTTGTTTAGGTTAGAGGACTTGTTGCATTTATTACAAAAGCAAACATTTTCCTTTCAACATTTGTTCAGGGTGAGACAAAACATAAAAACATCAAGGCTTACAATGTAGAAGTATGTGCGAGCATAAAGCCACAGTCTTGCATATGACATGACATGATGCAGTAACATAAAGTCCCAGCCTTCACCTTCCTTAAACTGCCTGTTTGACAGTCTGCTCGAGGTGTGTTCCCTTCCCTGTCAGTGTTGTCTGGACCTTCAATGTACAGAGTTTCTTATATGGCTTCAATGGTTAAACCGACCAAACTGTAACTATGGGGTGTCTGCTGCAAAGTGTCCTTGAGCCAAACGCTGAAGCTCCTACAAACATCAAACTATGGAAAAAAAAGGAAAAAAAGAAATAGAGACATAAATCACTGATGTAGAAATAGTGCAAAAAAACCCCGACAAAAAACACTTTGCTCAGATGAGAAGCCAACAACTGAGACATGCAGGTGCACAATTAAAACATCACAATGATTTGCAGCAATTATCTTTGATTACCCTTCTCCCTCTCACTGACAAGACAGACTATCACTAATCACTGTGCTAGATCCAAACTTTAACAAGTGCTTACAATTACAGTGATTGAGGAAGCTTAGGTGCCGTGCTGTTGTGTCATTTGTCCAATGTTTACATAGCCCTGAGAATATGATATAAAATAACAATAGCTTTATCTCAACAAAGGTAGCCTACCAGTTACATGTAGCGGTTAGAGAACTGTACCATTTCAGCTGCACTACTGTTTGTGTTGTCTTCTGTCTGTCACTACCCTTCTCTTGTCTTAATGTCAGCGGCTTTGGGTCCCTGAAAAGCACTATAAAAATAATAATAATAATAATAATAATAATAATAATAATCATTATCATTATCATTATCTGGGATGGATGAGTTTAACCATGTCTCCGACAGGATAGTGGTGCAGCAGTTTCTCATTTCCTCTGGTCGTTGGATGCAGCTTCAGATGGTCAGTATATCGTTTGAGTTACAAATCAAAATTTGGTATGGAAGATGAATAAGATGGTCCCTACAGCTATGAAATAGCTGTAGGGACCAGTGCTCATGTGTTTGCCCCGTGGCCCTAAATATTAAAATGAGTGCTCTGCGGGAGATGGACAAAAAATGTCTATGCCCTTTGCACTTCGGAGATTTTCCATGTTTACTTGGCCATTTATTCAGCTCTTGCTTTATTAAGTGAAAATGAGCAATGATAGCAGCCACTTCAGATGGATAATCAATTCTGTGAAGGCTGTTTCAATTCTGCTAGTGGCTGAAGGATGTTTTGTATCTGAAAGAGAATAGATTAAGATCTCCATACACAATAATATATATTATGATACTTCCATATAAGGTTTCTTGTCAGATGCGGGAACAACTTTTTGTCAGTGTTCATTCATAAAGCTTGAATAAACTGTTTTCCCAGAACCTTATTAACTGAAGTTAACCCTCAACTTAGCAGTTGAGGGTGAACCCTGAACATTTCTGGACAAACCATACTGTAGTTCCACATCTGCAAATCTCGCTAAAGTCAGGCATAATAACCGAGTCCATTTTCAAAGTGTAATTGTTGACACAGCTGATGAAATAGTAACAGGAGTGATTCATCACTGTCACTGCATCATTACTGCAATAATTTAACTGAGCATGGGTCATCAAAACAAGCCCCAGCAAACCAGGATTCATTCATCTTTTTGCTGTCACTCTCTCGCCTTCTAATTTAAAATGAGAGGCACTGATGTTTTCATGTGAGCATCATCAGCTTCTGGATAACCATATCTGATTGATTGAGTGATTAATTGATTAGTTCAATAGGGGAATGGATTGTTTGCCTGATTGATTGATTGATTGACTGATGGGTCACAGGCAGGACCGATTGTTTAGTGTTATGAGGCATAACTTGAGAGAAGGTCTGACTGCTTCAAAAAAAGAAAGGATCCCTTGTTAACGGCCGCAAATGTAATAAACCACAAACGTTATAAATATATGCAGCTTTTAATATAATAATCCTGCAAACGTAATACATTTTCCACAAACGTATAGCCGCTGCCTACTACAAACGTAACACGTGATTTCCCACAAATGTAATAACTATTATGTTTGCAGAGATTTATTACGTTTGTGGGGAAGTGAAAATCTTCAATTTTCAATTGTAATAAAATGTAATAACGCAATGAATAATGGTCGTTGTTGTTGGTTGTTGTTCCGCCATGTCTCTATTTACACATCCCACTATTCGGACATCCCTCTCTATATAAACATGCCGGTATTCCGACACGTTTTGGTACCGTCTTTTTTTTTTTTTTCTTTTTTTTTTCAGCTGCGTTACCCAGGCGTGTTTCTCTCTCTCTCTTTTTCATTTCAGCATGCCTATCACCGGTTTGATGAGGGAGTGATGTTCTTAATCTCAACCACTAAACTATCAAGTCACACACAAAACTGACACACATGATAAACAAACAGAACTATGTTACAGTTTGTTTGTCAAGTTAACCTGTCACCTTCAGCACCACGGACAGCGCCGCGGATGAGCCACAGTGTCTGCATGGGCTCTGGGTTTAGGGTGTAAAACTGCTACTCAATCTTTGGTTAGGCCTACGGCGAAAAGACAAAAATGGCGTACACCTTTTTCAGATCTATCAAATTGTGCGTACGCACAACTCTACGCAATTTCTCTTTGATAAATCACACCGGACCCAAGAGTGGTGCGCACTTGAACACACCTCATATTCCGCCAATTAAAACAATGTAAAGCAGGATTTCCAGGATACCATTCCTTTGCATGCCTTTCCACTAGAGTTACAGCTCTACTTGACTTGGTTTAGGTCATTTTCCATTACTATTATTCTCTCCTCTCGTCAGCTCCAAACACACGTGCACCTCGTTAACTCAGGTGACAGAATAATAACAGTCTCAGTAGATCAGTGTGCGCTGCTGCCGGTGTGTTTTTAAACTTGGCGGGTTTGATCCTTGTCGGACGTCACACTAGAGTTTTTTTTTCTTCTTCTCTCCAATAGGCCTATGTAGCCTATTTGTGTATGAGAAACAGTGTCTCAGGTGAAAAAAAAAATCTGAAGGACATGTCTATGGCTATAACGTAATCAATCAATGTCGGAAAAGCGGAATGTTTGAAAAATAGTAAAGTGCTGCTACTCCGACAATGAGTGCCGCTACTCAGCAGGATTTTGCACGGCCAGTATGCTATTAGTAGGTATAAACAACAACAACCAACACAACGACCATTATTCATTGTGTTATTACATTTTATTACAATTGAAAATTGAAGATTTTCACTTTCCCACAATCGTTATACGTTTGTGGAAAATATATTACGTAAATATATTGATTATTACATTAAAAGCTGCATATTTTTATAACGTTTGTGGTTTATTACATTTGCGGGCGTTACATTCCTTTAATGATATTTGATTGCAAATGCAAATGTTTATTAGAATCAAATTAAAATCTCACTGGCTGTGTCAGTATATTTATCAGGTAAACAATCTCAACCTTCTCACCTGACATCAGTATACAGTCCCTGCTCCAAGACCCTGCATACTGTACCATTTTTACACCATAGTGCTATATATTTTCCAACTGTTGCACCGTTTTGCCTTTTCCAATCACGTGATCTTGCATCATAGTGTCACGTAATCCCATTAACTACACTAGACCCTCTGAAAATGCAAGTCTTTAAGCTTTACGGCTTTCCAGGTTGATTTACAATAGGAGAGCAGGTATGAGGTTTTTCAAGGACACAGCATAGAAGGAAACTTGGATTTTGATGGTCAAATGTCTGTGGCTGCAGGGATCAAACCCGCTCAAATTCGCTATCAACCATAACAGCTTCCACAGCACGTCATCCACTTTCAGTCCTAGCAGAATAAAATAACAGCATGTGTGTTGCTTTCTCCTATGCTGCCTCCCACAGATATGTCGACAACACAGACACAACACTCAGCCCACCTCATTGGACACAGCATTCTGGCTCGCCACCATTTTCTAGCTACTAAATGTCACAGCGAAAGGAATGCTGTGGTTTATGAGCACCTGGATGGAGAACAAAGAAATGAAAAAAAAAAACTGGCTGGAGAGAGGGAGAAGAAGAAGAAAAAAACATTAAATTAATCCTCTAAAAGCCTTTTAGCAATATTGGCCTCTCACAGCGATCTGGTAGCACACAGAGACCACTTCCCATCATTTAATTCCAGCTGAAATTTAATTTAGTCTGAGAGCTATTCATTTTGTTAAATGAATGCGCCGCCCACCCCCAAACCATCAGCACCCCAACATGCATACATATGCAACACACACATACTTGTTCTCGTGCACATACAGTACACACATCCTCAGATGACTCAGTGGTATCTCTGTGTCCATTTCATTTTGGCATGGTGTATTTTTCACAGCAAATGACTCACAAGTTAAACTAACACCTATCAATATTAGCCACACACACACACCGTACAAGTACAACACAGGGATTTCGTGACAAGGACTATATGCTGAGTCACTCCGCCTCTTTGCGTAAGTGCACTTCAAGGAAGACTTTTATTTGTACTGATCTGATCTTGTTGCAACTTCTCTCATGCGTCCCATGCATCAAAAAGCAGTGTGTGTGTGTGTGGGTATTTGTATGTGTATGTGTAAGCGTGCATGGTGCCATGGTGGAGCAAGGTATAATGGTAGTGACAACAACATTTTAACCTCTGCAGTTTGACCTTAAGTGTCCACCTTTTGTGTGATCTCAGAATATGATATTGCATCATTTTCTCCTCTTCATCCTCCCCTTTTTCCAGACATGGTCATTACTTTGCCTTATAAAACATGGGAGCAATATGTCATTACAAAAAAAAAATAAAACTCAGCAAAAGTCACATGTCAGAAAAGGGTTGAACATATTTGTGATGTTATGGGCCCCGAACACGGGACCACGCGGGACAAATACAGTGGAAGACAGAATGAAGACACGGAGTGATACATGTGCCATCCAAGTTGCATCTGTTTAATTCTCACATGTTCAAAATATAGCATTAACTCTGCAATGTCATATTATCATCCATTTCACGTCTTTTAATCACACTGTATACTATAAATTTATAGCACAAATTACAGTATCATTTCACTGTGGTTAACATGCAGCTTTGAATGTGATACACACTTAACTACAAGTGGACTCACGGAGGATGTACATCAACATTTTCATCTGTATACAGTACAAATCTTCCATAAGCTACTATGATTAAATTAACATAAATGAAATAAAACCATGTGCAAAATCAGTTGTGTGCGTTTCTCATTTGCAGGTGTGAGACGTGTGTGTGTAGTAATTATGAGCAGTCTAGAGCACACTGGACCGCCTGCAAGACAAAGGCAGGGGCAACAAAACACCCACTTTGCCGTCTGCAACAGCGCAGATTTTCGACTTCCTTAACAACAATAAACATACGCAAATGACAATAAAACTTACTCTTAGTGTATGTAAGCACAAACGAAAGCATAAACAACGTAAAATTATCAACCATCGTCAAGTACTGACCTGTGAAACAGACAGAGTGAAAGACAGAATGCAGACACCGTCCAGGTTGCATCTGGGGAGTGGGCGCAAGTCCACACCTGAGACTACCCGAATGGCAACAGTTCCAGCCTCAAAGGTTCCACTTACTAGTTTCCCCCTCTTTCTCTTACTCTTAATGTCCATTAAATTCAAAATAATGTGGTGACACATTCTTGGGTTCACTACAATGAGCTGAGCTTGAAGAAATTTGGTCACTTAAAGTGGAAATTATTTCCATCATGTTCAATTCTCTTTACAGCATGTGATAAGCAAGCACGTACTACAAGGAGTGAGAAGCTTGTGATGGTCTGTCATTAAAACTGCATTCGTGTGCATTGCAACATGCATTAGATGATATATAAACAAAGTGACAGTTTTTTCATTGAAACAGCCAAACAACCATTGATCTAGCTAAAATGATTTGATTGGCTGCAGGCCATATTTCTCCTAAATACCTCTGTGACAGACAGAAGTTTGTAATATTTTAAGAGCCTTGGCCTTTTTATATACCACCTGGTGAGGAAATCTCCACATCAAACATTCCTCTTGATGCCTCAAGAAGCTGGGCTAGCAACTTGTCCCCCAAAAAAACACACACACGCAGGCACGCACACACACACACACACACGCACACACGCACACACGCATATATACACACATACCCTGCCCACCACACCAGCTGATCAAAGCTCCTGTTTGAAGCTTATCCATTGGGAATTCCAGTCAGGCAGCTCCAAAACCCAAGATTCCAATGTATTCTGTTCAAGAGGATTGTTGATCAGAGGATCTGAAGAAGCCATTTTACAGACACAGGGTCAGCACTGGTTGCCGCCATGTTACTGTAAGAGACAAAAATAAAAGAGTTAATAACATTTAGCATTTTAACCAGGAGTTAGGCCTACATGTGATAAGATATCATTATTTATCCTGAAATGCAGATTACATTCTTGATCGCTAAGCACAATATGTCATGAAGTTCACTGTATGCGACCATTCACTGTCATGAGCAGATGGCGAAGGTTACATCACATAAACTCAGCTGGGTGCAGCATAGTACTGTAATCACACTTTTCCACTGTATTATGGAGCACACTGAAAGCAAATACTTATACAGTATATGGGTAATAGCAATTCAGCTTACATCACTGTGCTTTCTGTAGCAAGTCATATGGGACAATACTGTTCAGTATGTAGCCATCAAGTTACAGACACAATAAAAAATAGAAGAAATACCTTAATGACCCAAATATAAGATATTATTATCTCATAGCGTGGTGAATGTGCAGGTCACAACTTGTCCACAAGAGTGTTTTGGAGTTGTTAGATTGTGTATTTGATCAGTCTGATGAGGGAAACCAAGAAATCCCATGAACCTCAGTAGCATAGCTCTGAGCAGTTCTATAAATAGCTAGCACCGACAATTAAAGGTAACAAACCTACTCCTGAAGGGTTATGGCAATGGGCCAATTTGCTAAAATGTTGGACTATCCCTTTAATACAAATGGTTTGTTTTTTATTATTATTTTACTTTCTCCCAGAAACTACTGTAACTGAAATATTGATTCAGATCTCAAACGTCACACTTTCCTGGAAAAACACTGCCCACATCCTGGCAAGCAGCCTATCCACCTGCGGAAGTGTCTGTGAGCAAGGCAGTAAACCCTACGCACCTCCAGGGTTGTTGTTACTTAGCAGACTCTGCAGAGGGGTCAAGCAAAGGAATTTGCCCACAGTGTTGAAACGAAACACTGTATTCTTGTTACATTTTTAACTGCATCACTGATGGATAACCGGCTGCTGGTGGGCAGAATCTGGCAGGAGATCAACCACGGGACTGCACTTGTCAAAGCTTTTCACATTGCTGGAGAAATGCTTCTGCAGTAATTAAATTGAATTCCTTCCTTCCTTAGCCTTTTGACATGATCATTTTCTTTATCTTACACTGCAACATTTGTCAGTAATACCTGCACACTGTTGCACAATGTTGAATTGACATGAGACGCCACATCCAAATGTCCTGAATCCTCAAGTCTGTAGACAAACTGCCCTTGGAAGAAACCTGCCAAATCTGCTCCACAGATTTTTGAGTGTTTGTTATGTAACACTAAATCGGTTACTCAGCTGTACTCAGCTCAGTGCTGAGATTGAGCCGAGAGTGCCACTTTTTTTACCCTAGTGCTGAGCTCTGAGGTCTTTGCTAACTGGGTTGGAAAATGCACTAATGGCAAGTGCAAAGAGGAGCGGGCCAACAGTGGGCCCGATATCCAGTTGTTGTAGGACTGAGGTGTGTGTGTGTGTGTGTGTGTGTGCGTGCGTGTGATGGTAATACTTACCAGTGGCTGTCAAGCATCAGAGGTGCCCTTGCTCGCTCTGTATGGTATGTCTCCCTTTCTTTCTTTTGACCCCATTACAGTAGATGTCTAACCTTTGCTATTCATACAGGAAAAGCAGAACTTATCGCTCAGCTGAACTGTGGATGACCTGCTTTCACAGTGAATGTATACATCTAGGTGTGTGTGTGTGTTCTTTGAAGACTTACATATTTTTGTGCACTCTTCTCTTCATATTGTACCAGAATAAGAAATAAGTCCCCTCAAGCATAAAAATAAAATCAAAAATCGCCTTTACAAAAACAGTACGCAGATTACCAACAAGTATTATGTGCCTATGTGTCAGGAGAAGTAAAATATGCATAATTACAGTTTTGCATAAGCAATAATGAAGTTGTGTGGAATTTAAATGATTACATTTACCCACCATGTATGCTTGACATTCGAGAGAGGGGGTAAAATTAATTTCCGGATCCCCAGTGAGGTCAATGCTTTCAGTCTACAAACAGTGGGGTGCTGCCGGGCCCACAAACTAAAATATATTAACATCTGACATCAGAGACAGAGCTTATGGCTTTATCTGGAAGGCACAGCTGAATTGTTCTCTTCCACTGTTGCAACAGTGGAAGCTATTATGTTCTGTGGGTTTTGATGTTTTTTTCACAGGATGTGTCAAGAGGAATTATTCTGAAACATCTGTATGTGTAAGGGCGTTCATACTATTACAACTGCAGAGCTATTTTACTACCAATACTTGTTGGGAGGGTTACTTTTAAAATGTATTCTCCTACAGATTACTGATTACATGTCCTAAAATGTAATCTGTATTCTGTAATGTATTTGGATTATTCAGTAATGTCTTCTGAATACTTACTGTATTACTTTTAGTTTACCTCAAAATCATCTGTGACTCTCGGACACTGCATTTCCATTAGAGAATGGTCTTACTGTACATATGATCTTATATGGGTTACTGTGCCTCCTTTGAATTCGTCACATCACAGTTTATTTTGTTATTGATCACCCAGCCATTTTTTTTTTAAATCGTCAATTATATAAAATTTGTATGATTAAAACAGAGCAGCTTTCTCTGCTCTACAGTGCATGTCCAGAGCAACCGGTTCACGCCTCCATTAATTTCTGATAATGGACACCTCGTCGGGCATTATCCCTATGTTACAGTATACGGCAAAGATACTGCCCAGACAGAATATTTTATCCTTTTGTAATGCAATGATGGCTGCATGTATACATAGTTTAGCAACGTTTTTAGCAAACTTTATGTAGTTGATAAGCTTAAAAACTTTAAATGGCTTCAACTATTTACAGCTTCCTAAGTGAAGAACATGTGGTGCAAAATGGGAGATTTCCTCAATTGATTGCATTATCACAGAGGTGTGTGTAACAGCTTTCAATCACAGCTGAGGTGAGAAGCTCCCTCTGAGGCTGGAATGGAAAGGTCATAACCTTGAAATAAATATAAAAGAAGACCTGAAAATGACTCAAATTGATACATTTACAACCATTACACAGTGGATCTCACACTGAAGACATTACATCATCCTCTACACAAAGCCACTGTGAAATAGGGTCAAAAAAGCTGTATTATTTTAATTTCATGTCATGCTTTTTTATGTATTCAGGTAGTTTTTCAGACTCAAAATGGTTTATGGGAGAAATGGGAGGACTCCTTTTCCTAATGCAAATGGCAGGCAGAAGCAAGTCCTTAACAGTGGTCAGGATTATAGGAAATCTGATTTTCATCTCAACAAACATTAGTATTACTGTTCCACTGGTAGGAAATAGCATCTACCAGCTGTCTCATGAGTTTAAGATACATCGATCATAAACTAACGGTGATAAATTGCTGCTGAAAAATGCGACTTGTAGCACCTTTGAAATCACTTTGCACATAAATCGCACCTGACTTAATTTAACAGTGTCTGCACATTGTGGTAGCACCACAGATACCTTGCCAAAGCTGACATTGGTATTTGAGCTGAGCCCATATAGAGTATATTGTCTATTGATTTACCTACTCATCTGCTAACCGCTGCTGTAGTCTGGACAGTCTATGAACCCATGTGAAGGTCATCCACTCTCCCACTGACTGACTTGCCACACAGGCAGCCGGTATCAGTTTGGCTTGATGTCTGCCTGGGGGCTCCCAAATCCTCTCTCAACCCTCCACCTCCACCCCCCCTGCTGGTATGAGGCCAGGCAGAGGTGTGATGGCTGTGGGCATCTTGCCCCTATTCCCCTCCACAGTTTGTCAGAGTCTGTCCTGGAAAAGGTCGAAGAGTGTCAACATTTTTATGACGGCACAGGAGAGTGCAAGACTGTCTGCGAGTTGTTGAGTTGTTAAGTGAAGTTGGAAAAGAGCACATGATTGTTTTTGGAGTCATTTTATGTGACTACAAGTCACACATAAGTTTGCATGTTGAAGGAGTGACTATTATTCAGTACCTTTCTCAAGATGGAGAGTGAGGTGACGAGTCTCATAAAAGGTGTAGGACTGTGTTCTCAGTTGGAGGTCAAGGTAACATCAGTGTTTTCGTGATACATACTAACACCTGTGAGACCTGAGCCGTGAAAATAAGCTATTCTGACCAAGCCAAGTCAATTGCATTTACGTCAGAAAGCCGAACATGTTTTTTTACAAAGTGCTTCATCGTGACCAGAGGCCATGCACAAAAAAAACAAAAAACTTGGTGGATATTGCTGCTGTAAACGATACAGTATGCTGTTCAAAACCTGACATTCAACTTACAGGTATTCTGAGCTTCACACCATTAGTTGAAGACATGACAAAATACACAGCCAGATGGCAGTCCACACTTTTTGTCATTGCTCAATACACAATCATGAGTGTTGGAACTCACACTGAAAACAGATTGCCTTAACAAAAGCTGGCTGATGTTGCATGTTGCTACAGGTACAAGATGAAAAACAAACCATGAAGGCTTATTATAAGATTATCCTCTGAGACAAGATTTCAGAGCTCCAGGAAAGCAAATAATTACTGCAATGAACTATCTTTATACCTGTAAAAAGAATTAGCTGGATTGTACACATTCTATACCTGACATATAGTGTAGGTGACATGTGCTGTATGCTAATCAGGATTTTCACTTCCATATCAAGTCAACTGCACTGCAAAACATAGTCCTGGTTGGCGTTGCAGTGGAAGTTGAAAGTGGATAAAGGTCTTTCTACTAAATGACCCTGTGATTTATTTTGCAGACCTGCATGGTGGCACCCCTTCTGCAATTTTCCTTTCATAAATAAAATGAGAAAACAGGCAGGTTGCATCTGATGAAAAAGCCCAGCAGTGTTCGTTTAGCATTGTATACCAGCTATAGAGGCAATAACACTTCCAATATCATTAATGTGGTAATGTCAGTGTGAGTTGTAAGCAGCTGCCTTTAAACACAGTAATTAGTCATTGCATGTTTCTTTTCATTTTGTGGTAACTGAAGTGCACCCTCAATAAGGCATGTACTGTTTGTGGCATCAATGGCTGGAATTCCGTGAAATGTAAGATTTCAAAAATATTTCCCCTGCCACGGCATGTCGAGCATATTGAGCTGTTCAGCTGAGGGTAAAATGCCAGACAGCGTCTTACTCGATTTGTATTGACAAGGTTTCAGCCATAGGCTACTTCAAAGCTTTACTATATGATGTTTGCAGTATGATGGTGAATTGGCCTTGGGGTATTCCCTTTGGTGTGGAAGAAGGGAAACCTTTGGAATGATAACATTCTGATTGCTGTATATAGCCTCTGAGTATAGGGAATTGACCACAAGTGCTTTCACTGCCGTGATGATCTCTCTCCCTCTCTACTGCTTGATTTCTCAGTTGGTTGTTTGCAGGTGTGCCAGAGTGGAGAGGCCCATCCATGATAGTTGGCTGCACCTGCACAGGAATAGCGACCGAAGGTGTTAAAGGGCTGTTTGCCTTAGAGCTTCCCTCTTTCCCTCTTGCTCAACAGCCAGGACACCATCCCCACAGGCTGCACTTTAGTTTGGTTTGTGTTAGTTTTCCTTTATTTTTACCACCTACCCTTTACTCATTCATATTATGCATCACGCCACTGATCCCTGACCGTTCTCATGTTTCATTTAGTTACATGTTCAGTTTAATAAATCAGCTGTTTCAACCTTCAGGCATGTGTGTGGAACAACTGAGGTCTGTAACACTGCGTGGAGAAGTACACTTACTGGAGAGCACTGCATGGGCAATTTGGGCATACACAAGTACTTATTTTTACTCACCAAACTATATGGTTTAGTAGAAATATGCTAATTCCAATCAAGGCAACGTGCACAAAAGATATGGCTCCCAAAAATATTTACTCTTCACTATCTTTGAGTATGTGTACATTTACTACAGTTGTTTTTTTTGTGCATACCACAACACTAAAGGAACATTTCAGTTCAGTTCCCCCACACATCTTGTACATTCCTCCATACATTTCTTAAACCCTGTCTCTTACCAAAATGTCAAGTACACCCCAAATTGAAAATGGCAGAGAGTGGGAGAATGACAAGCAGGAAAGGGCCGTCCGATGCAGGACTTGAACTGGGGCCGCCTGCACCGAGGACTGAGCCTCGACATGGGGCGGCTCTACCCAGAGAGCTAAACGCCGCCCCTGAAATCCTAAATTTATGAATAAGATTTATCACAGATGAATCATATTGCTTTCAATGCCACGTCTAGTTTTTGTATATCATTTCAGTTAGGGATTAAAGACTGAATCAATATTTGATGTTACCACACTTTGTTTTTGAAACGGTACCAATTCTTCTAGATAGCATCTCAGGTTTTTGGCAGGAGGGTTGTTCCAAGCGTCTTGGAGAACTTGCTACAGCCCTGTCCTTGAAGTCAGGACTATGTGCGGCCTCACTGTTGCTTGTCACTGAAGAAGGTAAGTTCCCAAAACGACTTGTGTTTTATTGTATGTGTACAGTCCTACAGCAAGTAAATAAAACGATGGCAGATAACCAGGTATGTGTATTCACCCGTTATCTTGCTTTCCTTGATGTCATTGATCCTGTTACTTATTTTTGCAAAGTGTGATGTGACTCCTCCATTCAGTTCAGTGCTAATATTTATGGTATTGATCGTTGGCTCAAAGGCGCAGAAAAGAGTTTTCTACTCACATCCCCTCTTGAGTTCTAACAGCTTTGAACCTCTGAGTGACTTTGACTGAGTTTAACTCTATGGAAACAACATGATTTATCTCCATGGCTCTCTTGTCCAAGGCCCATCTTTAAACTGGAGTGTCAGTCCCTCAGGCGTCTCAGAGGGGACCAAGCCGTCTTCAGCCAGCCACTGTGCACATTTTGCCACACTCTTTCTCCCTTTTTATAACCAACTTTGGGAAGATTTGGTTTTCAGAAGATGGATTACAGAGCCGACATCGTTCCATCTGCCATACATTTCCCTCTCTTGTTGCTTTGCTGAATCATTAACTCGGACCCTCCTTGACAACCACTGTGTGTGGATCCTTGGCAGTTTCAGACCCTACTATTGTACGGGCATTATTATTCATGACCATAGTATGTTTTGACCTGACTTGACAGTGTAACCTACCTTGTATTTCAGATGGTGTATATATACACACACTCACTCCAGAATAGAGTGGCCCAGAATGTGTGTGTGTGAAGGTGTGTGTGTGCAAGTCATGAATTTTTAGACTGCCCCTGCGTTACTCAGGCTTTGTACATTAATTCTTTGGTAGCACGAACAGGCCAGTCAACTCTCATTTTGCAGAACAGGCACGTAGGGGAGGGAATGTTCTTTAGTTTAACCTTGTCATAGAGGCCTATGAGATGCCAAAGACAAAAGCCTTGCAGTGCTGGCAGAGGCCACCTCCAACGTTATTGTTTTCTTTGGCAAGACTGCAGTGAAATTGACCTGACATTACGCCTGAACCTCATGTGTTCAAACACCTTCCCAAAGGTAAAGGATGTCAAACATAGCACATATAGTTTGACTTTACTGAAAATTTACTCAATGCACCCTCTCGTTAGATCTACAGTAGGACCTGAGTAGTCTACATCATACCTGTATTGTATCCAAAAGCACTTGTAAAGCAAGCACAGTTACACAGATTTCACTTCACTGTTTGTAATAATATTTTTGAGGCCCCACCACCAATACCGACACACACACAAATGAGTGGTGTTATTCATTATTCTACACAAAATCAAAATAGTAGTTGTGAAAAAAATGTGACAACTGTTCTGCATATTTCAACCACATCTAATGGTCTTCATCAGCAGATGGAACTAAATAATCCATGACAGTGAAGGCTTTGAGCTGTGTGAAATATGCAGATCTGTAAAAAATAAAATAAAAAAAGCTTTGTATGTGTCCATGTGTACTCCAGTGATTTAACACTGCTCTTCTACACAGGTTAGGGACTCACAAGAGACTTGATTGAAGAAAGTATGGTCCACAATCCCCGGAGCAGTTGCCAATATATATCCTGGCTTTCGCTGCCCAGTGGTGTCTTTTGTTTGCTAAGAGCCAACGTGTTTTAGAAGCCACACATGTGGCTTCCCAAAACCCTCGTTTGGATCCAAGCTATGGATCTACTGTATAATCAATGTAAAGTAATCTTGACTGCTGAGAAAATAAAAGCATAATTGTTACAAAACGACATTGAGTTAATGTTTTTCTTGGACTGGTGTATGTATTGGACAGAGTATATTTGACACAATATTCTGAAAAAAAAATTGTGATGTGAAACTCATACTGTATGTTTATGTTGTTTTACAAGTGGTGTGGACACAACAGCAATTTACAGTGGGCACACAATACAAATTAATTTGCATAATGGCAGATTTGTTTTGTTTTTGCTCAAGAGATTTAAAAAATAATCAACTTACTACAGATTTATAAAAAAGGTATTGAAAGGAAATATGGATTTGGTTTTAAGCTAGGTTATTATGTTACAATGGTAGCTTCAAAGTGGGGACCGCTGAGCACTAAACCTAGTACTGTATATATTTGATGTGACAGCTGATAACATGCACATTATATTTAGCGTCTTGTTTCTTCACACGTCACTCTGAAAAATGTGCTCATCTCACCAAATGAGTCAGAGACCAGATGAAGGTCCTATTATAGATTGGTGTCAGTGTTAAATTGTGATTATTTGTATTTTGTCCCTCTTCTTTTTTCATCACACATCTCTTCAGCTTTGCATCCCACCAGGTTGGGCACGTGTCATATTTGTATTACCGACATTCCTCTTTCGTGAGAAACTAAATATCTGGCTTGAATATCTTACTGTAAGTGGTTGTGATTAGTGATGCATAAGATAGACCTTCACAATCCCCAGTTTGTATATAATAATAATTACGATCTACACCAGCAACTATAGGTTAATGATAATCATCTTCTACCACATTTTTTGTAATTAGCATTTCATTTCCACAAGGGAAGCCATCATCATCTATGTTACTGTAGGTGCATATATTGACTGAGAAATCTCACAATCAGATACTCAGATAGTTAAGATTCTTCTGGTGAAATCACTGGAAATTCTTATGTTCCTGATTTTCTCCTGCCCTGCAAAGAACGCCATGTCACATTTTCTTCAACGGCAAATTAAAAAAATTCTGTTCAATGGTCTGTCAAAAGATAGGTGTTGTCTTAAGTTTGAAAGCTGTCCCTCAGAACAATTCAGGTTATTTTAGAACAAAGCCCATTTTCAGGATGGTAGGAATTTTATTCTAAAAAGAAAAATTCCAAGTGCTTTTTAGCATCAATGTAACATAATCAGCTTATTGCAAATTGAGCTTCTGTCCAACAGTGGATCTTATAAGATTGTCAATGTTTCATCACAACCTTGTACAGAAAGCACATGGCACCTATTTCTCCTTGGCATGTACCATTTTCATTGTACTGTACAGTCAGAATCAGTGTGACACTGATGGGGTGAAGTCAGCGGTGTACCAGTTTAGGTGTCTGGTGAATACACGACACTGTGCAGATGTAGAAACAGTTGAAAGAAAGAAAAAAACAGCATGACACTGTGATGGAACTGATCTAAAGGAGCTTTTTATAGTGCTTGCAGAGCTGAACCCAGGTGCTCACGCATCACACTGATTGCACAGATTACACAACCACACCTACCAATTAACTGCAAGGGGGCCGTCACATCAGTTATTATCAGCAGTAAGACTGCATCAGTTGTTTCAGCTAATGACTAAATATTACATACATTTATGATAAAATGACAAAGCCCCTCTTGATTATAGGAATTATAGCCACAAAGAAAGGAGGGCAGGTTGGCTCTGGATCAACAACCCTGGATTTTGACAAAGGAAAATACTGTTTTCTTTCTCCAAGAGTCAATATTGGCTGTGGCAATATAGTCATTTTTAATTCAAACCAAAAAGTCATTAATTCCACAACTGTCGATTGTGCAAATGTACTGTATATACAGTATATACTATGTAAGAGCCATATAAATACCAAATCTTTTCTTTTAATTCTCTCCTGTAACCAAAACTTCCTGGCTGGCTATATGCTCATCTTTATTGAGGTTCACTTGAGCTCTAAATTAGCTCATTAGCTGCCTAATTGGACAAATTAAAGCCCCATTCAGGGATACTTTGGCTTTCAGATGTTCTGTAGGTGCCTTTTAAATCATCTGTCGACTCAGATGGTGAAAGGAGGACAAATTTGCCAAGTGGAGCGAATAATTGCTTCAGTTGAGTACTAGGAAAAGCTGGCAAACAATAGGCCAGTGCGTGCAGCTAACAGGCAAGACTACGCACCCTCCCCGGCATTGACAACTCACAGCGCTGTGATCTTGTGATTTTCTGAGGAGGGTTGGAGGACTGGAGTGTTGCAAAGCTGAAACTAGAACATTTCCTCGCAGAAATGCAGTGCCATGCTGCCGGTGCGTGATGTTTGTCAACATGGGATAACAAACCCACAGCCTTAACATTAGGGGCCTAAGATGCAGGTTCACATGGGTATCTTTCAGTTACCCAGCTTCACCTAACTGAACAATCGCAATTGCGCTAAGTAGTCACACGCCGGTGGTTATCAACTCGGTAAGTCAACCCAGGGTTTCCCACAGCACGTTCACAAGAAATGGGTGGAGTTTGCAGCATCTGACCATGCAGTCACAGACATTGACATGTGTGACATCAGCTGCAACCAGTGTTGTGCTAGTTACTCAAAAATAGTAACTAGTTACAGTTACTAGTTACTTCATTAAAAAAGTAACTGAGTTAGTAACTCAGTTACTTAAACACTGAAAAAGTAACTTTTCCGTTACTTTAAAAGGTTTTTTTTTCCTAATGCTCCCATTAAGGTTATGAATTCCCCTCTAACCCCATGTCAGTTCTGTAGCTACTGATGCTGATGAAAAAACGTGTTCTTATCTGTTAAATGTTATTATCATCATCATGCTGCATGTCAGCATGCAGGCTACAGCAGCTTGACCCAACAGAACTGCAAAAAAAATCTTGAGGATAGGCCTACGTCTTATTTTGACCGAGTTACATTCAATGACCGTAATAAATTCACTCCAGCGGTTGTTGTTTTTTTTTCCCCTCGATCGATCAGCTGTGTTTACCCAGAGCGGTCGCTCTGTGTTTACCGTTTCAGACGTCCGTCTGTCGGACTCCAATACCGCGGCTGCTCGGGTGGAGTGGGCTCGCTGTGACTCTGGAGCTGTGTCCCGGTTCAGGAGCTGCAGCCTGAACTGACACAGCTTCGGTCTGGGATGCTGCGTTAGCTAACGTTACCTTAAAGTCCTATGGAGCGGGTTTGATTAGGCTGCATGTGGGACGCTAGAGGGCGGCCACCAAGCGCTTTGTTTCTCACATGTGCTCTGTCCTTTCAATTCAATGAAACTTTATTGATCGCTGAATGTTATCAGAGAAATTCTAATATTGACCGTAGACCGGCTCTGATGTTATGGGAAGTGTGTGCCGCTGTAAAATCTCACCAATAGGAACGGAAAGGAACGGAGTAACGCAGTGTTTGGTAACGGGAACGGAGTTACTGATTTAAAAAAACAACGCGTTACGTTATTAGTTACTGAAAAAAGTAACGGCGTTACGTAACGGCGTTACTAATAACGCGTTACTACCCAACACTGGCTGCAACACAGAACATTTGACTTTAAAATTCACTAAACCTGATTAAAAAAATGAATCTTACTTCCAAACAGACTCTTTCCTTTGGGTGCGATCCCAAGGAAAAGTTAATGGCCAAGTGGAAAGGCTCAACTAGTCATACGTTTTGAGGTCTTGGATTTGATCATCAGGCAAGTTGTTGTACTTTGAAGTCCTCCCTGAGGAAAGATTGGAATGTTATAAGAAATAGAGTAAGATAGCTCAGGGAGTTAGAGGCATGTTTGGTAGCTTTAGGGCTGTTGGTTTGATCCGTAGGTGGTATATTGAATTTTGAAGTCCAAAATCTAAAAGGAAAGCGTCTGAATCTCTTTGAAAAGCTGAACTCAAAACTCTGTTTAAATAGCAGATGGGGTAAGAGGACGTCTCTGACTAAAAAAGCCCATGGTATTAAACAAGTGCTGGAAACGTTTCAGGTTGTGTGTTCAATTCTGATGGACTTAAAAGTCAAATACCAGGAACACACTGCATGTGTTGCATGTGTCCAACTGCTACTGCTGCGTCTTTTGTGTATTTATCTTAAATAAATAACGAAAAAGTTACTTTTTCAGTAACACATTACTTTTTGGTTTAAGTAACTGAGTTACTAACCGAGTAACTAGTAACTGTACTGTAACTAGTTACTATTTTTGAGTAACTAGCACAACACTGCTCATGAGTGTTTCATGCAGACAGTGTGTCCACTCCAACCCGTTTGTTTCAGCACTTGTGTTCTGAAATGAAAACCCAAGCATTTTACTGTCACAATGCACACACCACACAGACTGTTTCAAGCCTAATACGTACTGAGAAGTTCAGAAGTTGTTCAGAAGCTGCAACCCTTAGGTGCCAGTGATGCAATGTCTGGTTTGAAATCTGCCCATTTTCAGAACCTAGAGGATGAACACCAACCAATCCTGCAGCAGAGCATGAGGGATAGATTTCGGGCCAACATTCACAGAGACAGAAGCAGTAGATTATGTCATGAAAAACTATGAGTGATGAACATCCTGCCGCAATGTGGAGGAGGGTTTTAAATAAGTGTGTGTGTGTCTGTGTGTGTGTGTGTGTGTGTGTGTGTGTGTGTGTGTGTGTGTGTGTGTGTGTGTGTGTGTGTGTGTGTGTGTGTGTGTGTGTGTGTGTGTAGTTTGTCTACCTCTCATACTCTGTGACTGCACATCTACATCAGTAGCTCTAATATAACCGTTGTTGTCTTAATACCATTGATTTACATTTGACATAGTGTACAGGCCTGCACTTGTTACCATAGCTTTACTGATTTGAATCTGTGGTAAATTTGTATGACCCCTGGCATCATACTAAGGGTGGGTATATGTACATTGTATAGTGGCTCAAACAAGTATGATAAGAAGCTGAAAATGTGTGTCCTAACATGTGGTTGGCACTGTACAATTACACATTGAAAAGAAAACAACAGTTTCATTCTTTCTCTCTTCCAGTTGGTTATAGTGGTGAAGGCTGCTGAACACACACCAGCGTGACATCCCCATCTCAAGTGGTAAGACACAATTAATCCCAGGGACAGTGGAGACACACTGACAGAGCAAGATAAGGTATCGGCCAGTGTGCAGCACTCCACCTGACCTGTTGCACATGTGCCTACTGCAATTTAGCCCTCATGCCATATATAATGTATTCCTCTGCCTGTAATTCCATAGGGTTTTTACTGCTTGGTGCCCTTGTCAGGTCAATGTCTGAAGAACTGTCTTGCACAATGAATCAGTCTAATCATGGTTTGAAGAATTTTATACAAGGGATCTGTCTGAGGATATGGCAATACAGATAGCTAGATAGATAGAAAGCTCCCTATAAGTAGTTATGAAAAGTCCTATAACTGCATCTTAATGAGATACCTTTGTGAAGCTCTGACTCCACATGCAAGGATTTCAAAGACACAATATTTGCCTTCAGGTTGAACTACAAAGAGGAGTCCTCTAATTTTCCTTATGAAAGTCAGTTAATCACTTTCATGAAGTGCTGCCAGAATCAACAGAAAGTTTCTGATGGTATTCGTTTTTAGCCATTCAACACACGGCCTTTGATGAGAGCTTTTGTTTTACGGGCCCACGAGTTCCCACAAATTGTTAGCCATTCAACACACGGCCTTTGATGACCTTTCAATGAGCTTTTTTTCCATTTAATTAAGGGTCGGCATTCCGACATATTCAACTAAACGTTTGGAATGGCGGCCCTTCGGAATGGCACCCTGGAACCGAGTAGTAGTATTTATTTGTCCCCGTAGGGAAATTGGGTGATCCCATTGAGGAAGAAGCAAGCTAAATCTGGCAGTTCTACAGCGATGTTTTTATTTACCCAATACATTTAAGGCCCCCACATACTTGGGCGTATGTGTCTGCGGACGTCTGCACGTGCTCGAGGCGTACTCAATGCGTACCCAAAGCGGCCCTCCATTCCGACACGATGCTGTTCTGAAACACCCCCCCCACACACACACACACACACATACACACACTACAGCAGAGCTGATAGGGATTCAGTTTCCTGTTCAAGGGATGGAGAAGCACACTCTAATGCCATACCTTTCTCATTAATGACCAGATGACATAACCTGCTCCAATCAAGACCAACAACAACCACCATGGCTACCATAAAACATTCCCAATTTTCAGTGTGTTACATAGATCCCAGCTAAAGTGCAACAAACAATGTATATTTGTGTCTTTATTATTCAATCAAAAGAAAAGTTGATTTAAACAAAAAATATAATTTCAAAGAAAAAAAAGGGTTCAAACACAACACAACTTTGGGGGTCTCAAATATTTTTATTTTCATTCAAACATGTTTTTTTATTTGATTTGTTTGTTTCGATTGCAAATATCTTTTTTGTTTAAATCAACTTTCCGTTCCTGCATACAGGATCCCCCTCTGTCCTCTAAAATATAAACACTGATAATTTTGTTCAAGGGATGCCCAGCAAATAAGTAAACACTGTGCTGGAGGCTGAATGCAGGTCAAGCTTTATTGCCGAGATAATGACATAAACCGGAGCTGTTTTGTTTCTGTTATTCAGTTTCTCCATTTCCTCTTTGATGGGAGACGCCTATATAAGGGAGGAAAGGAAATTAACTGTTGAGAAGATGAACACAGTTTGAAAACACTGAATATCTTATCCCAAAACACATTTGTCGAAGGAAGTAGCTCAGTATTCCATCCATCTTTCCTTTTGAGTTGTTAAAAACACCCACAGTAACTTATTTAGGGCTAGTTTGCAAGGTTATTAAATGGGAAAGCGAGTCCCATGGAAATGCTAAAGCAGACAACCTTTAATTGTAATTTACTGCACACTAAATCAATATCCTTCCTAAATGAATCATTAGGGCTTAGCCTTTTGAGGTATTTAGTGTTTCACATTGTTGCCCCTGGCAGAGCAGCAGCAGCTCTTAATATTCCACTGCCTGATTAACAATTCAGGAGGCATCAAATTAAATGTAGGGGACAATGAGGTAAAGCCACACCAGGCCAAAACTTTCTATCGAATCTATGACCTGTTCTTGTGCTAAATATCTGTCAGTAAACTAAGATACTGTATTAGACTCAGCTTGATTTTGATTGTTTGTGTCTTTTTTTTTTTTTAACATTTTCCATTTCTAAGTTAATCAACTAACTAACTTTCTTTCCCCCCTTTTTCTAAACCACATCTCCTAAAAAAGCCTACAGAAAAGTCAGGGATTTAAAGTAGCAAACATGCTCATGAACTATTATCTGTACCACCGGCTAATTCTGAGCATGTTTTAGGCATGCAGAACCTTCTGGTCTTAGTAGCAACATACAATAGATCAAGCTGCTACTTTCATATTTCAGGTCCACTGAGACCTAATGCTTCATCTGCAGTCTGCAGTTATGTTGACAACGCAGGCTTTTATCTCCAGTGGCAGACGTTGAAGATGAGGATGTTAAATTGGTCACTTTATTGCCTCAGATGCATCACTTCAAGGTAAAACCTGTGCATGTGTGTATGTGTGTCTGTTGAAAGGGCAGCATCACAGTACATCTTGGTTTCAGTGGTTGTAAAGTTGACAATAAAAGCAGGGAGAATCATAGGGGATCCAGTTTTGTCTTCAGCTCTGCTTTTGTCAAGTTTCACACAAAGGCAGCATCTCTGCAGTGCTACTGTAATATGGCTTGCATCACCACCACAACACTTCTGATGAAGGTTCAACCTCTGAATACATGGAGAAGTTTTATGTAAGAAGATCATGTAGCAGACAAGATCTTCCAGTGTTTTGCTTTCCCTTCAGTGTGTTGATGTCATATCATGAGGAATCAAATCAAAAGTGTCATCACTTATCTTTTTTTATTCTAAAAATGTTTCACCACAAAGCTTTGGACTGGTGAGGAGTCCCAGACATGGGTCTTTCAAATTGTACAGAAAAGAAAACTTTGAACTTTTTAAAGGAGTTTTGAACAGATGTCGCAACGAAACATTAATCTTAATACCGATGCCATCTTTAAAAATCCAGGAAATACAAGCCTTTCCTGAATACACACTTAGCATGAGGAAATACAAAGGCTTGTGGCCAGCTTTGTTAAACTTTGCTGAATCTTATACAGACCAGAGGCAAGTCGCACAAACACAACAGAAAGCTTTAGAAGCTTGTGACTTTTAGATCTAAGTCACAGCAACAAAATTGAGTAAACACCAGATTGACGGGCAGGGAGAGAGAAGCCAAGCAGACAAAATACCGCTATTGTGTGAATGGGGTGTCAACATGTCCACCTGAAGTAGGCTAAATAGGTTTCCGTAAGATATGCAGTGGTAAAAATTTCTAATGCACTTTTCATCAAAAAATATCTCAGAGTGCTACAAAGCAAAGTATAAAAAACATACAATCCCTTACAGAAAAAAAAACACATTATGCTCATGTTTGCAGGCTCTCATCAGGACCCTGGCAGTGCTGTTCTCAATGTATGAAATACAAAAGTTGTTGAGATAAGGGTGATTCTTTGTTTGCAGCAACATTTTGGTGTTGTATGTTTCATGTTTTTATTATTTTATTATAAGACTAATTTAGAAAGAGTAAGTCCAGGGATGGATATCCCAATGTTTTTTTCTTAAACATCGTCTCTGAATGTTTTCCACCCTGTTAGGGACATTTACATGTGGACCACAAATAGTTAAACATGTAAATATTGATCAATAATTACTTTTTCTTAGAAAGAGTATGTCCCTTTTACTATCCCAATGTTTTATTCTTGAAACTGTAAAGGCCCCCACATACTCGGGCGTACTGTGTGCGTACTGTGAGCAGCACGGACTCAGTGCGCACTGTCCGCGGACATTTGACCTTTCATAGTCGGGCGTACAGCGTAGTACGCGTACGCGGAGTACGCGTGGTCGTAAATATTGAGCTTTGCGCAGACGGGTCTGGCGGACGTCCGCTTTAGGTACGCATTGAGTATGCCTCCAGTACGCGCGGACGTCCGCGGACACATGTACCCCCGAGTATGTGGGGGCCTTAACAGATGATTTAGTTATATGCTATGTGTCTGTATTATAAAAAAAAAATACCTGTGTGTAGGGTCGCTTGTTGATGCGACCCTCCAAAGTGCACAGACTGTACCTCATTGGCATACAGTATTTACAGAGGTAATTTTCACTAAAATCCACATGAATTAAACATTCGTGGCTCTGGAGAGTTTCTCTAAGTCTCTATAGGCTCTGTATTGCCAGCAAATGTTACAGAGATGGCTTTGGAACTTCACCATGCGTTCCTGGAATTCCTGAAGAGCTTCATCTTCACTCTTAGTGAGTTCTTTTTTGAGTGTTATAATGGACTTTTTCTCCTCATCTGAGGTGGAGGTCTCTGTGACCCACTGGAAGAAGGTAATCATGGCGTTGGTGGCAGGTCTGAGTGTAGGGACAGCTGTGGTGCAGCAAGTGTCACACTCTCCATATGTGCAAGCTTCTGAGCCAGAGTTGCACACTGTCGCATCAGCCAACTCTTCAAGGTTTTTGGTTGACAAAAGCCCACATTTGAAAAGCGTGCTGGTCATAAACTCTATGTTTTCATGGATTTTGCAGAGACATGTCTTTCTATCACTATCAGTGGGTCGTACAACCCAAAATGGCTTAGATTTGCAGAAAAATGAAAACGACACCTGGTCTGTATTTTCTGATTTAAACTTTCTCTAAAGATTTTTGAAAGTGTCCAGTAACAGCCTCGTCTGCTTCTTCTGCTTCTTTCGAATGACTGTTTCTTTCTTCCCAGTTGTGAGTCGACTGATATCATCTCTTAAGAAGAAGGCTACCAACTTCTCCTTTGCAGCTACCCTTATACATACAGTATGTGCTAACTGTAGCTGTTGTTCCCATCCAGTCAGCAGATTTATTTACTGTAGGCTATACTGTGCCTACTGTAGATCACCCGGGGAAGCTGCAGTGTGTTGCCTAACAATGTTAGTTTTTGTCAAGGCATGACATTTTATAATTGCATGATGTGGAGCTGAGGAACCACATAGGCCTCAGGATTGAAAGGTAGAACAACAATGTGTAGGTTACAAGTCTAAATGGGTGAAACGCTACAAGTATCATGGGTTAAATTGCATTTTTAGTAAATTACAAAATTTCATGTAACCCTTAGGCAAAGTTACTTTCTAGGTTATGAACCAATTGTTGTGAATTTTGTTATGGTAAAAATACTTTATGTTAGACTGATATTACTGCTTAAGTTTGCTGCTACTCATTCTCATATACTACATGCTTTTTCTATCTCTTTTCCTATATCTATAGGGCAGAGAAGACCAAGCAGATGGTGACAAGCTCCTGTATCCTGGTGCACCTGTTTCAAAGAAAGAAAGTTTATTGATGCTGATGCCCTATCTGTTCAACCTGATGTTTCCTGGTCTGATTCCACCCTATTACCTTTTTCCACAAAGAATTTAGAAGTTCATCACAGTCTGAAGTTCACTTTTATTGTGAAAAATGTTTAGCATACCTTGGCATTATTGCAGACTGTCCCTCTCATTGTACCCTTTGCAACACAGTATTTGATGACAACACAAGCTTAAAAAAGATTAAGATTAATAAACAACTTCTGCAGGAACATGATGTCAATCTTACTAAAAAAAGTAGATCCTTTGATGTTTTAACCGACATATAGTCTGGTGGAGAGTATCAAAAATTGTGTGACGGTGGAGTTCTTTTTGAAACAGTCTTCTGTTTTTGTGTATGTTTTTAAGGTACATAAAGATGATGCAATTGAGCACATATACTATTTACTGTAAACATTTAAACTCACTATGTGAATACCTCAATTTTTATTCTGCTAAATTAAATGTAAGTAAGAGTCAATGACTTGACCTTATTCTGTACTTGGATCAAGATATACTAAGTATTAGCCTGCTTTGTGGCAGAAAGAAGTAAGAACTATACTAAAGTACAAGTAAAAGCTTATAAGTATATGTGTTAATATACTTAAATCTTAGTGTACTTAGTCTTAGACTATTCTTTATACTTTCCAGTATAAAACCAAGTATAATTCACTATACTTTTCTTAAGTATAGAAAATATAGTACATAAAAAGTAAACTTCAAGTATACTGCCTCAGTTTTAGTATAAAATAAGTATATTTGTACACTTGAATAAACTACTTTTTGCTAAGGGATGCAACTCTCTCTGGAAACAGAATACCCCACACATCTATCACCTTTACATCTTTAATGTGATGAGTCATTCACATTCTTTGCAAAGCTAAATTAAATTCACAGACAACAAACCTCTTCATTTCAGCTTGATATGACCAACTTTTATATGGCAGCATTCACAAACAGATTCCTCTCACTCTAATCAACTGGAAAAAGAGTTTTTACTGTCGTTTGTTAAGCTGCCTTTTCCCTCCTGTGCAGAAATTAGACTGGGCATATTCCAAATCAAGAGTGTGGGCACTCATTAGCACTGTTCTCATATCTTACAAAAGAGCCTGGCTACAAAGAGGGAATCAAGCTCTATTTAAAGTAATGCCGCCAGGAGTCCATTCCCAACGATAATGCGCTTTACATCATTTTGTCCTCGCCTTTATCTTGAGCTTCTTAAGGAGTAGGCAACACGCAAAGTCATTAGGGACACGATAACTCCCCATATAATTAGATGGGGAAAGATTGGATGCCTGGTGCACCACGGGGCAGACCCATTTACGACATAATCACTCATCCCACCAATGAGGGGCGTTTTGTATGCTGGCAATTAATTGAGATGATTACAATTAGCCACGACAGAGTGTTTGCTTCTGTCTGCTCTGACCAAAGAGTTGAATGTAATTTGCCTCTGGTTGAGAGTACTGGCTCTGACTCAGTCTCATTACACTAGCTGCACTGGTATTTTTAGATAAGACTGAACTTGCCCTTAACTAATACACTGCTCAAAAAAATAAAGGGAACACTTCAACACATCTTCAATCCCTAATAATTAAATACTTCAGTTGAAAATCATTATATAGTAGAGTGCGTTGAGAACAAAATAACATAAAAATTATCAATGTAAATCAAAATTATCATCCTATGGAGCTCTGGATTCAGAACCATACTCAAAATTAAAGTGAAAAATCACAATGAAGGCTGCTCCAACGTCAAAGAAAATTCCTCCAGACAAGTCAAAATGAGGCTCAGTAGTGTGTGTGACCTCCACGTGCCTAAATGACCTCCTTACAACGCCTGGGCATGCTTCTGATGAGGTAGCAAATGTTCTCCTGAGGGATCGCCCCCAAGAATATCAGCCAACTCTTGGACAGTCCATGGTGCAACGTGGCATTGGTGGATAGAACAAAACAAGATGTCCCAGACGTGCTCAATTGGATTCAGGTCTGGGGAGCAGGCAGGCCACTCCATAGCATCAATACCTTCATCATGGAGGAACTGGTGACACACTTCAGCCACATGAGGCCTGACATTGTCATGCATTAGAAGGAACCCAGGGCCCACTGCACCAGCATGGTCTCACAATGGGTCTGAGGAACCTCTGGCTAGCACATGGAGGGCTGTGCGGCCATCCAAAGAAATGCTTCCCCACACCATTACTGACCCACCACCAAACCGGTCATGCTCAAGGATGTTGCAGGCAGCATAACCTTCTCCACGGCGTCTCCAGACTCTGTCACGTCTGTCACGTGCTCAGTGTGAACCTGCTCTCATCTGTGAAGAGCACAGGGCGCCATTGGCATATTTGCCAATATTGGTGTTCTCTGGCAAATGCCAATCGCCCTGCACGGTGTCGGGCTGTAAGAACAGGCCACACTTCTGGACGTCGGGCCCTCATACCACCCTCGTGGAGTTTGAGCAGAAACAAGCACATTAGTGGCCCGCTGGAGGTCGTTTTGCAGGACTCTGGCAGTGCTCCTCCTGTTCCTTCTTGCACAGAGGAGGAGGTAGCGGTCCTGCTGCTGGCCTGTTGCCCTCCTACAGCTCCACGCCCCCTCGTGTACTGGCCTGTCTCCTGGTATCTCCTTCATGCTCTGGACACTGTGCTGAGAGAGACAGCAAACCTTCTTGCCACAGCTCGCATTGATGTGCCATCTTGGATGAGCTGCACAACCTGAGCGACTTCTGTTGGTTGTCGACACTGCCTCATGCTACCGTACCTCTAGGGAACATTAGAGAACACTAACAAAATTCAAAAGTGACCAAAACATCAGCCAGAATCGACGGGAACAGAGTAATGGTTTGTGGTCACACCTGCAGAACCACTCCTTCATAGGGGTAGTCTTGCCAGAGTTGCCAACTTGGCGACTTTGTTGCTAAATTTGGCGACTTTCCAAACCCTCTTGGCGGCTTTTTTTGTCAAAGGCGACTAGCGACAAATCTAGCGACTTTTTCCAGTGATATTACCTAACGTTTCTGGACCTGAAAGCACGTTATTACAGCTGTTTTTTAACGAGCAGCAGCGCTGCCGCGAGCACTCACTGGTTGTCAGTTGTCAGTTTTGTGTCACAGAGCTGTCTCCGCTGCATTCAGCGCCGCCGCTGCCGCCTGCCCAACCCCCCGCCCCCCCTATTGAGTTATCATTTAGCGACTTCTAGCAACTTTTATGACAGCCAATAGCGACTTTGCTTACTGAGGAGTTGGCAACACTTGCTAATTTCCTCTCATTTCCACCTGTTGTCTGTTTCATTTGCACAACAACAGGTGAAATTGATTCACAAAGTGTTGCTTCCTAACTGGACAGGTTGATTTCAGACAAGTGTGATATACTTGGAGGTACATTGTGTTGTTTAAAGGATAACTTTCGTTTTTTACAACCTGGACCTTATTTCTAGCATCAAATACGATCATTTAATCACCCTGACAAGTTTGGTGTCATTTGGAGTCGTTTTGACGAAATTAGCCCCAATCGAGCGGCGCGTATATCCGTATAATGCGAGAAAACGGGGCAGCCAATGCAGCCTCTAAATAACACATTATCCGCCGCAAAACTCGTTCATTTCGCCAATATTTTGTGATGATACACTAGTGTTATTCCCCTCCGAGCCCGTGGTGGCATGTTATCAACATCCGGCTCCTCCAGGCTGACCTACTAACCTCTGATCTGGATGATGTCATCTCCGACCGGTGCCCGGCTCGTTCTGATAATAATCATTCCGCTTCGGCATTTGGGTCCTTTTTAGCTCAACTACCCGGGGCTGTAGTGAGGATCCAGGCTGAGGAGAGGAAGCCTGTGGAAGCTGACCGAAGCTGAACTTCATCCAGCTGCTCATTTTGTTCTGACGAGTCAGAAACACGCAGAAACGGACCATAGCATTAGCGATAGCAAGTTAGCTGCGCCGCGCCGCCGTCGGAGATGACATCATCCAGGTCAGCTGTTAGTAGGTCAACCTGGAGGAGCCGGATGTTGATAACATGCCACCACGGGCTCGGAGGGGAATAACACTAGTGTATCATCACAAAATATTGGCGAAATGAACGAGTTTTGCGGCGGATAATGTGTTATTTAGAGGCTGCATTGGCTGCCCCGTGTTCTCACATTATACGGATATACGCGCCGCTCGATTGGGGCTAATTTCGTCAAAACAACTCCAAATGACACCAAACTTGTCAGGGTGATTAAATGATCGTATTTGATGCTAGAAATAAGGTCCAGGTTGTAAAAAACGAAAGTTATCCTTTAAGTGTTCCCTTTATTTTTTTGAGCAGTGTAGATTCTTGGCTTATGAATCAGCAGATGCTTTAGGAAGGGTTTCATTTGGAAAGGGGAGGAAGTCCAGGCACAGTGTGGATCTCATTCACAACTGATTCTTCTTAATTTTTCTTAAAAACAAACAAACAAACAAAAAAAACATAAACATAATGATGTCAGAGATTTGCTTTAAAATGTATTATATTTTATCCTTGGTAAGAACTGCCTTATGGTTTGTCTATTTAAGCGAACTCTCATTGTTGAGTCATTTCTAGCGAGGACTGTTTTACTTTTACTACTTATGTATAAGTTCTAAAAAAGTCCCAGATTTCCATTCCTATAGTTTCACAGCAGTGTGCTCCTCATTAAAACAATTCCTGTTGACAACTTCAGACAGACAGTTAAAAACAACCTTGAGGGATTGGTTTTTGTGGAACTCTGCAGGTGGTAGGTCGAGCCATTTCCAGCTCTTATCTCTCTTCTTCATGCTCCAATTACCCGTTAAAGAAGAATAGAGGTAGTCGGGGTGGACTGTCTAGAAAGAGGACAGGTTTGAAAAATATATATGTTTTACACAGAAAGTGTGCGCGTTTTGTAACACCGTAACTCTAACCCTAAACCCCCTGACCCAAATCATTCAAATCAATCTTTGTAAACATGTCCAACAAATAGTGTATGAGAAAGTCATGTTTGAAAAACCATTTGTATTACAAAAAAAGAGAAGTGTGTGAAGTGTGGAACTACAAACATTGGGAGAACGCCTTATATTTTCAGAGCAAACAATTGTAAAGAAATCTTACAAGAATGTTTTTTATACCCAAATCCAGTCACAAAAATGAATTGAGTCAGAGGGGCAGGTGGCTCCATTACCCTCATCTCCACCAATTCAACACACACAAGCACACACAAGTGTTGTCAATTATTCTGGCAGATTAGACCTGTGCTCAGGTTGAAGGTGGTAGGTGTGGTCACTGACTCAATTTACAAATAAGAATGAGATGAGGTCTAATCAGGCACAGTCATTAAATAGGCCTATGTGGTTAGATTAGATGCTTTTATTGTCATTGCACATTTCCATACAGAGACTTTGAGACCAATCCTTAACATCATCATAGCAGCATATTAATAAATAAATACTCGTGAAAATAATTTGATTGGTTGATAAGAGTGATTGACAGCTCATTCGAACCGTTAGAGCCAATAGAATGAGCCTATACCCACGTTGATGTGATTGACAGTACTGGCAGCCAATCAGAATCAGAATTCCTCTCATGAGCCAATTAGAATCAGCAGAATCCTGAAATGTTTAACGTGCAGGCTAGGTTCCCAGGCCCCTGTTCTGGTCATTTAAAAGAATAGTTCACCAAAAAATTAAATTTCACTCATTATTTACTCACCCTCATGTCAACTAAGGGCTGGGAGGAGTTTCAGAGTCCTCCGTGGCTTCTCTGAGTTATAGGGGTCTCGACATAGCAGTGCATAACGAACCAGAGTCCGTCCACTTCCCAGTTCGTCCAAATTTGACAAACCGGGTAAGAGTAGCTTCGAGAAGCTTCAAAACAAGTTTGAAATATAGACTTATTTAATTTTTTTCTGGATAATTTCACATTTCGGGGCTTCAATACAAGACAGACATTACATACGAGCAGCATGGAGGTATTTGGATGTTTTTTGGTGTGTTTTTTTGTGACAAAGACAGATGGTATCCATTTGCTCCCAGCCCTTATCGACATAAGGATGAGTAAATTATAGTGAAATTTCATTTTTGGTTGAACTATCCCTTTTAATGTGATGTAAAATATGACTATATTCTTTCATAATTAGTGCTGTAGAGGCTCTGTGGTTGTCCTGTATGTCTGTCAGTCTCTCAAATGGGGGACTTTGGGATATAGCAGTATTACAGCCGCTGATATTGTTGCTGCTTATACTTTAGGTGCAGCGTGCGTTGAGATGAACACCCAGATACCTGAAACACCCCTCCTGTTCAACTTCCTCTCCATCGATCACCAGACTGGCATGTGTTGTGTTTTGTTGTCTCTCCTGCAGTCCACAACCAGCTCCTTGGTTTTATGGAGTGCATAGAGGCCCTGCTCAAAGTTCACATTTTTTCAAAGAATTTCATTTCGTTGTGTGAAGTATCACAAACCGAAGGACAATTTATTATGCAGTGGGACTATAAATAAAGTGAACCAGTGTGGTTTGTGTCTCCACAGAGCACTGTCAGCCCATGAGCTTGTTCTGCTCTGGAGTGTTTTTTCTCTTGTTTTCATCCACTTGCAGTTGCGTCTGCCCAAGGCCAAGCAGGCTTGAAGCATAACGACAAGTCAGTACATTTCCTCCAGGACCAGGAGTCAGTAAGCCCATTCACCCTAATGGATTCAGGAAGTATGCGCACAGCTGAAGATGCAGGGTATTAAGTGCTCTCTTTCTGTCTTTCTACACACATCCTCACCTTAGTTTGTGGTCCAAGGATGCTCTTGGCAATTTAGAAGTGTCATTCAACCCAAAAGAGGGGAAGTGAGGGGTCATGGAAAAGAAAATTATACTAATGGCGATAAGAGGAGATTGCTACAGTGCCAGGTCTGCACTAAAAGTGTTTTCTTCCATGGGTCTGACCTCGTTTATTGATCTTTTTGGAGCCTTTCTCCGTTCTTTTTTTTTCTTCTTTTTTTTACTCATGCTTTCAGAGATACTGGCCCAAAAAACTCACATGTTGACAGCCCATGTTTGCAACTGAGAGGCAACAGCTAGAAATTGAACTTCAGAAGTAAGAAATTTGATGGAGGGTTGGCTGCCTGCATACTACAAGTCCATGTTTTACCAACCTGACTTTTCCTTATTGCTTCCCAACAAAAGGGTCTCAAAATATGTCCTGTTACTTCAAGGATTCTTTTTTTTCTCAGAACATTTTCAGAAATACAAATCTCAAGAGTAAGCTTTTCCTTTTGTTGTTGTTGTTGTTGTTGTTGTTGTTGCATTTTATCACTTGAGACACACAATGAGTGATCCACAAAGCAACAGATGTTAAATTGTGGATTGCTTCCTGCTGGTGTTATGGTGAAAATTGCATAAAGATGTAAAATATTTTTCAACATCTTATCTTTAGATGCATAAAATATGTTATTTAAAGATAGAAAATGTCTCATTTCTAAATATCACATTTTCACCTCATACAAACAAACACTAATTAACTATATTAGGCAACACCAGTTTATCTGTATTATTCTCAGAATAACATGAGCAGGCTTGTAACCAATCAAGAGGCCTTGACTGTACTTGACTGTGAAACTCTGAGGTTGAAAAGGTTTACAGCAGTTGTTGCCTTGAAAACAAAAGCTACACAAATAGTTACATTAAGGGTGAGCCATGGTACAGCACAACCATCAAACTGAGATTAGCAGTTCAGAAAGCATACCTGATTGGTAGCGATTATCATGGTCAATTTGTGAGTGATTGTTATACTAGTAGCAGCAAACTAGATATTAATGGATGATCTTTGAGTTTTTCCTACAGTAACTGACATTTCAGCAGCTCATCAGCGAGGCTGATGGCTGTGTGAACATATTGTCACAGCATTTGATCCTGCTTTCCAATTAATGCCACTCAAACCTTACCCTCTTACATCTGTGTGCATACCAACAGTCCATATCCCATTGCCTTCGCTCAATCAGATCAGTGGACATAAAGCTCTTTGGTGCTCCAGCCAGGCTGTGTTTCAGAGGGACTGGAACCCTATTGATCAAAACATTCAGACGTGTCCAGGCCCTTTCCCCCAGTGCATCATGGTACTGCTTGTTGAAGCCAAGAGAGCCTAACAACAACAAACATCTCTGCTGCTACTGCCTGTCTCTCTCTGATTAGCTGCCGGGGAGATATTTTTAGAGTATCCCAGCCCCTTTGAAGAGGAAGAAGAGTGAAGCCCCCCTCCTCCATCCCTACCAACCCCATCTCTCACCCTCCTCCGAACCCCCTCCATCGTATTCCAAACTACAGTCCAATATGCTTTGTTCATTTTCAATGATTCTTGCTGTACTGTCAGCTGTAGTTGTGGATGACAGTACTCGCTATGTGCTTGCTTAATTCTCCCTCTCATATACATGTAGATTCCTTTTTTTTATAAAGAACAGATACAGGCTACTATATAACAACTCTTATAAGGGAACGTCGTCACATATTATGTTCTGTATAGTCCAAGAGAAGCTCAATTTGTTCAATTGAGTCAGTCATGGCATCAAAGCTGATCAGATACAAATGTGATTAAAAATATAGGCTACACAAATGTTTGTTTGAAACCCCACTTTTCACGTGATTGATCTGTGGAAATGGCATTTTCATGGGGGGAACAAATTCATCAAGTGTTCACCATCTTGTTTTTTTCTAAAAATAATTATCTGGTTTAAGGCTTGTACTCGGTAGTAGGCTATTAAGGGCTAAATCAGTATATTGATTTACCTGGATATAGGCCTACCACTTAGAATATGAAAGAAACATGTACCTAGTTACCTGTTCATCTTGTAACAAGTATGAGTACATCTACAATATGAGGAATATTGATTTATATTGCTGGACACATACCATATACTTTGAAGTAGCATGTTACCATTTTACCCAGCTTTGACTAGAGATGCAGTGAAGCAGTGACTCAGCCAGAAGGCCTTGAGAGAAAACTCAGGTTAGAGAACATTTCATTTGGTTGTTTGATGTTTTGAGACAGAAAAATGAAGTAGAGGGGGAAAGGAAAAAGGATGGATACAGCATAGAGGGTGTAGAAGGGGAGATGACCATCAGCTACTCTAAGACCCCATGGACACTGTTAAAACCAGCCTTATCAATACTAAAAGTAGGTAGGCAGCTTTTTTTTGACAGTATTAGGCAAAAACTTACACACTAACCTTGGGGATAATGTAAATGAAGTGATGTGAAAAAAGATCAGATGTCTGCGTCTGCCCTAGGCTCTGTTTTCAGCCTGGAAAGAATCTATCCGTGACGGTAGATTTTGACCAATCACAGAGCAGCAGCTCTTACTCGTATTATTTGTACGTTTTAAAACGTAAGAAAGTGACGTTATTTCTCTACTCGCTGCTCATAGACGGACTGGCTGAGGGGATGAGAACCGTGTGGACTCAACTCAAAGTTTTTTTCTAGGTTTCTGCCTAGCCTTTAAGGGCAACTTGTCCACAAAAGTTTTAGAGTTTTGGGATTTTGTATTTGTTGAGTTTGATGAGGGAAACCAAGAAATTCTATTAGCCTCCATAGCGTAGCCCTGAGCAGCCTGCTGCTCCGCTCCGCCGTACTAAAAATAGCTTACACCGACAATTAAAGGTAACGAACCTACTGCTATGACTATAGCGATTATGGCAATGGGCCAATTTGCCAAAATGTTGAACTATCCCTTTAAGGTGTCTAGTAAATTAACTTTGATGCTAAACACAGCATTGTCAAAGACTGCAGATGTCATTTAACTGTTTGACCAAAGGGACATGCAACAAGTATGCCACAGGCACGAGGGACCAGTAGTGAAAGGTTTTGTTGTTAGTGGTACCGGAAGTAAAACTCACTCACCCATAAAAGATGTGCTAACCAATTCAAGCTTCTGCATGGTATGTTTATGTTTAATTAGGTAAAATAAAACAACCTTCAGCTGCGTGTCTCATTAAATAATTGTGTGTATTGTGACTAAAAGAAAGTTTTTCATAGAAAATATATGGACTCTTTGTGGATAAAACAATTTCTCAAAAAAATCATTAGTAACGAGTACAGAAGTCTACCGTATTTCCTCTAATAGAGGCCGAGGCCTTTATTTACCTCAGCTGCCCAGGGGAACCGGCCTGTATTGGAGACCGGCTTATATTTGAGGGAGGCTATTATTTCTTCTTCTGTTTCATACGGGTGCTCAAATTTGATCAGTTACCGTACTCAGTTTTCATTCTGCCTACAATTAATTATATTTTTTACACATTAGCAGGTACCGCAACAGCAGCGATCAGCTGGACAGGATTAATAAACGATGGAGCACAGGTGGTCAGAACGAATGAATAAATAAATAAAAGTGACACCATGTCAGTTTGAACTGAAAATTCCAGTCCATTTATTTGGAAAATTCGGAAGGCACATACAGGCTACAATAACATAAATACTGTACAGTAGCCTACAGTATTACAGAAATTATTACGCGGAGCTGGCTTGGTGTAGGCTTCACTGAATAGCCTATAGTCAAAGGTAATGATGTAGCTGTAACTGTTACACATCTTATTAACAATTTAACTTGAATGACCATGACCAGAGGTAGGCCTACATGTATTTGAACAACAATTACGCAGACAAATATTTCAAAGCAGTCAAATATCAGATCAGTTGGGAGTAAATCCAACAAAAATATGATTTTCTCACAACATGAAATAAACAGATTTGAGGCTCACTCGATATAAACATGAACTTATTCGTGCTATAATCAAATACGGTAGCTGCCGTGTAAAATGACAACATTCAGTTGCAGGCAAAATCCAAACACACAAAAACTACAGGATATCGCCTATATCAACAACAGTGCACTTACAGGTGGTCACTCATCCTCAAAATCTCCATCCTCACCATTCTCCTCATCATCAAGGACCACAAGTTCATTATTATGCAGTTCATCCTCATCTTCCTCTGGAGCGTCCTGACACCTGTTCTCCTCCGTACGCTGTCGGAGCTGGAGGAGAGCCTGCCTTCCGCTGCTGCATGGCTGTCCATCTCGGAAACAGAGGATGAGGTCGTCCTCACTCCCGTCATTTTTCACTGACAGGCCACAAACTTTGAAAGACTTTTCAATCAAAGCATTCCCAGGCGGCGACCACCCAGTCCACAAGCAGGCGTCGGGCAGGGGCTTTCAAGTTGCTATCCCTTATCTGCATCTCCGGACATCCACTCATCGTAGGCATCATGTAGACTCTTCTTGAAGGGCTGATTCCACATCACATCTGGGGCTTGTATGTATTTAGTGCAGCCGCCGGAATCACCGCTGATGTAATGTTGTAGCAGCTCACTTTTGGTGGCGGCACTGATGTGACAACGATACGAGTCCCACGCCAGGAGCCGTGGGCTGAAGTTGAATTTTCCCACCACAGAGTGGAGCCAGTCGGCAGTGAGAGTGTCGTTCATCCAGCCGTTTACAGATGTGGCGATCGTTGCGCGGGTTATCTCCTCTCTCATGGCCTTCACCTCACGAACCGCTCCTTTGAAGACAATGTATGGTTTGAGTTTGGTCCCGTCGGCTTTGGTGCGAGAACAACGGTGAGATGGCTTTTCTCATGCCCTGTGGTTTTGAGAGCCACGCTCTTTGCACCCCGTGTATCAATGGTAGTGGGAGACACCATATCAAACCAAACGGCAGTTTCATCCATAGCAATAATGTCCTTCTCTGCAATCTTTTTGGAGCTTATGGCTTTTCCAACGTAGTCGATGTTTTTCTCCGTGAGGAGATCAGGGTCCTTTTGTGCCATAGTGGTCCGTCGGCGGAGAGACAGGCCATTGCGCTCTAAAAACGGCAAAAAACAAACATCTGGTCCCCGTCACTCACAGTAGCGTACATCTCCAGCTTTTGTATCATTTTTCTTGAGACCCTGTTATGTTTGTCCCGCATTTGGTAAATCCAAAAGTTTTCCCTCCAGCTCCAAGCTAACCTTCTTCCTCCCACCTCCTGTCAGGCGAGCTTTCTTCTTGTCCGATGAGAGCAGCTCAGTCTTTTGTTTTTTCCAGTAAAAAAGGTTTGCTCGTTTTCCTCCTTGAACTTAATTTCAAATTTTCTTCTGGGCGCCATGCTGCTAAAGCTCTCTTCCTTCGAGTTGTCAGTGAGTGTTTCCTTGAAAAGCGTGGGTTCATGTGGCACTTCAGATGTTAAAACATCTGCTGGCACTTGTGTGTTACTGCATCTGTGATTGGCCGCCTGAGAAGTGCATCCACAGTGACTGAAATTCAGGTTTTTTCTGTTTGTTTTTTTCCATTGGCCCGGCCTGTATTTGGGGCCGGCCTTTATTTGTTCGTGTAAACCACGCCCCCGGCCATTATAAGAGACCCGGCTATTAAATAGATACCGGCGACTATTAGAGGAAATACGGTATGTTTTACATCAAGCCAAGACAGAGTCATGAATTCTTCTAACATTGGTTCTAAAACCACAAAATAACGTCACACGTTCTGCTTTGTTTTGAACCAGTTGCAATTTTCTTATGTTCTTTATAGATGTACGGGATCAATAGTCATTCCTAATAATTTAGTATTTTGTACTTGTTTTACCCTTGTATCATTTATAGATAGATTCAGCATTGGTTTTGTACACAGAGAAAAGTTGTTTCCAATCACCATACTCGTTTTCGCTATACATTTAAGAGAAAATAAGTCTATTACTGTTAATCCAATCCATTACTAATTTCAACTCTTGATCTAGGTGCACATTTAAAGTGATAGTACACCCTAGAATGAAGTTTCACTCATTATCTACTCACCCTCATGTCGTCTAAGGGCTGGAAGCAGTTTCAGAGTCCTCCGTCCCCTCTCTGAGTTACAGGGGGTCTCGGCGTAGCAGTGCATTTCAATGTAAGGATTGCAAAGGGACACCAGAAAGGGACACCAAAAAACATCCAAATACCTCCATGCGGTTTGTATAAAATGTCTGTCTTGTACTGAAGCCTGCAGATGCGGAATTGTCCCGAAAAAAAAAAAAAAGTCCATATTTCAAGCTTGTTTGCAGCGGAAGCTCCTCTTCCTGGTCCGCCGCAAATCTCGCGAGACTTGGGCGGACCAGGTAGAGGAAGTCCCCAGGAAGACACGGAGGACTCTGAAACTTCTTCCAGCCCTTAGTCCACATGAGGGTGAGTAGATAATGAGTGAAACTTCATTCTAGGGTGAACTATCACTTTAAGTCATTGATATTTGTCTCAGCTACAGAAATCATAGAATCATCAGCATACAATGAAATATGTGCTTTTTTCAGTACTAAAGGAAAGTCATTAACAAAAATTGTGTACAAGAGAGGCCCAAGGCAACTCCCTAATAAACTGTTATTCAGTTAATATTTTGGGTTTATGAAGACTGTGAATGTTATAAAAGTGTGTGTAAGCTGTGTAAATGAAAGATTTGTGCAGTAATTAGTGCAGGAGATGGAGCCGTAAGTTAAAAGAGACTGCTCCGCTGCCATTTTGAGATGAAAAAACACTGTAGCAGTAACGTTACAACTCAGAGACTGTGAAGAATTTATTTGTGATTTAAGGACTTAAAAAGAGTTTTATTGTGTTTATGGCCTGTTACACAGGTCAGGTTGTTTTGCTCGGTTGGAAGCTCAGTCAGAGTGAGGATTGGTCTGCCATGTGCGGGCGTGCACATTCACAGACAGGATTCAAGATGGCAAGCCAGACCCAGACCTTTAACTCATCTTCTCCATCACATCATTGAGGAAATCCTCCTGCGTGTGGTAACTCGCTGCCAGAGTGGTAGGAGTATCAGGAACCAGTTTGGACTGAACTGAGAATTGATTTAACTTTTTTTTTTTTAACTGAATCAAACTGAAACTTTTCATTAAACTGGACACTTGAATTCACAATTGGACTTGAAGTTAAATTTAAAGTGTCATACTTTTATTTTCATACTGAGTTTATATTTTTGAATGTGATTTGAATAACTGTGGTTCACTTTGATTTGTTTGTGTTTTGAAGGTATTTTCTTACCTGTAAAAGAAAGGAAAAAAGAGTTAACTAAGAAAAATAGGAATCCTAAAATAGGTAGGCCTACAACCTAGGAAAAAGAGACTGGTCTAACTAACTCGAATTAGTCTGACTAAAATAACCTAGGAGAAAAGAGACTGGTCTAATTAAATTAGATTAGCTTTACTAAAATAAACTAGGTGAACAAAAGATAAAATACTTTTTTCATTTATACTTACCTTATTATTGGGAACCTGCAGGGTATTTTTGGTTTTACTGTGGTTTGTATGTGTTTTTGCATTCAGTAAATTGCCAGCCTTTTAATGCAACGGTCTCTGGTGTTATTATTTTTGCTCCCCACTCCTTAGAGCCTAGAACTGGTCCAGTGGCACAGTTGGTGTGATACTGGTGCTACATTAGGGTTAAAAGGTTAGATGTTACGTCGGGGTTAGAATAGGTTGTGGTCGCTGTGGAAAATAGGGACAGAAAATGGCAAAAAATTGGAAACTGAGCTACATGGAGTTTTCTTTAGCTAATGTGTTGACACATAGCGTACCTGTGAGAGCAGTACAAAGATGGAGAGAGGTGTGAAAAACACAACCTGTCTATCATACATCCACCTAAATTGACAGATCAACTTTAAGCGTGCCCACACAATCAGCAGCTGGTCCCGGTGATGCCAGTCAAATTAACTGGATATTAAAGAATCTCTCGGCTGAAACTACATAAATTATACATAATGAAATGCAATTAACATTTTTACTCTGACAATTAAATACATTAAAGACCCAAGCCTGTGGAAAGAGAGTGGTAGAAAGGAGAGGAGGTGGGCGGAAAAGGAAGGGGGTGGGGATGGGGGACGAAACCGCCAGCTACCTTTAACTTCACCACTACACTCAGTGAGTGTCTGCTCAAATGTTTACAAACCAATTAGCACTGGTGGACAGCCTCTCAATCAAACCAAATGCCATGTTTGCATGGAATATTAAGTGGCTTATAATGGAATGAGGAGTGAATGAATGTTTTCCTCTGAACCTCTTAGAAACAGAAAAGACCACAGCAGCAAAAATGGGGAAAATGGCAAATGTGCTACTGTGGTGTTTCTTTTTCCTTTTCTTCTTAGGATGATGCTATACTTTTATTACGAGTTCTAATTGAAAACAAGTGTTCAAAAGACTCAAGAATGACAAGTAGAGGTTAGTGCTAAGGTAATGATGATTGTGGATTGAGGATAAGAGAAGGAACATACAGTAGCCAGACCAGAGGAGGGAGATAAGTGAATTAGTTTGGCCTGATATTTCCAGTCATGATCCTATTAAACAACCGTAGAGATGCAAATGGTAAATGGGCTTGCATTTAGTGCTTTTCTAGTCTCCATGACCTCTCAAAGTGCTTTACTGTCACATTCATCCATTCACATAGTAATGATACATTGGGAACAAATCCTGGGTTCAGTTAAGTATCTTGCTTAAGGACAATACGTGGACTAGAGGAGCCATCAACCTTCTGGTTAGTGGACAACCTCTACCCCAGACGCAAAGTGTTTGGCCTCCAGATGCTGGTTGATTTTGGAAAGGGCTTTCAATGATTGATCAAAATAAAGTGATATTGTGCATCTACTCCTGTTCCATGTAAGAACAGGGGGAAACATAATATTAGCGGAGAGAACAGTTGTGAGTGCAGAGATGCAGTAGTACAAGAACTACATGTTTATTCCTCCGTCTTGAAATTAAAGCAAGCTGGCAATGTGGTCCAGCCTGCCAGCAGCCTCTGGCTATCTTCCTCCATCAGGTCAGCTACATCTTTCTGATTGCATCTGCTAAAAGCTACCAGTTTATTTAGTGTCTACATCAGCAGAGCAGCGATGGCCCAAGATATGGATGCTACAAGAGTCTGTCGCTTATCTTGGCTCCTCAGTAGGGAAAGGGAGGGTGTAAGTGAGGATACCGAGGTGCTTTCAGCACCGATGGTAAAGGAATTAGCATTCACCACATGGACTTATAACAAAAGTTCATAACTGAAGTAAAAATATGTTCCATTATTGAGATAATTGGATAAGAGACAAGAAATCAGTTAATTAATGTCAAAATCTGATGAACCCACACTATCATTCTTTTTTTCCCCATGCTCATCTGAGGTCATTCAATTAAGACCCAGTACAGTTTAATACTGCCTACCGGCTTTCCCTCATCCACCATCTGTATAGCTTTCAAATGAAATCACCACCAGGCTGACACAATTGTCTAATCAAAAGGTAACAAAAAGTGATTAGACCTGTTGTATTTTTGGACCACCTGAGGGTGGGCAGTAGAGGTCATGGCAGGAACAAAACCAGGAAGAGATAAGTAATGGACCATTTTGACATCAGAACACCCAGACTTATTTTAACACAAACATTACATTCCAAACAAAATTCTATGATTAGTATGAATGTGTGGGGAGAAAGGAAAGTAAAGGGCCAACAACCAGGCATGCCTGACCTCCCAACTTCCTCACTAATTTGTCCTGATCATAGACAGTCGATCTTCCTGTTTCAGGTCTGATCACTAAGGTCGCTTTCACACCTGAAAGTCCGGACCACGGTCCGGACCAGATGGAAGAAATGATACATTGTTGCAATTAAGTTTTGGTCCGGTCTGTGTTCACACTGTCCTTTGTCAAAACGTACCTTTTTTTGTAAACAAATTACATGCGGTCTACAGGTCGTTCAGCTATTGGTCAGAAGATTTGCCAGGGAAAATCACTTCAAAAAAATCACTGGTGCCACCGCTCTTCCTGAGTGCATCGCGCACTTTAATGTAATTTTGCCGTAACTCACTGCTCCACTGTGCGCTCAATCCCCCTTTCTCTCATCTTATCGCTGAACAGCTTGAAGACCTCGCTGTTTCTGTGCGTCTCCATAAGCATCCGTGAAACCGTGTCGTCAGCCCATATCTTGAGAAGCGCCCTCACCTCCTCGTTCCCCCATGTTTGGCCTCGACTCATGGTGTTTTTTTAACTACGTCAACACACATGATTCCATGATGCACTGCTGTTTTGGTTTGCTTCCTGTAATTGAAAGTCCGATTTCACTCGAACTCCTCTTTTTTGGGGGACCATGGTCCGCTTGTTTGGTCCGATCCGGACCATTCAGTGTCACACCTGAAATTTTGGTTCGGACCAAACTGAAAAGTCCTAAAGTCCGGACCAAACGAGGCTAGTGTGAAAGCGACCTTAGTGCTTAAAGACCTACCTTAAGATACTGGTGGGTGTATTATGTTACCAACAGTTCCATATTCACTTTCCTCCACATCGAATGCCAAATTGGATTTCACTCAACTCTCTAATATCACATTCATTCATTGCAGTCATCAGTATCTTTCAGCTAAAGCATCACTCAGTGCTGTCATATTCCTGCCCTAGCAGCCCACTCGTGCCTGGCCCCATGACCGACACATCAGTTTTGCCGGCTACTATTTGTGAAGATTTCCTCTGCACATCATCATATTCCACAGAATATAACTTCTTGATGCTCGCCCTCTCATTAAATCTCCGTCATTTGGTCCTCTGCTTCTTGTCTGTTGTTCCAATCGTTAATCAATTCTTTATGTCATTAACATCAACTGAATTTCCCTAGAAGCTACAGGGCAGTTTCTGACAGATCATAATCTTACCTCAGAAATGTTTCCATCATTCCATTATTCATTTTATAAATAAATCTTTAAAATACTGCTTCAACTTAAATAATTATTGAACCCATCAGCTTTCATCGGGATAAAATTGTTTTTGTATGAGTTAGTTGTATGACATAACTAAGTTTGTAAAATAGATTTTATAATACTGAAATGCTGACTAATGCTTTCTTTGGCACATTTGTTGACAAAATAGATCCATAGCAATTTGCCTGCAATGATATTTCCACTGAACTATGTGACTCCTGCTAAAATTCGGGCTCACCTATAGTGGACAGCAGTTCAGCAGCAGTGGTTTGTTTTGAAGGTTATTTGCCCAAGATGTCAAAGGAAATCAGATGTTTCCCACATCTCCCTGGCCTGGATAGCCCTCTCTGGTAACCCCTCCTCCTCAACGCTTCACCCAACCTCCAGCCCTGTAGAGCTGGAAGGAGGTTTGTTGATGGATGTTGAAGGCTGCTCCGGTCCCACAGCAATTAACTCTTCTCCTGCAAGAAGCAGCCTGTCAGGTTGATGGAATCTCCCCACCACTGCTGCCTGTCACACAATCCAGGAGGGGCTGCAGACAAATGCCTCATCTATGTGTTTGCTTTACTGTTTTGCCTGCAGTCAAGAGCTAACACAAGCAAGGGGCTGTGAGGTGTATCGCAAGCCATCAAGTGCTCCGGTGTCAGTTTCTACTGTCAGTGGTCGTGTAGAAAAGCAAAGGTGTGTGTGATTAAGGAAGGTTTAAAGATCACGAGCTGTAATGTAATGTTAAAATTCCACCGGAAGAGCAAAACTGGCCAAACAGGCTTACGTTTTTGACGTTCGGAAAAAGGTGGATACAGAGAGGATGAGTTGGGCGTTTATCTTTTATCCACCTTTTTCCGAACGTCAAAAACGTAAGCCTGTTTTGCCGGTTTTGCTCTTCCGGTGGAATTTTATGTTTACGTTTCCATGGTTTCGGTAGTCGCGGTAAATGCATGTAGGCTATTTCCTTTTTTTTTTTCTTCAATGAAAATCTGTAAAACGCATGGATCATTACACCAGCTTTAACAGTGGATATCACACAAGTTGACATCTGTGTTAAAAGCCAGCGTTAATAGATCCATGCGTTTACCGCAACTATGACAACGACTGAAAACCTTGGAAACATAAACGTACAATTCCACCAAACCGGCAATTTTTTTTGCCCATAGCGTTCTAAAGAAACTCGTGGATTCAGACACTTTTTGGTACTGCGGCTACTGCCATTCCGACATGTCTTCTTCTTTCTTTTTTTTACGATACCCAGGCACGTCTCACGCTCTTTTTTTTCCTTTTCAGCATGCCTATCACCGGTTTGATGAGGGAGTGATGTTCTTAATCTCAACAACTAAACTATTAAGTCACACAAAACTGACACGCATGATAAACAAACTAAGTTGCAGTTTGTTTGTCAAGTTAACCTGTTACCTTCAGCACCACGGACAGCGCCGCGGATGAGCCACAGAAAAGCTGCAGTGAAGCTGCAGAGCTGCTGTGAGTGTCTGGGCTCTGGGCTTAGGGCCTGGGGCCTCATTTATCAAAACTGTAGTTAAGCAGTGTAAAACTGCTTCTAAAGTTTTGCTTATGGCAAAAAGGCATACACCCAAAATATTTACACCTTTGTCAGATCTATCAAACTGTGGGTATGCACAACTCAACTCAATTTCTCTTTGACAAATCACACTGGATCCAATAATGGTGTGCACTTGAACAAACCTCATATTCCGCCCCTGGAAGCCCTAGACACAACCATATATGGTCAGCATGTGCATATTAATTAGCCATGTGCGCTCTTGATAACAAGAAAACAGAATGTAACAAATTGTGCGAACGATTACTGGATTTTTTTCCAGGCTTTGGAATTTAATTGACTCTCGACCATATGTTCACAGTATCATAGGAACATATAGTTAACTTATTTACACCATATATTTATTCCATGCAGCAGCGCCGTCCTCTCCTCCTCCTGTGGAGAATATTTTTATTTATTTTTTTAAAAATGGGAACAGTATGGACATTGACATGTAAATATGTAGCCAAGTGGCTAATTTCCATCCCCAGTCCCATTGGCAGGTTGATGTTACACATAAGAAACAATAACAATAAAAAATACAAAGGGTAAAAAGTACAAGGGGCAAATATTACTGAGAGATGGTGGTGATTAAATATAGAGAAGGAATTTTGATTTTGAATTTTCAGTTAAATTCTAAGAAGATGTTTCTGAAACACCAAAAATAACATGCAAAATAACACTGTTGAATTAAATCACTGTGGCAACATGGATCTAACGCATGAAATTAAATGTGACGGCTGATAATAAAAACATAATCGTTCTTCTCACTCTACGTTTCTTCAGTCCAGTTCACCACTACACCGTCTGTGTCGCCATTTCTCCTTTTCGTCCAAACCATGCGTACGCATGGGTCAAAGTTTGCTTAGAGCTGCACACATTCTCCCATCAAGCTTGTTTTTTATAGATCACAACCTTGGCGTGGAAAGTCACGTACACCACTTTCAGCCCTGTTTTGTGCGTACGCAACGGTTATAAATCAGACCCCAGAGCATGATGGTACTGCTGCAAATGATACACTTTACATAATGTAACTGTACCATGTTGTGAATGTTTTCAGAAATTGTATTAGTGATTTCTGCAATATTATGTTTATACAAGCATATAACTGGAGGATATACGAATCTCTGGGTGGAAGAGGTTTGCAGTTCACTTCAGTGTGGCTGGCAGAGTGGATAGGGTATAATATCACCACTATGGGTCAGTGTAGTTGGCTCGCACCGGGGAAAGGGGAACATATCCATCCAGGTGTGAAATCGATTGGGCATCCTGACAACCTGTGTCAACATCTCCTCTTTGACTTCTGCTCCACTTTTACATTTCCCTTTTTCTCTCTGAAATTCAAAACCTATTACAATGAGTGTAGCTCCACTGACCAACATTGTTACAAATCAAAACACTATTCTCTCCTCCCCTCCACTGTTTCAGACAGCAGCGTACAACCTTCCCCCTCGAGGCGGAAGCTTTTTTTTAACCTTCCCAGTCATGCCTCCTTCCTCCTGCTCAGTCAGTGAAGTTTACACTCCTGCACTTGTCACTCATCTTGGTGGGATGTTTACTTTGAAGTGTGTAGCCCAAGGCTGAGGTAACCACCTGTAGTATCATCAGAGACATCGAAAGCAGATGGTGGATGAAGCTATGCTGTATTTTTTTTTAAAGACAGTATCATGAAAATATTGATATTCATCAGGCTTCTTGTGTCTGCTACACACCAAGAATCGCCATATTTTTGTTTGTTGTGGTTGTGTTCTGGCTTCTCGTTGTTGTACTGAAGCCTCTAACCCATCGCTGGCATAACAGCACTCTCTTCACCACAATTTGAGGGTCATGACAGCAATAGAAAAGATTTTACCTGCATTGTTCCGATTCAGCAACTAAACCGATACAACTGTTGCATTCTTTTTTAGGGGCTGTTTGTGTTCACACATGGTAACAGTTCCAAATGGTCCGAAGTTGTAAACAAATGTCATGTGCTAACAAACTCTTCTCTTATTGGTCAGAAATTAAAAATAAATCTCCCATATTATTGCCGTTGTTGATGAAAACTTCAAATAAGCGCCGAGTCCCAATTTGCCGCCGGTCCCAATTAACTGTCGGGTGTAGCAAAATATTTTTTATATTAAACGCCCATCCCAAATAAGGGCCGGGTCAAACATTGTTTTTCTGGTTGCCAAAAAATATTCTATGCAAATATAGCGGGTGTCTCGAGACATTAAAGACGACCAAGGACTGACGAGACGCCTCTGGGCTGGTTGCTCCTCCCTGGTCTGTCCACTCCTCTCATCCGCACTTCAGCACCTAGCTGTCCTGGGTTGCGGTTCGGCTCGCTCCTCGTTTTAAATGACTTAGGCTATTAGTCCTTTTAAAAGTGGCGTAAACAACCTACTGTTTTGTGATTACTCATACGTGTATTTAGTTAAGCTACGTACGTTGCATTATTAGTTATACTTCATTCCCTCAAATGAAAAGGATGGCGGATGGAGCAACTTGCGGTGGATCAGGAGGGGCGGAGGACCGACATGACGGGGGGTCTCGGATCAGTAGCCTATGATATAATAGCTAATGACACTAATATAACTTCTGATTCTGTGGTGCCATGGGCTTCTTATGGGGGATGGGGATGGGGGGATGATTATTTGCCTTTTTTGTTTGGTTTGGTTTATTGCTCTTTTCCCTATCTCTCTCCCCCAAATTTTTATTTTTTACTTATGTAATGCTCTGATAAATATTCCCTTATTTTCATGGTGAAGTTAGAATTCACATAAATAACCGGTTCATATAAATAAGGTGATAAAACGTATAAATGCTTTTTGTTTAAAATTAGTAACTTAAAAATATAATTTAAAGGGGTGTGAATGCCTTTAAGAAAAGTTCAAAGTAATTCTAAACGTTACATTACATACGTAAGTTCATGCGTGAGTTCATGACCTGTGTGTTGGCACTTCCGGGGAGAGACCCGAGCGAGGAAGAAGAAGGAGCAACGTGTTAATGGCGTAGAGCGGAGACCGCAGGACTGTGTGCTTCGTCAGTGTGGAGTTTATGAGTGAGTGAGACTGTGAACTGTAGTTGAGTGACGAGCTGAAGTCGTGGGTCGGACTCGTCGCCACCGCCGCTTGTGTTTTGTGACAACGGACCAGTCCGGGTCTGATAGCTAGCCGGAGCTAGGCTAACAACACCGGAGCTAGGCTAACACCGCCGTCCTCGCTGTGAGGAGACTGCCGCCTGCACGGACCGGAGGAGCGCCAGAGGGTCGTCTCGGGAGAGAATCGCCGACGGAGGTCGTGTTGCTGCTGCCGTGGGAGACGGAGGCTGCGCCGCTGTTGCCGAGGGAAACGGAGGTCGGCCGCTACGAGCTGCTGGAGGTGGAGACGGTCGTTGCCGCAACGAGCGAGCCATTCATCAGCTACGGTCGGGTCTGGCTGACTACACCAACACACTGGAACAGGTATCAAAGGTTTCCATCATGAGCTCCAACTAAAGCGCGCCAACGAAAGTAAAAAGAGTGCACTCAAAATAAAATAAGACAGGTTGAGAAAAGACAAAAACACTTAAAACCCCGGGGTTCTATTTTTTTATTTTCTACATCTCTTGCAATACCCAAATGTTTGGATTTGTGCATCTTTGAACTGTTTAATACATTTCATGAAACTAAGATCACTGTGTTGGGTTTATTGATTTGTGTTTTATTATTGAAGTATTAAGATAAACACAGGCCAAGTGTTCCCTACAGTCTCCATCATTTTCAGGTGAGAATTATACATGACCCTAGACTGATATTATTATTATTCGAGGTGTGACTTTTACCACAAATTATTTGAATTAAAGTTAAAGCTTCATCTTTATACAAAGAGAGTTTGAATACACGAGCCGGTGGTAAAAGGGTTACTTATCTGTCTTGATTATCCAGCATGTCCAGTCGGGCCAGTGCGAACCAGCATGCCTCTTGTCGTTGAGAACCACTGAACACTATAGTGTGTAGTGTGTTGTGTCGTTTGCTGTGTCGATTACGTTCTCACTGCAAACGAACCGCTACAGGGCTCGATTGGAAACGAGCTGAGACCTCTTCAAGTGATCTCGGCCCGCTAGTTTTGATTTGCATCAGAGCACGATTGCTGTGTTCACATGTGACCAAAAGAACCAAGCTCTGATGTTAATCGCTCCCTATTTTGGAACAACATCTCCAATCAATCCAAGTGTGAAAGACACACATTTCCACCCTCACCATTTTTATCCCATGCCCCTCTAAAACCACATGCATGGCACAGGACCATCTCCGACATCTTTAGGTTCTGCTTTCTTGTATAAGCAGGCCCACGGGGTAGGTAAGCCACTTAACCTGTCATCTCAAATTGTGTGCACAACAGCAGATATGTGACTTGGCTCTCCCTTCATGCAGGACAGAGCGAAGCACTCAGACTGTGCGGGAGCAGTCAAGACTGCACCTGAGAGAGGGCCATGGGGATGTTCAGATGCTCACAGGTCAAATGGGGATGCACAAGTGAGTATTTGAGATGTTGACTACAATAAAAGCAGACATTAAGTGGCCCTTTGACTGATTATCTTACTCAATCAAGTCCTGAGTCTGTAAATTGATGATTTTTAGTAAAAAACAATGTTTCTTATTCAGTTTGCACATTCATTTCATTCTTTTAGCACTCAGGCTACTTCTACTACTAAACTTTTGCCCTCAGATATTTATGAAATGCCCCTGTCAAAAATCTCAAACCAACAGACAGGGAAGTATGATGCTGACCTGTCAAATCATTACTGCTTCATCATAGGCTCAGTCATCTCACTCACTTAAACTCTACCTTTTGGGTGGTTTACTTGTCAACCAGATTAAGAGGATAGCTTCACCTTAGCAAGCACCTCATCTAAGTATTGTCGTTTTCGAGGTGCTATTACTTCTGTCAAATAATTGTCGACATTTGTGCAAGCGACACGGAGGCGCTACAAAATGTGAATGTGAGATGAAAATAATAATGCTCTCAAACCACTCTCTTGAATAAATATATGGAAACACCTCACAGCTGCTGTCTGCAGGGCTAGAAAAACACAGTAAAAATTCTAAAGTTCCATAGCAGAAAATTGCAATTTTCAAAAACTGCATATATTCAGGTACATCTCAGTTATGTTACCCCCTGGTATTGTTGCTAACCCTATAACATACATTACTGCAAACTGTGTTGCTGCATTATCTTCCCATAAATTTGCTTTGAGTTTCTGTGAGGTGATGTTGAGGCAGATGTTTTATGTCATGGCTGAGCTAGATGGATTCTGCACCCATCACATTTGCACCTTTTTTAGCGTACTGTTCACTGACTGTGAACTGACATAAAAGCAGTCATTTCACACATTCACCTGCTGAAGAGCTCTCCTCTTTCAATCACACTCGGTAATGAGGGTGCTTATTACTCTGGGTTTTTGATGCAGGGCAGGGCCGATGATCGGACTGCCAACCATCAGGTGCTGAACTCAAATTCTTCTCCATCAAAAATAAACTACTATCACTGATACCAGACAGTGACCTACAGTGATATTTGTGTGACATATCAAAATTATTTAGAATCAGCATTTAATTATTTGTTTAATTGACATTTCTCATGAATGAGCCAACTTTTTAAGTTCACTCTATCAAATCAGCTTTTAGCCCAAAGTTAATTTAATGGAACCTGGCATGATCAGTACAGAGATTGGTTACAAAACTGTCCTCTGAAGGCTACCAAACATGTAGAAAATTGTGTTTTTTGACTAACCTGAGGCTAAATTGGTATGAGTCCAGGGAAGACACAACTACACTGAAAAAAAACGAAATCTTTCCATCTTTCTTATTATTAAGAAATTTTCACTTGAAATAAGTAGAACAATCTTCCAGTTAAAGCAGGTTTTTTGTGCTTGTAATAAGAAAGAAAACCTTGATCTAGATTTTCTACTTATTTCAAGTGCATACTATATGCTTGAAATAAGTTTTTTTTTTAAGTGTCTAAAAACAAGCTACTTTTAATGTGATGAGTCTTATTTTAAGTATAATTAGATTGTTTCGACTAGAAATAAGACAAATGTTTTTGGTAAGAGTTTGGGTTTTTGCAGTGTAAGCTATTATTGTTAATAGTTTAACCCTTAGAGGTCCAAGCCATTTTCCCCCATTTCTTGCCCGCCTGGTCTTCTTATCTAAAAATGGTTCTGTATCCTGAACCCTAGAAGGTATAATCAAATCAGTAACATCTTTTTTTTCAGCATAACCTGGGCTATCACAATATGTATACTGCAGTGGTGTCAGATAAATGTATAAAAAGTTAGATGTCCACAAATACAAAAGAAAAAGAAAATCGGAAATTCCATCACAAGTGATTCATTCAAAACACACAACAAATATATTGGAAGTTTGTTAAATAATTTTCAAAGGTGTAAATCAAAGTGTTATCTGTGAGAAGGGAACAAAAAAAGGGGAAAAAAATCTAACTTTACAGTACAGTACTGTAGTCTCACTCGCCACTACTTATTTCCCACCACAAGGTGTCAGTATTACTTGTGCATATAAATCCTCCTCCTCCTCAACATGCGTAAAAGCAGTGCTGAATCCCATTGTACGCTAATTACGTATGATGAAGGCACACGGCATTTTATTGGTCAACAGACCCCAAACACAGCGCATCAAGATGGCGGGCCGGAAGGAAAATATTACCGGCGAAATGGACAAATTACCGCAAAATACACCAACATTCCATTAGAATGCCTTAGTTCAACACCCCCCCCAAACACCCCCAACTTCACAGTGGAATATTAAACGCCTGGAAGTACTTAGAAACGAGTGGAGCACGGCATCGGAACGGCCGAGGGGTTTCCTGTCGGGAGCTTTTCAAAGTAAGAGCCTACGACACTGCGCTATGAAAATATGAATCAATAAACAATGTGTGCTCCGTTACATCGCCGGCGATGCAGCGGACCCGCAGGGGTTAACTGGCTAATGTACCATAACTGGTCCTTCCGCCATTCATTAGAGATAGAAATATAAAACACTGTCATCTTCTTACATAGACTAGCCACTCAAAGTGGAGCATTAAAAGTCTAAAGACTACAGCCACAAATGTCCAAGGCAGGAGACCCCCTGGATGCAGGGAAAGTGAAAATCAAAACCCCATATCCCATCCTTGACTGAGTATTTTTAAGTGTTTACACATTCCATCACACAGCTTCAGAGAAATCATCTTGTGCCACTTCATCAGTTTGGATGACTTTATTTTTTTTACTGTTTAAGTGTTGCCAATATTCTTCTTGTTCTTATTCTTACTTTTACATTCTTATTTTTATGTCAGGCCCAAAACCTCTCAATTCCCCTCTCTTCTGTCACTACCTCTCATTCAATGGCTTTACAACTTAACTTGACATATCTATTTATTGATCGGGTGTGCAGCACAGAGCTGTCTGAAGTAGCATTTGTCTGACTATCGACTATCCTTGCCCTCCACCCCACTTCAGCTCCTCCACATCTGTACTTGACAGGCTCACTTACCCTTCTTTCTCCATTCCCTTCTCCTTCCCTCCACTCTGCCAGTCTTATCTGCATGGCAGAGGAAGTGAAAGCAGGTCACTATCCGCTGTCCAATCAGATGGGTAAACACCCACAGTCCTTCACTCTGGTAAAAATCAATAGCCAGCAGGCTTTATAACGGACATACCCATCTAAAAATGGGCACAAGATTAGCAGCTTTATGCTGCCAGTATTTGTGTTCTTGATAAAGATTCCTGGAAAAATACAAGAGAAGGGTGTTCAAGTATCACTTTCTGAAGTGAGAAGGTGATGTGTCATGTTTTTTTGTGTTATCATTACAATATTATTATGAAATGTATTCAATGCATTTTTAAAGAAATGTCAATGAGATATACACCTCATACTCTTTATATTACCACCACTTGTCACAACATCTCAGAACAAACAAATTACCGATCTGTTCCCTCTCCTACAAACAGCCTGTCTCGAAGAGGCGCATCCAATGCATATGGGCAGAAGCCCTTTTCTAATTAGAAAATGTAATTATGGTGTAAGTCAGTTTTCCTAGAGTTCATGTGCGTGCTTATTAAAGGACCACGACTTTCATTTTTCTATATTTCTCAAAACAACCTTAATTTAATTACTGCTGTGCCACCGTTCTGCTCTCCCCGAACTTCAGATTGTTATCAAACTTCTACTTTTTATTACCTGCCATGACAAATGAAGAGGCTCAGTGAAACTCGTTAAATATAGATTCATATCATGAACAATATTTCCATAATATCACACATACTCTGTCAGATTATTAAATATTTGGTTACTTATCAAAATAAGATCAGTGAAAGGTCATTAGAAGGACCTTGAAGTGTACTAGTTGGAACCTGCCAGTTACCAGTAAGGTTATACTGTGTCTGATTGGTGTATACAGCATCCATCCTATGGTTAACAGCATATTACCCTTGGACCATGTTTGCTTTTTCCAATATTGACATTGTGTCCAGGTGTTTCAAGTCATTCCCCCTCTGTAGTTGGCAGGTCTTAACTCACACCTCAGGGCTAGATAAGGCCTTTTTGCTCCACTGCACTTCATAACAACATATGGACACAGAACTCAACTGTGTGTGTGTGTGTGTGTGTGTGTGTGTGTGAGAGAGAGAGAGAGAGAGTGCGTACATCTTCTGTACACACTCAGAAGCTCGAAGAAGAGAAGACTCTAAGCTTATGGCAATCTTTTGGCATTCTTCTAAGCTTCCCAAGTTGTAGCAGACGTACTGATTCTGTACATCAGGTGGGAGAGGGAGGCTTTGGTAACTGCTGTTTGGCTGTAAGCTCTGCTCTGCTCAAACTTGTCAAAGTTGATATCACGAGCTCTCCCCGACATCTGTGTCCAGTTTGTATTTCAAAATGACTCCCTCTATCTTAAAAGCAGGCTATGTGACTGCATGTTTTCCTGAGATAAAACAAACTGGTTTAAAAAATGACCATTAATGGTGATTTGTGCAGATGCTCATACTTTCAAATTGATTGAAATTATGGTATCTGGCAAGCCATAAATCAAGATATAATCTTCATTTGAATTTGGAAATGAACGTATCAGATCCATGAAAATAGCAAGATGTGTGTGAAGTTGAGGTGGGTCACAAGTTGAAAGAATATAAGCCAATTAATATGAAATGTATTACCATTATTTAATATAATTTAGCAAGGCCCTTCACATCCCTCCCACTTATCACATGTTAACAAATGTAAACATAACTTTTCAATTAGCAAGTCAACCCCCAAGTAGTCACAAAATGCAATGTTGTGTTGGTGTGATAACATTTGTTACAATTGGCAGTGTTGGGCCTGGCCCCATACTAAACATTTTACAGTATGTAGCCTTGCTGAAGTCTTATCAACAGCTTAAAGGGGTGGTAATGGACACATTAGTTACAAGACAACTTCTTTAAGAACTTGACTGCTCTTACATTTGGCTTTAATGGTACTTAGGGTGGCTCTAGCTTAAATGAAGCATTGCATTAGATAGTCATTTTTCATGTGGAGGTGGAAATTATATGTCGCTTGTCAACATAATTACATATGTATCATAGTGTAGGAGCCAACAGTGATTACAATTATACACTTTCTTGATTGCTTTGTGGCTGCCAGCGTTTTGAGCTCAGGTCAGCAACTGGAATCAGACAGGAGACACACAAACACTCATTAACTTTCTTTTTGTCATGCATACTTAAGTAAACAAAAGCTCACGCTACCTTACCATAATTACATTGTTATATTGGCTCCAAGAGACAGTAATTACTTGTGAGTTGTTACAGTGTTTCTGTACATCATGAATGCTCTTGGCACACTTTGCATCAGTTTAGGATCTAGTGTTTACAGTCTTTAGAGCCTTAGCTATGATGCATCTCTTTGTCTTCAAAGGGCAGACCTGCTGCCTCCTGGGAGTGTCTGGGTTTTGGCTCCAACTATAAAAGAGCCATCATAGAGATAGAGAGTGAAAGCGAGAGAAACAAAAAGAGGGATGCTGAGAGAAATAATGTACAGAAAGATAGAGAGAATAGAAAGAGATGGGAAACCTAGAGGAGAAATGAAATTATGTATCGTAATAAAGGAAGCAAACAAATATTACATAGTTACTACTTTGTCTATGGTTTGAATTTGTGTCTTAAGTCTAATAATGCAACATAAATTATCCTATCTTTGTTTCCTAAAAAATCAACTCTATCCCTAACAATGGGCTAAGGCTAAATATTATGAGACACATACTTTAAAAACTACAAAAGAACAATGGATATGAAGAGTATGTGGGCATTAAAGGAGTTGAAATTGGTAGTAGTGATGGCAGGCTACTAGAAGAATTCATCATTACCCACAGAGAACAATGACTCTCTTCTCTTAGCTCTACAGAGGAGTTAGCATCTTTTCAGAACACTGAACCTACATTGTTCAGGGGAACAGAGGAGCAACTCCAATTGGCATTTAGATTCTCTGACAGCCATAGAGAATGTCACAGAACATAACCTTAGCGAGATTACGGTGCTGTGAAGTGAATAAAAACACTCAATTCAAGCTACAGTGGAGCATCAATGGTTCTTAGACCAAGTGGGTGGAAATAATTGCATGCCACGTGTATAAAACAAGTACAATTTGCCATGTACTTCTGCCAAAACATAGCACGATTTCTACTTTGGCCTTTGTGTCCGGTGGTAATGATAGCAATGCCTTGAACAAGTACTAGAACCGGCAACATCATTGGGCTGATCATTGGTGCTCTAAATTAGCTGACAAGTTGGCCTTGTTCAACTGTACTCTCATTTGGTATGCCGTGCATTAGCAACACGCCAAAGCAGCCGGACACTTCTTTTGCAAATGTAAAACATCCTCATTCAAATGTCAAATTTGAATATTTCCTCCTGTATCTGATGAACAATCTGCTTTATTGCCTCTGTAATCGACCACTCGGGAATTGAGAATTTAATTTTTTAACATTACACCACTGCCTGCTCTGACAAAGGTCAGGATGATAGGATTTTTATTTGTTGCACACTGCTCATATGGGAGTGAAATATGATCCTCTTGATTAGTCTCATAATTCTGATATCAGCACTCCTAAAGGTTGCATGGAAGGCGTTTTAAACCTGTACCTGTTTGTCTTGAAATGAGAGGTGTCAGGGACCAAACAGCAAGAGAACTCAAGGTGTAAATATCCAAAAGATGTTAATTTATCAACGAACTTAATTCAAAAGAACAATATCAAAAGTGTAGTAATGAAAATACAAAAATGAGGAAAATAATAACTCTACATTATAGCTGCTGCACAGCAATGGGTCGGGTCCGGGCTAATTTTGGCAAATTTAGGCAAATTCTGAACAACAAACAAGAAGACAGGTTTATTGAACTATAATATTCATTTTTGCACCAGTTGAGGATTGAACCCACAACCTCAGGAATCAAAGACCATTATCACACTGAGCTAATTGTCAAGTGGCAGTTACACGGTGGCTTCACAAATTGAGTAAACCATGCAGGATACGTTTCTGAGGTAAAATTCTGATGTTTGTGTCAAACATCATCTAATATGAATCAAAGAGAAGTATTGAAGAATCTGCCTAAGTTTTCACAGGCACTCAAGCATTGTGCTGAAAACCTGGAGAGCGACGGGCTAATTTCTGTAAGTCTGTCTATGGAGTTTTGCATTATATGTTAGCATTAAGCTAGCGGGCTTTATGCTTAGTTGTGATGCTTTCAAACCTTTATTTATTCTCGAGGTTTTACCCTCATTTGCAATGTCGTCTAGATGACAGCAATATTCAAAGCAAAAACACAATGCACAGCACAAGTCACATACAGTTAGGAGAAAACACAGTTACAAAAGTTAAATACATCTTATTCATTTCAAAGTTTAAAAGTAGTCACAGACTGGTAAAAAACCATTTTAGCTGTGGGAGTAATAAACCCAAGCTAAGGTAGCTGTGGGGTAAATTGATCCATTTGGCCAGGAGTAAGTTGAGCCACCTATTCTATACACTTAAAGAATGTATTTTGGCTGTATATGTCCAAATTATTAAATCACGATTCTGTATGTTTGTGATTACAGTATGTTCCTATAAACAAGAAAAGTTGTTTATAGTGTGTCAAACTTTACTTTCAAAGAAAAATATCTGGGATTCTTCCCAAGATGCGACGTAATTGCAAAACTCCCCAAATCACAGTGAGTTGGTGGCTCAGCAGCAAGTCCCTGCAGTTCACCTGTGTGTTCACCTGTAACCTGGACAGATGAAATATTAAGTAAAGGGGGAGGTAGGAGATGGATGGAACGAAAGAAGAATTATATTTTTTCTGGGTAGGTAAGTTGAACTTTCCCAGTAAAGTTGGTGTGTCATTAAAGTTTATTTTTATTTTTATTTTTAATCTTCCATAGACTGAGGAGAAAACCTCATAACTGCACATTCTATTGAGGTTGTGACACTACCAGAGACCAGTGTTTTACTGTGTAGTGGTCCTTTGCTCACAAAGTGAGAATGTAGTAATATCCGCACTCCTGACACTATCCTTATTGACTGTCACAATAAAGTCAGATAACTCCCACACCCTACCTATTGTGGGTGCTATATGCAAACAGTGGTGGGGAACCGTTCGGACCCAGAGCTATCAGTGCACTACATTTTTAGACAAAAGCACAATCTCTCACTCTCTCTTCAGATCACGGTCCACAGAAAAAAGAAAAACCTGACATATAGATGCACACAAAATATTAACTAGAACTCTTCCTTTTGTCTGAACTTCAAGAGGAACTATGCAAGATTTTTACCTGGCCTCCAACCCCATGTCCCAGCTCTTCTTGGCGGCACCATAACACAAACATACCCCATAATCTGTAATCTTTTGATAAGGCTTGCCTAGTTCCCCTTAAAGCACTGTTGTAAGGAAAGAGGGGACGAACAGGAGAGGCATTTTCCTCGCAGAGATATCCAGTTCTTTCACAGACATTTAGATTAGAATCCGTCTTGTGAGAAGTTGCTAATGTTTATTCAATGTCCAGGCAACAGGCTAGTTCCAACAGGCAACATAGATAAACTATGTCCAAAAGATAAGATATGGTGATGAGTTCAATTTATAAAAACCCATTCTCACCTATTAAAAAACAAATATCACATCGAGAAGAATAGTGGTATTTTCTAGAGGTTCTCTACATTTGAAGAGGGAACAAAAATAACACCAGTAATATTGTGTAATTAAATGGTAATTTATTTCCAGAGGCTAAGACCTAATAGCAACAGCTAGATCCACTGTACACACTATGCATGCATGTCCATGGTGGGAGGACAAGCCACAGAGGAGCCTTGCTCTTTCAATGAGGGAACAGTTTACTCCTGTGGAGAGAGCACCACCATGTCGCTATCCTGAGAGATTTGGCCAGACAGCCGGTAATAGAAATCCAACTCGGCTCTATTATCACAAGTCCTGTCTTGCTAAAGAGGGATGGGACTGTAGGCATATGTCACATTTCTCAGAAGAAATAACAGTGCCTGCTTGTTGCCAGCTGCATGTCCCACTCATAAAAACAAACAAAAAAACATCCAGGCATCAGCCAAATTAAGAAAGCAGGTAGTCGCCAGAAGATGGTCAGTTGCTCATCAAAATAAGCACGATAAATAGTTTAAAGTTAAGTTGATGTGTGTGATTAAATAATAAAAGTGTGTCATCTTATATTAAAAATTTGACAATGAACATACTTCTACACATGCTATTCTTTAACAGCAACACCTGCTGAAGAAAATGCCTCCTACAGCTTCCATTGTGTGTGTGATAGATCTGTGTGTGCTCCCTGCTTGCCATATATGTTACATGATTTAAGTCAGCCAGTTGCAATTGCATTAAAAAAGTCATTAAAATAAAAACAATCTAAGTTCCTTCCCGGTGCTTAAAACAGTGCTCATAACCTGTTACCTCCTTCCCTCATCCAATAAATGATGAACAGATGAGGAACTGCAAAGTCACCAGATTGTTATGTATTTTTCATGCAACGATGACAAGATATGAAAATTTATTTCACAAGCACTCTTTACCATCACTGTCACCCTAGGGCGTTCCATGAGCAACCTCCAACCAAGAATAAGACAACATTGCCCCATCTTCTGAGCTATAGAGAGACCCATTTGCCTGTCAGCACCCAATTAGAGCCGGAGGGGGCAAATTAACACGAAAGCCAAGAAACTCCAATTAACACTGACACGTTGATTTGGTGGCAGGCTCATCATTGTCTTAAAATTAGAATTAATCAACACGGCAGAGGGTGCCAAGTCGAAGGTCTGGCTACAGAAGAGCTGCTGCTTATGGGAAACTGATGTGGGCTGCAGGCTGAAGATTAAGAGAAGTCTTGATTTATTCATATTTCAGCTGTTTATTATGTCTTTGCATTTATTGAAAATTAGACACAATGCATCTTTCTATTAACTGTACATGCACAAAAATAAGCAGAGTATACAGAGTAAATCATATATAAATATGATTTGGGAAAAATAAAATAAAATTGGATGCTTAGACATAAAGGGGATAATCCTATATTTATGTAGACTACATTTGCCAATGAGGGGTAAATTGAAATCTCTGTCAAGGACACAACAGTTTTTGTGAGTGTATAGAGTTCATAAAAAAAAAGCTGGTTGGAGATGAGTTCAATGGCTCCAACAAATCCTTAAATAGCATCTGGAAGTTAGGCCTTTCTGTCTTAATGCTTTCTGGTGAAACAAGGAGGGAAAAGACGTGTGTGTGTGTGTCCCTAATCACTATCCTCATCTCAACTCATTTCAAAGAAAAATATCTAGCTGTAATGGTGGATGGATCACTTCCGTCAGCATCCCCCTCCCTCTCCCCCATTACTTTATCTTCCCATCTTATTTTCTCCTAAAATGTTTTATTTGTATTTCTCACTCTCCACTTCCACTCTCCTTATCTGTATTTATCTCCAATATCTATCTACTCTTCATTCCCCTCAACTATTCTCTCAACCTCTCTGATTTTGCCATTCACTGCCAACCTGTCCTGCTCGTCCGCTGTTTGTCTGTCATTCTCTGGGCCTGCCCTGCAGTGCTCTTGATGTTGGCAGTGGCACACATTAACACATCAGACCTTGACTCCATTAATGTGCTTGTCCTTGGCATGCTGCCACACACTCCAGATATCTGATGCTACCTGCCAGGTGGTGCATGAGAAAATGGAAGATGCAATGTGGGATGCTGGGAGCTGGGTTTGGATGACGACAGACCTTGGCTTTACCAGATAAGCTAAAAACAACGTATAAAGCAAATGGAATTGTGTCAAGTTCAAAATACATTTTATTTGCTTTTTGTTATCAAATCTAGGAAAACAGTCAATATTAAACAATATAAGGTGTGTGTGTGGTTGGGGGGGGGGGGGGTCTTTTTCTGGAGCATTTTTTACCATATTGCTTGAAATCCTCTTCACACCTGGATTACAACCAATTAATTACATGCTTTTTCACAAAAATTGAAAAAGAAAAAAAAAAGTCAGTCAACTGTGGAATGGACATCCTGTAAAAACAATCATTTTGAATGCCATGAACAAATTCATTAGATCGTGATGCATCTATCAAACGTTCGGGTTGTGCTACAACCCTGGTTTTACGATTGAGAACGAGAGTTCGTACTATTGCCATATTGCTGATCCCAGATCAGCCACTGAATATTTACGCGTTAGCCCTTTCCAACCAACCAGGTGGCTCCACCTGGCTTTGGCGGCGCTGTGGACCCGCCCCGCGATCTGCGCTGTATAAAGCCTGGTCCACAGCCCCGCCCGTCCTCAGACACCCATTCAGCTCCCTGACGGGTGTCAGCGAGGCTTGTTTGTACGAACTCTCGTTCTCAATCGTAAAACCAGGAGGGTTGTAGCACAACCCGAACGTTTTACTTCATTTCGAACTCGAGTTCGTACTATTGCCAAAATGATTCCGCCCAACCTCTGCTGACACACATATGGTCAGGGCCGCTGAAAAAACCACACAAACCCCAACTGGTGCAGCATCCCACTGACCTCAGTGATAGTTTGATCACCTACTGGTCCTAATCATCTGGCAGCATTTAAGACGGAATGAGCCACTGTAGCCCCTGTCATATCCAGACTGTAAAACCTCGCAAATGTATGAGAGGTTGTCCATGAGGCAGCAGCGCAGATGTCCTCAACTGAGACGCCCTGTAAAAGCGCCCAGGAGGCGGCCACACCCCTGGTTGAGTGAGCTCTCAGACCCTGAGGAGGTGCCTGGCCTGACGCGGAGTAAGCCAGTGTGATAGCCTCCACTATCCACTTTGATAAGCGCTCCTTAGACAAGGCCTTACCCTCCGCCTGAGCACCATAGCAGATAAACAGCTGGTTAGAGTGTCTCAACGTCCTGGTGCGCTCCACATATATGTCAAGGGCACGGACTGGACATAGCGTGTGTAACCTCTCCTCCGCCTCTGACTCGAAGGGTGGGGGGCAAAAGGTAGACAGATTTACAATAGTGGATTTAAACCCAGCTGTTATAACCTTCGGATGAAAAGCTGGGTTAGGACGTAGAACTACTGTTCTCCTGTTCTGAGAAAAAGTGAGACATGATGGATGAACGGACAGGGCTGCCAAGTTCCCAACACGTTTCGCTGACACTAGTGCCACTAGCAGGGCTGTTTTCAACGATAAAAACTTAAGGTTCACTTCTCGGAGGGGCTCGAATGGAGCTCTAGTCATGGCATCCAATACTGCGGCCAAATCCCAAGAAGGAGTTGAGGGACGCTCTGGCGTGTACAAACGACGGGCCCCCTGCATAAACCTTGATGCCAGCACATGACTGCCTGGCGGTTTACCGTCTATGCCAACATGGCAAGCTGAGATAGCGGCCAAATACACCTTAAGAGTAGAAGGTGAAAGGCCCTTCTGCTGCAAAGAGTGAAGAAAACACAGCATAACATTAATCCTGCAATGAAAAGGATCCTTGCCTCGCTCGGCGCACCAGCGCTCAAACACTTTCCACTTGTAAGCATAGAGGGTACGTGTTGTGGGGGCCCTAGCATTTTGTATGACCTCCACCACCTCCAGGGGCAAACCTTCTCCTAATAAACGCTCCCTTTCAGGGGCCAAGCTACCAGCCTCCACTTCCGAGGGTCTGGATGGAAGATTTCCCCCCCTGCTTGTGTCAGCAGGTCGGGTCTTATTGGCAGGGGCCACGGTGTCCCTGACAGCAGTGACTTCAGGTCCGCGAACCATGTCTGTGACGGCCAATTCGGGGCTATTAGAATAACCTGCACCTCTTCCTCCCTCACCTTGTCCAGAACCTGCTGTAACAGAGGAAGTGGGGGGAAGGCATATAGCCGACCTCATGGCCAGCGATGAGCCAGCGCATCGTGACCCATGGGTGGGTCGTCGTCCTGAATGGAAAACCACAGTGGACAGTGCGTCGTCTCCTGTGACGCGAACAGGTCCACTGCCGCCCGACCGAAACGGGTCCAAATATTCTCCACCACCTGAGGGTGGAGACGCCAGTCTGTCATCAGGGGCTGACCCCTGGATAACAGGTCTGCAGCACGGTTCAATTTGCCCTGTATGTGAAAAGCTGACAGGGAGCTCAACCGGCTGTGAGCCCACAGCAAGATTTTTGACGCAATCTGATGCATAGCCTGTGAGCGAACCCCGCCCTGACGGTTGATGTATGCGACCGTCGCAGTGTTGTCGGACCGAATCAGGACGTGTTTTCCCTTTAACCGGCTCTCGAAATGTTCCAGAGCCAGCCGTACTGTGTCCAGCTCCAGCACATTGATGTGGCGGCTCTCGTGCGTGTCCCAGCGGCCGCTGGCTGTCTGCCCCTCGCAGACTGCGCCCCACCCGTACAGGGAGGCGTCTGTCTTTATTATGATCCGGAGTGTCATCGGACCCAGCCGAACACCTGTTATGAAATTGAGGGGGGTCACCCAGAACCGTAGCGCCTCCTGGTTCTGGGCTGACAGCGTCAGCACCCGGTGGAGATCTCTCATGGGGTTGACGCGTTGGCTGATAAACCAGCGTTGTAATGGTCTCATTTTCAGGAGACCCAATGGTACCACCGCCGATGATGCAGCCATCAGTCCAAGTAAGATCATAAAATGTCTCGCTGTGGTTGTGCGACTGTGCATCATCCTGCGAGCAGCTGTGATGACCTTTAGACGCCTCTCTTGAGTCAAACGTGCGCGCATGGACACGGAGCTCTAAACCCTAGACCCAAATACACTGTGCTCTGGGAAGGAGTCAGGGCGCTTTTTTCCCAGTTTATCACAAAACCCAGCTTGGTGAGATGAGTGATTAATATCTGCGTGTGTGACGCCGCGCTTTCTCTCGAATTCGCCATAATGAGCAAATCGTCCAGATATGACAGAACTCGTATGCCCTGAGCATGTAGAGGGGCAAGCGCCACATCCACAACCACAGAAAACACTTTCGGGGCGAGAGAGAGGCCGAACGGGAGTACGCAAAACTCGTAACTTTTGTTTTGAAATGCAAACCTCAGGTATTTCCTGTGTCTCTCGACTATTGGAATGTGGAAATAGGCGTCCTTTAAATCCACTGAGGTGAACCAATCTCCCCGTCGTATTGATTTGAATAGGCGGCGGTGCGTCAGCATTCGCAGAGGGAGTTTCTGTAATGTTGCATTCACTGGTCTCAAGTCTAATATTGGGCGCAGAGTACTGCCGTCCTTCTTGGGAACCAGGAAATAACGGGAAAAAAACCCTTTGTTCACTTCCCCCTGTGTCACAGGCCGAATTGCCCTTTTCTGTAGCAGAGACAGGATCTCCTGCTGCAGAATAGGAGCTGTCTCCCCTGACACAGTCGTTTGTGTGACACCAGCGAACCCCGGTGGTGGCAGACGAAATTGCAGTGCATAACCTTTTTTCAGGGTGCGCGCCAACCATTTCGACACTGTGCACGCGCTCATCCAATGGCCGACGCACGCCGGAAGTCGCGGCTGCAAATTGTGTGCGGGGCTCGTCACGTGCGAGAACAGCTGTGTGACATGAATCTGACGAGCGAGCCGACCCGGCCTTAACTCTGGCTCCAGGACCGGAATCCCGCTTTGATAAAAAAGCCCTGGCTTCACTCGAAGCTTCAGGTTCATGGTTTCTCTTAAAAGAACTTGTCCTGGCCCATGAGGCTTCAGGCTCATTTCTGTGTAACTCTCTCTGACGGTTGCTTGTGAAACTGGGCAGGAGGAGTGATGTGTTACTATGGGAACCGTAACTTGGCCGACATTCGGCTTCAGGTCGTTGTGGGGGACAAACAGGGAAGAGGGAGTGTGTGAGAGTGCTTTGTGACAAATTCGCGCGGCTTTCGCTGGCACTGAACTGTCCGACATGAGCCTTCTCTTCATGGTAATCAGAGGCCGAGTTGACAGTCTGACACCATAATCCCCCCCATCCTCTGAAATCAGGTCCTCCTCAGCTTTCTGCCTCTCGCCGCTGGCGCCTGTTGCTGCTGCGATGGGCGGAAAGGATTTTTCTTCCACCCTCTCATGGAGGATCCGCCTGCTGCAGGTGAGGCTTCAGCTGGTTTAGGCGCCGCATCCCGGGACTGAGGCGCGCCGGAGCGGTCTCTCTGGGCGGAGGAATTTCGGCGGGAGGAGCTGGAGCTGTCCCTGGTGCTGCGCTGCGGGGAGCGGGCTCTCCTGGGCATGAGGCTCCGAATGGCCACCTTCTCCTTCTCTTGCCGCTCGAATTTGTGGGTCACCGACTCGACGACCGGGCCGAAAAGACCTGACGGCGTGACCGGGGCGTCCAAGAGGCGGACCTTCTCCTTCTCGGAGATCTGGGTGAGGTTCAGCCAGAGGTGGCGGTGCGTGACCACAGAGAAACCCATTATGCGGCCGGCATTTTGAGCGGCTCCTTTCGCCATGTGGAGGCAGAGGTCGGTCGCTTTGCGCAGCTCCACGTAGTCTTCCGGAGTCGCATCTCCTCCTAGGTCTCGGAGCAGGTGCGCTTGATAAGCCTGCAGCAGGCAGATGTTGTTGAGCAGTGCTGCAGCTTGACCCGCAGATCTGTAGCTTTTCTCCGCCAGATTCGCCGTCACCCTGCACGCTTTCGACGGCAGCTGGGGCTTAGCCGCGGTGAGGGAGGGACACAGATGAGCCGCCACGGGCTCCTCCAGGGGCGGCATGGACGAATAACCCAGCTCCGGCTCGGTGTCAAGGGATGAGAATGGGACAAACTGCTGGATGGGGGATCTCGTTTTGTGGGGAGAGCCCCAGGAAAACTTGACCTCCTTCGTCAGATCATCCAGCACGGGAAGAGGGCGGGAGAGCTGCGGATTCACAGCCGCTTCTGAAAAGAAAGCGCCGGAGAGAACCGAGGGGGTGGGAGGCGTGGGGTCCGGCCAGTCGATGCCAAGCTTAGCCACCGCTCTCCCCATTAGCCGCAGCAGCTCCTGCTGCATCGCGCCCCTCGCGGGGGAGGAAGCAGGCTTCTCGGACAGCTCCTCCGGTGCTTCTCCCTCCTCTTCGACGTCGTCCTCGTCCGCCTCCGACGACCACTGGGACGCATGAAAATCCCGTAGCTCCGCGTGCTGTGCTAACGGCATCTCCTGGTCGTCCTGGCAGTGCTGCAGAGGACGACCAGATGAGCTACGGTGCAGAGTCGGCTTGGCGGGAGGAGGCATGAGGGCACCGTCGTGGTCCGTGTCCGCGTGAGCACCTGTAGGCTGGGCAGCAGTACTAGGCGGGAGCGCGGTGGGACCGAACAGTTCAGCCCGACGTTGCAGTGCGGTCACACGAAGCCCTGAGCAGTTGACGCAGAAGTCCGGGTCGGAAAGAGCCGCTTCGGCGTGTTCCCGACCCAGACAACGCACACAGCGAGCGTGTCCGTCTCTCGCCGTCATGTAGGACCCACATGCGCACTGTTTGAAGGTCTCCATGTCGTTTTTCTTCTTCTTATTCTTCTTCTTGAACAGAGCTAAGCTAACCTGCTAGCAGACAAGCTAGTAGCGACTGTTAGCTAGCTCCCGTCGTGAAAGGGTTTGCGTATCAGCGGCAGCTGAATAAGCAAAGAGGACGGGCGGGGCTGTGGACCAGGCTTTATACAGCGCAGATCGCGGGGCGGGTCCACAGCGCCGCCAAAGCCAGGTGGAGCCACCTGGTTGGTTGGAAAGGGCTAACGCGTAAATATTCAGTGGCTGATCTGGGATCAGCAATATGGCAATAGTACGAACTCGAGTTCGAAATGAAGTAAAACTGCAATCTGCCCCTCCCTCCCTCCTCTGCATGCACTAGTCATGCATGCTCTTCAACAGTTTATGATAGGCCTACAGAAAAGACGACCCTTTAAACCATGCACGTCCCGGTGCATGCTACAGAACAAAAACACGAGGCACAGGATGAACATCTGCTGCAGGTGCAGGACTCAAGACATGCTAACCCCTGAAAAAGGGACTGAACAACAGAAACAAGCGGAGTGCCTAAGGCAGACTATTGGAGTCACTCAGGCGGCTGATGATGACGAGTGGAATGTCTTAAAGTGGCGGCTTCGGACTCTACACTACCTCCGTCATCAACAACACTTTGATCAGTGGTCAACTCAACTTGTTGAGTTCATGTCTCACCTTGGTCACTCCGAGGGTCATGAGAAGTTGAAGAGTCAGGAGTAACAGGGACAGCAAGTAGCGGAGGCCGAGCGGAGTCTGAACTGCCTGGAGATGAAGCAGGGGCATCGCTGGCAGAATCTGCCACACATTCAGCTGCAGGTACGTGGACTACAGTTAATCGAGCAGGCTGAGAGACAGGCAGAGACAGGAGATCATCAGTTGCATCATCCACCGAACCATCGACAGAGTCTGTGTCAGGGTGTGGCTGACTGCGGGTTCGAGGTCGATTGGCGGTGGACGAGTCAGGAACTGACGCCTCATCCTTCAACACTGGCCAAGAGAAAACCACACGGCAGGAGAAGATCCCTGTGGAGAGTTCGAGTGGCTCTGTTTGTGTCACTTTCTGGACGGACAGTATAAACTGGCAGATCACGCTTGACAACAACATAAACATCATGCTCCCACTTATCTTCGAGCTTGTGTTTTCCACAAAGTCTCACATTGCGTACCAACACTCTATCCCCCTCCTCCAGGGCAGATGGGATCACACGCTTGTCAAAGTGGGCCTTGTTCCTCTCCATGGACCGTGCAGCATTCTTTGCAGCGAGCTGATATCCCTCTTGTAATCTTGACCGTAGACTCTGGACATATTGGCTGTGTGATGGAGTCTGAGGTGTTGAAACTGGTAACCCAAATGCCAGATCTACAGGAAGTCGAGGCGATCTGCCGAACATCAGCTCGTAGGGGGTAAACCCGGTGACTTCGTTGCGAGTGCAATTGTATGCATGCACTAAGGGCTTCACATACTCTTTCCACTTTGACTTCTGTTTGTTCTCCAATGTCCCCAGCATGCTCTAGTCCGGTTGAAGCGTTCCACAGGATTATCACGAGGATGGTACGGTGTAGTATGTGTCTTCTTTATGCCGGTAAGTTCACAGAGTTCTCTGATGAATCGGGATTCAAAGTCGGGTCCTTGGTCCATATGAAGACGTTCTGGAATGCCGTAATACACAATAAACTGTTCCCACAGACACTTGGCTACAGTCTTTGCCTTTTGATTGGCCGTTGGCATGGCCACAGCAAACTTGGTGAAGTGATCCGTAAGAACTAGGATGTCTTTTGTGTTGCTGGTGTCTGGCTCGAGTGACAGGAAATCCATACAAAGAAGTTCCAATGGACGAGAGGTCCTGATGTTAACCAATGGAGCAGCTTTCTCAGGTAAGGCTTTCTGCCGAACACAAGGTTCACAAGTCTTGACTTTTGCCTCCACATCAGCAGCCATTCGAGGCTAGAAGAATCGGGTTTGTGTGAGATTGAGTGTCCGTTCAATCCCTAGATGACCCATGTCGTTGTGGAGAGACATCAAGACTGTCTGCCGTAGCTCTCTTGGCAACACCAGCTGGAATGAAATCTGCTCATCATCCTGCCGTCTTCGATATAATACACCATTACGAAGTTCAAGACGGTTCCACTTTCTGAGAAGAAGAGCAACTTCTGGAAGTTCATGCCTCATCGTTGGGGGAACTTTCTCACCTGTCTCCATCTGATGAATGACTTCTCCAATGCTGGGATCTGACCTCTGTTGGTCCTTAAGGCCCAGCTGAGACAGAGATGAAATGACTGGCAGGCCGTGTTGAGTCTCCGTGGCGTAGTCCTCCGGGATGACATCCGCAGAGGCTGACAAAGACTCCACCAGCGTGAAACAGATCCCAGCTGGATCAGATGAGGGGTGGATTTGCACCTGGCAACTCTGGCAGATGGCTTCCACTATGTCAGGTGCAACCTCCTCCACACCACCAGGTTCAGTAAGATGTCGATGAGTGAACTGGTGGATCAGGTCCTGTTCTTTCTGGAGAAGATCATCATCAGAAGAGCTGTCATGCGGCCGGCGAGACAGTGCATCGGCATCCGAGTCCTAGCTGCCAGAATGATATTGCAACTTGAAGGAGAACGTTGAAAGGACAGCTAACCATCGATGACTGGTAGCGTCCAACTCGGCTGTTGTGAGAATGTACGTCAAAGACAACAGTAAACGTGGCTCTGTACAAGTAGTCATGGAACTTTTCTGTAACTGACCATTTCAACGCAAGGAACTCCAACTTGTGTGCTGGGCATTGTTGTGCTAGTTACTCAAAAATAGAAACTAGTTACAGTTACTAGTTACTTCATTAAAAAAGTAACTCGGTTACTTAAACCAAAAAGTAATGCGTTACTGAAAAAGTAACTTTTTCGTTACTTTAAAAGATTTTTTTTCCAATGCTCCCATTAAATAAAGGTTGATTGAATTGCCCTCAAACCCCATGTCAGTTCTGTAGCCTACTACTGCTGATGTAAAATTTTACCATAATCTGTCATCATCATCATCATCATCATAATCATCATCATCATGCTGCATGATGTCAGCATGTAGGCTACAGCAGCTTGACCCAACAGAACTGCAAAAAAAATCTTGAGGATAGGCCTACGTATTATTTTGACCGAGTTACATTCAAGAACTGAAATAAATTCACTCCAGCAGTATTTTTTTTTTTTTCGATCTATCAGCTGTGTTTACCCAGAGCGGTTGCTCTGTGTTTACCTTTCCTTGTTTAAGGAAGTGGTACACTCTATTGGGCCCAGTGTACTTTCAATAATTAATAGCTCTCTAATAATAGCTCTCTAATAACTGGTTATGTCCCTTCTTGTTTTAAACACGCAATTATTCACCCCCTTATCAAAAAAGAAAATCTAGATCCATCTGACCCAGGTAACTATCGTCCCATATCCAAACTTTCATTCATCTCAAAGATTCTGGAAAAAGTTGTATTCACACAACTCACGTCATATCTTGACAGTCACAGCATCTTGGACAAATTTCAATCTGGTTTCAGGAAAAAACACAGTACAGAATCTGCACTACTGAGGGTTAGTAATGATTTATTAACATCCCTAGACTCTGGTGATCATTGCATTTTGATTCTACTAGATCTCTCAGCAGCTTTCGATACTGTTGACCACTCCATCCTCTTAGACCGCCTAGAACATCTTGCTGGCATCCAAGGACTGGCCCTTCAGTGGTTTTCCTCATACCTCCAAGGTCGATCAGCCTCTGTGCAAATGCATGATATGCACTCGTCCTCTGCATCCATTCCGTGGGGGGTTCCACAAGGCTCCATCTTAGGACCTATCCTCTTCTCCTTATACTTACTTCCTCTGGGCTCCATTTTAAGAAAATACAATATCTCATATCACTGTTATGCTGATGACTCTCAGTTATACCTCCCGTTACAAACATCTAACCTGGGTAGTAGTATCAGTGTATTACTACAGTGTATTGAGGAGATCAAATCCTGGATGGCCCGGAGCTTTCTTCAGCTCAACCAAAATAAAACCGAGCTCCTAGTTTTTGGCTCCACAGACACTCCCTCCTCCATTATCAGTGCTCTTGGTCCCCTATCCTCACATTTAAAACAGCATGCAAAAAACCTTGGCGTCATCTTCGATTCTGGATTCAAATTCGACAAACAGATCAATTCAGTAGTCAGCACAAGCTTTTTCCATCTTAGAACCATTGCAAAACTCAAATCATTCCTGTCACCCAAAGATTTAGAAACCTTGGTTCACGCTTTAATTTCCTCCCGACTAGACTACTGCAATTCTCTCTATTCTGGAATCACCCAATCAGCACTATCCCGTTTACAGTTAATCCAGAATGCGGCAGCAAGACTTATTACTGGTACCAGAAAGACTGATCACATCTCACCTGTACTGGCCACTCTCCACTGGCTACCAGTTAGATACAGAATTCAGTTTAAGATACTTTTATTTGTCTTTAAAGCATTGCATGGATTAGCACCTGATTACATCACAGAACTCCTTACCCCCTACTCCACTTCTCGCCCACTCAGATCCACTGACAAGTCACTGCTGTTTATCCCACTTACAAATCTAAAAACAAGAGGTGACAGAGCCTTTTCAGTTATTGGTCCTAAACTATGGAATAGTCTTCCACAAACAATTAGATCATCACCCTCCATAGACATCTTTAAAACTCAGCTAAAAACTTATCTCTTCTCTCTGGCTTTTAATTCACCCCCATGAGAAACTCCTTTCTGTGTGTGCATGTGTATGTGTGTGTTTTGCCCTGTTGTTTGAATTAATCTTGAATGTAAAGCACTTTGGTCAACATCTGTTGTTTTTAAATGTGCTCTAGAAATAAAATTGACTTGACTTGACTTGACTTGACTTTAATGTGTCGGATCGGTCGGAATGCCAACCCTTAATTCTTTATGAAAAAGGGTTGCTATTCCGTACCTGAAAAGAAGTCTACAATTAAAGCTAAGTGACTGGGTACACAAATTGTAGCACATACTGAGGTAGTACAGTGATTAGAGCATCCGACCCCGATGTGGAAGATCAGGGTTCGACTCCAGAAGGAGCTGCATATTTGCAGAGACTATCTTGGCCTCTACCTGAGTATTTTACTAAACTTAACCAACTCCTTTCTACATTGCCTGTCCCTGGGGCACGATCGTGTCAAACCACATTCGGAACAGCGACCCGTCGGAATGGCAGTCCTTCGGAATGGGGGTCGCCCCCCATCGGACTCCAATACCGCGGCTGCTCGGGTGGAGTGGGCGCTTGTGTGTGCTCACCGTGACTCTGGATGCTGCGTTAGCTAACGTTACTATAGCTCGCCGCCATGCCCTGTTCTGCTCAGACCCAATCCTCTTCATGGAGCGTGTTACGTGTGGGACGCTTGAGGGCGGCTACCAAGCGCTTTGTTTTTCACAGTGTCACAGTGTGCTCTGTCTTTCTTTCATTTCAATGAAACTTTATTGATTGCTAAAATGTCATGGAAAGCGTGTGGCGCTGTAAAATCTCACCAAAAGAAACGGAGTAACGCAGCGTCTGGTAACGGAAACAGAGTTACTGATTTAAAAAAACAACGCGTTACGTTATTAGTTACTGAAAAAAGTAATGGTGTTACTAATAATGCTGGGTGCTGGGTACCTGATTTTGCTCGTTGTCAGACCTCGGCTGGTGTAAGCTATGACCCTCAACCTCCTCTCCTGTTCCTGGTACAAAGCAGCACCTAATCCCGTAGTACTGGCATCAGTATGGAGGATATAGGGCAGCTTTGGGTTGGCAAGCCCAAGAACAGGAGCAGAAGTGAGCTTTTCAATCAGCACCTCAAAAGGTTGCTGGCACTCCTGAGTCCATTGCTCTCCAAACTGCACCTGATGTTTGCTTTGCTGGAGGCAACAACTTTCGTGGATCTTCGAGTGGGCGCATAACCTCAAGCGAGCTGATTGAGAGGTCTGGCCAGGGCAGCGTAATCTCTGATGAAGTGTCGGTAATATCCTGCAAATGCCAGAAAAAAACTCAATTCTTTCAGGTTAGTAGGAACTGGCCAGGATTTTAGGTTGCTGACCTTTTCTGGGTCTTTCTCCACTCCTTTCTCTGACACCACATGACCCAAGTAACATACCGACGTCTGGAAGAATTTACACTTTTCAGGAGACAGTTTGAGACCAAACTCCTTCAGCCTGTGTATAACTCTCAGTAGCCGTCGTTCATGCTCTTCCAGGGTGTCTGAGAATATGATCAGGTCGTCGACAAAAACAAGGACTTCCTTCAGGTTCAAATCGCCCATGCATTTTTCCATTAGACATTGAAATGTGCTGGGAGCATTCGTAACACCTTGCGGCATCCTGTTAAACTCCCAGAATCCAAGGGGTGTCACAAAGGCTGTCTTGGGCTTGTCTGCTTCACTCATTTCGATTTGATAGTATCCAGATTTTAAATCCAATACAATGAACCAACAAGAAACTGTCAACGCTGAAAACAATTTTTCCAGGTTGGGAAGTGTATAAGCCTCCTTGATGATCTGGAGATTCAGTTTTCTGTAGTCGATACACAGACAAACATCATTGTTCTTTTTCCGGACAACAACAATGGGTGAGGAGAATGGCGATTCTGACTCCCGAATCACCCCAGTGTCAAGCAGGTCTCGCAGATGATTCCGGACCGCTTCGATGTCATGGGGGTGGATTGGTCGAGCACGGTGTTTAAATGGAGTCTCGTCGTGGAGTTTTATGGAATGCTTAACCTTGTCAGTGCATCCAAAGTCCAGGCTGTGATGTGAGAAAACCTCAGGAAGCTCGAAACACAAATTTTCCATTCTTCTGGAATGGGGGAATCTCCAAAGTCATAGTCCAGGGTGGTTCTGGGATGGTTCCCTGATGTGGAGGACCAAGTCTCAGCATGGTGTGACAGGATACACAGGGATGGTCCAATATCAGTGATGACACTGCTGGGGGGGATAAAAACATCTTGCTCAGATGCATTACGCAGAATGACAGGAACAGCTCTCCGTGGGTGATCTTGAAGCATTATCAGACAGTTCACCACACAAAGGCCTCCAGGCAGGGGGGTTGTGGGATGTTCAATGATTGCACTCTGGAGTTAGGACCTCAGGTGTTCCATCCACAACAGTTTGGCCAGCATGGATCAGTACAGGAAGTTGACTTGCTGGCCATGCTGGTGACGGATCTGCAACAACTTCAACACTGCATGATATCCAGGTAAGGTGGGCATAAAGTTATTGGGCATACCTGAATACTGCGCATATAACACTTCAAGGGTGTTCATACCGATCAACACAGGGGACTGGAAGTCTCGTCGAACATCAGGGACGACGTGGAAACTGTATACTCGGTGCCCAGGAAGCTTGATGGGAATGTTATGGCAGTTTCAACATACCCAAGGTATGGAACAGCTTGACCGGCTGCGCCTTCCACCTGGAGAAGATCATGAAGTGGTTGGACTGGCTGATCCAAGAAGTGCAGATTGTAGTATGAGACTGGGATGGTAGTTACTTGGGATCCGGTGTCCAGGAGGCATTGACATTTTTGTCCAGCAATGTTCACAACCGCAGGACATCGTGAGCCCACTAGTCCATCAGGCAGGTGCAACATGTCGGAAGAAAACTAATCTCTGCACACTCCACAATTTCCTTGTTCGTGGGACATTATTGGTTCTCAGTGGTGCCTGTTCGCCCCTTAACAGGAACCACTGTTAGTTTAAATGCTGAGTCGAATCGGGGGAACGTCGCCATCTCTGCTGTCTTTCTGCAAACTCTTTTCTTTTCCTCGTGACTAGGGCTGGATTCTGGGGATTGTCACACTGGAGCTTGATGTGATCATCTTCACCACAATGGAAACAGTGCGCGGTTAGCGTAGCATTTGACTTATCAGTCCTTGAACCTCCACCTGGACTTGCCTGGGCAGCAGTTAAGATGGCAAGCTGTCATTGGATTTCAGCCAGCTGCTTTGTGAGTTGCTGGGTGATTGTGGTAAGTGCAGCACACACACCTTTCTCTTCACTGTCGGTGACAGCATACTGGGCTTGGGCGCTGGCTTTTGGCTTGCTGGGGCCCAGATGCTGCCTCATCCTCAACGCTTTAACTGCTTCGCTGTCTTCCTCAGTGCAGCGCAAGAGCAGCAGTTCTGAGAGGGAAGGTGGGTTCAATTTCCGTTGCTTGAGTTGCAGCTGAGCGATGAGAGTGTCGTTCTAGCAGCCTGTTAGCTCTTTACCACTACCATGAAAACATCAAAGATAGGTACATCTTCAGATGGATGATGTTTATCCCACCCAAGTACAGTTTAAGAGGCTTGCTGAATCTATGGAGAAGATTATTGAAGCTGTTTTTCCATCCCTTGTTGGTAACTAAAACAGCTTCAGATGGCTTTTCTTTTAATTTGTTGCCAGTCTGCAGACAGTCATTCAATTGTATAAACTCTCACGCTCAAAATGGGACATTTCTATTGTAACTGATGGACTCTTTCTTTTCGACCCCAACAGAAAATAATAAGGCTGTAAGCTCAAGGCTTCAAACAGCAGTATAAATACAATAATACAGTGTTTCACTGATCAAAGTAGAATTATTTTAGTGGACTGCATCAAAAGGGAATAAGTAATATTGGTGATGTGTGCCTTTCAAAGGAGCTGAGCTGGCAAGCAGTAATATGAAACAGGCAGGAGTTTATGAGCCAATAGCAGGACTTTGCATTCAAATGAGTTTGTGGAAGAGATATACAGGCTGATAACAATGCAAGGGATGCCTTAAAAACTGTGAGTGCTGTATTTAATGCAGTACTGCTGAGCAGAATGTATATATTAGCTGCCATATGCAGACTGATAATTGAACTGTGATTGTTTTGAATCTTAGCCAGTACTATAACATACTGTCTGATGTATTTATTGATAGTAGGGGTGTGCAGCGGAGCAGATATTTGTATCTGTATTTGTATAGGGGGGAAAAGTATTTGTATTTGCATTTGAGTAAAATTAAAAATAGGCTTTTTAAGTCCAATCTTAGAATGTTCTTTTATTCAGAACGGCTTTTAATACTGAGTGACATTGTGATATATCTCTTCTTTACACTTTCTTTTTATTATTGTAGACAAAGGGGGGCCCGGGCGGGATTTGAACCCTCGTCTCCCTGGTAAGAGTCATGCAAGCTTGCCATTCGACCAAAGGGGTATCCCTGTGGTCAAGTAGCCAGGGAACATGATCAATTGCAGGCATAGTGACAGGGCTGTCACCTGTCACATCTCTCCCCCCTCTTTTCACAAGCATGTCCTCGTGCTCCACGCAGGCTGCCACCCTTCAGGAATTCATGGACCCACCACTAGTGCTACATGGATCCTGCCAACAATGCCAGAATGTGGCAGGGATGAAGGAGGGCTGGGCGGGGTTTGACCGACACCAAACATTTATAAATTCACACAAGGCAATATAAGGTGTCTTGCCCAAGGACACTATGACAGTGACTGGGACAGAGCAGGATTAGAACCACCAACCCTCATTAGACGACCCACTCTACCACCTGCCACTTCCAACCATATGGTCATTAAACATGGATGAATTGTTGCTCTGTCAATCTCTTACCTGAGGTCTTGATGTAGGGTTTTATCATGGCCTTAGTTTTCCTCTGTGATGAAAGGTTTGAGATCAGTGCTGATTCCTTGTGCTTTGAAGACTAGGTTTCAACAGTTGTGAGGAAGTCCCAGTGGGACTAGTCAGCATGAGTCAGTGTGTCTGTTCTGGTCTGAAGCTGTTATTATTGTGTTACACCATTTTGCAACAGGAAATTAAGAAATGGAAACTGGTTTATTATTTTAATTACATTATAGTGGGACAGTCACAAGCCTGTCAAACAGAAAGAAAACTATATATCTTCTGCCCTTAGAGTCCCTGTGGTGTCATCTGAAGATTACAATGAAATATGAAATACAGACGGATACTAATAGAAGATGTCCAAAGAAACAATTAAGAGTTTAGGATTAATGAAATGACAGTGGAGGCCTTTATGGACAGCATAAATCCTACTGAGGGAATCCAGTGACTGATTATTTCACCCCAGCTGGAACAAACAATTAAATGACATTTTTTTGTTTTGTTTTGTTTTTTTCCAGCTAGACTTAAAAAACAAGCCGAATCAGAATGATTTACTTCATTATGAGTTACAGTAACACAGCACAGATTCACATCTGTTGTTTCACACAATTAGCCCGGCAACTAGCACACTCAACATCTGGATTAGGGCCATGTAACCAGTGGAGATGAGCATTGCTATTTAAATTTGATTAGATGATTGATGATCACAGTGGGTGAATTTGTTATTGTAAAAGTAGGAGGATTCGACAGGGGAAAACACAAATATTTGGCTCAAAATCCCAAACTGAGTTTAAATCAAAGCAAAATGTTTAATTTAAGCATAACACTGTGTTCAAAAACAAACAAACCAAAAAACAGTGAAAGCAGGAGTAAAGCATTTATTTTTATTTATTTAACCTTTATTTAACCAGGCAGAATCAATTAAGAACAAGTTCTTATTTACAATGGTGGCCTGCATAAAGCAGAAGAAGCTGCGTCTGCAATTATATATGATATAAAGCCACAAGACAGGATGATTTTTTCTGCTCTAGGTGACAACTATGTGAGAAATCATTGTGGCAGGAGCTGATTGGTCAATTCTGATCACATGACATGCAGTACGAGTGCAGCATTCACAATGCGCCTCGGATGTGCACGAAAAAAGCGTGTCGCGCTATTGTCGGTGTCGCTTTGGATTTTGAACACGCAAGTCACATGGCTACGTTGAAAACAATGGAATGCAAATGTGTGCACAAAAGACACTTCATGCGAATGGCCCCTTAAAGTGTAGGGTTATGTGTTCTGTAAAGCCCAGTGACAAACACTTTTACTTGTGCTAAGGAAGTGCAAAAGATACCCAAGACATTAAGAGAACTTTATATATGCTGTATTTAAAGCCATGTTGTTGTTATTGTGTTTGCATAACAATTAGTTAAAGACAGGGATTGTTTGTAAATCTTATCCGCCCCTGTCAGTGAAGTGGCCCATTTAGTGGCATGGGGCAGAGTGGTTAAAAGGGGGTGAGCTGAGGCTCGGTCCTCTCTATGCTGCCAGTCTGTTGAGGTGCTCAGGAGTAGGTCCACAACTATCTCTGAGGAGGTAAAGTTTGTTTGTTTGATTATTAAGTCATTACTGTAACTTTAATTTGCTCTTTTTTGAAGTTTACTTTTTTTTAGTTAAAGCAGATATCAGTGGAATGTTTTTGTTAATATAAGTCCTAAATAGTCCTATTTTCCGTCAGCAATCACTTACATGGAGTGTTTCAACCGTAACACGAGTCTCACCGTCACTCTGCTCTGCTGTAACCCGAGGAGAAAATTTTTCTTGTGGGATACAAGCGTTATCCAATGAGGAGAGAGAACGGCATGAAGGGCTGTGTGTGCAGCCAATAGGTGCGCGTGAATGTGGTAATGTAGCACAAGGACCAATAGATGCCTGACGAGGGCGGGGGCTGCTAACTCATGGTGCGTTCAAGGAAACTCGTACTTTGTGTTTTTCCTTCCTGTGAAGTCATACCGGTTCGATCTGGTACAAGTTCACGGATCGGAAGTTACGAGTGGCCGTTACAGTGCACTTTCACATGCAACAGGACGGTAAGAACACGAGTTACAGGTTGCCTGGAACGCTACAAAGTCGTAGTTGTGACTTGAAGCTGTAACTTACGGTTTCAAAAGCCTGCCTTGAACGCAGCGTTAGCCGAAACGGCCGTGCCGCTGATATCTGCTTTAATTGATTAACTAATAATTAATTTGAATTTCTTAATTCTAACTCCTTATTTCAAGTCATATTTGATGTGTTTAATTGTGATTACTTGTAGTTATTTCTCTTTTATGTTGGTCTCCTTTGTTATTGCTCACTGAACCACTTCAGAATAAATGTAAACTTGAAGCGTGTCTTGCCATCCTTCTTATGTTAAAACGGGTCAGAAGCCATACCCATACCTGATGCGGAGGTGTGACACTGCTCTGTGACACTGTGTCACTGGCCATTGCAAAGTTGGCGCAATCCAATGGTGAACACTTAATGAATAACTACACTCACTTTGATTCTGCATACGAGCATTAGTACCTATTAAAAAACAATTGTGTGTAAATACCCATAATAAAATGTAAATCCTTCTCAAACAACAAATGCCAGATGATCCCAAGCTATTCCCCCTTGAAGAGCTAACCTGTCTCTTGAGAAGGGAGGGGTTTTGTCAGTGTGGTTGAACTCAGGCTGACCTGCTTCCTTCAGGTAAGCTGTTTGACTTTGCCAGCTGCCAGTTCTTTCCCTCTGGGCCCCAATAAATATTCTGAGGCATTTCATGTTGCCTTGTGGGGAAGCATCATTTCTTTGCACTGATTCTGGGCTTTGTAGTTAACCCTAACATCACACAAAGGCAACATATTTCTCATATTCATACCTGAAGGAATCGTAATACAATTTCAGGCACAACTAAAGCAGACCATACCATTTCTTCCCTTGACATTACAGTAGTATGTCAAAGTAGCTTGTTTTCTGTGCTCTCTTCCTGCTGATTGTCAGCCACTTGGAATCCAGGGCTCTGTGGCTGGGGTGTTGTGTCAGGTGACACCTCATGTAGAATCAGATCTAATAAAAACAAAGACAAAAAACAAGAGTTAATTTAAAGTGTGAAAACAAGCCCATGATTGTTAGAAAGTGAGCTTCCTCATTCATCATTTCAAAGCTCAGTTTGTTATGCTTGCAGAAAAAAAAGCTCTTAACATTTATCATTGTAGCCCGGTTAAAAATATAGAGGACTAGGCTATTCTTATATTTAAGCAACATCCAGTCAGGCCGTGATATAGGCTCACAGGGGCGGACTGGGACAATCAGGTCGGCAATTTTACCAATAAACAAATGTTCCTTAAAAAACAACTGATGTACATATGTTAGCTCTACTGTAAAACAAAGACAGCACACGTGATTATCCAAGGTCACCCAGATAGTTGAGGTGTCCCCCCACTGTGAAACAGTCTGAATCAATCTGATACGGTTTAGCAGTCCCCCTCTCCTTTCACTCTACCTGTACCTACAATAGCGCCACTCTCCATTGCGACTATGTTGTGGTCAAACGTGGAATTATCCCAAAATCTTTTGAGCTGCATCTTGGTACGATGCTTTCACCTAGTGGCCACAATTTGACCTACAATTTCACGCGACGCACGAGTGAAATGGCCACTTTGAAGTAGTACCTACTGTATTTACAATGTAAGTACATGTTATTACATACGGTTACATAGGTAATTACACTGTAATTAATTAGGTAGATGCACAGGAACAGTGATCCCTTAAAATAAAGTGTTACCAGATTTTCTAAATCTTAACCGATTTTTTTTATCTGTGAAAGACCCCACATGAAGATAAAAAAAATCTGTGATTGAACAGTTTTGATCTGGTTATTACATTATTGGCCTAGTATTAAAAAACCCTTTGAATATGTAATAACTGGTGCTGATAATGTAATAAATGTATGACTTTACTATTTTTTTTTCTTTTCACTGTAGATTTAGTCAGAGTTAAAGGTATAGTTCAGCATTTTGGGGAATTATTGCCATAATCCCTAGTCTTAGAGGTATGTTCACTACCTTTACTTAAAGGTGCAAGCCATTTTTAGATCGGCTAGGGGAGATACACGAGATGCTCAGGTAACAAAATGGAAGTACATGATACTTTTGCCATTCCAGACACAGCTGCTGGGCATATTTGCTTTCATGTGTCGTAATGTTACATTAATTATACGTTATTATTTCATAGCGTGGTGAATGTGCAGGTCACAATTCCCTCAAGAGTGTTTTGGAGTTGTTGGCAACAGTGATAATTGAAAATTATATTCAAGGCACTCTCTGTCAGTTAAAAAAAAAGCCTTTATTGCTATGGCTTGGTCATGTTAAACATAAAAACTCCTACGTGTTTCGGCTACACGCCATTGTCAGGGAGTCAAACAGTAAAGAGAGGAAGAGACCTCCTTATAAATTCACAAGCCACTAATCAGGAGCCTCCACTTGGCAGAAGTAGCATCCTGGTTGGGTTGTTGAAAACCGTCAACCAGTGTCCTCCTTTTCACTGCATGTGTCTATACAGAAAGAACATGTACGTACAGAAAATACACATATGTAAAGGTGATAGGCTGAGAACCAAGCATCATAAGAAGACACTGAAATCAATTTCTTTGTTTAGGCCTGGGTGTCTGGTAGCCTGCAGCTTGTGGATCCAGAAGGTTTCTCTCTGCTTTAGCTGTCTTTGCCTGTCTCCTTTTCCAGAAAGAGGCCATGTAGTCAATCCCACAGGCCTTTAAAGAGGCATCACTGTTGTGATGTTCCATGTAGTGTCTTGCCATTGGATAGTTCATGTTGGCTGTGCAGATTGCATATTTATGTTCAGCCAGTCTGTCTTGCAAGAGTTTTGTTCTTCCTATGTACAAGACTTTGCATTTAGCACATTCCAGTTCATTTAGGACCGCTGTTCTCTCTGTGTTCTTTTGAAGATCCACCTAAGTTTATCTGACACTCTGTCCACGTATGAGACGACTGTTGCATTTGCTCGGCTCCTCCGACGGATCTTGCTGATGTTTTAACAAAGGCTCAGTTCAACTTTCAGAGCTTTTCTGAGCCGTTCCTTCTGTTCTCTTTGTGCTGGCAAACACAATCTTGAGTGAATGATTTTTTTCCCTAAACCTCTGTTTGTGGACAAAGTTCATACCCCTGGCAGGTTAATTATAGCAAGGGTCATTTCATTCTGTGTAAGATAAATCATCTGTTTGCCTTTACTACCTTTGCACTGTTTGGCGGTTGTTGTTTTTTGTGTGTCTTTTTTGCTATAGTATAACCTTGAAAAGGAATTGTTATCTATACATTATTTCCACAAAAAAAGTAGAACCTGAAGTGCTTCTTAAACACAGCAAATCAAGTTCAGGTCAACCCCCCCTACTTATGTTGTAATAGGCTGTGGGAATCAATAAGCAAATACTGATTAGTGTGAGTGGAATAGACAGAGGCTAACATGGGCACACATTCACAGTTGCATGTTTATACAGACTGAGGTTCACACATTTGCACACATGAATGCACACTGACGATAACAGTATGTGTGTTGACGTACGCGCAGAAAGATGAGCACACTCTTGTGGTCTCATGATCGGGGACAGGTGAAGTCGCAGACACACATTCTGGTGGCATTTTTGCAATTAAAGTGGGCCCTGTGGCTATCTTTCCACTGAGTGCACAAGCCAAATATCAGGGCACGGAGCAGTGCTGCTTTGCTCCCCTAGTGGAACTAATTAGATGTTCCCAAAGGACAGCCCTGTCATCACATTGTTCTGCCCACAATACAGCCTCAGTGGCCCTGTGAGGGAAAGCAGTGGGCCCAAATAACCCAGTGAATAACAAAATTATACAAAGTGCCTCATTCCAAAACTCTGCATTTTAAAAGAAGCTGAGACTCCACAGTCAATATTTTTTAAGCCAAGCCTCCTTCTAAACTTGACAATTTGATGCTAATGTCACACCTTAAAATATAAACAACAGGAAAATGCAAACCTGATAGAATAATTTAATCAATACAATTCCCCTGCTGTTTTTTTTTATTTTTTTTAATATTTTTTTTAGAATAGTCGACAACATTTAGACCACAATGAAATTACCAACACAGCTTGTTAGGTGTTTTTGAAAGCACTTCTGCAAAGCCTCTTAATGGGTTATCCATCTATATGTATTATCTGAGCTGTGTGTCAACGCTGATGGTCATTGACGTCTATTGTGGATACAAAAGAAGTTTGAGTCAACTTCTATGACTCCCACTCTTTTCAAAGTACTTTTGCATGGAGGCAGAGGCAGCAAATCTGTTGGTGCTTCTCAAGCACCCACTGAGAATGTAGAACTTTCTGGCAGCCGGCTCAAATGGACCCACCATGCGACGACAGTGAGTCGCAGGATGCCCTGGCAAGGAGAGATGCTAGCGAGCAAAAGTTCTTTGAAGGTGAAACCATGGTAATGGAGATACTGTGGTCAAAGTATGCAGCGCCAGACATCGATGCTCTTGTCACACAATTCAAGACGGCTCTTGGTCAGGCGGAGGCATTCGGAAAAGACAAAGTAGTGCCGTGGACGCAGCAAGGAGCCAAAAGTGGTAAACTGGATAGAAAACTCCATGAGCTCAGAAACGCTGTGTATGCCTGGAGAGACTATCGACCACATGGAAAAGATAAGTGGACGCTCTACTTGTCATTGAACGAGGACAAGGAGCAACTCATGGACGAGTGGACATGCAGACGGGAGACTGAGGACGTGAAGAGGCACAGCAGAGACCGTAAGGACGACGGCCACGGTGAAGTAAGTGAGGAGGATGAAGATGTTGGGGGTGATAACGCGGTCGGTGGCCACGCCACGATTGTTAGTGACAGCCTTGCAGCCGCTGATAACATCACTGCTACCCAACCAGTAACCCTTGCTATCACTACACCACCTGGTAGCACCCAGCCTGCTGTTGTTACCTCACCCAGTCACGGGCAGGGATCTGTATACGTCACATGCCCTCCTCCGTTCATTCCCACTGACAGAGCAAGCATCATTACCAGCGCTCCTCAAGTCGTCTCCATCGGTAATCAACCGCCGAGCAGCTATGCAGCATCTGTCACCTTCAGCTCTCCTCATCAGACATTCCAGTCCAACCTGCAGTCGAGACAACCGGACGGTGGACTCAGTGTTGGTTTAGCTCTACCTCCTACCCTCTCAAGTACACCACAACTGCTGGGCACTCATACTGGTCAACCCGCCGATCTCAGCATGGGACAAGGGAGCAGTGGACCGTATACCAGCTCAGGTGTGTACGCCGGGGGAGATAATAGCTACCAGTGGGCGCGACCTAAAATAAGACTCACACTAGGGCTGGGTATTGCGGAGAATCTCACGATTCGATTCGATTTCGATTCGGGGGGTCACGATTCGATTCGATATCGATTCGATTCGATATTGTTTGAAATTCTTCGATATCGATTCAGTATCAAATAGAAATACACGAGTAAGAGAAAGCTATCAGATTTTTTAAAAATAATTATTCAGTTTCAGGCCTTATAAACAGCAATAATATAGGCTATAACTCATATAGCTTAGCATGACAACATATGACACTTTAACACTGAACAGTGCGTGTAAATTTAAATTATGTTTTTCTTTCCTCTTGGAAATTGTAAAATATCATTTTGAGTAATAACAATACAAAACATGGGGGCTGATTTTTGCCCGTAGGTGGGGAGGGGTAGGTGCACCCCTGAACCAGGCTCTAGAAACTCTGTTGCGCATATCATGCTGCGTGGGACTCATCGCTCATAATTAATAAATAATAGCCTATAGGCAACTGCACAACTGAAAATATTGTAGCGACCCCGCAGTAATGTTGTTGTTATGATGTTTAAATTCTGGGATGTCTGACTGACTGTGAATGTGTATGGTGCCGGCAGGTGGGGTATGAGAAACTGAGAGGCTGGGGTGAGTGTGAGGAGGACAGGCTGCAGCTGTGTGTGTGTGTAGGTGAGAGGAGGAGCAGAGGTGAAGGAGGAAGTGAGAACTGTAGTCAGATAAGTTTGTTATGTTGTTGTACTTACGTCGGGTCGGACACTACAATATTAATAACAACGTGTGCTTAACATAGACGTCGGAGCGATATAGTGGCGGAGCGGCCAGTTAACTTTCGGTGACAGATTGTTTCAGATGCGCCGGACTCGCGCTCTGCAGCGAACTGCAGCGCAAGAGAGATTAACACACACACATTCACACAGGCGACACGCTACACACATACGGGAGACACGTGCTGGCTTAACGTAACGCCGCTGCTATTGCTACTGCTACTCACTCACTCCACATTTTACATTGTTATGGTTTGGTCTAGCGCGGCCCCCGTTAGTACAGCGCGAATCACACGAGGGTGTTATTCACAGCGCCCCCTCTGGCCAAGGGCTTGAATCGATTCAGGAGATTGCAGAATCGATATCGAATTGCAGGGGAAATAATTGCAATGCATTGCTGAATCGATATTTTTACCCAGCCCTAACTCACACCCATAAGCTTGCCGAAGTTCTCTGGGGAAAGGAGGGACTATTGGCGCTGGAAGACTGAATGGGAGAGTATCCAGGCGCAAGCGGAACCTACAGGATCACGTGAATGTAAGAAACTTCATTTACTTGACAGTATAGATGAGACTGTTAAAAGTGAACTCAGACTGTTGCGTTGCAGAGATGCAAACGATATCTTCAGAGAGTTGGAGAATCATTATGGTGACAAAGCGCAAACAGCCGAAGAGATCGTGTTGGAGCTACAGTCCCGGCCTGCTGTAAAGAACCACCAGCCACGTGAGACGCTGGAGTTAATCCTAGCTGTGGAGAGAGCAGCATTGGACCTCACAGACCTGGGATGTGTAGACGCTTTGCAGAACCAACTGGTGATTCGATCTCTTGAAAGCAAACTCCCTGATGTCATGAAAAGAGAGTGGTTGATGTATGTACGGAACCCTGGTAACAATGTTCATCCAGGAAACCGTTTCGACAGGCTCTTACTGTTCCTGGAAGACCAAAAGTCGCTACTCGTGAGGTTGGAACAGCTGCTACCCAGTAAGCCTTGGTCAACCAACGCTCCTGAGAAACCAAGTTACCGGGAGAAACTGAGTGACAGAAGGAGAGAAAAGAAGTCGTACACAAAGACTACAGCGAGTGAAATTAAAGGAGACTCCCAGCAGTTACCATGTGCTGTGTGTGGTGACAAAGAGCACGGAGGAAAACTCTTTCGCTGTAAAGCTTTCAGGAAAGCTACTGCTTTGGAGAAGAAAGCACAGGTGAAAAGAGCGAGAGCATGCACAAAGTGCTTGGACGTTCACAAAGTTGATGGCACCTGCACTCCAAAGTTTCTCTGTCGCAAGGAAGAGTGTAGGAAAGGCGACACACCAGCAGACCACCACTACTTCCTCTGCACTAAAGCACCAACACAGAGGGATGCTGTTAAGAGGGAGAACAAGGCAGTGGAAAAGAAGCCACCTCGTGGTCCAACAGAGGAGCAAGAGGCCGTGTTTGCTGAGTTAGGACTGACTCCCCACCAGCTGGAAGCAGTCCGCAGAGCTTGTACAAACAAGGCAACGTCAAAAGTGTCTTCTGGCAAGGATCTGATAGGACAGAGCGGCTTAAAGGAGCTTCCAGTTCTCATGATGCTCGTACCTGTCACAACAAAGAGAGGAGACAGCCTTGGAGCTTTGGTGGATCTCGCCTCCGACACTAATTACATCACACACCGAGCTGCGGAGAGACTCGGACTGACCGGTGTACCGATCACACTTGTTGTGTACGGTGTTGGAACAATGAAGGTGAAGGTCAACACAAAAAAGTATCTTGTGACCATAAAGGTGTGGACTTCACGAGGGACCTTAAAGCTCCACGAGATGATCTGCTACGGGATGGAAAACATCGCCAAAGTGGACCGAGTGGTGACATCAGAGAGACTGGAGCAGTTCTTCCCGGAGGTGAAGCCAGGGGAACTGTCCCGTCCAGAAAAGATAGATCTGCTGATCAGCACTCGAGAAGGTAGATTAGCCCCACAGAGACTGCAAAGAGCAGGTGACTTGGTGCTGTGGGACGGTCCTTTGGGCAAGACCGTGAGCGGTGCGCATCCTGATCTTTTCGAAGAGGTTGAGGTAACCACCTGGCGGTCAAAGACGCACTTCGCTCATTCCATGAGGACAGTAGCCATTAAAGTCGAAGAACACGTTGTGGCAAAGGCGGAGAGCGGCCTGGAGGCGCGAACGACAGCAGCATGCAATAAAGAGGTCATTGAGTGGCTAAAATGGGATAGCATCGGTGCTGCCTGTGACCCCGCCTGTGGAGGATGTCGCTGTGGCAAGTGCCCACCGGGAGGAAAGGAGATGTCGCTGGCCGACGAAAAGGAGTTGGAAATCATACGAGCGGGCCTTACCTACCGAGAAAGCGACGCCCACAGCAACAAGCCGCATTGGGATGCGAAATATCCTTGGAAGGAGGATCCAGCCTCTCTTCCCAACAACCGAAAAGCTGTGGAAACAACGTTCTTGAGGGCTGAGAAGCGGCTAATGCAAGACCCCATGTGGAAAGAGGCCTACATGAGACAAGTCCACGAAATGGTGAGTAGGGGAGCTGCTGTTAAGCTCACCAAGGACGTGATGGACGGCTGGAAGGGCGCCGTGTGGTGGGTGAGCCATCTAACCGCACCAAACCCCCACTCAGTGACTACACCAGTACGTCTCGTCTGGAATAGCAGCCAAGAGTACAGAGGGGTGAGTATGAACAGCATTTTACTCAAAGGCCCAGACGTTCTTAACCCCATCAGAGCGGTGCTTCTCAGGTTCCGGGAAGGAGAACACGCAGCCATCGGAGACATCACCAAGATGTATAATTCCGTATGGCTGGAGGAACAAGAAGTCCATGTGCACCGTTTCTTGTGGAGAGATTCACCAACAGACGAGATTGAGGATTTCGCTGTTGTGAGAGTGAACATGGGAGACAAACCAGCAGGGTGCATCGCGCAGGTAGCCATGCGAGAAACTGCCAAGTTGCCCCAGTTCTCTGACTTGAAGGAGGAAAGAAGAGTCATCGAGGAAGACTCCTACGTTGATGATCTCCTCACGTCTCACAATGACCCACAATGTCTAGACAAGATCCTAGAAGGAGTGGAGAAGATACTGAGAGCAGGAGGCTTCTACCTAAAACCCTGGGTCCGGTCAGGTTATAGTGGGAGGCAGGAGGAGACGGAGTCCAAACCACTGACTCTAGTGTTGCCCAACCAGCTAAGGGAGGAAGATAACAAAGCCTTAGGGGTTGGCTACCTCGTGCAAGAGGACAAACTCTTCGTGATGGTCTCCATTAACTTCTCCAGAAGGAAGAAGAAGATGAGAACAGAAGTTGACCTCACGGAAGAAGAAGTGGAAGTAAAAACACCAAACCCACTGACTCGCCGTGTTCTACTGAGCCAGATCGCTGGCCTGTACGACCCGATCGGTCTAGCATCACCCGTGAAACAAAAAGGAGTGATCCTTGTGAGAAGAGCCTTCCAGGAAGCTGGCAAGCTCACAAAGGACACCTGGGATGAACCTCTTTCTGACGAGCTCCGAGGGAGGGCCCCTATACCAGCAAAGTGGGAGGCGGTGTTGACAGTTCAAGAACTTGAAACTGCTTTCCAAAAACTACATGCCAAAGCTATCCAGTTATCAGCGGACGGTCCAAGAGAAACCAAAGTTTGGAGATCTGTCCATCCACCACCCTCCACAGGGACGTTAGGAGGTTGGTGGCTCTACTTCCGGTGGAAGAACAAGTGTAAAGTCCCCGCCACATGGTGTGTTTCGGTTATGGATCCCCTCCATGTGGTGTGTTTCGGTAAAGGATCAAGACCCCCCCTCCACCATCCTCTACATGGACAGTAGGAGGTTGGTGGGGTGTTTCGGTGAAGGATGGGACAATGTCATTGAGGACATGAGTATGTTTATGGACGTTAAAAGTACCTTGAGCTTACAGTTCAGTTAAGGTTAATATGTAACTCATATCTGAGAATGTACTGTTATGTGCATGTTTAAGAGAAATTTCAGAGCTAAAAGTTGCCTGTTTGAGCTAGTTATAGTGGCCTACTTGGATTCAAGAATCAGTAGACCAAGTGGGAGGTGTAGAACTTTCTGGCAGCTGTTGCTTTAATTCATTGATCAGGTGTGATGCATGTGTAAGTCACCCTCAGACCGTGTGCTTAGGAGCATGCGCAGTAAGCCACTAGGCGCAGTTCATGGTTTTCTACCTCATTGTGAGTTAAGGTCAGGACCGGTACGCCTCGTCGGTAAGTAGTGTGCAATATAAATGTAAACGAAAGGTAACTTAATATGAATATCTGTGTTATATTGACAGTTTATTTTGTGCTTGTGTTTACTTTTAGGTTTACAACCTAGTCTTGTAATCTTCTAGTCTGCTAGTCTGGTTGAGACCAGCCAAGAAGCTAGCAAACCCACAGTAAAAAGGTAGCAGTAGCAGGCAGGCTAACCCTGATGTGTGGATGCTAATTGTGTGTGTGAGTACACAATAAAAAGAAGAAAAAGAAAAAGGAGACTCGAGTTGTTTCCCGCCGTACCATCCTGACAACCCTTCCAGAGGGAGTTTTACTACAGGCCAGCATAGCTTGGTAAAAATCTGGACAGAGAATGAAGAGCACCCACATTCAGTTGAGGATAAATTTGCATTGATTTGATAAATAAAGAGACTAATCTGCTGTGGTTTTCTCACTGTCAGACCCCTTCACCTGACTGAGCACATGCTGCGCATACTTGGTATTCACTGCGTTACCCTTGCTTTTCATGAAGTGTATCATTAGTTAGATTTTTGATCTCAAACCTCACTGAATCTGTGTATGTGTCATTCCTCTCTGGTAATTTCACAACTGCTAGAATGCATACATTTGACAACCTTTTCATAATTGTATTATGCTTATTGGGTTTCTGTTACTATAATTGCTACACAGATCTTTGATAATTGATTTTAACCGTTAACTATTTCATGTTGAATGAATCATTTTGTCTGTTGGCAGAGATGGCAAAATTCTTTAGAAGTAGAAGTACCTGTGTTAAAAACGACTAAAGTGAAAGTACTGATCCCGACCTTTACTCAAGTAAAAGTAAAAAGTACAGGCTCTGAAAATTACTCAAAAGTATTATTAAAAGTAAAAAGTATTTGTATTGCACAAATTCACTGCAAAGCAAATAACCACCACGATAATTTATCTTGAATCCATTTCATCAATGTTATTGGTTTAACAAACATTGTTCATTTAAGTTTACACGCCCTCCCCCACCGCAACTCAGCTCCACACGTACCTAGGCTATTCATTTTTTTTTTTTTTGGTTTGTCTGTTTTTCCACTAGTACTCAATAGTACTAGTACTAATTTTAAAAACCCAGCGGCAGCAGCGCTCACTCATCTGTACTGAGACGGTTGTTGTTTTGTCACATGAGTTCACTGACTGCTGTGTGAGTGAGTTTGGAGCTGATGAGAGGAGAGAAAAAAGAGAGTGAGACGACCCGGCGGAGTGATATGACGAGTGACGACCCCAACCCTAGTTTATTTACAGTCTATGCCCCAACCCTGCTGAGAAGGGACCATGAAGACTCAGCTTATTTTATTTTGCAGCGTAAATCCTGATATGTACTAAAAAAAGAGTCTTTTGGGGAAATGTAAGGAGTAGAAAGTACCGATATTTGTGTTAAAAATTTACTGAGTCGAAGTAAAAAGTTGTCAGAAAAATAAATACTACTGTAAGTACAAAGTACCTGACAATTCTACTTGCCATCACTGTCTGTTGGCCATAGTACAAGGTGAATAGGTCATTGCACAAATAGCAGAGCTGGTTGAACAACATCATCCTGCTCATCCCTTTGATGCTGGTTGTTGATGATATCACTGTAAGAGAGAGTTCACAATTATTGCAGGGAGAGGAAACACAAGCAAACAGGAAATAAATTCACAATAAATGTTTAACTGATGCAGCAGTGCTAATGTATATATCGAGACCTTCCATTTTATAAATATGCATGGAAATCAGTAAATGCTGCAATTTTCTTTCAGTGCAAATTATTTCAGTCATACAAAAGTAAATGTGCCTCATATCAGATCTATTGTTTCAATTTATGTATTAGCTAAACTGTTTTATTCATTCTAATTAGGTTCTAACCTGTTAAGATATAGAGAACTGATAAACTATGATATGATAGATTCAATAGTAGTTCATTAATTCCCCGTGAACTCATTAATTCATCATGGATGCTATGTTTACTAAGGTTTTATAAGCAGTTCATCATTATAAGTGTTTCTCATTAGCCTAGTATAATTGGATGCTCCTCGACAACATTAATGCAATGACTCCTAGTTGGCTGAAACAAAGAAGCAGTGCAAAGTGAGAGTGCACACAATGGTGCCATTATTCCCAGAGAGAATGTTATTTGTAGAGTGAGGAGAGGAATTTACGCTCCAAAAAAATATAGGCTCCAACCTATTGTTAGAGTCATTTCCTCATTATTTCCACAAAAACAACCTTGTGCTTCATCACCTCATTCAGAGTAGTGTGCAATTTGTGCAATTTTGATGCTTTGGCTTCAAACAACAAAGAGATGAATGGGATGCAGAGAGACACTGTCCGCATGTTCCAGCTGTGAGTAGCAGCTGATCTTTTAATGAAAGTGAATGTGCCAGGTCTCTGTCTTTAGAGTCGCGGCAAACCTTGGCTGGAACAGTCAGCTATGACCACAGGGGATCTCAACGTCCCCAAATGAATCAGCAGGCTAAAAGAGGAGGACAGGCGGCCATTCACCTCAGCAGGCCTGTAATTCTGATCGCATGCATCAACGGGGGACCAGCTGGGATCAAACAGGCTGGATGAAGGGTCATTGCAGTGACAAACAGGAGCACTAAAGGGCAGATACTACCACCAAATGGCATACTAAGCACTGCTCAATAGCTAGTAAACATCTGAAGAGATGAGGGTTCATTTCAATCCACTTCTGGTAAAAAGTAACAATAGCCTCCAGAATTGACTCATAAAAAGTTTCAGTACTGTGAAAACTGTTAATACCAAACTCAAAATTATTAAATAAATCTTTGTTACCTTCTACTATTAACATTACTTTTTGGCTGCTGCCATTCAATCATTTTGTCTGTGTGGCTCACAGGTTGTATAATTGCAAATGGCGTGAACCATTTTAAAATATAGGCAAAAAACCAGGCCTTTTTTGAAGGCCTTTTCTCGAAAAATGCATATCCATAATAAAAGGAGAACATCTCTGCAACCACAAGGTCTATTTGAATAATTCTTTTTTTTATTGAACATGGTCCACTTTGGGGATTTGCTAGATGTGTAATTATCAGTATATCTGTTACTGGTGAAGAGCAAATGAATATGGCACACACAAAAAATTAAATAAAAATTCATATTCGCCTAAAAAAAAATCATATTTTTGATGAGTGTGCTTTAGAATAATGGAGATGAACCTCTAACACTCTATAAAATCATTGTACAACATATAAACATTGTCTCTGCAGAGGTTGATTCTGATAAAGTGAAGCAGGACAATATAATTGAGATATTACTACATAATATCCAGGCGAGAAATATAAATATAAATATGAATTTTTGGCACAGCTTGGAACCACTTGCCACTATAAACCAATGTTTATTCTTTAGTTTCACACTATTTGCATGAACTAACTGAAAATGAATCAATTGGAACTAAATGCGAACTCCAATCCAGGCCTTCTAACTGGGTCTGCGTACTGCTGCGTAAAACTGCACCATGTGCTGCAGAGACGTTTCTACCTCTATCTCTGCAGCGGATTGGCCGATTCGCGTGATTGACGGCTCATTCTAACCAGTAGAGCACAGGGAATGAATCTAGACCCACGTGGGTAAGATCGACAGCACTGGCAGCCATGAGCCAATCAGAATGCGCGGAGTCCCCGGACATACGGCATGATCTGGGCACATGGAGGCTGCATGAGTTCCTGCCGGCTCCATGACGTTATTTCCGGTTTACATGGTCCTAAAGACCGCTGGACGCGGTCCCATGGAAACACTGGTCAAAGCTAAGTTGGAAATATGTGGATTTACCCTCAAAACAAGGTTTCCACTGCAAAACAGCAAAGGTAAGAGTAAGTGTAGGGCCATGCTTTGCCCGAGCACTGTTTGTGTTTGCTGGTTGTTGGCTTATTTCTCTGCTGCTGTTGTGGAGCTGCTGTGGAGCTGCTGCTGTGGAGCCACTGTTGCTGTGTAACATCCCACTTTTAGTAGCCTGCTGGTTCAAATGAGTGGTAGCTGAAGTGTTTGGCATAATGTACAGCATTATACGAGCCAGAAATGTGGCGACTGGGTCCACACCGAGGTGCGGCATTTTGTTTGATGTTTAATTGTTTGTTTTAGTGGTGTTTGGGCTGTGTTTGTGTTAGATAAATTTGGTTTTTTTTCACGTTTTAGCCCAGCATCTGCTGTTCAATTTGATATAAAATATGACTATACTCTTTCATAATCAGTGCATGGGGGGGTCAGGGGGGGGTTCTGTAAACCCCAGGGTCCCCCAATTGGGGGACCTTTGTGATGATTGGATGGCATGTGGAAGGGAAGAAGTGAAGGAAAATGTGCAGGCCCCCATTCTGGCCTAATTTGTTTTAAAAATGAGTCCTAAAAACATTTGCTTACAGTATGCAGCAGTATGCTGTTTCAGATGGTTGGTTGTGTGCTGCTACCATTTCAGTGTTGAGTTTAATACACCCTTATTGGTAATGGTATGTTGAATGTAATTGAATTAGATCAGCCTCCAACAACAGCTCATCCTGGCTAGTCACCTCACTTTGCCCACTCAGAGCCTCTATACATTGCCAAGCAAAACCACATGCTGCCACCATCACAATGAAAGTAATTACAGCCTTAATCCATTTTCAACAAATTGACTGTATACAGTGCTTGACTTTGTGTGACTTAGTTTAGCTTACATTTATCAGTGTGGGTGGTGACAATACGGCTGAGCTTTCACTGACAGACGGTGCTAACGCATTAATGGCACATGACCCGTGTACTGAAAAGTAAAACAACTTGGCTCAGTTTGTCAGAGCATACTGCTTTTCAGTGATCCATTCAGGTACTGGAAACTCATATTATCATCTCATTACAGCCTGCAGATAATTGGGAACTGGCTGATTACTTCAGAAGTTTTTTTTTTTCTTTTTTTTTTCCAGGCCTTACATGACTTATTCTTGTATTAGTGTTAATATGAGCACATGCTGCTCTAAAGGGCGATTAAGAGATTGTGTTGCATGTGTTGCAATAGTCTCAGTGTCTGGTATAGTGTGACTAAAACATCATGTATTATGAATTGCTGGCTAGCATGTTTTACCCCAAGTATTTATGATTTCTTCCATATACTGTAAATTGTACCAGGGTGGGTGTAGCTGAGTGGAGAAGCAGTAAACCAGAGATTATAGGTTTATGTTGCAGTGATCCTGTAGGGGATAGAACCAATACACACTTAACTGCTATTAACATTATATCGTTTCTCCTTGCCTCAGTCAGAGAGGTTGGTCATGTTTGCATTTGTCCTGGGTTAACTGAAATTACTTAATTTCAGTGGAATTGTATGATTTTCGCACAGAGGTAAATTAAGTCTGCGTGGCATTTAGCACATGGAGTTTTGTGCACAGTGTGGGGGAAAAAACATTGACCTCTGCCGAGGAATAAGAAACACCAATACCTACCAAGGGTTTGGGGATTTATTACCCTTTGTCTAACTAAAGGGAACAACCAATAAATAATAAACAATGATCATCAAAATAAAGACATTTGGCCACAAAGGTATCAAGAGGCTGGACCCCTGCTATGAGCCTTAAACAGACAGTTCAAGGTAGATAAATACCATTGTCTAAAAAGACAGTCTTAAGTGCCGACATCAGAAACCACTCAGAGTAGCAGCTGATCCTTATTGATTAAATGGCCATTCCTTTGTTTCTAAAATGATTAAACAAACTAAAACCAAAATTTTCCCTTAGATACAGAAATTCGTACCACTGAGAAATTGTGAACTGTCAGTGCTGACCTTTGAAGGAGAGGACCTAAAACCCCAACTTAGAAGGTGTTCGAACCAAAAACAGACCTGCAAAAGCAATGCATGGGGCTGTGTTGGTTGGTGGTGTAATCACATGATGAAATCTGTGAGTTTCTTAGATCCCAAAACATTGTATGAAATCCAGTCTCTCATGGATACCATGAGAAATTGGTTTCAGAATGTTTTAGTGCTATACACTCTAGTGTTGTGCCGATTGGCGATCCAATCGTCTATCGGCGATTGAAAGGACGATCGGCGATCTGTTGTTTTCTTGGCGATTGTACACACACATACTCGCTACTTTTTTATTGATCCAATGCGCCGTCAAATCTGTTTGTTTTGTTTTCAAGCCGCGTCTCCAGCTGCTTCCTACAGCTACTCTGTCACATGACGGTGTTTCACCAATCAAATGCAGCCACTGGCGATGTCCAATCAGATGGAGAGAGGTCGTCATATGACCGCACACAAAATCTTTGTGGTAAACAGAGTGGCCACTCCGCCTCAAATTTGAGGAAACACGTTTAGCGGGTGTTGTGGCTGTGACCAGGCGACGCGAGCCCTGTTGTCATAGCCCGACGAGGTGTTGGCTTTCGGCAACACAGTATCGTTCCGATTATTGATCATAGCTCTCTCTCTCTCTCTCTCTCTCTCTTATTAGCTCTCACACACACGGAGAGAGAGAAAGAGAAGCGTGCATGCATGACAACAGCGCACGGTAAAAGCGAAAGCGAAACTCGCTGCCGCCGCCCATCAACCGAACACGTGGAGCGCTCCGGTCCTCCGAACCCCCCCCCCCGCGGCGATCAATCGTTCAATCGGCGATCTCCAGGGGTGGCGATTGGGACGATCTGAGAATGTCACGATCGCCCAACACTAATACACTCGTTAGCATATTGTATTTAAGACAGGTGGAGTGCAGTATTTGTTCATGTGTGCTCAGTTCCACATTAGTGGACAAAGAAAGGGATATACAATGGAATTATGTGTGGAATCCTGCATGAGATTCCCACATCTTAATGTTTTGCATTATGCATTTTTCAAGCTTTGTATGTTTGCCATCCGTCAGTATAACTTCTACAGCTTTGTGGTCCCAGTTTTTGGTCAGATGACGTCACACTGGTACAGCAAAATTGAGTCAGGTTGAACAACTTGCCGGACAGCAAGGTCACCTTATTCAAATAAGTGAGGGGGTCAGCCTTTTCACGTGGGGCTAATGTCACTTTGAACACAGCCTTGGCCTTCCATATAATTGTGAAATATGATGACAGTGACTGTCACCATACTACCTCCACCTCCCATTTTGCAAGGAGTGTGAATGAATTTCACTGTGCCACCTAATGGTGTGGTCAGCCACTGTATAACAATGTCAGACCACCTCTGCCTTTACTAGTAAAACAGATAGATTTTAGTTTTCTGGCTAGGTGTCCTAAATTCATGTTAAAGTAGAAAAATATTAAGTCCCCATTCAATCACTTAACACTCAACAGTCCTAATCAGAGTTTCAAAGGTTTCAGCATTTTCTCCCAGGCAAAATGTTAAAGTCCACTGTAGGGATATTTGTGATAATAGCACAAGACTCTTCCAGCCTGAAAATGATAAATATACTTTGTTATTGCTTCCAAGCTTTTCTTTTTCTTTTCCTTTTCTTTTTACCTCTTTTGGGGAGGGTCTTTAAATTTCAGGGGTCGGATCCTTCTGCTCCCTCATAATTGGAACCCTAAACAGACCGCTTCTTAACAAAGGAATTAGATCACTATTATGACACCAAATTAAATTACAACAGGCTAACTCTGCACTGTGCAGATAAAGCGGATGTAAGAGCTCATCATTCCTGTGTAAACACCGACCAGAAGATGGTAATTAGGTAAAGTGAAAATCTACCAACATAATCATTCATTGAAGTTTCTGTCGGAGGCATGTGCTTGATATGATGAATGAGACTGGCATGTTGAGGCCCATTACCCAATGGACCTCTTTTCACAACAGATGTTTTGGCTTGTCATAGCAGGAAAAACACAGCTGCAATTAATAACATTAACGACGGCTCCATTCTATTTATTGTAAGTGCTTTAAGTTCCCCAGTAAGCTGCACACTAAGCTACTACACCAGTGCATGTGACACCAGGGTCCTGGAACGGAAACCTAAATCAAGGGCAGCCATTATTGTTATTAATTGCATTACATTACACCTGTGTTTGTCCTGCTGTGTTAGTCTCTGCTGTGAGCAATGCATTACAAAAGAGGAATGTGAGGAAATATGCACATCTCATAAACATTTACCGTATTTGCAAGATGACTTTCTTCAGTTGTGTTTTTGTTTGAACAACTCTTTTCTACCTTAGATTGGACGTTTCATAAGGGATAAAGGTGATGACAATTCTAGGGGCCCAAAACCCATGGGGGCCACAAAACCCCCAGTAGCCTAATCTCTTTATGAATTAAAATTTTGCACACCAATTACTAATCTTCATACTAATGTTGCATCAGCATCAACCCAAAACATGTAATATTCATGAAATATGTTTTGTTCTCCATGCAATAACCCCCTGCATCCTTTTTAAAAATAGTTTAGTCCATGCTGGAGCAACAGTAGCTGTAACAGTAAATAAGCAATACATAGTCTACGAAGAAAGTGGCAATAAAAAGTCAGGGGCCAGTACCCACTTCAGTATTCTTTCAGGGGGGGCAGAATTACTAGCAATAGCCCTGCACATACTTGTCTATGGAATGAGTAGACCCAATATCCTAAATAGTGCAAAATCATAAAAGATCAAAGAGGAACTGTCTGTATGTCTGGTCGCTTTCCCGCTGTTTTGCTAACCCATAACTGGCCATGTGCATTTGTTTACAATGAAGCCGGCGAGATCAATAGAGCCGTAGATAACATTTTATATCGTATACAATGTGTTGGCATGTTGTTTAATCTATCAAGAGAGATAAACAAGAGATTATGGGTTATGGGCCGGTTTTGTGTCATGGTACGAGTTGCGCCCTGATCTTGCAAAGTTGTTTTTCAGCCGAGGTACGCACATGGAGGGCAGAGAGCCTGAATTCTCCCTCATAACAAGTTAAACCATTGATTAAACCATCACAATTACTCCAAAACTAAGGTAAAAATGAAGAATCCGGCACAGTTCCTCTTTAAATATTGCATAATCTCATTTGAAATCCTTTTTTTTTTTGGACATTACAGCTCCATGACTGAAAAGGGCAGCCTGGGGCAAAGAGCTGGCCTTAACCTGAAGTGAAATATAAGTGAGAAATTCAGTGGACAGAGCAGGACCAGATATGTCTTGCCCAATCATAAAAGACAATTATTCTTAAGGTTACTGTGATGCACTAAGAATATATTGGAAAAAAGGAGGAAATGGTAATTGGTTTAAATTTTTACTCTTTTTTTTTCGCCCACTCTTGTACCACTTGTACAGTCGGGAGTCTTTTCAATGGCATAACATGGAGTACTCTACCCTGATTTTTTTTTTCAGCCCCTTCTTTGCTAAACAATGATTCTGACATGATTATACACAAATGGACAGATGCTTGTATCCAACATGTAATTTACAACAAAGCAAGAGTGTTTTCAGGCAGCTAGAATGTGGCACTCTACACTGAAGACAAGTGGGTACATCTGTGCTGTACACAAATACCTGGCAGTTTTTGTTTGTTAGTTTGTTATTTTGTTTAAGTTTTTTTTACAGGAGAAGTAAAGAACCTCTGCATCTACTCATGTGTGAATGTGGATAAATCATGGTGAGTTGGTCTCCCTCTTCAGCCGGCTGTTCGGGGAGTTGGTAGTACCATGTAACACAGCCCAGAAGAGGCAGGCTACTCGTCGCAACAGAAGGTGCGTTGGTTGTTTGGTGCTGCACCATTCATCACTTGCAGCATGCTTCAACCTGTGCTCACTGGATTTGCGCAGATCAAGGGGAGGAGAGATAGATAATTATGAAAAGAAACTTACTTTTGAAGTGAATTCTGAGTAACATCATATGAAAATCAAGAGTTCTTATTTAAGTATTGAGTCCATCTGCCTCAAAGAAACCATGGTTTATTTTTGCTAGAAGCAAAAAACACAAAACATTCGGCTGAGAGGATGATTTTCCTTTTTGGAAAAAAGGTTTAATCTTCAGTGAAATGGTTATAATTTGAATCATCATGTTACAGCTGAATCTGTAAAAAAAAAAAAAGAAAAGAAAAGAAAGAAAAAACTGTCATTAATTCAGGTGGATTTTTTAAAAAGTTGCAGCAACTGAAGCACAAGAAGAGAGCGTCAGATTTCAGATCAGGCTGGGATCACTGCAGAGAGAGAGAGTGGGAGAGTATCATGCATGCGGCATGCCTGCATGTTGACAGATCTAATTCAATTAACCAGCGGGACCTCTGACTGAGAGGCAGGCATTGTCACATCATGCTTCATATTTGGATGTGTAGTTATGTAATACTCAGCTACTGTAACAGTGCACTGGATTGTGGAGGGTCTGGAATATGGAGCTCAGTCTTAATGAGTTGGAAATTGAAAGAGGAACAACGTGGAGTGATTACTGACCTGAAGGAGATTGCACATCAGTCTTTTTTATATCACATAAAGGATTACATTAAAGTCACTGTCCATATTTAAACCCCACTGTGTGATGCAGATGTCGCACCAGGTTGTGAAAATATTGTTGGATCACATGAGATCATGAGTCGTGATTTTCTTCCCAGCCTTTGGTTCTCTCCCTTTCTCTTGCTCTATTGTGATACACACAGCACACAATTTTCCCAATCCCAGTGGAATTCTTTTTTCCCCTTATATTTACACCAGAAAAGACCTGCTGTCCTTTTATATCAATGCTGCTCCTCACAGTCAGGTGCAGACATCCCCCTCTGGGACCTGACTGTTAAAGACTTGTCTTCTTCTGCTAGCCACAGATTTCCAGTGGCCAAACAGGTGAACTATTTTTTTTTTCTTTTTGCGTAAGGGCACCTTGACAGAAGCGTGCTTGATGGAAAATGTGTCTCTTGTCTTGGTATTCAAACTCATGACCTCAAGACGTGGGCGTAACCAGACCCCAGATAGTTCCTTCTGTCAAATGAAGTATCAAATACACTAATTTCTATCAATATTTCTGTCTAATATCTCCTCCTGAGCTGCCTGTCATAGATTAAATTCACCAACAGATGACAACATTTTACATCCATTAAAATAACATTAGCCAAATCCTTGTGTGGTGATTATGAACTTCAGCCGAAAATATGAACAACAACTGATAAATACCACTGCCTTTCAAGAGAGGTGAATGCATAAGCAGACAAAGGTGTTAACAAATTACTTTCATCTCCAGACCACAGTTCACATCTACACTCTACCTAAATGTATTGGAGGCTAGCATCTCTCCTCCTACACTACCTCTTGAGTAGCAGCAGCAGCTGTCCTGACCACGGAGCTTTAGTGCTTGATTATGCCACAGAGTTTTACATCTCATGCTGGGCCGTTAACGAACATTATCGGCACCGTTAATGTCAACAAATACCCACTAGAGAAGCTGTCAATCATTGCAGTGACGGCGCGTGCCGTGTCAGATTAAAAAAAAATAAAAAAAATAAATTCTCTTCTCGCTGATCTTGTAGCACGCCCCACGGCTGTGCACGGGGCCCCTATTGGATCGCGGGGCCCTACGCACTGTGCATGTTCTGTGTGTAGGCAGGGGCGGCCCTGATTTCACCAGCAGTTCTTTTGGCAAGCTCATAAACCCCAAATGAGAGACATTGGGGTTTCAGGTTCTCTTAGTCAGCAGGAAATGTTCCTTCCCTGCCGACCTAAAAGAGTCTATTCGTGTGTTTGTGTATGTAGGTAACACATCTAGTGTTGGAGCCATGTGTATTTGTTTTCCCTCTGAACCCTGGTTTTGCCCTGCATTTTGCTGAGTCTGTTTTCGTTTTACTAATACAGCGGGTTTAGAGTCTAGCAGAGGGTGTTAATGCACTTAAACATGTTTTGAAAGCTGCTATAACATGTGGTGCACTGTGCTTTAGAGAGCAGTCAATTAAAAAACTAGATGCAAATGCAGCCTACTGTAGCCTATATCAAGGTCAGCTTTTAGGGATTTGTTTCATATTTCTACCGTAAAGTGTCAAGTACATACATTTTAATTAGGTGCTTGCAGTACACACATCCTTAGCCTTCAGCAAAACAAAGAGATGCTCCAAAAAAACAAAAAGTAGCAGAAACAAATTTCCTCTGTAAAATTATGATCATGCTTGTGGTGTATGAAAATATAATATTTATTATTATATGTATTAATTTTATTAACAGTGGTTCACATAAAGCTTTAATGGTTTGAAGTTGCTATGGTGACATTAGAACGCTGTACCGTTGTGTATAAGTAGTGTCCATGGTAACGGTTGTCAGAGTCGATCAGCTGTCTGAAGAAGTCACCGGTGTTTTTGTGCTTGAGCGATGCCTGCTATTTGTAAATAAATTAAGATCTTTAAATCAACTAAACGGCTCGGAGTCACCATCGGAACCCACCACCCCAAGAACACAACAATGGCGACGAGGATGATTATTTTTTGGTAATTATTTTTACCTTAAAATACGACGGTGACCAACTGAGTTTGGCAGTTGATAAACGTTAACGTTACAAAACGAACGGACAGAAGAAGCCGGTGAAAAACGTTAACGGCAACTAACGAAAGCTGTCATGGCTATGTTTAGCACCGAGTCAGGCTTATGCTTTGATGAAGCTATCGAGAGCTTCGAGGCATATGAGGAGCGTTTTCATCAGTTTGTGGAGGCCAACGAGATAGAAGATGACCGAAAGAGAGCGGTTTTTCTGGCAGTCGTTGGTCCGAAGACGTTCGCTCTCCTGAAGGACTTGGTGGCACCACAGAAGCCGGGTGAAGCTACGCTGGAAGAGCTAACGAAAGCTCTACGGGGCTTCTATCAGCCAAGGAGAAATGTACTTAGCGAGAGGTACGTTTTCAGATGCAGAACACAGTTGGCAGGAGAGTCGCTAGCTGAATATATTGCGTCTCTCAAAGGACTGGCCAAGACATGCGAGTTTGGGGCTACGCTAAACGAACAGCTGCGGGACCAACTTGTTTACGGTGTTGCCAACAAGGACTTGAGAGGAAAACTTTTAAGTGCCGCGTATGGTAACGCGCTAGATTGGCCAAAAGTGCTGGACATTGTCGACAACTTCGAGTGCACAACCCGAAGTATGATGAAATTCCAGCAGCCACAGATGAGGACCGACCAGGTGACAAGACAGCGACAGGGGCCATCCAAGGCGAAGCAACAGCAGAGCCAGAGGACGACGGACTACCAGAGCGCCAGCGGGGGAGAGAGCAAGCCCTGTTACCGCTGCTTGGGGACCGGACATACGCCGCAGACGTGCCGCTACAAGGACTTCCAGTGCCGGGGCTGCCAGCGATCGGGACACCTAGAGAGGGCCTGTCGTCAGAGACCACCGCCAGCGGGAGGAACACCAGCCTACGGGGGAAAGCAGCGCTTTGAAGCAGCGCGCTACAATTGTAGCCAAGCAACGAGAGGCACGCGCTACATTGAATCGACCATCAACACACAGCCGCTGCAGGCTGCAGCGACAAGAGAGGAAGATGACACTGAGCTGCTGCAGTTGACAGCTGCGAGCAGCCAGCAACAACCACTGTCACGGGAGCAGAGAAGCTCTGAGAAAGACTTTGGACTGTTCTCTATATCTAGGGATGACAGTGAGTATGTAAAACCATATAATGTCATGGTCAGAGTTAACGGTGAAAAAGTTAAAATGGAAATAGACAGCGGGGCAGCTATGTCTATTATGTCACAGAAAATGTACAAAAAACGGTTCAGCAGGTTTAAACTGCGTTCATCTGAAGTAGTGCTAAAAGACTACTCAGGAAAAGTCATATCAGTGATGGGTGAAATGGATGTAACAGTGAAATGTGGGGATCAAATGCTAAAGTCAGTGTTACTTGTGTCAGAGGGGAATGGTCCTACTCTTATGGGGAGAAACTGGATCAGATATCTTTCACTGGATTGGTCACAAGTAAACCATGTAGCATGCCCAGTAGAGCAGCTTTGTGAAAAATACTCTGAAGTGTTCAGTGACAAGTTGGGTCTGGTAAAGGGGGTCCAAGCAACTGTTCATGTGTCAGAGAAAGCTGTGCCAAAGTTCTGTAAGGCTAGACCAGTACCGTATGCACTCAGAGATGCAGTAGACAAGCACCTGGTAGAGCTGGAGGAACAGGGGGTCATCACACCTATAGAGTACAGTGAGTGGGCTAGTCCTATAGTGTGTCTGCCCAAGAAAACAGGAAAAGTCAGAATATGTGGGGACTACAAAGTGGGTCTCAATGAGTGGGTTGAAGTGGATCAGTATCCATTACCAAAGACACAGGATCTTTTTGCTACACTAGCAGGTGGGAAGCAGTTTACAAAACTAGATCTTACCCAGGCCTACCAGCAGGTAGAGATAGAGGCAGAGTCCAGAAAGTATCTCACCATAAACACACAGAAGGGCCTTTATCAGGTCAACAGGTTACCTTATGGAGTGTCCAGTGCACCAGCTGTTTTTCAGCGTATTATGGACCAGGTCCTACAAGGTCTCACAGGCACAGTTTGTTTTTTAGATGACATACTCATCAGTGGGAGGGACACAGAGGAACACCTGCATAATGTGGAAGCAGTACTACAGAGGCTGCAGGAGCGAGGGTTCAAAGTGAACAGGGAAAAGTGTGCATTCCTCAAAAACAGTGTCACATACCTAGGTCACAGGATATATGAGCAGGGCATACACCCAGTACAGGAGAAGACAGACGCCATAGCAAAGGCGCCTGTGCCCAAAAATTTAACAGAGCTCAGAGCATACCTAGCTTTACTGACCTACTATGGCAAATTCATAGAGAACCTCTCCACACTTATCAAGCCTATGACAGAGCTCCTTCAGAAGGACAAAAAGTGGGTGTGGTCAGAACAGTGTCAACAGGCATTTGAGAGGACCAAGACACAGTTGTCTTCCTCCTCAGTGTTAGTACACTACGACCCGCATTTGCCAGTAATCCTGGCTTGTGACGCGTCTCCTTATGGGGTGGGAGCAGTCATTTCTCATGTGATGCCTGATGGAAATGAGAGGCCAATAGCTTATGCATCACGCACACTCACAAAGACAGAAGTAAACTATGCACAAATTGAAAAGGAAGCGTTGGGACTCATTTTTGGGGTGATGAAGTTCCACGACTACCTTTATGGTCTTTTGCTTGTTACAGACCACAAGCCTCTTGTGAAAATTTTAGGGCCCAAGACAGGGGTACCAGCACTAGCAGCAGCGAGACTACAGAGGTGGGCGTTGATACTGGCAGCATACCAGTACGACATTAAGTACAAGTCCGCCCAGCAGCATGGTAACGCAGACGCGTTGTCAAGACTACCTCTCTCAGAGAGAGGTCCAGAAAGTAGTCAGGAGTTTAGAGTGTCATTCATAGATGTCATGCCCATCACAGCTAAAGGTATAGCAAAAGAGACAGCTAGTGATCAGGTCCTGGGGAAAGTAAAACACTTCACACTAACAGGTTGGCCTAAACATGTCACAGACACAGCTCTCACACCATACTGGACCAGGAGAGATGAGCTCACAGTAGAAGGGGACTGTGTATTGTGGGGTTTGCGAGCTGTTATACCAGCTACGCTGAGAGACGCACTGCTTAGAGAGCTTTGCTGAAAGCACTAGCTAGGAGCCATTTTTGGTGGCCTAAGTTAGACACAGATATAGAGGGCCTGGTAAAAGACTGTCAGGTGTGCCAGTCAAACAAATCTATGCCACCTACTGCACCAACACATGCCTGGAAATGGCCAGAGAGACCATGGCAGCGCATACACATAGATTTTGCTCAGAAAGGAAAGGACAATTTCCTTGTAGTTACAGATGCATACTCGCGCTGGCCAGAGGTTAAGGTGATGACAAACACCACAGCTACAGCTACTGTTGAGGCAGTCAGGGGGATGTTTGCAGCTTACGGGCTGGCAGAGGAGTTAGTTTCAGACAATGGACCGCAGCTGGTCTCAAGAGAGTTTGAAACGTTCTTACAGCAGAACGGGGTGAAGCATATCAAGTCAGCTCCATACCACCCAGCATCCAATGGAGCAGCAGAGAGGCTGGTTCAAAATCTAAAACAGTCTCTGAGTAAACAAAAAGGGTCAGGAAGGTCATTACAACATGATGTTGACAATTTTTTGTTTATTTATAGGAACACACCACATGCAGCTACACAAAAAACGCCAGCAGAGTTGTTTTTGAAACGACAAGTACGCACACGTTGGTCACTCATGAAGCCCAGCTTCTCAGCAGACATGCAGGACAGACAGGACAGTAAGGTGAACAGGGGGACAGGAAAGCGTTTACGCTCCTTTCAGGTCGGGCAAGCAGTCCGAGTCAGAGATTACCGGGGAGGAGAGAGAGATAAATGGGTACCAGGAAAAGTAAAGAAGGTTTTGAGTCCTGTAACTTACCTTGTTGAAACAAATGACATGCATGAGTGTAAGAAACATGTGAACCAGATGTTAGCAGCAAACACAGTGGAGAGTCCACAGCCGGATACCTCAGAGTGGAACACCTCTGAGTGGACTATGGACATTGAGCATGAGGAGACTGTTCATTCTGCCATCACAGGAAGGCCTCAGCGGAACAGAAAGCCTCCAGACCGCTATAGACCAACTTGGTCTTGAGATAAGAACACAGCTCAGTGAGGCCTCAGAAACAAAAGCCTCACTGAAATGTTTTTATTTGTTTATTGATTTTATTGTCTGGTGAAACTGTGTACCAATGTTAAAACTTGTAACGGTGTATTCAAGTGAATCATATTTATTTCTTTCATTGTTTTTTGTATTAAGAGAAGTTATGAGTAAGAGTGTTTATGCTATAGAGTGTTATTACAATGAATGAAAAGGGGTTTCAAGTTACCGGGGAGGAGTGTGGTGTATGGAAATATAATATTTATTATTATATGTATTAACTGTATTACAGTGGTTCACATAAAGCTTTAATTGTTTGAAGTTGCTATGGTGACATTAGAACGTTGTACCGTTGTGTATAAGTAGTCGCCATGGTAACTGTTGTCAGAGTCGATCAGCTGTCTAAAGAAGTCACCGGTGTTTTGTGCTTGAGAGATGCCTGCTATTTGTAAATAAATGAAGATCTTTAAATCAACTATACGGCTCGGAGTCACCATCGGAACCCACCACCCCAAGAACACAACACAGCTCTGTGTGTGTGTGTGTGTGAGGGGGTGAGGGGTGGGTGGGGGGGGGTTATAGCCTATCACACACTCACACACACAGTTTCTCTCTCTGTCTCTCTCTCTCTCACACACACACACTCACACAGAGTCACACACACAACAATAATGCTCAATCAATAAAAAAAATTAAAAAAAGACGATATGCTTATAGCTCATATCGACGGCCTTTCTGGTGCTCCCGGTGAGTTTAGAAACTTTCGTTCATGTTAGCAAAGCACCTGTCAATCATCTACAGTCGGAAAATGAATGAGAGCAGACTCGCTGAGCTCGGGCTGATTAAAATTAGCCCATATAGAGATATCCTGTGTTTTTCTTGAAACTATTTGATACTGTTGCCACTTTGGACTTCACTAAGACTTATAACAATCTTCTGTATGTTATTTAGAGAATATTTTTTTGTGTGTAATGCAGGGAGGGCTTACAGTAGCCCTACTAGCCCATTGATACCAGCCGTCACTGCCTGTCAGCGTTATTTTAAAGGACAGAACAGACGAGATAAAATATATTGCAAATATGGTGATAGAGTGAAGAAAGACTTCTTAAATCTGCTCATCAGCACTAGTAGCAGAGAGAATAATTTGTAGTTATGACACATTTTCTCCCATCGTTGTCGCTGAAGTTTGGCTTGAAAATGTCAAGAGTGGCCTTGTCCAATTAAAGAGCAGTCTTCTGCGTTCTCTGTTAATTCTCATCTCAGGCATTGGCTGTCTGAATAGGGTGACAAATTACATTTTGTCCTCTCTGATTTTTTCTCTTTCCTCTTTTCCTCTGCTGCTTGCCCTCTCTCTCTCTCTCTCGCCTGTCTCTAACCCTCCCTCCCCATCTCTGCCACTCTCTCCTTGTCTCTCATTATTTCAAATGAAGTGGGGAATGTGCATTGAATATTTGAATAAATTAAAGGGCTTATTTAAAAAAAACATTTCTTAACCTGATTAGCTAGATCATTAGGGGGATCCAGGGGAGGGGAGGTTTGCATGGCCTGATCCGAGCAAGTCTGTTACCAGTCTTTGAAGGTCAAGCATGCAGAAAAAGAAGCACTGTGTCATCTTCATTTAATAATAATCTATTCCTTTATATGTGTGTGTCCAATTTTCTCATGTGGATGTTTCACCCACAGTCCATCACTTATTGTTTCAAAGTCTTCCTTAAGTTTGCTATTTTTTTAATAATTACCATACAACAGGTAAATTTAGATGTCTGTTGCATGGTTTGATCAGAGGTAAGCTTTAACACCTCATGGACGCTTTTTCATGAATATTTATGCTTTGTAAGTTGCCTGTGCATGTACTGTACAACACAGAAGGTTGTTTTGCATCAGAGAATATGAATAATGCCAGAAGTGAAAGCTGACCTCTTGTACAAAGATCATATATCAAGTTCACCCGCGTCCAGTCAAGGAGACATAACATATGCTTTGTTATGAATGTTGTATTTTTTTTTTCCTTTTCATTTTCATACAGGACTACACAGTGTTGTGCGGGGTGCAGATTTGGTTTACACCTTTCACTATTCAGACTGCTGATGGTTCGGTCACCAAAACAGCTGTCACTAAAGTCAGTGTTTACCCCAAATGAACCAGACCAGATGCATAACAATGTCTAATTTCATTCTTCATTCTAAACCACAGGAATCAAACTAAAGGGCGTGAAAAGAGGGGAAAACAGAAACTGAAGGGGAGAGGAGGTTTAGAGGAGAAGCCAGAAATTAATTGGAAATTGTCTGAAATGTGTGAAAATAGCTATTGTGACACTTTATTCATATTAGTGACAAATCCATCTAGTTTGAGGTGGCAGGGCACTAGATGACTCATATTCTAAGTTGACATATGAAAAAAAAAATGTAAATGCAGGTGCAAATTATGCAGCAGGGATGTGGAGGCAGTTGCCTGTCTTCACATTGTCCTATTGGATTCCCTTGCTGAAGAGATGCTAATGTGTGCTGAGGCCCAGGTAAACCAAATAAAAAACATACTCTACCTCCCACAAAGCCACATAGCCTACCCTTTCTACTTGGGATTTAATTATTACAAGCACTGATTTCAAATCATCAAATTCCAAATCTTGCTGTGCATTTGTCTCCTTTATTTTCCCCTTTTAATTCACCTGAAAAGGAAAAGGAAAGTACAATATTAAGGGATTCACTGTTATTTAATCACAGTAAAACCATTGCTTTTTAGGAATATAAAGTACAGTATGAAGTACAGGATTTAGAAGTGAAATAGATACAGTAGTAATGACACACGATACAAGAATATTTAATATACTAACACCAAGTTCATATACAGTATAAGCACAAAGCAAACAAACAAAAGGGGGACAACAGGAGGTCCAAACAGTGTTCTTTTAGATTCAGGGGGCCTAAGTATAGTTCATTAGAGAAGAGAATCCACAAGAACTTGAGATGGACATTGTCATCTAATAGCTGTTCCTTATGTCTGTAAAGGATAAAGCAAAGGCAAATCACACATTGGAGTGATTAAAAAGATAGCACAGTGACTCGTAGGATGCTCATTATTAAGCACTTTCTTTGAGGTGCTCTCATGGGGGAGAGTCAGAGATGTTTAGTTAAAAATTTGAATAGTTGTTGCTTAATTACAATCAAATACTCTGGCTGGGCTGGTGTTTCCCTCAATAGCAATGGCATTTTGTCTATGTCATATATAACTTATACTCTACAGTATGATGCCTATGATATATTATCCAGGGTTATAGTGAGACTGGAGAGCTGTTGCAGTGTAAAAGAACATATAAGCCCAGAAAAAGCTGCTTGCTCCAGGCAAAATCATACAAGCCTCTTTTGTCTATGCATATACCTTGGTGTCAAGCATGGATTGAGATACACTTATCCACACTGAATGTTTTTCTTCATCATTTAAAATTTCAGTGTGAAAAGTGGCATATTTATGTCCTAACACATGATTTAACACATCTGGCTACTGGTGTGAAAGTAATTGTAGAGTGTGAAAACCGAAGCATCTAAAATACATATTACAAACAAACACTTTTCAACGATGATCCAGGCCAAAAAAAAGGTGTGAATGCACCCTTAGTCTGTTGAGCAATGGAGTGTAATGTATCAGTGAATGTCCACTGACAAAGCAGGTTGCTACTTTAAATGGATATAATTGAGAAAGGTATTGAAATGCACATACACATGGACACCTAATTTCACAGCTATCAAAGACTGAGCACTGCTATGTGAATGCTGGTAATTTAAAAATGGCACTTTGATTATGCTGCACTGTTGCCTGGTCAGTTAACCTAGATGCAATGGATCAGGTGGGCTACATGTGGAATACAGAAGCACCCTTGTTTGAGCCAGAATAAAATGGCAAGATAATCAGCTCTTTTACATACTATACAGATCGAGTTCTAATAGGTAACATGCAATCAAACATTGATTTGGATTTACATTTTCCACCCAGTCTTTTTTGTCCTTTTCTGCAGTTAAAAAACAAAAACAAAAACCTCATGCACATTGATCGAGAGTAAGAAGCAGCTCTGGCAGTCACATTCAGTTTAAAGAGTGGAGACAGGGACAACTAGAAGGACACTGTTTGAGAATTCCAGGCTACATCCAGGCTCCTGGGGACTTTAAAGGCCCAGGGTGTTGCTCACTACTCAGCCCTGCTCAAGTTTTTTTTTTTTTTTTTTGACAGTAACAGGTCTTAAATCAGTTCCTATAGAGAGTGATTGATGGGGAGAACATCCTGTTTAAAAGTGTGGCTGCAGTATTTTTATTTTTTTTGCTTCGGTTTCAAATAGTTTGGAAGATGTGATGGTTGAGGTGCTGCTCTGGTGAAAAGTTATGGATTACTTTTTCCAGATCGGCTAAAAATTGGAAAGATGTGATTTTGGCAACTGACCCTGAACTACATCAAGAGCCCTGCAAGGTTCCTGGGCACACCAGAAAGACATGGTTACAAAAATCTAACTCCTTTATATTTCAGTAGGGTAGACAATGTGAGAAACAATAACAAGGAGCTGGCTTTTACAACCTCTGTAGAAGACCATTACAAGAAAACATACACTACAACTTCAGAATAATAATAATATATTTTGTTTTTTAAATGTCATCATTGAGTTTTTTCTTGAGAAACATATGTGTGATGAAGAATAATTCACATACACAGATGTGCACATCTTACTCTTTCAGCATTTCAAAAAAAAAAGTAATGATTCCCAGAGACATACTGAACTGTGTGTTCAGTATTTGCTTGTAAAAAAAAAGGCTCATATTTACACACATTATTATGTTAATACTTATTACCAGGAATGAGAAGAACTCTATTGTCCCAGAGGATTTTTTTTCTTGGCCACATAGATTCACTGCTATTTGAAAAAAACATGTTGAATTATGATCAGGAGACGTGCTTGAACTTCAGCATGTTTGATAATTAATTTGATTGTAGTCATTCGTCTGAAGGTATGAATGGCATGTTAAACTAATTAAATAATGAGTTTTAATGCTAAAGGTACAGATCTAATGGTAAATAAATATGTTTTGGATTCAGTTATTTTAGTAATGAAACAATGACAGCTGACCTTGATTACTTTAGCTGCCTCCACCAGAAGTACATTTCACCTACTATTAGTCAACACAAAACAAGGCGTTGGGTTTTTACAATGGGGGGAAAACTTTTTTCTTTTTTTTTTTAAAACAGGTGGAGATTAGGTACAATTTCCCCCACCATCGATTTCCCCCTGTCAAATGCTCTAGGGTTTTTTAAAGGAGAAAATAATGGAACTAACAATCACGCAGTTTTGCTTTTCATAGCCTAGCATTGCTGAAAGGAAGCAGCCTTTCATGACACAGACAGTAGCCTAAACAACACAGGACAAGAAAACTACTGCTACTGCTGCTTTGACACTTCCCTTCTTTGGGTGGGAGCACAAGTGCAACATACTTGAAAGTTTGAACATGTTATATCACAAAATAGGATATCCAAGCTGAAAAGTGGAGACTTTTGAAAAACTGCTGCTGGTTTAGTTGGCTTGCACTGAGAAAGGTGCTTGTCCATTATATATTTATTTGTGGCCCCGATCATTTTAGTCAGATATTTGGGTCACAATATTCAACTTCAGCAAACAAAGCATTGTCAAGTCATATCAATTGCATAACAGTACTTTATATTTCTTTCTGAAGGAAGCCACATTCCTGTTACCTAAAGGTGTGTATTAAATGATGTAGCATGATATCTGAAGCATACACTGATCGTATTTTCTTTCTCCTTTTTTTTATTGCTATCATCATGGGCATAATAATTTTGAATGTCCGCATGCCACTACATGTCTGCATGCCTAAGTCAGGCCCTGTGTGACCTCCGGCATCAGTTCACTGTTCTTCCATCTGCTTTCTGCCTTCCTGATGGAGCATCATGCCAAAGGAGGCCTTCTGCAGCACAGACCCACCTGGCCTGGACCTATGGTGCACCAGATAGGCAGCCCCTGTTAGCCACAGTGACAAAAGACTCTGTTGGGTTTGTGTTTAATGAGGTGCTACTGTGTATTCATTCAGTTATAACAGCCATATGGTTGTCATCGCTGAACATGCCTCCCCACTTTGCTAGAAAGTTCAGCAGCATATCCAAGGGAGGGCAATTAGCATGTTGATATGCAAGTGCGCTTGGGTGGGTGGGAGCTGCTTTCCTATCATTAAGTAGGGAGTGATACGGCCCTGTTTCGGGATTTTAGTAGGAAACTAACATTATTTTAAAGTAACCCATTCATTATATCCCTGCGTAATATTATAACGTTCATAAAGGAACAGAACATTGTATAATAGTTCTTTTTTTGTGAACAATTTTTTATTTTATTTTACATTCATTGTCACAGAGGCAACAATAAAGATTTTTCTCCCCGACAGATAAATTAACAATATAAAAAATAATCCCATCCCAACCAACCACCCCTCCCCTTCCCTCCCTTCCCTTCCCTTCCCTCCCTCCCTCCCTCCCCTCCCTTCCTGTGGCGGCCTCATTGGACAGGGTTAAAACGTTCAACATCCATCTTAGAGCACATGGTACATATCATAATACAAACAAATCATACACCTGGTAATTATGCAACCCAACCAATCACAATCATCACAGCCTACCAGCATAGTATACTCAAAGGTTTCCCAGCTTGAAAATAAAAAAAGTTCGATTTCATCTTCCCAAAAACAGCCATCAAATCAGCAACACAAAAGTGACATCACATACAGCATAGTTTATAACTGTTAAGTAGGTGCTTCAGAAAAAAAAAAAAAAAAAAAAAGAAAGAAAAAGAGAAAAAAAAAAATGGTAGCAACTACAAAACCAACTCTTTTAATTTTTTGATAGACTGTAACCATAAATCAAGGACTTTCGAGCCGGCACCATGAATTCTTGCCACAGACAATTCCATATGTAAAATTTCCATCCACATGTTAGACCAATGTTTCATTGATGTATCATGCGGTGGCTTCCAACGAAGTGCAAGTATCTTTTTCGCCGCAGTTATGCCTGATAGGAATAAGATCTTTTCTCTTATTAAAAAGTTCAGTGAGGAATCGTCATTTAATAGGAGTACCCTAGGAAGGCATGGAATTGATTTCCCCATTATCTTAGATAAGTGCAAACATACTTTCCCCCAAAATTTTTTAACAGGTCTACATTGCCAGTACATATGATAGAATGAGCCTGTAGAGTCCTGTGAACAAAGGGTACAGAGTGGGGATTCAATTTTCTTCATTGCATGTTGTTTTTTGGGTGTCAAGTAGCTACGATGTAAAAAATTAAAATGAATAAACTGATGATTTGGATTTCTTGAAGATAATTTAATGTTAGAAAAAATTTGCTTCCAGGGCAAATCAGTTAGAGATAGATCTTTCTGCCAGCTATTTTGCAGTGCAAGTGGTCGGTAAGTTGACGTCGAGAACCATTCATATAAAGATGAAACCAAACCACTGCTTTTCTTGACAATAATGGAATGTATGGGTAGCGTTTCCAATTTGCTATTCCAGGGTACCCCATAAGCTTTCATTGAGGATCTTAATCTCAAATAGAAGAAAAAAGAAGTTCCAGGTAAATTATATTGCAGTTTGAGGTCTTGAAAGGTCCGCAACCCTTCACTGTTATAAACATTTTTAAGTGTATGTACTCCCCTTTCTGACCATGTAGGGAATACAAAGGGACGCGAATTTGATAGTAATGAGTGATTATGGAAAATTGGAGAGTGCTGGTGCCACTTAGTGGTTGTTTTGGTGATTTTCAATGCAGATTTCCAACTGATTAACAAATGTGATATAATGGGACCAAAAGTTATTTTGGCCTGCTTAGGGGAGATAGCAGAGTATACTACATCCTGAAGTCTATAAGGGTGAACTAGTTGCTCTTCGATCCCCCTCCAACATACTTTTGTATGTGGGTCGAACCATACAGAAAGTGGTCTGAGAGAAAACGCCAATGCATAAAGTCTGAAATTAGGAACAGAAAGTCCACCAGCGATTCTATCACGTTGCATGGTGGAGAGCTTAACTCTCGGTTGTTTTCCTTTCCATATGAATTTTGATATTAAGGAATCAATTTTTTCCCAATACTTAGGAGGGGTAGGGAGGGGGATCATTGAAGAAAAAAAATTAATACGGGGTAAAATATCCATCTTTATAATAGAAATACATGCCTGAAGTGAACATGGCGTATTATATTTAGACCATCTTTGAAGATCTGCCTCTATTTTCTTTAGAATATTCATATAATTACAGTAAGCGAAAGACTCTAGGTTTGAATGGACCTCAATGCCTAAATATGTAAAAGTTTTCTTGATTGGAATATTTAGGGAGCATATGAGAGGATCATCCACTGTATTAAGGGGCATCAAGGCTGATTTGGACCAGTTTATTCTGTATCCAGAGAAGCTTCCTACTTCATTGAAAAGATTTATAATATGAGGAAGTGATTCAGATGTTCTATTAATGTATAATAACAAGTCATCCGCAAAGGCTGATACCTTATGGTGCGTACCCATAAAAGAAATTGGATAAATATTGGGAGATTGACGAATAGCCTGGATCAGTGGTTCTAAAGAAATAATAAATAATTTGGGAGAGAGAGGGCAGCCCTGTCGAGTAGAGCGAGATATTGGAAATTGAGAGGAACAGTGGTGGCCTGTGAGGACCATGGCAGAAGGATTTGCATAAAGAGTTTTTACCATTTCAATGAATTTAGGGTTAAGTCCCATATGCTCCAACACAGACCATAAATATTCCCATTCAAGTTGTATGTATAATAGTTCTGTTAAAATCAACCTTTTCTGGCTGCAGCTCCAGGATTGCTTTGGTGGGTATGGTGAGCTTGACCAACAACTCCTTCCTCTCCCGTGAGTAGTCAGACTGGTCAAATCAAAATTTGACACTCATCTTCTACAATGCTTCAGTTTCAACCAGCTGGAAACTAAGCATCACCAGCTGTTTTCATTTCCATGTATTTCTTTATTATTATTAATTTGTTAAATTAATTAACAGGGTGGAAACCTGAGCAACTGTATACTTTACACTTTCTGGGAAGTTGGTGTTCATATAATATTTGGTGGAAAGCAAACTGTCTTCATAAATACTAATCTCAGCTAGGTTTGAGTCACAAAACCTGAGGGACACAGAGAATGAGCGAGGTGTCTGTTCCACATACAGGGTGTTGTATGCTGCCATTACACCTCCCTTGCTCTCTTCTGTGTGTCTCAGGCCATAAAACATCTTCTTATTAGCATCCCAGACACTTAGCTGAGGAACAGCTTCTTTCTTTATATGCAGACTCAGGCAAATGATCATTTCCATTACAATCATTTGGGTGAAAATATGCAGCAGGCACAAACATGACATTAATTTTAATGTGGTGGCACAGCTCTGTTCAATTACATTCCATAAAATATTCACAGGGAATCTCACTCTGATTTAGGTAAAGGGGGTATAGCACAGCTGGAACTTCATGGGTGTGCTAGCGTAGAAGATAATATATGATTGTGTAGGTATTTCTTATGGCAGGGATTCCGTGTGTTGTAAGTAAAGTCAGGGATTTTACAATAGCTACTCCCCTGGCCTCCATACAATAGCAGATTTAAAGCACCCTAATAGATTACATGCATCTGCACATGATATATGCTGCCAAATATATGGTAGCCTATGTATTAGTCACTTAGCAATGACGAAGGTCTGGTCTGCAAGTCTACCAAAGAGTGCTACCTCAACTTGCAGGAAATAAGCTACATAAAAGCTATCAGAGTGCAATTTATCTTTCACTGTTTGGACATCTTTTCATTGTTGGATATTTGTGTGGAATAAGTTATGGACAAAAATGTGTTTTGTGGGGTCACAGTGAACTTTGAGCCACTAAGTTCAAATCGGTTCATTCTTGAGTCTAAGTGAACCTTTTATACCAACTTTGAAGAAATTCCCTTAAATCAGTACCAATTATTGCATTCTCAAGAATGCGATAGAAAAGACAACCCGAAAACATGATGCCACTGCCGGCCACAGCTGTCACCATTTGAGCATAATAAGAATCAGGAGGAAAGGCGTTTAGCTTAGAGCATCACAAATTTTTTTGTTTCTGTATTATTTGTTTTTTTCTATTTGACCTGCCAACCACCAAAACTAAAAAAAAAATAATTTAATTAAATGAAGTGGACAGAAGTGACAATAGATTGCTCACTAATGACAAACATCTCATAGACTCCGTTTTCTGAATCTCAGTGGCCAAAAGTGTTGTATGTGTTTAGTGTTCTCACACAAACTGCCTTGACTTCATCTTGCAGTGGCATTTTGCACCTTGGACTAACATCATTATTGCACCAATTTGTGGACACAGATTAGTAATAATGTCATCTATTGTGTCCTGAACATGTATGTGTTCTAAGTGCTTTCCTACATTTCCCATGACACCTTCACGCAATGACCTTCACCCTGTGTTGCTACTCAACCAGCTCACAAAGTGTGAATATAACATGGTCTCTGTTCTTGTCTTTGTTAGCCTCCAGTCACATGAAAGGAGGTCACGTAAGCAACCATTGAATGTTGCTCTGTGCAGATATATAATCCCAATGATCAGGTAATGTGGATGATAATATCCAATACAAAAACATGTGGTGCTACTCGTAAGGTAGGGTAGACTTGTAAAGCAGTCTTTCCCGGAAATGCAATTCATTTCATTTCTGAGGGGGAGTCTGGCCTCATCCCCACTGTGAGCGTTTGGGGTCGGCGGTAGTAGTAGTGTTGACAGACAACCGATTCAGCCAATCAGCAAGTTGCGACTGTATATCAAACTTTTGCCGAATCCAGTTGGAAGAACAGTGAAAACGTCTTTTCCTTCAAGAAACTCAACAAGCGCCGACTCTTGCTCTTGTTTAATTGCTGTAATGGATGTAGTAAGAACTTCCCTTGTTGCTGGTTTTAGGCTGCTACTGCTATATTGAATATCTTTGCTGCTAGAAGAGTCGCAGAGTGTAGTGACGGGGCTTTGCACCAGTCAGTCCCTGATTGGCCAACGTGCTGTGTCAATCACAGAAATCTGAGCGGCGACGCTGGGGGGCGACACTGAGGGGCGATGCTGATTGGCTTGGCCTTCTGAGGGTTTCAGGCCAAACACTCACAGTGGGGAGGAGGTCAGACTCTCCCTCAGAAATGAAATGAATGGCATTTCCAGGAGAGGCTGCTTTACGAGGCTAAAGGTAGGGCTCCCTTATCCAAATTTCAGGAAATTTCAGCTGCCTGAAACTGAAAAAAGTGATTATCAACCATGGTTAATTCCAGGCATGGTGAATTCCACTGACCCCCTTGTGATTATGAGAAAATGTTCGGGGAACAAAAGCAAGGGAAAAATCACTATGACATTGCATACAGTATGTGGTGCTACAGGGACACCTCAATGCTGATGCTGAAGAGCTGAAAATAAAACTTCCTGTCCATCTGACAAACTGTCACCCATACCAATTGTAAGCATAAATCATATTATTCTGTATATAACGGTATAAGGGTGAATGGCTCTGCTCACCAGATGGACTGTAATGTCAGCTAAATCTACCAGTTCTCCACAGTCCACCTGGGATAGACCTCCTCTATCACTATTAGAAAGTGTCTACTTCCTGCTAAAAACAGACTTCCTGTTAGTGTTAGCATCCACACCAGCACTCAGTATTCTTCTGGCCAGAGAAAATAAATGAACCAGAAATAAAGGAAAATAGAAATAAATCAAAAACCAAAGCAATCAATTGGTGCACAAACACAGTTTATAAAACAGTTATAAAAATAATCTCTCTGTTTCTGTTTACTGTTGTTGGCCTCTTTTTTTCTTCCAGGAAACAGTATTTAGTTATATTAATTGGTTTATTTTAGGTAACTAAGTCAGTGCAGCTCCCTGGACATCCTCACTGTGAGCTCTCTCTTTGTCTGCTGTCCTTGGGTTCTCTGTTCAATACAGGTTGATTCAGAGTCCTTTCTCTCGACACAATCATAGCTTATAGAACACGTGTGTGTCTCTTTGTATCCACTCCTCACCTGTATCATGTCATGCAAAACTGTGTTTGGCAAATTCCAGAGATCTAATTGACAAATAGTATCTAATTCTGACATCTTTGCATCTTTGTCATGGTTAGTGCCTGGATGTTTTTGCAAGATGATATAATGCAATGATACAAAGCTTCTCCTAACGTCAGGTCTGCATGTCCAGATGACAGCCTGTCTTTCACAGGGCTGACGGCCAACTCATACTAGCCTCGTAAACCAGCCTCCCCCGGAAATGCATTCAATTCATTTCTCAGATCTGAGTGAAACCGTTTCTTCAGTCCCTGATTGGCCTCTGGATTGACACCAATCACGGACCGATTATCAACAAGCCACTTTGTTCTAGTTTAAGTTCTGTAATTGATGGTATTTCATTTAGAACTTCCCTTACTGCTGTTTTTAGCTCAGTTTGACGCTCCGCCATGTTTGTTGTAGGTGAGTCCAGTCCATGTAGCGATGTTTTCAGGCCCTGATTGGCCAACGTGCTGTGTCAATCCACAGCGGCGACGCTGATTGGCTCGGTAGACGGCCGATTTCTGGCGAAACGGTTTCAACGGGTATGAGGCCAGACTCTCCCTGAGAAATGAATTGAATGCATTTCTGGGGGAGGCTGGTTTACGAGGCTAAACTCATACCACTCTGATGAGTGCCTCTTCCTCTGAACCCCATTATGCCATTTTGTGGCAAAGCAGCTCAGAGGGCACAGCAGGTAGCCAGGCTAAGGGGAACTAGCTAGGGGTTGCATGACTTGAGATTTACAAGTAGTACAAGTCGACTCTAATGTCATCAAAGTAAAGTCAACGTCGACTAGTCACTGATGACGTCATCAGGGCCGCCAAATGCGTCTGAATTTCGGCAGTGGCACACAGGTGGCTGCGGTTATTGAATCAATACCTGCCAGGGCAAAAGTTCTTATATCTCGCATTTCCTCACGTCTGGGTCATTACAGCAAACTGTAGGCCCATCTCCTCATCTTCTCTACACTTCATCTGTCTCTTTTTGTTTTACCAAGGGTACCAATAAGCTTGATGTTGATTTCAGTTAAACAAAGACAGACCAAAACTAAACCAAAGTACTTGAAGGATGAGGGTTATCATTCATTGTCCATTGATATGTCAAGGGAAAAATTTGCTTTGTGTTTACCTGTAACACACCAGTCTGTCTTTTGTATATCTACTCTCATGTCTGGAACCTGGCCTCTTGCAGACTGCTCTTTTGAAGCGAAAACCAATCAAAAATGACAAATTACAACTTGGAAAAGTAAGCCATTGAACATATTTAAAGACTTGTAATATTATTATTTTAAACACACATTTAATACCTCAATATTTGTGATAAAATGAATGGATGTTTATTATTAATGCACCTGCTATTTGGATGAAGGATTGGTGCGACCTAATAAGAACAAAAAAAGGTAATCTCTATTCTTGTGTAACTATGTGCTTGAGCTAGTCCAAAAAATAAAATAAAATAAAATAAATTAAATGGGGGAAACGAAATCCATTTTGCCAAGAACTCTGACAGTCTTGTACGAAGAAAGAAAAAGAAGAAGAAACTGATACAATTACTACACACTATCACCTCAGCATAACCAGCAAGACTGAAAAAGCAAAACAAAATAGACCAAAACACTGCCAAAAACACTGCCCAACACATGTTACAGCGCTTGCATAATGGGCAATAACCACAAAGGAAATATTTATACTGGCCTGACAGGGAGAATTTGGCATTCTCCATGAGAGGGATCCCAGAGGACACCTTATAGCAGCCTTTCAGCATGTTGACAGATATCACAACAGACAAGGCACCCGCTGAAGGGCTCCTCTCCTCCTTGGGACTGTAAATACCCACTTAGGACTTTCTTTAAACCCTGCTGCCCCAGTGTCTGTATTTGACATAATCTAATATTTGCAAGAAACAAGAAATGCAAGTGTGGCGCAACACAAGAGCCATAGCAACACATGTGTGGAACATAACAAACAGCATTACATGAAGGTCAGGTTATATTGTCCCTGCATTGGAATTGCTTTGATGGTGAACTGTTTACATGCCATGGATCTATAGTGTATTTCAACAGCAGAAACTATGTTCATCTGACCATCTGCTAAATGGCAATCCATGATAGGATTTTTACACCATGTGGATGAGCCTTTCTCTAACCAAGCAGTTGTTGTTGATTAAAATGACCACACATAGCCAGGGATTTGATAAACTGGAAAACCACTCATGCGGGATGTGTTGGTTATGAACCAATCGTTCAAACCACAGGAAATGTATTGATGTGCATGCTAGTGGTTGCAATGACTTGTCACATTTTAATTTTGATGGGTTCTTTTAAGGTACCTACACTGAACAATGGAGAATAAGTGAAGATGAACTAAATTGACATAAAACATGTGAATGAATAATGGCATGGTAGCTGGAACAGAAAGTTTGATGGGGTAAGACAGAATAAAAAAAAGATGAGTTCCCTTCTCCCATCAAAGTCAGTTTTCATGACGGTGTCCAGAACAACTCCTTCACTCAGACTCTGTTGTGACAGGAAACAGAAAGTGAAACAGACAGCAAGTACTTCAGCGCAGTTAGTTTTACATCAAAATCCAGCGGCTACTCTCTTTATTTTCTTGGTTGTTGCAAACAGACCCAGTGAAAATGTCAAGCCAATTCACAGATCTCAAAGTTCATCCAGTCTTGCAGCCTGGAGCACAATATAATTGACTAGATGTGGACATTACATTGGACAATGATTGATATGTGGACATGCACATTTGAGGAATATTTATGGGATTATCTGTGGATAATTTGGTATTTCCTCTATTTACACTTGATATTGCTGGAGGTTGGATGAAATGATGTTGACATTTACATAGATGGTGTTTTTGCTATAGTTTCCCAATGATCCCCTACCTCCTCACATAATGTTTACATGCCAGATGTTTCATGTGGCCACATCTGCTCAGACCATATGTACTGACATCCCAGGAGTGATAATGAGTTATATTATTGGACAAAGTGTGAAATCACTTCTTCTACTTGTCTCTGAGCAGCTGTTGTACATATAGGGCCCGATTAAGGGTTATCCACAAGTTTTTTTTGTTTATTTTTTAGTTATTTTTAGAAAATAAAATTACATGCAACAGACACCTGAAACTCTCTAGTGCCAACTGGGCTGAACTGCAGAGTGTCTTTTATATCAGTTGCAGGATTTATTCAGTGTTCTTGTCTACTTCAGCCTCACTTTGATTTACACTGCAGGAGCCTTTTTACATAAAGATTTGGTTAGTGCAGCTGCAAGACAATGGCTAACGGCTTTGACAAGGTTTTTGTCACTTTGAGAAACAGTTTATAAATGATTATGTTTTTGCTTGCATAGCTCTGGTTGGCTTCTTTCAAAAAATCACCTCTCTATCCTGAAAAAATGAATCTCCTTCTTAGCCAACTGGACATCTGTCTTTTTCCTGTCTTTTTTCCTTCTTCTATCCAGCCATCCATTCATGCCTGCTCTCCCATTTCACTTCTCACACACCTCCCATCCACCACCCCTTTCTGTTCCTTCCTTTTAGTCATCCATCTGTGACAACCTACACCTCCCTCACAAGTTTGTCCATTTGTTGCTCTCTCCCTCACACCCAGACATACACCACCACTTGCCCATTTTGTATGTCTACCTGTTTGTGTCTGTTCATCCTACACGCACTCCCATGTTCTCTCCCCACTGTCGCTCTCCTGCACTGTGGGTGGTTTTAAATGTTTGTGTTACAGCTCTGAATGTATTCTTAATTTTCCCTTTAGTAGCAAAAATTAGCCAACCTTCAACAATTTCAAATGCACACAGTTCTTTCAAAATGAATTATTATTTATTTGTTTGTTGTCTATATCTCCACCATTACTTCTTGCTCTCCTGTCACCAGCATGCAAAAGTACCAGTTTAAAATACAAAAGGTCAAGGGACTAGAAGAAACAGTAGTTAAACGACAATAAATATTATTTATTAATATGTCTTTATTGTGCATTTATTTACAGTATATTCAGTCCAGTATAACATGGGGATGTAATGCCACAACAGTGGGGTAGAAATCAATTAATTCTTATTGCTTGAGGACTTATCTTATGGGTTTCAATTCAAAAGCTCTTAGTTAAACAAATTCAAGAAAGGCATCCAGTGCATCCATAGGTGTTAAGCTTGCGCTTTCAAAAAGAGAGCAGGACTCAGTTGTTCAGACAGACCCGTCGAGGTTCAATTTATTGGTAACACAAGTGAGGGGGGGTTAGTGGGGGGAGGCCAGGCTCCATGTGGCCAGGAGCGGTGTGGTCCGAGGGCAGGCAGGGCTGGGCACGGCAGCAGGATGGAGGTACAGGGACTTGGAAAGAAGACTACACAAAAATCAGCAAAACTTAGAGTTCAAATTCAACACTAAGGGGCCAAAAGACGAGTTACCACTGCACGGTCAACGGTGAACTGTCGAAGAACAGCACAAAGGGACTGACTCATATCCTGCAGACAGGGGAGGAGGGGTGATGAGCCTGATGCAGTGCAGGTGTTTATATATATATATATGTATATATATGCATTCAAATAAGTCATGAGGATTCACTCTCTAGCACTTTCAAGCCATTGATAACAGAGAACATATTTTAAGCTCCAATTTTAATGAGCTTTTTTTGACTATGTTCTTCTGGGTAACAATTTTCAGCAGGACTGGCTGTGGACTGTCAGCATTGTCGAGTCCTTTTGTTGGCATATCATCTGATTAGGTCCAAGAATTGAGGTTTTTTTATTTTTTATTAAAACACTGAGGCACAAAGAAAACCCCAGAGGTATTATTATTACCTCATACAGGTCATGGAGTCTGCTGGATACAATGACAAAACATGAAAATATTGTAATTTATTAGTGGAAGCACAATGCCTTTTCACACTGAAGCAGTATAGGTGAAAGTGGGACTTTCTAAAGCTTCACATGCAGCGAGTATTCCTGCTTTGTTCTTGCTCTGAGGGATCCAGTTCTTACTTCTTTTTCCTGAGACACAGAGAGCTCTCTTTAACAAAACCTGAAAAGACTGCAAGTCCAAAAAGCCACCAACTGAACAGGCACCGAAATTGTCAGCTACCCAAACTAACTGTCCCTTTGATTTGAAGAGCCCTTCCCCTTCCAAATGGACAAGGTGCTCAAACGGTGGCTCAAGCACTTCCTCATACCATGCTTCTTAAATGGATAGTTCACCCCAAAATGAAATTTCACTCATTATTTACTCACCCTCAAGTCGACTAAGGGCTGGGAGAAGTTTCAGAGTCCTCCATGGCTTCTCTGACTTACAGGGGGTCTCGGTGGTAGCAGTGCAAGTCCATAAAACGGTTGCAAACGGACACCAGCGGTCTTCGTCACAAAAAAAACACACCAAAAAACATCCAAATACCTCCATGCTGCTCGTATATAATGTCTTGTATTGAACACCCAGAATGCGCCAGTACGTCAGATTTGGACAACTGGGCAGAGGAAGGACCCTGGTTCATCTAAATTTGACGAACATATGAGCAGCATGGAGGTATTTGGATGTTTTTTGTTGTGTTTTTTTGTGACGAAGAAGACCGCTGATGTCCGTTTGCATCCGTTTTATGGACATGCACTGCTATGCCGAGACCTCCTGTAACTCAGAGAAGCCACGGAGGACTCTGAAACTTCTCCCAGCCATTAGTCGACATGAGGGTGAGAAAATAATGAGTGACATTTCATTTTTGGGTGAACTATCCCTTTAATATCCACGACTTTGCTAAGCACTGCACAAAAAAAAAATGTTTCCAGAGGATTACAAACATCAAAATCATCACAGTAGAGAAGACAAAAATTCATTCTGTAAAAAAGCTAAGTTTCATACAAATGTTTAACATGGTAAATTGACTTATACTGACCCTCAAGAGTGTTGTGTGAGCTGTCTTTCCATGTTTCCTATACATCGGTTACTTTTACAACCAAACTTCTTTATCCTGCTTCAATTTTACTTCATAATTGCCCAAAATTTTATAGTATTATAGGACTACAAGTTGGCATTATTCTCAGCTTCAATGATATTGTTGACTATATTTTTAACATTTATGGTTAATGGTATTTTTTGGAAGAAATGTATGTCACATATCCCATTCATAAGTCTGATATATGACACAAAATGTAAACTACATGTGAATGTCTCACAGATCACAGAGGTATGGAATTGTTGTGTATGTGCTCTAGTACAAGACCACCTTTATAAAGAATTAATGAATTGCTTATGATAAGTTTAATTTGGTTGTTATGGCTTAATGGATCATCATAAGCTGTTGTAACGCATTGGCACATTGCCCTCACACCTGCATATATTCTACATTTTGAATGCCTCAGGAGTATACATGTTTGCTGCAGCCAAAGCAGAGATTGTATTTTGCAAATCAGTGGTCAGGATTGTTAAATTTCACCCTGCAGATGTATTTAATGTGTCCACATATTAATTCATTGTGTCATTGATGTGATGCGGTTCCACTTAGTGTGAGGAAGGCATGCAGGGACGCCACAGGGTTCCCATGGCTTCAGACTAGGAGCTTGATAGACCTCACAAAAGCCAGTTCTGCCTGAAATGAAAGATATGAGGAAATTAGAAGTAAAATTGAACCCAACAAATGTTATTTTTCCGAAAAGATGAAAAGGGAGGTTTTATTTCTCTCTCTCTCTCTCTCTCTCTCTCTCTCTCTCTCTCTCTCTCTCTCTCTCTCTCTCTCTCTCTCTCTCTCTCTCTCACTCTCTCCCTCTCCTGTTTGTACCCAGTGTGGTCTGGGTGTTGGGACGGAAAATATCTGGGTGTTATTCATTGGGTTTCACTCAGGATAGAACAAGGCGGGGGGCCATTGTAGTTACTTCAGAGAGAGTGAAATAAAACTCCAGTCTCTTTCTTTCAGTATTTTCCTTCCTTCCTCTACTGAAGTGCTAGAAAGAAAAGGAGAGATACAAAATGTGGATTTGAGTATTTTACTGTTCTGTCATGCTTCCACATGAAAAATAACACAAATGTAATTAGAGGTAAACAAAGTCAAAGCAATTTAACGATCATACAGCATCATACAATTATTTTTTATACCGTGAGCCATTAAATTGAGATATTTTATTAATTAATTCAATTAATTTGGTTCATTAAATTTTTACAAAAAATATCATGTTTGTCATCACTTGTGTTTTTATGCATAGACTTATGCAGACTCCTTGGTGTTTACCAAGCAACATGGGGTGGACATTAAAATGTCAAAAGAAGTGACAGATCAATAAGTACAACCACCAGCTACACGACATGCAGCTTGATTATTACTAAAATGAATATGGATGTGAACTCTGCTAACAGTAGAACAGACACTTCCCCCTGCAAATAAGACCAAGACCAGCAGTGTAAGTATGGTGACTGCACAATTTTTATATGCATGTAAAAAACGAAGGACAGAACAAAGAGTATCTGATAATGGAGGAGATGTGACATCACTGAGCGATTCCCACTGCATAAGTCACTTAGTCAGAGGCCACAAATGCTCACCTACTGTAAGTCATTGAATATTAGGCTTTCAGTTTAATGCCTCCAATATTACAGTGGAACACATTCACTTGAAATGTAACAAAGAGATTAAACAATGATGCACTGCAAATGCCCATGTGGGTCCAATAAAAGTACAGAGAAATAAATAATACCAATATGAAATCTTCTAAGAATATGAAGCAAGTGGGTTTGGTTGCTATTGGAAACTGCCTTGTAAGGGAGTGGCTGCTATTGTCCCTAACAGCTCTGAATGGTGGTGTAAATAGTCTGTATGTGTACAGTGTGTATGTACAGAGAGAGGGAGAGAGAGAGATAGCGGAAAAGATAAGATGATGAGATATTTCTTATTCCACCTAGTGCTGTATTAAACGTAATCCACTATGAAACAAGTGACCAGTCTTTACTATCTAATTTCACTACTTCATTATATCTGAAAAAAAAATGCATCTGTACCAAAACAAGTGTCTGGCATTAAAGACATTATGAGTGTCAAACTCCACTTACAGTATTCATTAGACTGACTGTGATTTAAATCATAATCTGGGCAACTGTTGCCAGCCTTGTTACCAGGAAAAGTTCCTGTACGACTACCTATCTACAAGTTTCCAACATCATCTATGGGCAAAACCGGAAGCCAGTTTTGCCGGTTTGGTGGAAATGTACGTTTACGTTTCCATGGTTTTCAGTCGTTGTCATAGTTGCGGTAAATGCATGGATCTATTAATGCTGGCTTTTAACACGGATGTCAATTTGTGTGATATCCACTGTTAAAAGCTCGTGTGATGATCCATGTGTTTTACAGATTTTCATTGAAGAAAAAAAAAAAAAGAACTCCATGCATTTACCGCGACTACCGAAACCATGGAAACATAAACATAAAATTCCACCAGAAGAGCAAAACCGGCAAAACAGGCTTACGTATTTGACGTTCGGAAAAAGGTGGATATTAAAACAATTTCTGATTCTGTTTCTAGTAGCAATTTTGTATTTGTACCAAAACTTAAAACATCTCATTCCCAACACACACCAGGGTGGAATTCTGGGTCCCATAAAGAATACTGGGTAACACTTTACACTTTACCTATATGCAACAGTCCTCCCACTTCTTGTAAATCAAATGGCCAAGATCAGTTTAAAACCATCTAACAGATATCTGGTGCTTCTTGACATGTAGCAACATGTGCAATCTCCAACCTTGTCAAATTGTCTTACTGTATTCCCACACAACTTTCATTGATGGGGTGTGTCATAGGCAGCAGGCAGAATGAGCTGTCTGGTTGATCAGGCATCACTTTATCTCCTTTTCAGTATTGTTGCAAAGCAAGTCTCACCTGGTCCTGCAGGGTTGGTTAGTCTACCCAATCCCATCACCTCTGTGCCCACCACCACCACCCACCAGGACCTGATTGGCCCTGACAACCCCCCACTGTGGACTACAATCACTGGGAGAACAAAGCTGGGGAGAAGAGATGGATGGATAAAGTCTCTGCAGGTGCTCTGAATAGGTGTTGGTAAGGCAATGGATGAGAAAGGTTGAGTGAGGACTGCTGAAGACACAGGAGTTGTTGAGCAAAACTTTATCAGTATTGCACATTGTAATACAGCACAATGCGATAACAGATATTCTCCAAGAAGACACAATGATTATACTTTAAAATGAATATTAATGAGTAGAGATACTTCAAATGTAAACATGTGAAGTGGTAGAATGCACAGACAAATAACACACTTTTTCTGCAGCAGGTTAGAGGTGAGAGATCAACAAATGGTGAGAAAAAGAGAGACTATTGGGTGAGAATGAAAGATGAACTGAGTGCAGAGAGATGGAAGGAAAGCGAGAGACAGAAAGAGGGGGATGAGGCAGGCGGAGGAGGCAGATGGATAGACAGATTGAGGGAGTGTATAGCTTTAGCGTGATTAACTGCGATGCCATGCTCACAGCTCCCTCTCTCTTTTTCTTCTTCCTCTGTACTCTTGCACCACTCGTCCTCCTCATAGATCCATCTCTCTGGAGGAGGCTTCACAAAACTGGCCTGTTCACTGAAGAAACTGCAGAGCACTCAGAAGTCAGAAATTCTCAGCTGCTAGGCTCCAGCTGCATTGTCAAGTCATGGAGAAACTAGTGATAAAATTGGACAACAGTTTGGTTTTGCTCTATGTTAAAGGAATAGTTAACCAAAAAATGAAATTCAATTCACCCTCATGCTGATGATTTTTTTATTCATCAAAGTGCATCTGGAGACCCGGGAGGGTGGTACGTATATGAAAACTTTATATGAGAGTATTAGCGACTGACACAAAAACGTCCATAAAGCTACGCAAAAACCTTGTAATATTCCTCCATGCTCTTCGTCTGCTGAAATCCAAGTGTGCTGCTGATGGGATGTCCAGAGTTTACTCAAAACTACGGTATGTCATTTAGGACATTTTTACAGCCTAAACAGTCCTGTATGAATTGAATTTGTATGAATTTGCCTGGTGCGCGTGCTCCGGGTGCACTTTGAGGAATAAAAATCTACTCCTTCATCAGCATGAGGGTGAGTCAACAATGCCTCAATGTGGTTAACTATTCCTTCAACTCCTCTTACCTACACTCTTAGAAATAAGGGTTCTAAAAGGGTTCTTCTAGAAGCACTGAGGTTCGAAACATTTGCTTCTGGAAAAACAAGTTTTTTTTCAATATGGAACACTAAGAGTTCCTGTAAGAACCATTTTGATCCTTGCTTGTGAAAACCCTTTTGTGGAAGAGTTCTTCGGGGATTGTTGAAAGTACACATATAAGATCCTGTGCCACGAGGATCATAATTCCTGATAACACTTGTTTATAATGATGCAATATACAATTCCTTGTGATTACAGCTACAAATACTCATCATATCTATTCATTATATATATACAGTATATAAAAAAAACAAAACAGATCCTGTTGATCAAACATTAACATAGTGGGACTGGCACCCCAGCCTCCAAGTCCAAAGTCAATGACATTACCAGATTGTACCACATATGATTATCTATACACCTTTACACCTTCTGATTAAACTTGCTAATAATGCTCAGTCCTGAAATGCTCTGCTACCGATTTATTTTCACAACCATTACAAGAAAGCAAGTTCTTCATCAGCAAATCTTGTTGACCCAGGCAAAGATTAGCTGTGACAGAGATTCAAACCCCCACTCAAAATCTTTAAATAGAGGGAGCTGCGACACTACTCAGTTCTTCAGGAGGTAATGACACACAGCAAAGTGCTGCCAGGTGGAATTGAACCCTGTTTCACTGCAGCAAGGACTATGATCTCTGTTCTGGGGGCATCTGCTCTACCAAGTGAGCTATACACTGCCCACTGAACTCATGACTTTGAGATTTTGCTACAAGTCAGATGATCTAGGGATACAGTTATGAGTTGCATACATTATCAAATCTGAGATAATCCATGATAAACATTACCTACTAATACTAGAGACCAGTCTGTTGAAACAGAGTACCCTTAGACAATTTAACAAAACAGTGTGCCTGAGGACAAGAAAAATATTTAAGGAGGAAACCACCAGCATTAGTTTTTGTTACAGGGAAAACATGATGGAATTTTCTCCACTTTGGATTCCCTCCTGCTGCTATATGTCTAGATGGCACCCTACCTTGGCCTGTCTAACACTGAGCCCCTTTCATAGATTACCTTTCAAATGCAATCACATCACAGCTGACCGATCCCTTCAGCCACTGAAGATGTGTCATCCCTCAACAGCCGCAAATTACAGTTGAATTACATTTTGTTTTCTTTGTCACCTATGAATTCATACTAAATGATTCACATTTAGCGGCTCGGTATGGTGTTAATGAAACTCTGATTTGAAGCCTTGACTGTTGATAAACATCATCTTAAATGTCAGACACATAGATTTCAGTGATGGAAAGATTTACAGTAATGCACCTCAGTTTCTTAATTAAAAATAACCCCTCTGTCCCCTCAAGACGCAATTTGAGACAAGTGAGCTTGCAAACAAAAATAGAATTAACAGACAACAACTCATTTAAACTGATTTTTTTAAAAATAGAGATAGAAAAACACAACAATACCATCTTCAAAAGGTTTTAAATAAGGAATATGTGCAGTGGCTGGCCAATCCATATCTGGTAAACAAGATCAAAGTCTTTCTTGCAGTTTTGAGCAGAAGTGGACATAGTATTTTTTTTTTAATTTAACCTTTATTTTACCAGGCAGATTGCTTGAGATAAAAAAAATCTCTTTTCCAAGCAAGGCGTGGCCAAGAAAGCAGCAACAAACTCAATATAACTCAATGTATCACACAAAGAAGATTTTAAAAAGGTTGAAAACAAAAGAAAACATTAATTCACAAACTCACACATGTCTCAGGTCACCACACAAACAGCACCTTTTATGCTGTACAAACCAGCTTTTTGTCTTTTGTTTACCAAGTTATTATCTCCAGACTAAATGCACAATACATGGTCTTTGAATGCTGTGATGTTAAAGTTCCAGCGCTCTGATTAATATAATCACCTTGAGAGTTGTCCACAGAAAAATCTGGTTGTACTGAGGTAACTGGAATCCAAAAAGCTCTCTCTCTGTCATTCTTTCCTATACTGATGAAAGTTTAGTGAGAATAATATTAGTAATGACAGTTCAGATTCGTCTTCTGGGGACAGGGTTTTTGAATTTTGTGATATTTTGTTCTACTTTGTTGATTTCAGATACCTGCGTGGATTCCCACCAATATACCACACTGTAAAACAGAACTTGACCAGGATATACATTATTTGTGGACTTTTGTGACAACAGAAATGGATGTGTTTAGGGTTATGTTTTGTTGATTTAATTGGAAAAAGTAATAAAAAATACAATCTTAACTGATGAATGTTGTCCACTCTTGTGTGTAATATCACAGACTAGTCAGGTCTAGGGGAGGTTTACACGTCATGTACAGTAACTGATGCTAATCATAACCATGAGTGTGAGGGTAGGAGAAAGCCCAGGGAAAAGAGGACTGTGTTTTCACCAGAGAGAAGTAGTGTGGGGGTGGGCCACCAGCAATTAGCTTAGTCTTTCGGGACTACACCGCCGCCAGACCTCGGATTTCAGGAGCAGCAAGCTCTGTCTTGTGTTCTCAGTTCTGTTTTTTTCCCCCCATTTTTTAGGTAGATGGTAGGTGGACCTTCATAAAAACAGGCTGGATCGCAGGAGGGTAAGGTGTGTGGATGTCTTCTTCTTCAGTCGCCGTCCTCAGTGTAGTGCTCACTCCAGATGCCACCCCCAGCCCCGCCCACACACAGGTGAGTCTTCACTTCTTTGCCAGGGGGGATGTACATGCCTTCCACAGTGACGTTTTCTCAATGTGGCAAGGTGAAGAGGCCCGGGCGGGCTTCGAACCCTAGACTCCCGGGTCGTAGTCATGCGCGCTAACCAGTCGGCCAAAGGGACATCCCCTTTGCCAAGTAGCCAAGGCCCATGATCAACTCAAGGCATAGTGACAGGACCACATCATCTCTCCGTCACATCTCTGTCACATCTCTCCACCTCTTTTCACAAGCACGTCCTCGTGCTTCCGCGCAGGCTGCCACACATTATGAATCCATGGACCTACACCCAGTGCTACATGGATCCTGCCAACAACGCCAGAATGTGGCAAGGTGAAGAGGGCCCGGGCGGGCTTCGAACCCTAGACTCCCGGGTCGGAGTCATGCGCGCTAACCAGTCGGCCAAAGGGACATCCCCTTGGCCAAGTAGCCAGGGCCCATGATCAACTGGAGGCATAGTGACAGGACCACCACTGTCACATCAACACCGCTTAACAAAACCTACATTTTTTCTCCATGAAAACCAGACCAAATTGTTTATGAAAAGGGGGAAAGACTGAAAGAAAAGAAAAAAAGGAACTACAACCCATATACTCCTCACAGTAATATAGACCAGTTGCACATGCATGCTTTTCAAATTGAATTTCCCATTACTTCATGAATGAGTTCCTGTCTTTTATCAGCTTTAATTGGGGTGGAGCGTGCTCTCTTTTTCAGCCACCAGTCTACATTGCCCTCATTAGTCCATCAGAAATTTTAGGTTCAAACTTAACAAGATTATGACCTTCTGAAACTGTGTAAGCAGCCTGCATGCTGTTCAGCAAATAGTCATAGCCATGGGCTGTGGCAATTAATCTTCTTTGCGGGGCAGAGTCCCAAAGAGATAGTTTCTGTCCAGACATCAAGGTCAGATCAATAAAAATCAGGTATTAAAATGCCACTTGATTAGGCATGATCTCCCGCAGCTGAAATAAATCATGAATGTCTCCTTCAGTGTTTCAGGTCTAACCTACACTAAACCAACAGAGATGTATCTCGCTACAGAAAGTTTGTCTCTGTTACAAGATTAACCAACATTACCACAGGCCCGCACAAAACTGGGACCCTGAGAAACCCATCTCTCTCCAATATGTGGAGTTTAAGAGAAGGAGATGTTGTAGTTGCACTGTTGGAATCATATTGTTTCACCCCATATTTCATAGCTCTTACATTGTTGGATTGTTCAATACCACACACACACACACTCTGTTTGTTGATTGTTGTGTATGTTTGTTTTTGTTAGGTGGTTAGTATTATTCAAATATTCATTCATATTCATATAATGACAAAAGAATAAATCTATCAGCCATCATTACACATAACTTCATCATTATTACTTGATGCAAATGTGTGAGTCTTTAATTAGTCTTTAATTAAAGTGCAAACCAGGTTGATTTTGGGGCTCTTTGATCTGCTCTGGTTTCATTTCTACTCGAAAATACATTTTACATTTTTCTATCTTTTGTATTATGGTGATATCACCTTCAAATGTATAGATCTTGTGATATCTTGGATCTTGCAAAACGTGAAAGTCACAACATGTCTGAATAATGCCAAAAATGGCATAGTCCTACTACCAAGATCCAATCTTGCCAATGTCATTTGCAATGAATAAAAAAAAATAATAATAAAATAAAATAAATAAAGTTGATTTGATTTGCATAATTCTGACATCCTCACATGAGATTGGCTACATCTGCCATAATGGGATGAAGGGTAGAGAAGTAATTGGCGAAAACAACCAATTTACAACTGGAATGAATTTTTGCCAGTTTTCTTTTTTTCACATATTGAGACAGAGGTGGTGAAAAAAAAGATACACAGGAAAGAAATGGAGGGACAGTGGGGAGGGGGGAACATCTGGGGTCCGATGGAGACTGAGGATGTTCCCAGCTGTCAAAGTTTCCCAGCTGCTCCATCGACCTTCGGTGTGCCAAAGAGCAGACCATGGGAATGACTTTGCTGTTCCCCAGGTCTGGAGCTAGATCTTCATGCTCTGCAATGTTGCCATTGCCCTCATTTGTCACAGTACTTGAGAGCAGAGCAACGGCAGAACATTCTCAATCCTGTCAGGGCCAGCTCCAAACACAGCTGCTCATACAGTGCGCTTGAAAGAGGGGTAATCTAATATCACAATGTTCAACAAAATATTCAAGTCTTTCAACACTGGTAGACAGCTTCTTGTCTGCATTAAATCTGAAGCAGCCAATTTTACAACAGCAATGCAAAAGATGTACTCAGTGGGACTAAATGATGACCCTGGTCAGCCAACAGAAGGTGCCAGTTGTAGAGGAACAAAGAAAACATTACTATGAAAGTATTACTTTTGACTTCACAAGTTTTACTTGTTTGGCAGAGGAAGACAGATTTTTAGCGTCACCACTAGAACTTTATCCATTTTGAAGAAACATGATGCTCCAATATTATTTTTATACGTATATCACTATCACACCTGAGTGCTTCTCATTTGGTCTTGTTTAAGTTGTAGTTGATAATGTTGGCACAGGATTGCTTTTCTGGTTTCTTAATCTTTATGTCCTTACACATCCCCTTTTCTCCATCTTTATCCTCTCTCTCTGTCTCCCCCATAGCTGCCATTGAGGGGTGCCTCTTATATAAGCCTTTGTTTAAACATGAACATCTGGCTGACTTGGCAAAAACTACTGTTTAATTTCTGTTGGAAATAACTCACTTAAAAAAAAAATAAAAAAAAAACTATCTTGAATTGTCACTGGGCTGCAAAATTTGTTTTTATAAACCCAGTGTAGGTTTCACTTCTAAAGTGCCTGTTTCAGAGACAGATCATGACGTGATCATAATAAGATGGGGAAATACCAATGAACTTGAGAGGACTTTAATCAGAGACTTTAGTTCCCAAGTCTTACAGACTGCATGTGTGTTAAGTGGAGAGGACTTTAGAATCAAAATCAGAAATACATTATTAATCCCCAGGGGGAAATAGTTGTATTACACTGCTTTATTCAAAATATATGAATGTCATAAAAAATTGTGTTCATCTTGGTTATCAACTAGCTCAATATTGATTTTTAGCTCTTGGTGCTTGGCAATAAAGATATATTCATTAACACAAATTAGTCTGTCCTGATTGAAATGCCTTCTAAACACAACTGGTCTCATTCATGAAAAGTTAGTAAAACTGTGTGACGTTACTAAAAACTACACTGCATTCACGAACACTGCAGGAAACTCAGATTTGGTCATAAGCCATGTTTATGCAGCACACACACGCAATTGATGAGCAATTAGCATTGATCCCTGCCCCTGTCCACCTGCTACCTGGCGCAAACAAGGAAAAAGAAAGAGACAAAAAAGAGGGGTCGGAGAGCGAAGTAAATTTGTGTGATGTGAAGTTAAGAAAAATATTTTATTGTGTTTATGTGCGTGATCGCACGTCAAAAAAATTAAAGGATAACTCGCAATAACTTTGGCAGCCCTGCATACATCTGCATCTGTGTTACTGTTCCAGAGCACACCATCATGTGTTCCCTCAGTTTACCAGGGTGTGGGGAGATACAGACAAACAGCTCTCCAGGTTGGGGGCGGGGTTGGGGGCGGTCAACTGGGTACAAGGCATCCAGTGGGAGAAGCTGGCACAGATGGAGTCCACAGACCCACTCGTTGTCAGCTGCAAGAAAACCCCCGGGAACTGTGGGGCCTTTGGCAGACACGAGCACTCCCTGTTTTAGTCAGCAATTAGTTTAATGGAGCAAAATCTAAAATCACTTCAGACCACCGCAGCCATGAAAAAAATGACAAGGGGAACGGCTTTCTGCCATTATTCAGGTCTTAGTCTAATTCAGGTTAAGCAGCTTACAGAAAGACAAGTTGGCCCTTTTGGATCTCTAGGAAGTCTCTGAAGAGATTTTTACCTCCAGTATTCAGGTTGAGGCAACTTGGTGTGGAGAAATTTAATTTAGGACTACTGAGAAAGCAAGAATATTTCAGAATAATACATTTCACTAAAATATGTTATCTTAAGATCTTTGATTTATGAAAAGTGATATAGTCTTAACTATAACTTGGTAACATTTTATTATTATCATTATTTTTTTTATTTTATTAAATGTTTGTTTGAATTTTGTGCATTTGGTTGTTGAATTGTTGTAATTTCTCATCAGATGATTACCATTCTTTCAGAATATTGCTCATCTTATTCCTGTGCCACTCATGCCACAGAGATTCCCACTTCAGTGACATTGACTTCACTTTTCTTCATAGAGACTTTAGTCTGTTTGTCTTCTGCTTGTCTGCCTCTCTGTACATCAAGTACAGCTCCATAGCCCTTATCCTTCGTGGAACTAGATCGCTTGGATGACCATGAAAACGCTGGAGCAAGCCATGCAGCCAATTAGACCACTTTCACATCCTTCTATAGAGGAAGGCTGCAGACAAGGTCCAATAGTGTGTGTCTCTGTGCAAGATCATGTGTGCCTACAGTACATGTGGTGGTACTCCTGATCTGTTCTCCACTATACAAAAAAAGGGAATCAAGTTAAACATATTTATGGAGCACTTCTGAGCATGACACAGAACAAATATCCAGTTGTATAACATCGAGATAAAAGGCCAGTTACGCATGGGCATGGTGTAAATAATTTATGGCACCAGATATGTTTCTGAGTGAGTGTGTATACTGTTAGGGCTATACATCCTTTTATTCTATTATATGCATGGTATGTGTAATGGATAGCAGATCTAGAAATGGTTCAGGGGGGAGTATTATAGCAAAGTGATGCAGAACTCGACGTGGTCACTGAGTACTGCTGTCTGAGATCCAGCCAAGTCAGATAAATATCAAGGTACCAGTGTTGCAACAGCAACCACCAAGAGAATTTCTGCTGCAGTCCCAATTTGTCATCTTCGCCTTCAGCATCTTTGCCGCAACAGACATCACACAATTCCATTTCCGTTAATTGACTATTTTGAAGTGGAGCGACAAGAGTTTTCCATCATCATATTGTCAGGAAGCAGCTGGCAGCTGCATAGCGAGCTCATAATGCAATCAGCTACTTTGTGGAAGCCTTCAGATTCTCATTGTGTTAGGCATTGCTTAGACTGCTAATGTCCCTCGATTGGTCAAAACATGCATCATTCTTGCATCTTGCATCCACGATTCATCATGCATGTAATCTATAGTTTCATTTCATCATTGCATTGTTTTTATGGCTTATATGTAAATCCTTGCTTTGAAAGGATTTATCCATCCATCCATCCATCCATCCATCCATCCATTATCTATACCGTTTTATCCTTACGGGTCACGGGTGAGCTGGAGCCTATCTCAGCTGACTTCGGGCGAGACAAGTCGATTTATATATAGACAGACAACCATTCACACTCTCATTCACACCTACTGGCAATTTAGAGTCACATGTTAACCTAACCTGCATGTCTTTGGACTGTGGGAGGAAGCACCCAGAGAACCCAACATGCACGGGGAGAACATGCAAACTGTATCCCCTGGGTTCGATTAATAACCACTGCACCATCGTGAAAGGATTTAAAAGAACAAAAAATTTAATTTTGGCTTCCATGTCTAATAAACACACCCAGGCCAACACACTGTATCTAAGCATTAATAACCCATATTACTTTTTGAAACCAGATAGGAACCCTGCAGATCTTCTGATAAACGGAGAAAAAGTTACCGAGTGCTCACAGGTGAGGGGTAGACTTATTACAGGCACTCCAACTGAGCCAAGGAATTCTTTAAAAAGTCTTTAGGGTATTTCGTTTAGGGCATATCTCAATTAAAATATATGAGACACCAACCAGTTTCGACCAAACGGTCTTCGTCAGGGCATTTGAAGTAATAATCAGAGTCAGGTGCACTGATTGTTTTTGTGGATCACCTGCAATCAGGCACAAGGATTATATCACATGACGTTTCAAAAACTCAGTGAGTAGATTTCACATGAATATCAATGGGTAGTTACATATGTGAAAATATGTATAAACATATATAATTATACATAATGAATGGGAAAGAAAAATATTTATAAACTGATGGAAACAAATGAATGTATGAATGAAAAATGAATGAATGAAGAAAATAAATGAGAAAGCCGAGCCATACCAGATCTTCACCACAAAACATTTACAGAGAAGGTCTGAAATCGATCTCCTCGTTTAGACCTGGATACACACAGGCATCAAACTTAAAAATCCAAAAGGTTTCCCATTGTAATAATTTATCAAGATGATCTCCTCCCCTTATTGACTCTTGCACATGTTCTATACCTTCCACTTTTAGTAGGTTGTCATTGTTATTGTGAGCTTCATGGAAGTGGCGAGCCATGGGATAATTGTTGTTGTTGCTTCTTATAGCATACTTACTGTATGCTCTGCCACTCTGTCTTTTACTCATCTTTTAGTGCGTCCGATATAGAAGCATCCACATGGGCAGGTGAGACAGTGTTGCAGTTCATAAATTGCAGATTTTTAAACTTTTTCTTAGTTTTCAAATCATTAAATTCTTTTCGTTGTTGTTTTGTTGTTTGTATAATATTAACATAAATATATTAATATTAGTCGAAACCGGGCATCTCATATTTGAACCCTGCCAATCTTTTGGACTAGAACAGGTGGTAGCAGATCATTTGTCTATTTATTAAACATGCCAAATTAAAACTCTCAACAGAGCACATCTAAGGTGATGCGTTTCCAGATAACTCCCAAATACACCCCAGATTTAAGACTTCTCTTCTAAGCAGTAAATTAGTTGTGAGGATCACAACACCAAAACTGAACCGATATTAAAATTTGAAGATGAATCAAAGCTTCTTTAGAGCAGAAGAAGAGATGGAAGCAAGAAATGACTTTTAATGGCTCCAGACAGCCACAGGCTTCTGTAGCAGCAGGGCGTCTGCTGCCATGCCATGACCGTTGTTTAACCTCTAGGATTACATACTGTACAGAGAAATGGAATATTTCCCAAGATGGGACTAAATCAGAAGGGCAGTCCCATATCGCTGTTTGATGGACATAATCAAAGAAGGAACTGTCATATACTGTATGTGCTTCAGCACATGTGCACTCATAGCCACCCCAAGACACTCTCCAGATATTCCCTTCTTTGCACTGCTCCTTTGGTCTACTATTCCATATAGGATGCAATCCTGCAATGAGTCACCTCTTTTATTACTGTGCTTCATGTTTGAATGTGTTGTGTTTTTTTTTTCTTTTTTCCTAGATTCCCACACCTATGACGTGTTTGGTCTGATTTGATCTCTTCAAAATCAGTCAATAATACAGTGCAGCCTATAAAAATCAAAATACAGTAATTTGTTCTTCATTGGCAAAACTCAAAAAGAGCTTTTGTGAATGCAACTTCAGATTTTCTTTGTAAACCAGTAGCTGTCCTATTCTATCTTCACCTCCACGACTGCATCATTGCTTTCACTCTGAATCAGCTGTTCTAGAAACACAAGAAGTTTATACCTTATTTTCTGTTAACCAGGTAAATTTCCATCCAAACGTCATCAGTTGCATTCCATTAGGGCTGCATATTGGTTTATCCATCCCATGCCTAATGTTTTACTGTTGTGGTGTCTATAGTTAGTTATTGTTATGTTGTTGTGTCAGTATGTATAGTACCCTACTTTCAATATTTATACTGTAGTACTTTCACTCACTTTCACTTAAAAAAAATGTTTCATCTTTGTATGTTTAATTCCCTCATGAAGTCTGTTTGAAGGCTGATCACCCAATGAAAGGGTTATTAGTTTTATTGTGCTGACTCTTGTATAAAATTACTGGTCCAATAATTAAAATGTAAATTAAACCATTTATTCTCAATTAGGCAATTTTTCCCTACATATTTATACAAAAAAATCCCCCAAAATGAGAAAAAATAAATGGATTCATTGCTACTCTCCATTAGGGCAGAGGCTTTATTGTTTTTCTTTTCTTTTCTTTTCTTTTTTTAAATGTATCTTTTTATTTAGTTCACAGGTCCTGGAGGCATGCGAGGACAGGTTTTACACCACGTACTAACTCTAAATCATCCTCTTCTCTTTTTGTAAAATACTTTCTCCCCACCTTCTTCCCTTCATATACTGAAATATTAAACATGTGGATTGCCTTTATGACACGTAATGTACTTTGGCTAAACATGTTGATGTATCTTTTTGTTTGTTTGTTTTTTTAATCCAACCAATTTTCATTTCTTGATTAACACCAGAGTTGTACAGTAGCAGAGATGTTTAGCAAATTTGAAAAAAAAAAAGTACCTTGACTGTAAGTTGAAGTCTGTTTTGTAATAACACTTTTTCTCTCATTTCCATGAGGAAGACAATCATATAACAATGAAAAGCTGCTGCGCTGCTGAAAGAATAAAATTTCCAATGCCAATAGCCATTTGCATTAGCAGCGACTTCAGAATGAATCTAAATCAGAAGGAAATCTGTTTCCTATATACAGATATAGATATGAACATACTATATATTTTTTTAGAATGTCTAATTGTATTTTTTTATTGCTACTGAGCCCAGCATGAGTGCAATGAAATTTCGTTGTACTAACATACAATGACAATAAATGTATCTATCTATCTATCGCACTATGCATTGTGTTGATTAAATTTTAAGTGCAGCAGCCATTTATATATTAATATAGTTAATAAATTGCTTTTTTTTTACCTCTAGTTTAAGATGAGTTTTGATAGTCAGACAACATCATAATACACTTGGAGCCTGATTTACTAAGGTCCCAGATAAAGGGCGCTAAATTGCATGCTCCTAAAAATGTGTGTGTTTGGTTAGCACAAGCAAAACAGGTTATCTACTAAGAGTAACCCACTAAATGACAAACAGCAGTATTTAAGTGAGGGTTTTGCACCAATCGTTTCCACCATGTGTGGACAGGGAGCTGGATGACCACAAACGCAACATGAAAATTTGATCTTGATGGATTAATACAGGGCAAATAAACATATTGTTTAGCTGCAGCAGAAGAAGAAGGAGATCACTGAGAAAGTCAATGTGGTTGGTAAAACAAGAAGAAAACAGATGCAGTGAATAAAAGATGAGGACATACAAGGTGAAGAACAAAAGAAAATTTGGTTTTGTGATAGTAAAACCTCAACAAACGAGCAAAAGCTGCTCTTGGTTGCAGTTCACTGTCTTAGCTAAGCAGGTAACTGTGACACCTCACTGGACTGGATGTGTACTGCGTGCGATGGCATAGAGCTCAGGTGGGACACTTGGACCACACTCAGGTCCAAACGCCCTGACCAGAGGGATCAAAGACGGGGTGAAAGGAGCAGTAACATCTCTCAGTTATTCATTAAGGCCAACACGCAAAATGGATTGTGAAATTATGTTTGCACACATTTTTACACATGTAAACAGTAAACAAGTAAATCAGGCCCATGGTGTGTTATTAGGGTTGTGAGTTCAATTCCCAGAGTTGCTGTAAGCATGAAAATCAGATGTTAAAAGTTCCCACAGTGGCCTTAATCACATTGTATGTTGTCAATCATGTTAAAGCCCCCATCCGTCAAATGTAAAGAATCTACAGAATTTCAATTATCCATTGCTACACCGCCATGCAGAGGTAGAAGTAGTACTTCATTTGTTTATTTGTCCTCATCCCTTCATTTTTTAATGAGTAATATCCTGAAAGGAATTATGGCTAGACACAACACAGTTTAGTCGTCAGTGAGCCGTAATTACCACTCTAAAGATTGTCACGGCTTGAATGTCTGAGAGGACTCTTAATTGTTTTTGGCTTCTTTTTTCCCTTCCTTTTTTTTTTAATTGCAACACATTAACACATCTTTAGTTGTCACACTGGCTCAGAATAAAGCACAGGGCAGATTGCAGATGATTTGTAGTGAAGGAGCGAATATGGATAATTAGTAGATGCAGAAATGAAGGGATTAATGGCAGCTGGAATGTACCGCTGTGGTGGCAACACAGAATCACACTGTGAGTTTGTTATGTTGTCAGTGAAACGTGTTGATACTGGAGAACTTCGTCTGACAGCTACCTCACCAGCCATGCATATAATTAAATAAACAATGATACTGTATGCCCAATAGAAAAGTGATGTTGTAGTTCGACTGCAGTAAAGAATTGAATCCAAGGAGGCTGTGTTACTTTTGGGTAAAATTGATTCTGTCAGCCATTTGTCACTTCAAATAGGTCCCATACCGTGGTTAAGTTTGGGCTAATATGTATCAGGGTCCTTGCTGTAGAAACATAACCCAAGCCAGTCCCCTTACCCTCCTCCTCCCAGATGTAGCACATAGCAGACAGGCATATTTATGATCCCATCAGTAAGAAAAGCCATAGAGCAAATCACTTCAAACAAATGCCTTTAAGTAAATGGGTGACTAACACAGCATAATGTGCATAATGGCTGCCTGTGCTGTCTCAACTCCCACTAGATGTAGTGAATTATTACAAAATAGATTAGATCAAAGTAAGAACAAGCCAGACACTAAATACTTTTTTTGGAGGGATACGCATTAATAAGTATGTTGGTGAGTCACATCTATGTGTCTGTATATAGTTTCATATCCAACTTTTCTGTCTCAAAAGGAGCTCTTTGTATCTATTGCTACATAACCACAGACAGTGAGGCGAGATGGTTAGCACGCTAACTTCATGAGCCTAGCAGCAAGGAAAATGAAGCAAAGTAAGCAGAGGAATTGACAATCAAAGGAGGTAGGTTTGATTCTGAACTTTGCACACAGCTGTTAATGTTGAAGTTTATAATAGCAAAACATACAATTCACTCATTTAAATATCTTCTTGTACCTTTAAGATGTTTTTGATGGATGTATTGGTCTCATTTACAAGAGAGACCTGTATGGAGATGCTCCCTGCAAATAAACTACATAATCAAAATAATACTCCTAAAACAACTCACCCCTCCCTGGATCTTTTTGAATAGACTGTGTTTTCTTATTGCATACCATCAGGGCATTGCTTGATAATGGCTTTGCACAAATTAAGAGTTGTGTTCAAAACAGTAAACATCAATGTTGGTTTCTGTTTTACAAATTGGCTGCATCCCCCATCTGCTTCTTCGGTGCCTGTGGAGGTGGAGGATGCCAGTTAACTTCAGCTTCAGAGATGACAGCTTAACAAGAGTGATTGTAAGTGTTCAGGTGGAAACTCCACCATATAAGTACAATGAGTAAGAAAGCAGCCATGTGTACTGCCCTGAAATGAACGGATGCATGTTGTGCATTTAAGCTCCTCACCAAATAATTCAGTCCAAACTCTCTCAGCTAATACTGTCTTGATTTCCAGTTGAATCCAGTGGCCCCCATGTTTCACTTCTTCATCCCCTATGCTGCCACTATTTACCAGGCTCTTTTCATCTTCTATGTTTCTTGTCTCTTTCTTGCCTCCTCTCATATCGCCATTAACCCTCCTTTCATCTCTTTCCTCAGGTACATGTTACCTTCATATCTAGAAGTCTTGTTACAGCGGGTCATTTACTGCTACTTCCTTGATTGTACGGTGGCCAAGTAGTGAGAGAAATTGTCTATTGACAACACCATATGTTACCCAGTAAGAGTATGTGTCACACCAAGGTATGCTTTAATGGTGAGGCCAGCAGCTGAAAAATTATGCACATTGTGCATACGTTTTTTTTAAAGGAAAATACTTGTTTTTCTTTAACATGGTGGCAACACTTAGTTATCTTGTGTTTATCGAGCTGCATCCAAATGTTGGATAAGTATAGTAAACTCTTAATGTTACTGTCTTCGGTAAGAGTTTACTATACGATACTCTAAGATATAAAAGATACAGTAACAGCACATTGTAGCTTCCAAGTTAGCTGTCTGTGGTTTTTCAGGCCTGTTGGTTAGTCTTTAAAATACTTATGTAAGGCTAATAGGTCGTCTTATAGTAGTGGTTAAAGCAAATCTGTTTCTCTCTCATGTTCACTCACTGGTTCAATGAGCAGAATTGCATGTGTGTGGGAGATGCAAATGTTTGGAAAGCTAGTGCTATGTACGTACTATGAAATACAGCCCTTCTGGTGCCACTGTGCTTGACAATACATAAATCTACAGTTAATTTAAACTGATCCATGTGAGAAACAATGCGGTATGGCTATGTTGAATGTATAAGGTGAAAGCAAGACAACAGCATTGGTGAGTAAGGCATGGTGAACTGGTGATCCCCACTTCACCATGTGTGCATCCTTAATAGCTAGAAAATGATAATGCGTTAGAAAAGATCTTTTCTTATCTTTGTCCCTCTTATCAGTTCTGGCCTAAATTTTGTCAGCCTCCATATGGCTACATATTTGCTGTATAAAGAAATATCCAAAGTAATAACAATCAGAGGCTCTAAAAAATATATGTCCAGCAAGACATGATTTAGTTTTATGACAAAATGTTTTGTTTAGTTTTTGTGGGAAGAAAAAAGAAAAAAGTATTCATGATGAATGGTGTTGTGTATGCATCTACCTAATGCTAAGGGAAGGAAAGGAGAATCAGCAGTGATCTGAACACCTGCTATGCATTGGCTTAATGGTATATACATGAAATTGAAAAACAACAACAAACAAACAAACAAAAAAAAAACATGATGTGGAGTGATGCTGTTTTAAGTGTGCTGTTCTGAGTCATCCATTATGTAGGTAGCATTTATTCACAATGTGGAAATTGATCAAATCAATCAAATACTGGTAAACACAACTCACAGGTAATTATGAAATTACTAGCTCTTGTGATAGTCTGGGGACAGAATGATGAATAACATACATGGCATACCTTTAAATGGTGTTTATTTGACAAGGCTACAGTAAACACAATTTACATCCCTTTTTCTAAACAAGCAGGATTTGCCGGGGTAGTTTATAATTGAGTCTAGCGGTGCATGAACTTTCTACAGCTGCAATCTGTCTAAGTGCAGCTATTTCTCCCACTGCAGGCCCAGCTTTCTTTTGTCGCCTGCCTTACATCGCAGCCGTCCCCAAATGTGAGAGATCTTGATGAAAGCAGAATGTAATTATTAGTCTGGTAGTTCTAGGGTGGTGGCAGAATCTTTACATGGTTCAGCAAACAACACGCTCTCTGTTCAAATGAAGAACATTCGCCTGCTTTCAAGGGCAATTATTCCAACCCTCAGTCAACCTCCCTCCCATTTCTACTGAATGTCAATGTTATAGAACTGGACTCATGTAGGAGTTATCCAACAATCTAAATAGAAATTGGGAGCTTCTATAGCCTCGCCCCTTCAACGCTGCATTAGTGCATAATCATGAAGCAGAATGGCTACATGGAGTATCATCATTATCATCATCATCCACTCTCACCTCCTTAAGAAGTTCTGATTTTCTTCATGGATCAGACCAACAACCTAGGCAACTAAATGAAGAGCACTATTCCTATTCAGTTTTACAAAATGTACCGAATGTGGCACTTTTAAACCCAATCACCCCCAACAGCCTTGGCTGCATGTTGTTTATGCTTTGCATAAATGGGTGCATACTGTAGGCTTAATGATGAAATTAAATGAGGAAAAGTGTTGCGATTGCACATGTGGCCCTTCTCTAATTGGCGTTGAGGTAAAGTAGATTCAGGAAGGTCGTTAAAGGGATAGTTCACCCAAAATTGAGATTTCACTCATTGTCTCTGTCGACTAAGGGCTGGGAGAAGTTTCAGAGTTATCCGTGGCTTCTCTGAATTACAGGGGGTCTCAGCATAACAGTGCATGTCCATATAACGGTTGCAAATGGATACCAACTGTCTTCGTAACAAAAAGACACACCAAAAAACATCCAAATATCTCCATGCTGCTCGTATGTAACGTCTGTCTTGTATTGAAGCCCCGAAATGTGAAATTGTCCCGAAAAAAATTAAATAAGTCTATATTTCAAGCTTGTTTGAAATATAGACTTGTTTTCGTCAAATTTGGACGAAATTTTCGTTTCTTTTCATATTGTGAATGGTGTTGTTGCAATGATATGCTGACATGTTTACAGAAACACTTCTCTTTAAAGTACACATTAACACAGCTAAGAGGATTGATATCAGTCTAGGATTCAGGGGATGATGACAGACACATGTAAGCTCAAAACAGGATGAGGTGTAATATTTGCATTTGTTCAGTTGAGCACTTCCCCTGCTTTCAGCTTTGACATGGCAATGTCAATCTTTCCTTATCCTAAACCAAATCACTAGAGGTTCCTGTAACTATGCCTCCAATTGATCATGTGCCGTTGCTATTTGTCCAAGGGGATGTCCCTTTGGCTGGCTGGCAAGCGTGCATGACTCTTACCCAGGAGGTGTGGGTTCAATCCCCGCCCAGGCCCTCTTCACCTTGCCACATTCTGGTGTTGTTGGCAGGATCCATGTAGCACCAGGGGTAGGTCCATGGATTCCTAATGTGTGGCAGCCTGCGTTGAAGCACGAGGACGTGTTTGTGAAAAGAGGGGGAGAGATGTGACAGTTGAGGTTCCTGTCACTATGCCTCCAATTGATCATGTGCCCTGGCTCTTGCATGACTCTTACCCAGGAGAGGTGTGTTCAATCCCCGCCCGGGCCCTCTTCACCTTGCCACATACACTCTGGATGCAACCCCCAAGGTGTGTGACAGTTCATCCACGCCAACCACCTCTTGACCTCTTCTTTTCATTTACACAAAATGTGTATTATTTTCCTGGATGGTGATTTGAGAGTTTGATTTCTGTCTCCTCTCTTTGTCTGCAGCTTGAGTGTCCAAGGTTGGGCCTGCACCGACACACTGCTCCTGTCTGTGGTGGGACTGTAAAGGTTGGCACATTGTAGTGGTGTGTATATATTGCTTAGTGACACTGCATGATATCTTTAAAGTAATTAGATAGAGTTAATAGTGCATGTTTGCGGTGCTAGACTTGCTGTCCCCCTTTTCTGTCTTCCACAGCTTCTCCCTCTCTCTGATCATAGTCACAGTGGCAGCTTTGACAGCAGAGCAACCTACCCTTTTGTTTTCCCAATAGTTTGTGCCATCTTTCCCCAGGGACAGAACCTCCCAGGCCATCTGAAAGATGTAATCCCTGGAGCGTATCCAGAGCCGGCCCTGGAGTTTGAAGTCAGTTGCACCCACACCAAAAGAGAGTTTTTTCGGTAGGCTTCCACACAGGGGGTCTCATTCATGAAACGTGAGCAGCACGGATTTGTGTGTAAACCCTGTGCAGCGCAAATTTACATGGATTTCCGTATTCATTAATCTTTTAGTAGTGCTGATTTTTTCGTGACTACTCCCAAAATCTACACCTGCTCCTGACTGTGTGTAGCGCTTGTGTAAATGTAGGAATGCAAATAAATACTGCTTGTCACTGTTGAAAATTAAAATTTTAATCCGTATTACTCTCTCTCATGTTCAAAATACGCAGATGCCTTTGAAACACGTCATTTAAACATGACAAACAATTTGAAATATTTGGAGAGGAAGACATTTTAGGGATTGGACACGCACAAACACGTCAAGGCTCCATCTAATGATGATAATAATCTGATTTTTTTTTAAAACCCAAAAAATGTTTTGTGTTGCTACACGCTCGATGGGCGCGCACTTCATCCTGTGCATTAGTGCAGTCAGCACCGGTTTGGATGGAGCTGTGACAGACGGCTGGTGCTTCTGTAACAATATAACCTGCCTTTATAACTTTATGTGTTGATCCAACCATGCTCCTATACAGCTAAGGCTGGAAAGAGCCTCCTCCTCCCGTGGCCGCTCTAGCTCTGTCATGTTTTGTTTTTTTCATGTTTCATATCGAACTATTCTGGCTTTACTTCTTAAATGGTTCTTTTAATAAACCAAGGATACTTAATTCACTAAAACTGTTTCTTCCCTCCACGTCTTTGACCTGTCACAGTCACACCACTACTATCAGAAGAGAATTTAATATTTTTAGTGGGCCCTACTTCATCCAAAATGACTTTGATTCTCCAATCGCTCTTTTTTTTCTCTCTCCCTCTTTCCTTGTTTGCGTCATGGCCGCAGGTGGACAGGATGCACCTACCTCCTAATATGGTGGTCAGGATCTCCTTATATGGCTATTCATGTATGGAGATCTATGTTAATTGCTGATCACAGGGGGCGTGCTGTTCATTTACGATGGGCGGGCATTCATGATTCTACACACCTGCTTACGATCAAATCTGAGTTTACCGCACCATTCAAGAATCTGGAGTAGAGTTTTAGTAGCGTGAGCTTTTATGTGCAAATCTACACACAGATTTGCTATGGTTTCATGAATGAGACCCAGGGTGTCTGAGACCTATGAGTAAGGTACAAAATAACTGTAGCATCTGCACAGACCTTAATTCAGTTCTGCACTAAACCAATTTTGGGGTATGAACCTTTCATTCAGATTTAGAGATGCCAAAATTCATCCCAGCCATGTCACATTCAGCTGCACATAAAAGGATTACTTCATCAGCAAACAGGAGAGACACCACCCTAAGGTCACATGTCATTTTTTAAAATGTGCAGCCAGTTAGGGACCGATCTCCTCTGACCCCAAATAAAGAGCACTAAATTGCGTGCTCATAGTAAGATTTGGCGTGTTTGCTTTGCAGACTTTCTGCAAGTGATCTACTAAGGGTAACTGTCAAATTGACAACATGTAGCCATTTCAGCCATGAAGAGTTTGGAAGGACAGCTGGATGGCCACAATGCAAATTTAATTTGATATGTTGCATGTATAGAGGGGGGTAAATAAACATATTTTTGAGCTACAGCAAATAAGAAACATGGGAGAATATCTGTGACAAAGTAACAAGAAGATAATAGATGAAGTTAAGAGAAGATGAGGAGATATAAAATGAAGAACAAAAGAAGAATTTGGTCAATAATAAAACCTGAGCAAATGGTTAAGAGATACTCTAACCAGTGTTTAGCAGCAAGTGCAGCTCACTGTCTTTGCTCACAGATAGAATACCTGCTGTCATAAGCTATGCCATCGAGCTCAGACAGGACACCCAGGCCATACTTGGATCTAAATGCCCTGGCGAGAGGGATCAAAGACGGGGTGAAGCTGGTGATGACATCTCTCAGTCCCAGTCCAAGAGCTGAGCAGCCAGGTACTAGAAGGGGAAGAGAGAAGTGCACTGGAGAAGAGACACGCAGCGTGTGTGATGGCACTTTTAAAACACCACAATGGTCACATTTCACTAGAATGATCCACATGTGAGGAAATGCAGAGATCAAACAGCTTTTGCCCTGGCAGGTATTAACTACTGGGAGTGGTTCCAAATCAGCCTTTAGTTCATCCAACAGCTCCAATACGACATGATGCGCATTATGTCTGAATCATTTTTTTCCCCATCATTCCAAAAATGTTGACGCGAGCAGAGAAGATTTGTTCTCTCTGTTGCATTTCTTTGTGCCTGCACTTCACACACACCTCAATAACCGCAGTCATCTCTGCACAAAGCTGTAAGCCAGTTAAGACGTGCCTTACAAATGTGCTAAATAAAGGCGGAAAAACAGCCACCGCAATCAGTTTCAGGTTTGATAAATCATGTTGTGTGTGCAAAATTAATCTATCTACCCCACATAATCAGACGCAATGCTCGATGAGCTGGTTAGATAAGCTTCAACATTTGCGTGTGCTATCAACATTGTGCACATTTTTACACACACAAACCTTTGGTAAATCAGGTCCATACTGTCACAGCCAATGGAAGTTAGTCAAAACCAATTCTGCCAACAAGATGTGTTCAGTTGTTTTCGTGGAAGATTGCAATTTCTAATTATTTACAGGTTTCACATGCTCAAAGGTAATCACACAATGTTTACTGTACTGTATGTTGCCACCAAATGAAGGAAAACTTATAGATACTGCAACAAAACTTGCCATGTCTGAGTGACAAAATAAAACTTTCCAACCTACTTACATGTATTTTAGAAATTGCTTAGTTCTTTATGAAATTATATACAGTAAATTCTGGACTAGAATAATGGCCATTGGATGTGGATAACATGCCATCACCTACCCCATGTCTCTGTGGGACAGCCTCATCATTTCCAGATTTTGGATTTTGGATTTTTTTTGGATTCACTCACTATTCAAGTGGGTGGAAAAACAAAAAAAAAATCCAGACTTATTTTAAGAGCGTGAAGTTGTGACAGCTGCAATAGCATCTTGGTTTGGCTTACAGAAATAGAACCTCCAGTGTTTGCTTGGTCTACCACGTTTCTAATGTAATTCAAGTAAATTGTGACTAATATATAATATGAGTATGTTTGTGACTCAGCAACCAATCACTCTCCCAGAGGTTTGTTGTACCCAAGATGAGCATGGTGTAGCTGGAAAAGGGGCATACAGCACATCTGTCTTGCACTGTTTCACCATTCCTAATAGGGCATGTGGATATTGCTTGGTGGTTTGTTTTAAAAATGGAAAAAAGGTCTTACTTTCCACAACACAATAATCACTAACAAGACCTGGTCAAAATCTAGTATATGGTTGGATTTTGTTGTACTTGCATTCTGCCTAGTGTCAGCTGGTTTCAGCCCCTCATCTGTTTGTTTCCCTCCCACTCTCTCTGCTCACATCCAGCCACTTCCAGGCCATTTTCAAGCTGCTGCTGTGCACTGCTGATTCAGATTTTATTACCAGAATAGTGTCTGATAAAATCAGCATACACATCACTTAAAGAGACTGGTTGTGTTGTGATTTCAGCTATTTACTGCTAAAATGATCAATCAGAGAAAAATTTAGGAGCTCACACTCACATCTACTGTACGGCATTGAGAGGTGTCTGCAGAGGGAAACTCCAACCTTTAACTCACCGGCCTTAAAAAATTTAATTTGGGCCATTTGCCATGGTTGTTTTTGAGATACTTCACTCGTTCATTCGCCTCTGTGACATCTAGCCTATGTAGACATGTGTTTATAAACTAAACTAATAAACTGTTCAGGTAATATTCTTACTTCTGTTTTTCAAATTTCTGTGCATGGGGGTATTTATTGATGGTTATTGATTGTAAGTCGTACGTTTCATGATCCATTGTGAGATAGTACAAATTCACTACAGTATGTAGATTATAATATTTCTCACCATACTTTTGGACAGTAGATTAAGTGTATGTTTTGTGTTGTGTGTATGTGATTGTACTGTATTGTCTATGTTTTGTTTTGATGTATAGGACCCCCTGGAAGACAAGATGATGCATCTCAAGGGGTTATCCCTTAATAAAACGACAAACTCCCCATGTAGTGGACTATATAATGAGTCACAGCCTACAGTATAACAGATAAAAGGTTTGTTTCTTTTAATACACAATCCCCATTTTACTGTTAGGTTTTAGACAGAACACTGTAGTGCAGAGAGATAATCCACCACTACATTTTATTACACATAATGAAACTTTAAATGAATCACAGGGGTGACATCTTTTAAATTTGTTTTGAAAGTAGCTCAAAGCAAAACACTGAAAGCAATTGTATTCAAAGGACATATTAGTCCCTAAGGCCTGTATGGCTGGAACAGCCTAAATAACCAATGGATTATTTGTTAGCATCACAGGTGAGATGCAGGATGATAGGAAATGAGCATAACGTCTAACTTAAAATATTACTCTTTCATTACTGAGACAGTTGTGATGAGCCAATAACTTCTATCGTTTCGACAGCTTGAAAACAACTGCATTAACTAAACAGAGGCACACCTGAGACCACCAGTTCAATTCCCTATAGCTGTTATGGGAATATCATTCAACTTCAATGTATTAGGCACTCCTATTATCCCATTTTAAAGTAAATTATCTGGTAGAACAAAACACTGAAGCTGGAAGATGCTAATAATATCTTGAAAGAATAGTTCACCCAAAATTCAAATTGGACACATTCACCCTCATGTTGACTAACACTAGAACAGCCAACATTCCATGTATACCTAGAACCGCCAAGAGGTCATTTTGACCTCCATTCACTCTAATGCAAAAATGGTAAATGGACTGCATTTATGTTGCCATATATATTATAAACCCAGCCAGACACACAGTTCAAAACACTTTATAGTAATGCTTCACATTCATATACATACACATATTTTACAAAAAATAACAAAAGTGGTTGCTAGGCAACCAATATAGACAACTCTTTATTTTTCTATTTTCGAACAGTGTGTGTATGTAAAAATTTTCAAAATTGTTTCAAATTTTTGAATTCATGTCCATTTCTCATGAGAGCAAGGGATTGTCATTGTTATGTTCAATGTTTATGAGTAATATTAGTTTTTTATCTGTTTGACCTGTTTTAACTGTTTGACAACTTTCTAGTATCTGAACTTGTGTTGTGTTGTGGGATGAGGTCAAAATGACTATCTAACTAAATAACTAACTATAGCTAACTAAGTGGCAAACTGAGTGACTAAATGGACATTATTTAGCCCAGATTGCAATGATTGGAAAATCAATTTTATACATTTTTATATACACACACTATTCGAACAGTAGAAAAATGAAGAGTCATCTATATTGGTTGCCTAGCAACAACTATTGTTATTTTTGGTAATGTATGTGTGTGTATATGAATGTCAAGTATTACCATAAAGTCTTTTGAACTGTGTGTCTGGCAGGGTTTATAATATATATGGCTACATAAATGCAGTCCATTTAGCATTTTTGCATTAGAGTGAATGGAGGTCAAAATGACCTCTTGGCGGTTCTAGGTAAAATCTCTCTTTTCTTCGCTCTCTTTTATATCAGAATCACGAAAACGCATAAGATGATGTAGAACACACTTTTAGGAAAAGTCACCAACTGGGAGACCTATGGTTTTTACGCAAACAGAGTTACGCGCATTTTAAGAAGCGAGAGAGGTCAAAATGACCTCACGGCGGTTCTAGTGCTAAGGGCTGGGAGAAGTTTCAAAGTCATCTGTGGCTTCTCTGAGTTACAGGGGGTCTCTGCGTAGCAGTGCATGTCCATAACGGTTGCAAATGGATACCAACTGTCTTCGTAACAAAAAGACACACCAAAAAACATCCAGTGTCAGTAATCGCACGGACACCAGCGCAAATCTTGTGAGATTTGGATGGACCAGGAAGAGGAGTTTCCGCTAAAAACAAGCTTGAAATATAGACTCATTTAATTTTTTTCTTCAAGACGGACATTACTTACGAGCACTATGGAGGTATTTGGATGTTTTTTGGTGTGTCTTTTTGTTACGAAGACAGTTGGTATCCATTTGCAACCGTTATATGGACATGCACTGCTGAATGGAGCCCCGCTGTAACTCAGAGAAGCCATGGATAACTCTGAAACTTCTCCCAGCCCTTAGTCGACATGAGGGTGAGTAGATAATGAGAAATTTCAATTTTGAGTGGACTATCCCTTTAAGCATTTATGCATTATTCTTGTATTTGTTACATTTATCCCACAGTTAAATGTTTGCTGCTTAAGTGGAGAGTGCTACACTCTTGCTATTGTCAATAAATCCCGCCAAAAATTCTAAGAACCTTTACAAAGCTCCCTCATCTGATCTGTTGCTAGAAATAGCTCAACTCCAAAGGCTGGGATGCCGGCAAAACTTGTTTGTTTTGTTCAATGACATTCCCCAAACAAAAGCTGAAAAAGAAGCCTGTCTTCTTTAAGGGGGCAAACAAAAAATGAGGATATCTTCCAAGTGGTGCCAGAGGGATCTGTCTCTCTTTCCTTTCCATTTCCCTGCCGTGACCGGGAGGGGGTTTTCTGTGGAAAACAACGGCGCTGTCAACAGCTAGTGCAGTGAGCGCTAGAGGCCAAACGGAGGAGGAAGCAGCACTTAATGTAAGGGAATGGATTAGAGAGGCTGATTATGCCTTGGAGGTGACAGCAGAACAAAGTGAAAGAAGAGGAAAAGCCGGAGCAAGCAAGAGTGAATATATTTGAATGTGAGCATGCGGTCCTTGTAGGCCCATGTGCTGTATGTGTCTATGGTTGTTTGTAGGTTTGCATGTGTATGTGTGTGCCATGTCTAGGCTTATGAATGTTTAAGTACACTGGTGGGTTTCGTACACATTCATTTCTGAAGGAACTGTGTGGATGTATTCACAATTGTGAGTTTAACTGTGTGTGTGGTAGCATGTATGTACAAGTAAACATACGGTATATAAGTGTGTATGTACATGCGTGTGAGCCTGTAGATTTGCTTGCAGGTCTATGTGTGTACATGATGTAAGTGTGTGTATGTGTAAGTGTGTATGTTAGTCAAGGAATGGGGAGACTGGTGGTAAACAAGCTTAAATTCTCTCCTTCCAGCATAACCTTTTCTCAGTCTTGTGTAAAGCTGCAAAGGCAGACATGTTTCTCCAGAGAGGCTGTGAGTACAGACTTGCCCCAGATCTTAGCATAAAACACAGCTGCTTCTGACACAACCCAACAGTATCATGCAAATTGTACAGTGCACTTAGCATCGACATCTCTCATCGAGAATGGTTGACACAAATGACATCTGAATGTTGAATGAATTTGAGGTTAATGCAGCAGGTGGAATATACAGTTTAGATTGTGACCACTGACGGGTGAATATATTCTGTTATTGGAGCTAAAATGTGAATTTATATCAGTGTGTTTGTTTTTTGAACTCTCCATTTTGCTGTCAGTCACATGCCTATATGTGTAAGTGTAGGGTTCTCTAAAAATCCCTAAAAATGTGTATAAATTATCATTTTTTATTTTACTGGGTTTCTATAATCTCAGGGATGTAAAAAAATATACAGATTATCCCTTTTATGTTGCTGTTAGAAGACAAAACAGAGTAGGACTTCATTTCCCAGAATCCTCTGGTCTTTATCGTTTTTGCAATAGTCCTATTAAAATAAATATTTTTCATTTATTAACATGGTAATTCATGTATTATGTTGTTTAAAAATATTCTGTGGGTCTTAAGAAAAATATAAAAGGTTAACTTTTCCTGTTTAATAAAAAAAGAGACTAGAACATTCTCCGGCAGGAAGTATCACACAGTTCACCGGGACAGTGAAGGAGCTGGCTGCGTTCTCCTCGGCGGAGAGAAAGAAGTCAATGTTTGGAGACTCGGACTAAAGGTTGGCCCAGATATTGCACTGCCTAGAGAGACTTTAAGCGACCAGAACACTCTTTTCACGTATCTCAGTCGAGTGTGTTTACTTTACACGACGGTGAAGTATTTTTCTCCGAGCCGCATACAGCGTGGTCTCCGCCATTAGCTCCGCCGGTAGCTCCGACATTAGCTTAGCAGTGCTGCTAGTTAGCTCCCCGGCAGAGAAACCAGACGGCTTCACCACATGGACACGGACGGAGGAGACTTCCACGGGACATTCGTGCGCGTGTGAGGACGGACTGGACGAACGGGACGAGCAGACGAGTCGACGGCAGGAGACGAGGACGTGTCGCAGGACGCAGGTGGCCGGAGCTACGAGAGGCGGCGGGGAGCTGTCTGGACATCGCTCTGCGGCCTGGCTGGCTGCTACACCGCCATGTTGCTTCTACACCGAGAGGTTGCGTGAGTACTTGACATTGGAACGATACGGAGTGCAGGACACAGGCACGAGACTGTGTTTCAAAGTTAACTTTTTCGTTCATAACTGGATAAAATCTTCATGTGCACCAACTCTTCAAATGGGCCCCAACGGTTAAATTATCCAAGCGCTTGGGTTTAGGACTCTTTATTTTGGTATCAAAGGTCATTGTGTGAACTGTGAAAAATACTTGGTACAGGTTTGGGTACTAATACTGCATTTTGAGAGTACAAGAGCACAATTGGGTTATATTTTATTTGCATTTTGGGTACTGAATTCATAATTTTGAACAGTTTAAAGGTGTGATTACAGTGAAAATATTAAGAACACATCAAAGTAATTATTCCATGTGAATGGTTTATTAAAAAGATAAACATAATTTGATTTGGGTTAAAAACTAAGCTAAACCTAAAGGTTTATTGTTTTCATTAAAAAGATCGAGGTTGAGCTAAACATTAAAAACAGTTCATTTCATTGATGTGAGGTAACTTAAAGGGTTAAAAATACTCTTTTGATTGAAAATCATACACACCTTGTGATTAAAAATTACTGGTTGGTTGAAATAAACTAAAACTGTTCTTTTGGTTTAAAAAGGGTAAAAAGAAAGCATTTTGAAGCTTCATACCTGTTTTGATCTGTGCTAAAATTTAAAGGTACCATTACTAAAAACAAACAAAGGGTTTAAATAAAAATAAATGTTTGTGTCTTACCTTTTACATATTGTGGTTTAACAGTTTTTGAGTGATTTATATTTCTGAGGGCTTACATAAAGGTTGCTAGTGCTCACATAGCATAGTAAGTTTTCAGTGGAGGCACCGCGCTAGTTATTTTCCTTTTTCCCATGCTAATGATAAAGTCCCTTGTTAACTAAGACCCCAGCAAATTCACCATCTTAAGCTGAGAACCTAGGACCTGTTTTATTTTATTGAGTGTAACCATGGTGTAGATTCTGAACACTAAGGGAAAAAGGGGTTACATTTTGGAGGCACCGCTGGGATCGGGTTGTTTTTTTTTTTACTACTCAAGGGACAGTGAATTTTTTTTGACAACAGTGTATATATTTTTTTTCTTGTGCTCTTATTGTGCTTGCATCGTTTCAAACATGGAACTTAAAAAGGCTGTGGAATGGAGCCGAGAGTTGAATATCAGACCTTCCCGTGCCATTGTATTGAGTAATGTACCCATAGATGTTGCGGATGATACCATTGAGAAAGTGTTGGACACAGTGAAAGTTTTTGGCCAAACTAGGATTTGTGGACGCCGCGGAGACACCACTGGTCTCAAGTTGTTCATACTAGTGGAGACCAGAACTGACATAGATCCTGCTAGTGTACCCCCTGAAATAGGCATTTTAGGAGAAGCTGGGCCTTGGACTGTACACTTAGTTCATAGTCTTGCTGTACAGGAACCTGATGCAGATTTTCAGGCAAAGTTGCTGGCCCTACTACAACAAGAAGGTAAAACCTTAGAGGACATTAAGTCCATTGTGTCTGAAGAGCCACCAGCTAAATCAGATCTGAACGCAGATTTAGTAAATGCTATTGGCAGGCTGGTAGACAAGTGTTGTCAGGGACCCGCTGATGGTCCTGGTTACAGGAAGCTGAGGTTGTTTTCTGGTTTGAAACCTGTTCCCTCCGGCGAGGAAGAATACGATGCCTGGATGGAGCAGGCCACTCAAATGATTAGTGAGTGGCAGTGTGGTGATGCAGCTAAGAAGCAGCGCATTGTTGAAAGTTTGAAGGGACCTGCCGCTGACATTGTTAGGTTTCTGAAAGTCAGTAATCCCTCTGCTACCGCCACAGACTATTTAGTTGCGCTGGAGACAGCCTATGGCACTACAGAGAGTGGGCCCGATCTCATGGCTAAATTCAGGCACACCTACCAAGAGGATGGAGAGAAACTATCTGCCTTCCTGTATCGGCTGGATAAGCTACTCCATCGAGCCTTACTGAAAAGTGGCATCGAGTCTGCAGGCATGAACCGAGCACGGATGGAGCAGCTGGTTAAAGGTGCGTTGACCACTGACATGGTTGCTTTACGTGTTAGAATGAGCCACACTCTACAGAACCCTCCTTCTTTTTCCCAGCTGATGAAAGAAGTGAGAGAAGAGGAGAACTGGATCAGCGGCCGAGAGAGTGTGAAAACAACAGCTAAAGTTAAAACTTCCACTGTTCCCGATACATCTTCAGTCTCTGGGCTGGATAGTTTGAAACAAGAAGTCAAAGAGCTGTCTTCACAGGTGTCTAGACTACTGAGTGTAGCTACTGTAACTTCTAGCCCTGATGTGTCACCGGCCAAGACCAGGTCTAATATGCATGTATCAGAGGTTGCTGCTCAGAGTGCCCCGCCTAAGGTCAAAACCTTTAAGTCCACCAATTCAGACATCTTTTGTTATAAGTGCGGTGAAGATGGGCATACACGGAGAGAATGCCAAGGCTCTGAGGACTTGAGGAAAGTTAACCAGAAACTGCTGAAGAGGCACAAGAACCAGGGAAACTCTGCCGGAGCTCGGTGAAGGAACGGCATGGAGCTCCAAAGGAAACTCGTTCCACAAACTGTTCATCTGCTGCAACGCCCAACTTACCGCAAGGCTTGGTAGGTCCCACCTCCGTTGTACCTGTGTTGATAGAGGGAGTGTACGCCAAAGCATTGGTAGATAGTGGATCACAAGTCACTATTCTGTACAGAAGCTTTTACAACACTTACCTGAAACATTTAGCAGTTCAGCCTGTCGAGAACCTTGAGATATGGGGGTTAAGTTCTCACAAATACCCTTATGATGGTTACCTACCAATCAGGCTTGAGTTCACTGAAAGTGTTGCTGGCGTGCCTCAGACTGTTGACACATTGGCTTTGGTGTGTCCAGATCCGGTAAAGGATGAAGGCATAGCACTCCTTGTAGGCACTAACACCAGTCTAGTGAGACAGTTGTTTGACTCCTGTAAACAGGAAGCAGGTGAAAGATTTTTGAGCACGTTAAACATTCATCCAGTGATCAGAGATGCTTATCAGTCCCTTGCACATACAGATGTTTCACCAGACGAGACAGAAAAGCATGGCACTGTGTGGTTTATGCAGCATAGACCATTGACTCTTAAACCAGGAAGGCAGTTACATGTTACCGGCATAGCTAAGTTCCCTGGTGAATTCAATGACAAGTTAGCACTTGTAGAGCAGCCTAAAGACTCGTCAGATGGTAAGCTCCAGGTGAGACCAGAAGTACACCCAGCATCAGTCGTGTACAACAAACGCATCACAGTGACTCTCAAAAACACTTCAGCTGAGGAGGTCGTCCTGAAGCGTGGAACTCCTCTGGCTCATGTTTTTCCTGTTGCAATGGTTCCACAAGTGGCCACCAGGGCGGAAAAGGAATCATCCAATGCACTCACCGTTTCTTCGTTCGACTTTGGAAATTCTCCGATGCCCGAGGATGCTAAAAGTCGTCTCTGCCATAAAATGTTGGAGAGGCACGATGTCTTTTCATGTCATGAGTGGGACGTGGGATGTTCAAAGAGTACCGAACATGAGATCAGGCTGACAGACACAAGACCCTTCAGAGAAAGATCTCGGCGCTTGCCACCTGCTGATCTGGAGGATGTTCGCAAACATTTGCAGGAGCTTAAAGGGCACGGCATCATCTCGGAGTCCCGAAGCCCGTACGCGTCCCCAATTGTGGTGGTTCGCAAAAAGACTGGGAAAGTAAGAATGTGCGTCGATTATAGAACTTTGAACCAGCGAACTATCCCCGACCAGTATACTGTTCCCAGAGTTGAAGATGCGCTCCACTCATTGTCAGGAAGCAAATGGTTCAGTGTCTTAGACTTGAGGAGCGGATACTACCAGATCCCAATGAGTGAAACCGACAAAGAAAAGACAGCCTTCATATGTCCCCTTGGCTTTTATCAATTCGAACGAATGCCTCAAGGAATCTCGGGAGCACCTGCAACATTCCAGAGAGTGATGGAACGAACCATTGGAGATATGAACTTTCTGGAAGTTTTAGTGTACCTGGACGATCTGATTGTTTTTGGTAAAACCATCGAGGAACATGAAGAGAGATTGTTGAAAGTCCTTGACAGACTCAAAGAAGAGGGTCTAAAGCTGTCGTTGGATAAGTGCCAGTTCGGCAGAACATCAGTCACTTACGTCGGGCACATAGTGTCCAAAGATGGAATTGCCACTGATCCGTCAAAAATAGACGCCGTCGTCTCATGGCCCAGACCCAAGACCGTGACCGAGCTCAGATCCTTTTTAGGGTTCTGTGGCTACTATCGCCGTTTTGTGAGAGATTTTTCAAAGCTCTGTCGACCTCTCAATGAGTTGCTTCAAGGGTATCCACCCAGTGCCCGCACAAAGAAAGTGAAAGCTGGACAGCCAGTCGATCACAAGTCCTTTTTCAAACCCTCAGAACCTTTCGGGTCCCGGTGGACTGAGCGATGCGAAAGTGCCTTCCAAGAGCTCAAAACCCGGTTGACACAGGCACCTGTCTTAGCGTTTGCCGATCCCCAGAGATCATATGTGTTGCATGTTGACGCTAGTACAGATGGCCTGGGTGGCGTGTTGTATCAGTCACATGAAGAGGGGCTGCGGCCTGTTGCGTTCATTAGCCGAAGTTTGTCACCTTCTGAGAAAAACTACCCCGCACATAAACTAGAGTTTTTAGCTCTAAAGTGGGCCGTGGTAGACAGACTACATGACTACTTGTATGGTGTGGATTTTGAAGTGAGAACTGACAACAATCCCTTGACCTATATTCTGACATCAGCAAAACTCGATGCCACCGGGCACAGATGGCTATCGGCGTTGTCCACTTACAGTTTCAGTCTTAAATATAGGCCAGGGCGAAACAACATCGATGCAGACTCGCTATCCAGGCGTCCTCATTCAAGCTTGTCTGATGCTGGTGAATGGCATGAGATACCTGTTCCCGGAGTGCGAGCACTTTGTCAGTCTGCCTCCACAAGGGAAGGAGCAGGTCATCTCAATGTCATTCAGCAGATCGGTACTCATGTCTCCGCTTTGCCCAAAGCGTTCTGTCAAACTGCAGCTGTAGTGACCGATCAAATGCCCAAGTTCAGTCCAAGTGAACTGCTGGCCGCTCAGAAAAATGACCCTTGCATGCGAGAAGTGTTGTTTGCTATACAGCATCGAAAAACTGCAGATAGCATTCAGCTAGATCACCCTGACCTCAGACTTTTCAAAAGAGAATGGGACAAGTTGTCAGTTGAGCAAGAGCTCCTGTACAGAACATTGAAGTTGTCTGACGGACGTGTCAAAAAGCAGCTTGTACTTCCTAAACAGTTTCACAGTTTCGTTTTGAACTCTTTGCATGACCAAACTGGACATTTAGGTTGTGATAAGACATATGCCCTAGTCCGTGACAGATTTTTTTGGCCACGCATGAAAGTTGATGTTGAGTCTCACTGTAAGACGTGCGAGCGGTGCATAAAGAGGAAGACCTTGCCACAAAAAGCTGCACCATTGTCTCACATGCACAGCTCAGGTCCCCTTGATCTTGTATGTATTGATTTTTTATCCATTGAACCTGACAGCAAGAATGTGTGTAACGTGTTAGTCGTAACAGATCACTTTACGCGTTATGCGCAAGCTTTCCCTACTCGTGATCAAAAAGCCATAACCGTAGCAAAAACATTGTGGGAGAGGTATTTCATCCATTATGGTCTTCCCGCCCGCATACATTCAGATCAGGGGAGGGATTTTGAAAGCCAGCTGGTAAAAGAGATGTTGACGATGTTAGGTGTAAAGAAATCCCGAACTTCTCCCTACCATCCCCAAGGTGATCCACAACCGGAAAGGTTTAACCGGACACTTTTGAATATGTTGGGAACCTTGGATCCGAGTCAAAAGCAGAAGTGGAGTCAGCACATCGCCCACCTCGTGCACGCTTATAACTGTACTCCCAACGAAGCTACTGGGTTCTCACCATACTTTCTCATGTTCGGGAGAGAAGCAAGACTGCCCGTGGATGTGTGTTTTGGTGTGTCTGCAGATGGTACGTCAACCGCTTCACACAACAAGTATGTATCAAAGATGAAGAAGGAGCTTCATGCAGCATATCAGTTGGCTCAGAGTGCCGCTGACAAGATGAATCAAGGAAACAAGGACAGGTATGATCAAAAAGTGCGATACCACAGGCTAAACTCTGGAGATAGAGTGCTAATCCGTAATCTCGGACTAAAAGGAAAACACAAATTGGCGGACCGTTGGAGTGCGGATCCCTACCTGGTTGAGAGCCAGATGTCGGATCTCCCAGTGTATCGACTAAGACCTGTGGATGGAAACGGACCAATCAAAGTGATGCATCGGAATCACCTCCTGCCCTTAGGACAAGATGTTCGATTGAGTGCTGGAGAAATCCCCAAGCCTGCTTGTTCTCCAAGAGCTATGAGGCGCAGGAAAGCTAAAGAAAAGAACAAAACTTCGGCTGAAGTTTTAGACCGTGCATCTGATGAACCTCAGAGAGAGCAGTGTTCTTCAGATTCAGAATCTGAGTTTGGATGTTATTTTGAAGATGTGAACATGATTGAGACAGAGAAATCAGTTGCTCAAGATTTGTTATCTTTAGAGCGTGATGAGATGATCATGGAGTCGGGTGTTGACCTATCAGTAGTGGAGACTGAGCCAGTTGCTGATTTGTCAGTGATATTGTCTGAACACACTGATGGTTTGCCAGTAGCGTTGAATCCTACTGATGTGACAAGAGAGTCTGAGTCTTCTGTTGACCTACCAGAAATAGCTGATGTTGAAGTAAATCATGCTGAACCTGTAGAAGACACAGAAAGAGTTCAAATAGCGCCCCCAGAGGTAGCAAATGTAGGTCTTGAGTCCTCGTGTGTACTCAGAAGGTCAGAGAGAGGTAGAAAACCTGCAGAAAGGTTTACCTATGATACTTTAGGAGAACCCACCAAAGAAGTTGTGACTGCCCCTAAGAGTTCTGTACATTCAGTGTACGTGGGTGGTATCTTGTTTCCTGATCGTTACAATAGATCACATGTGTGGTGGTGTACACCTCAAGCTTTATGTAGAACTTGTGTAAGTTTACCAAAACTCTTGCCTTGCACTTAAATAGTGTACCCCCAAATACTATACATTTTGTTTCATTTTGAGTGTTTGTATGGGACAGCATGGGGGCATGCTGATATTTGGTGGGGGGAGTGTGTAGGGTTCTCTAAAAATCCCTAAAAATGTGTATAAATTATCATTTTTTATTTTACTGGGTTTCTATAATCTCAGGGATGTAAAAAAATATACAGATTATCCCTTTTATATTGCTGTTAGAAGACAAAACAGAGTAGGACTTCATTTCCCAGAATCCTCTGGTCTTTATCGGTTTTTGTAATGGTCCTATTAAAATAAATATTGTTCATTTATTAACATGGTAATTCATGTATTATGTTGTTTAAAAATATTCTGTGGGTCTTAAGAAAAATATAAAAGGTTAACTTTTCCTGTTTAATAAAAAAAGAGACTAGAACATTCTCCGGCAGGAAGTATCACACAGTTCACCGGGACAGTGAAGGAGCTGGCTGCGTTCTCCTCGGCGGAGAGAAAGAAGTCAATGTTTGGAGACTCGGACTAAAGGTTGGCCCAGATATTGCACTGCCTAGAGAGACTTTAAGCGACCAGAACACTCTTTTCACGTATCTCAGTCGAGTGTGTTTACTTTACACGACGGTGAAGTATTTTTCTCCGAGCCGCATACAGCGTGGTCTCCGCCATTAGCTCCGCCGGTAGCTCCGACATTAGCTTAGCAGTGCTGCTAGTTAGCTCCCCGGCAGAGAAACCAGACGGCTTCACCACATGGACACGGACGGAGGAGACTTCCACGGGACATTCGTGCGCGTGTGAGGACGGACTGGACGAACGGGACGAGCAGACGAGTCGACGGCAGGAGACGAGGACGTGTCGCAGGACGCAGGTGGCCGGAGCTACGAGAGGCGGCGGGGAGCTGTCTGGACATCGCTCTGCGGCCTGGCTGGCTGCTACACCGCCATGTTGCTTCTACACCGAGAGGTTGCGTGAGTACTTGACATTGGAACGATACGGAGTGCAGGACACAGGCACGAGACTGTGTTTCAAAGTTAACTTTTTCGTTCATAACTGGATAAAATCTTCATGTGCACCAACTCTTCAAATGGGCCCCAACGGTTAAATTATCCAAGCGCTTGGGTTTAGGACTCTTTATTTTGGTATCAAAGGTCATTGTGTGAACTGTGAAAAATACTTGGTACAGGTTTGGGTACTAATACTGCATTTTGAGAGTACAAGAGCACAATTGGGTTATATTTTATTTGCATTTTGGGTACTGAATTCATAATTTTGAACAGTTTAAAGGTGTGATTACAGTGAAAATATTAAGAACACATCAAAGTAATTATTCCATGTGAATGGTTTATTAAAAAGATAAACATAATTTGATTTGGGTTAAAAACTAAGCTAAACCTAAAGGTTTATTGTTTTCATTAAAAAGATCGAGGTTGAGCTAAACATTAAAAACAGTTCATTTCATTGATGTGAGGTAACTTAAAGGGTTAAAAATACTCTTTTGATTGAAAATCATACACACCTTGTGATTAAAAATTATTGGTTGGTTGAAATAAACTAAAACTGTTCTTTTGGTTTAAAAAGGGTAAAAAGAAAGCATTTTGAAGCTTCATACCTGTTTGGATCTGTGCTAAAATTTAAAGGTACCATAACTAAAAAAACAGAGGGTTTAAATAAAAATAAATGTTTGTGTCTTACCTTTTACATATTGTGGTTTAACAGTTTTTGAGTGATTTATATTTCTGAGGGCTTACATAAAGGTTGCTAGTGCTCACATAGCATTGTAAGTTTTTCAGTGGAGGCACCGCGCTAGTTATTTTCCTTTTTCCCATGCTAATGATAAAGTCCCTTGTTAACTAAGACCCCAGCAAATTCACCATCTTAAGCTGAGAACCTAGGACCTGTTTTATTTTATTGAGTGTAACCAGGGTGTAGATTCTGAACACTAAGGGAAAAAGGGGTTACATAAGTCTGTTTCTGAAAATATCTCACTTGATGCACCATCTGTCCTGGCCTATTCAGTTCCATTTTTTTCTACTAACACTACCAATTTGCAAAAGGTAAAAACGGGTCATTTCAACATCATTCCATTTTCAATTGTACCACCTTGTGTTTCACATCAGGCTGTTGCTTCCTTTGCCTTCACTGAAGAAGCGAAATGTGTAAAGTAGTGACATTCCTATTGGCCTTTCACTGTTCTCACCATCTGCTGTTGTGAAAAGCTCTGACAGCTGTAGCTCTGTTTGTGCTGGCTTGAACTGGAAGAACTTTATCATAAATCAAAAACAGCATAACTCCTGCCAAATTTGACCAGGCAGCACACAATGAAAATGCCATACAGAGGCCAGGGGAAGGTACAGAGAGTGATGTTCTTGTTTTTGTTCAGTTTTAGGAAATCATCAACATACTGATTCACTGATTCACTGTCAATTTCAAAAACCTGACTTTATTTTACTGTAGCTGCACTAACGACACTGATATTGTTAGCTATGTGCTCAACACAGCTTGCTTTTGTATATGTAGACATAGGAAGGCTGCATCCTATGAGCACAACATGTTCCCAGTGCTGTCACTGTAGAGAGCTCCTGAAAACAATCCATCATCCATATTTACAGCAAATAATAGTTGCCCAAAATAAATTATCAGCAAATGCTTGGCTGCTACTGCAACTTCTAAACGGCGCCTAAGGGGACAATGCCATTACTGTGTGCACTCTAAATCTGCACAAGACATTTGTAATCTAAACACCACAATCGTATATCTCATTACATTTTTCTTCAGAAAACAAGTCCACAAAGGTAAGGAATAGTAATGATTTGCTGAATGCTTTGTAATGTGAAAGTAGATATTTAAAGTATATTTTGTTGATCTGATTCAATAGAATTAGTTTACAAGCAAGATATAATGGAAATATTTGTGGTGGCTATGCTTTCTTCTTCTTCTTCTTCTTCTTCTTCTTCTTCTTCTTCTTCTTCTTCTTCTAGTGAAATGTTGAAATGTTCTGCTACTCATTACGGCAAAAGTCGGTGACATTACAGTACCCACTGATCTATCCAACTGGATGTGTTGAGCCCTGCTGTCATCAAGGCCAAATAGAAAACACACACACAGGTAACTTTTTGTGATTACAGTTACAGACATAGGTTGAGCAATAGAAAAATGATCATGTGTCTGTCTGATTAGCTCTGTCTTGCCCTATAGGTTGTGGGTTTGATGTTGACAGAGCTGACACCCCCTGAAGGAGACCTCATGGCCACTCTCAAAATGTATGCTAGGGAATTTTGTAGTTTATACTAACATCCGTCTATGCAGCCATGTCAAGCATTGTGGTAATGTCAGGCCTGCAGGTTCAAATTACAGTCGTGGGGGAATACAAATATGCTAATTGCAATGACACATTGACCAAAGCTTGTTGATGGTGTATTTTAGCAAATAGCATAATGTCTTAACTGAAGGCATTAATGTATTCCACCATCCCCAACATGCCTACGTGTATATTTCTTATGGAATCTAATATTGTTTTGAAAACAGTGTTTTCAAAAGATAAAGTAAAGACTTTCATCTACACTGACATGACGTTGCCTCCCCTTTTCTGCGTTTTCATCAAAATACTCACCACCTCTAACTGGAATGCAAATTTCATTGCATTTCCAAGTCAGAGGTATTTGAATTGTTCTGTTACAAAATGCTGATGGGAAGATTATTTGTAAATCCTCACTGTGCAAATCCAAAATACATACACTATTTCTCTAGTGCTGTATAGCACAGGCACAAATGCTACGTTTGTGGTTTCTCCAGAGGAAAGCTTCCACAATGTGATGGGGAAATAAAAACCTTTAAAAATGAATACTGTATTTAATTTTTCATTTTATTTGAATAAATATTACCGCAGATTTTGCGACATTAGATTTATATGCCCACTGATGGCTCAAGAACAGCACATTTAAATTTGCATTAAGCCTAAGGGCAGCATGATGACTCTCTGGTTAGCTTTGTCCCCTCAGTCTCTTAATCTGAACCCAGCACTGTGTTTCTGTCTCAGTTTCTGAAAGTAAAACGGGATTGCTAGGTCCAACTTTGAACAGAGGTTTTAGGGGTCTGTGGAATATGGTGCAAGAAGCTTTCACATGTGGCAATGGTTATTTTAACAGGTGCCCATACACCTGTTAAGGTGCATCACTCGTATGTAGGGAGAGTAAAGGTCACCTGTGTAATGAAAGGCATGAGGAAACCAGTGTTTACTCTTAGAGCTGAACTGGCCACCTTTAATATATGTTCAGTGTTTATTAGACATTGTGCTGTGTGTGCCGGGCATACATGTGAAAGTTAGTGAAACTTGCTCAGGGAGGATAACTGATTGTTGTGCCTGGATGTGTGTTGTGTGTTTAGGTTTGTGCCATATACTTTGTATAGTGTCAGGTCAGTATGTTAAGTTTGAGGTCGTCCTGTTCAACCAAGAAAAAAAAAAGGGGGGGGGGTTTGCAAATTCTTTTATTTCACTGTGTCACTATGGCCTTGTTCAGACTGCCAGCCAAAATCCGATTTTTAGCCCATTCAGATTGGAACTGGATGACTCTTTTGAAGTCTGAACAGTCCCAAACCACAAGAGATCTGATTTTTTGGTAGTTTCAAATCACATTTGGACAGATGCGCCACAGTCTGAACAGCTCCAAACACTCAGATCAGTTTAGACTGTCCGTGATGTCACTACGCGACACCAGACCAGACCCATGCGCCAAACCACCCGCCCATTTGTGGAGCTACGTTACCGGTATGGAGCAGTCGGAAGATGCCGAAAACAACAGTCCTTGGACAGAGGAAGAAACAAAATGCCTCATTAATCTGTGAGGAGATGGGTCCATTCAAGCGAAGCTCGAGGGCATGTATTGGAATAAGTCAATTTATGAAAGTATTTTGCGTTCTTTGATAGAAAGGGGATTCCGGCGGACATGGCTACAATGCCAGAGGAAGATAAAAACTTTAAAAACAAAATATAAAGAGATCAAGGACTGCAACAACAAAAGTGGGGCAGGGCGAAACAGTTTCACTTTTTATGACTTATTAAATGGCATCCTTGGGGACAAGCCCAGTGTTCGCCCACTGATGGTGCTTGACAGGGGCGTTGGTCCTCTGACAGCCCACCCTCTGGGTATCCCTTCATGATCCAGCTATGTAGAGGATAGGCTGGATCACCGAGGAGCATGATGGGCACTGCTGTGCCACAAATGATTTCGGTGTCCTAAGGTGACAGAACAATATGGAAATTGATGTCTACTGTGACTGCTCCACATTAATGATGTTTACCAAAATGCAGCATTAGCACTTACTTGTGGGAAGAGAGTTCCCTCCTCGCCTCTTCTGTAAAGGTCAGAGTTCCGCAACACCCTGTAGTCATGGACACTACCTGGATAACCCACACGATGTTTGTGAACCTGTGGCAACATGGATAGAGAAAGCTGTAGTTATAATACAATAATGATTGTTATCATTATTATTAACTATTATGCTGCATACTACAGATCGATATTAATGACAGTTTTCTATTGCAAAGACTCAAAAGCCCCCCCCCCTACCTATTTCAAAACTGGCTATAAACATGACATTTTTTCCAGATTAGCTCAGTAGTATTAAAGTACTAAAGTGTTTGGTGTGGTTTTGTTGGGGTGCTATGACTGGGATATGTGTCCAATCGATGCACCCCCCGCAGCGAGGGTAGCCCCACCACGTTTGGAATCCCCGCTGCAGGTGGTCTCCCACAGGGAGCTTGATGTAGCCCTTCTGCAGTGCAGTCAAGGCGGTACACACCTCGTGGACAACTACACTCACCGTTGCCTTGCCGATGCCAAAAAGGTGGGCAACGGTGCGGTACCCGGACCCTGTGGCTAACCACCACATGGTAACGGCAACACGTTTATCCACCGAAATTGCTCGCCTCAGGTGCGTGTCCAGGCGTGTGAGCCTTGGACGTAGACGGTCAGTGAGCATGTCAAATGTTGCCCGGCACATTCTGAAATTCCCGAGCCATTGCTCATCGTTAAAACTCCCAAGGACAACATCTCTCCACCAGTGGTAGCTCTTTGGGTGGCACCACACCTGCCGCTGCACAGCAACGCCTGCAGTGAGAGCAGCACGGAGCATTGCTGTGTATGACCCGACCAGCCTCCTACGGCGCTGAAGGTGCCCGGTGCGCCTGACGTGCTCTGCACCCCTATACTAGACAGTGCTTAGGCCATTATACTGATGTGAGCTGGCTCCATCTTGTTATTGTTTTTGTTGTCGCAATTACATGACGTCACACACTTCACACGCTGGATCACGCCTCCGCTCCGACGTCGTTGCACCAGCAACCTGTCAGATCGGTCAATGATGTCTGAACAGAGCCAAATGCAATTTGGACACTTGCTAAAAACAGTGTGGACAGTCAGCCCTGAAAATCAGATATGAGAAGGAATCAGATTTGCCTGCAGTCTGAACGCGGCCTATTTCCATTCTCACATCCCCCTTTACATCTCTCTTTCTCTCCTGTGTCTATATTGCTTCTCCCCTGCAAACACACATCCTGTCTGCATAACGCCCGATATCAGTTCAGTAACAAACCACTGCTCCTTCATTCATTTTTCATATCATATTCGTCCTTTAATTGTAAGATGAAGAGTGTGTGTTTGTGTGTGCGTGTGTGCGTGCATGTACGTGTGTCCCAAGCGTGTATGTGTGTATGTGTGGGTGGTGGTGGTGGTGCTTAGGGGGTGCCTGAGGCGAGACAGAATGTAAGCACAGCATGAGTAATGAAATAATGACTGAAATATAAAAGGACGAGGCAGGCCGTGCTCTCTCTATCCGGGGGCCGACAGGTGTTTGCCAGAGTGCCAGTGCAGAATCCATTAGAAGGCTGTCAGAAGACGGCTGCCGAGATGTGAGGTTGCTGTAATTACAACCCGTTCGTACGGGCACAATGCTTCAACCCCTACTCACATGCCACTAGAAAGAAATTCAAAGGGGTGGCAATGTGGTCTGTCAGCTGTCTTTCTGTCTTTGTCCTTTTATTCGTTCTTCTACTGAAGGAAAAGTGCCCTTTTTCTGAACAAGGAAGTGAGGAATTGAGCATTGTGGGTGGAACAGCGGTTCATGGTCACCACTTTCTAGAGGTCAAAGAGCCAACGGCATGACTTGGATTTGATGGACACAACAATGACAGTAGTATGTCTGCATTTCCAAAGTGCTGTCAAAGTAATGATTGGATAAGTTAATCATAAGGGTGGAATAAGGATAGTGATTTATATTAACAGTGACTAAATCCTGTCTGCGGTTGTTCATCTTGTACATGAAATAATTAGATTTTCATCCGACGGGCACATCAGGACCAGTTAATTAAACAATGAACCCACCAAGTGTCTGTTTCTCACTGTCTCCATTTACACATTTTTATTTCCCTGTCCATTTTAAGCTGTTTTGACTCAGGTAATTTATCAAGAGAGATTATTAACTGCTATCGTGCATGTGATAGCGCAAATTGTTTTTCCCACCAGCTCTTCTTTTTCTCTTCAGTGCACTGTGTATTCTTCTGTGCCAGATTCAGATATCGCATGTGTGATATCTTGAAAAATAATTTGTAATGCTCTGCAGTTTGACATTGGTATCAACCTTAATTAAACATCAACTAGTAGGTGCACAGCGGAAGAGACGTCTGCTGTTGGGGAAAACCGTCAACAAATACACGCAGATTTTAATATAGAAATACTTTTTGTGGGGCGGTGTTTAGCTCAGTTGGTAGAGCATCCGCCCCATGTGCAGAGGCTATAGTCCTCGCTGCAGGCGGCCGCAGTTCGAGTCCCGCGTTGGACGGCCCTACTGTATACTGCATGTCATTCCCCCCATCTCTGCCTCCCATTTCCTGTCTCATCTCTACTATCCTATCAATAAAGGCATAAAAAGCCCCAAAAATATACTTAAAAAAAAAAAGAAAATACTTTTTGTTGGTTAAAACATTATGAAAGGTTAAAGCTACAACTTTTTCATCAAAACAATTAATTTTTCTAAGCTAATACATTAACAGAACGTCCTGAATAAAAGTCTGTCAACACAGAGGCAGTGTTTATCTCAGTTGGTAGAGCACCCGCCCCATATGTTGAGGCTGTAGTCCTCACTGCAGGCGGCCGTAGTTTGAACCCCACGTCGAGCGGCGCTATCCTGCATGTCATTCCCCCCCTCTCTGCCTCCCATTTCATATCTCTCTCAACTCTCCTGTCCATTAAAGGCAAAAAAGTCCCCAAAAATATACTAAAAAAAAAAAAAAAGTCAGCAACACTGGAGCTGCTGCTCATAACATACAGTTATCGTTAGCTTAGGTTAACTACTAGCCCCTCCCCATAGGCGTACCTTGCTACCAGTACAAATGAAGGCTGGAGCGAGAGCAGGTGAGTGTCAAAAGTGCTCCCTGCAGGAAAACCAGGACAGCCTGATACCTGTATGATGCAAATCACTGATAACTGGACAGATCCAACCACAACAAGTATCCATTCACTTGTGGCCCTGCAGGAACAACACAACCAAAGGAACTGAACTCAGTGTCTGAACTATATGGCAAATGAATGGACTCCATTGTGTTCCTTTTCCTTCCACCATAACTGAAGATCTGTAAGGATCAATTGCATTTGAAATGTGCATGATGAACACAGTCATAATGCTGTTCTTTGTAGTTACTGTTGCAGTTTCTGTGAATGTAATGGATATAAAGGAGGCGTGCAGATGTAGGAAAAGAACAGTAAGAACTTAAGAGCAATCATCTCCACACTAAACAGTCTTAAGTTTTATGCTAGATGAAAGCACATGATCATAAAAACCTTCTCTCCTTCACTCACTTATTCCTTTCAAATGCCATTACCAATTTGCTGTATCTACTTCTTTCTGACTTCTTTTAGGAAATTGACATAATAACTACTTTTAACATTAAACAATTGTAGACATGTATGGTAACCAAGCCACGTTTTGTGGATTCAGGTGTGCATCAATAAGAGCAGCCATGAAAAAAACTTTGTCCCTTCCTGAACCCTCTTTCTCCTCCTTTGAACTATCCAGCAAAACTTTTAGTTCCTAATTGCCCTGACCTAAAGGCAGGTGAAGTCTGCAGTGTCTTCAGGTGTGACCACAGTGGAGGCATTTCAACCATGTTTTCCGGTCTACCATCTCATGAGCATGGCACTTATATTTCAGCTGGCTCACATTTAACTGTCACTGTCACAGGACTATTTTCTTCTCATGTACTGGGCCCTGACCACTCCCAAAATGTGGGTGACCTACAATAATACATCCTGTATCGGCATAGACAGAAGACTGCCACTGCTGTTGCTACTCTGCTGACATGCTGTTCACACTTTGCCTCCAATGTAGACACGGTGTTTAAGTGGGCTCTTGGTCCACTGGAAAAGTTCATGTAGTGGAAATGCCCTTTAACAGCCCACTGAGTGACTCCTGCTGTATCAGGACCGAAAGCAGAATGGGTCAATCAACAGTCAAAATCAAAACAGCCCACATGTTCCTCGCCTCAAATTCCAGGCGGACTCCAAAACTCCGGTTGGAAGCATAAATGTGTGTGTGCGTGTGTGGGTGTGCGTGTGTGTGTGTGGGTGTGCGTGTGTGTGTAGGTGTGTGTGTGTGTGTGTAATTGTTTATTTTTCTTGCCCAAGGACATCTCAGGTGGCAAGTAAATGATGAAAGAAAATAGAGCAGCTAATTAGCATTGCATGCATAAATCAACTGTTTGTGAAGTTTCTAACTATCCCCCTATATCAACACCCCCCACCCCACCCTCTTTGTGCATGTCCATCAAATTAGCAACATCATTAGCAAAGCTGCTTCCCTGAGTGTTTCATTCTTTCCTCCATTTTCTCTACCTCCTTTAGATTTGAGAGTGCACTTGTTGGATAGATAATAGTCCGTCGAATCACCATTTATATTTGCTCTGAACTGCCTCAGTTTAGCAGTTTCTTCAGTTAGGTAAACGAAGATACGCAGGGTACGTCGTGGATAGGGCAATAGAGAGGTTTCTGTTTTCTCATGTCACAGACAGGAGAGAAGAAGTCATGAATTCATATGAGTTTCAATAGCAATGAAGCACTAGAGAGCTTTGCCGTGGCCAGGTTTACCAGGCCGAGGCCCGACACAGTAATTTTATGGGCTCATCCAGAGCTAGTGAGGTGTAAAATAGACTGTGGTGATAGCCCAAACACACTCAATGGCAGCCCTTGTGTCTCCACTAGGCTCTGAAATCATATTCAGGGATAACAATGAGTTGTGGAGGTGCACAGAAAGTCATTGCAACCTGAGACACGAGGTGTGTCAGAAATGGTTCGCTTTGCATATCAATTTGTCGTGTCCTAAAAGGAGACCTCCAAAGCAATATACACAGGGCACTTTAGTCGTATGGTTTTTTATAACAAGATGTGTGATATGTATGAGTTATTTTTATTAAATAAATACATTTATGAATAAAAACAGAGACCTCAAATGATGATACATCTCTGTGGTTAATTTGGATCATGAAAGGAATGAGAGTCACTTCAGCAACTGACTGAACCATTTAGCCCGTAACCACTGTGTAGGTGTATTCTCAGGAGGCATCTTTCTCACCATGACAGAACTCTAAAATAGATTTAAAACTTATTGCTTGCATTTCACTTGCTTGCATCATAAACAGCACAACTGTCAACCACTGCACTCAGAACCAAAGCAGGTTTGAAAATCATTGACCATGGACTTGGAAATCATTAAGTTTTAAGTTGCAGTGCGTCACACTACACATTTGGCAGGTGCCTTTAAATGTGTATCAAACCCCTTTGACCTGTTGAATATTTTTAATCAAAAAGGTAAATCCCTACCTGCTTTAGTGGAGTAACATGAAGGTAAAAGTAGAGCATCAGGACCTTTGCAGTTAAGTGTGTTCAGTGTGTTTCTAGGTTAATACTTATCTTAACTTGTGGGCAGATAGATGGAAGAGTAAGTTATTGCAAAGGTGATGACTTTACAAAGTTATAAAAATGTTTTGCCTTGTAAAAGCTTCAGCTTCTATGCACTAAACGCGGCATAATAAGCCTCACATTTTATCCCTTCAGTAAACCAGACCCATAGCCAAGTTCACCAGCTAGCCAGCAACTTTCACCTTAGCCTCCTCCCTATCTGATCCACAGGGTGCTGAAATACACTATGATAATGCTACTTAGCTTGAAGCTCAGGATGAAAGGATTCATTGCAAGCGTCCAATATCTGAGGGAGAGTCAGAGCAAATCCACTGACATGTCAGATATGTCTCAAAGAAAAGAGTCAAGTTGCTCACTTGTGAGGATTTTCTGCTTGCCTTTGTGCTCTCTGTGAGATTCCTGAGTACGACCATCGTTTTTTTTCTTCTTTTTTTTAAGTATATTTTTGGGGGCTTTTTCATCTTCAATGGACAGGAGAGTTGAGAGCAGAGGTGGGTAGAGTAGCCAAAAATTGTACTCAAGTAAGAGTATAGTTACTTTAGAATAATATTACTCAAGTAAAAGTAAAAAGTAGTCATTCAAATATTTACTTGAGTAAGAGTAGAAAGTACTTGGTGAAAAAGCTACTCAAGTACTGAGTAACTGCAGAGTAACCTCTGATTTGTTCGTTTAATGATCAGCATGTAACTGTAGGCCTAATCAAATACACAGAAATATAATAGCAATGAAAAAATTCAGATATTGCCAAAGAACAAAGTAACATAAATTAAGACAAATTCAGCCGCAACAACTTACATAGGCCTATGAACTGTCTGAGACTAATGCCAGACTCAGGTATTTAAACCCAGAGTGGGTGATCCTATGATTGGTTTCTAGTGAAACCAAAGTCACATGACCACACCCCCCGAAACTCGAGTCACATGACCACACCCCGACACTGGAGGTCATGTGACTAGGAGTCACATGTCTCCAGGTGTGTATGGGGTTTAAATTTCCTGGGGAGGAAGAATAAGATGAGCTGGATTACTGAGAACCTTCACCAAAGACGGTTTATATTGAATATCTTTGCCTTCACGGATGTTATCCACGACATACCAGCTAGGGCTGACGTCATCCTAATCATTTACTAGCCGCAGTTTCTCAAATTTGAGGCGGAGTGGCCGTCCTGTTTACCGCGGAGATTTTGTGTGCGGTCACGTGACTGCCTGGCTCTGTCTGATTGGTTAAACGGAGGCAAACGTCATGGCTACATCTGATTGGTGAAACGCAGTCATGTGACAGAGGCTCGGAAGTATCTCCATTAAAACAAACAATTTGCACATTAGATCGATAAGAAAAAGTAGCGAGTAGCGACCGGAATGTAGCTCAATGTAACGGAGTAAAAGTACCGCTTCTTCTGAAGAAATATACTCAAGTAAAAGTAACAAGTAGGCTGCATGGAAACTACTCTTAGAAGTACAATTTATCCAAAAAGTTACTCAAGTAAATGTAACGGAGTAAATGTAGCGCGTTACTACCCACCTCTGGTTGAGAGAGAGACACTAAATGGGAGGTCGAGAGGGGGAGAATGACACGCAGGATAGGGCGGCTAAACACTGCGCCGGCCATCCTAAAAGTTTGATGTGCATCCCATATGTTAGAGTTATAATAAAGTAACCTATATTCATCTGTCTATCTATGTGAAGCACATCCTGCATGTGGACTGAGGGCAGATATCTATCCTGACCTTTGAATCTTTGTGTGTGGTTACAAGAACAGTTGGGATTTAGCTGTAACACAGGATTGTTCTGATACCTTTAACAGCAGTAGTTAAGTAGATGCGGTGTGAGGGTCGCTGCACCTTTCTGTGCCTAACACTTGTCTTGTTTTCTGTGATTATTAATTCTCATAGCTCCTTTCGTTCTTTTTGCTCTTTCCTCTTTGACCTCGCTTCGTTCTCCTCCTCTCTCACCTTTTCTCTCTTTTTTTGCCTCCCGCTGAAATTTTAATCTGTTTCCTGAGTTAGGCCTTCTAACGAGCCCTCCAATCGAATAGCAGTGGGCCTGCTCCGTCATCTCTTTCGACCAGGGTGATGTCTCCTTCTGCACCTTTAACACCTGATTTCACCAGAGTCAGGCAGACCATTATTCCTCCTTGTGGGTTTTTGTGCTGTGGCAAACAAACTTTATCTAGGTGGCACCCAGAGAATCAGTGCCTGTTGAGAGATTGCTATGCACTCTTATTTTGTTTACCCAGTAAAGACAATACAGATAAGTAGCATTTTACTGTGCATTGTTTTTATGTTATTTTTGCTCATAAAGCTGTATAATGCACAATATATTTTCATGTTTGACATCATTAAAGCCCCAGTATGCAATTTATTTGGCTTTTTATTAGCAAAAATCAAATATTGCTTTCATAAATACGTATTTCACTGAAGTCGAATCGCACAAATGAAAGCTTTCTCGTACCTTAGAATGAGTTGTTCCTAGTCGTTACAAATATACAAGGGGGGGTGCACGGAACCTTGGCTGCCATGTTGAATCGCCATTTTTTACGTCAGCGTGTCTGTAGGTAACCACAAACTCACCTCACCGGAGCTGTCGGCTCGGGGAGAAAGTTTTCCAGGTAGCGCCTGTTTAAACTGTCACCACTGTGTTGTGTGAGGAAGGACAGAGGCACTGGTGTTGCCTTCAGGTGCAGTCAGACACCTGAATGACACCGTCGGCAAACCAACTGGATGTCATTTTACTCGACGAGAGAAAGACGGTAAAACGTTCAAGAATCAAGAATACGTTCCAATATGCAACTGCACCGCTAGATGGGGGTAAATCCTACATACTGGGGCTTTAAGATTTAAATGCAAATCAATTCTGCTTGATCTTTTTATCTCTTAATTTGTCTCATTAGCACAGATTTATAAGCTTTTTACTCACCATACTTAAAGATTAAATGCTTTTTATTAACACACATAACCTTCGTGCAAATTATAAATGTAGAATTTCTTTTCTTTTTTGAAAACCCTCAGTCAATGATGGCATGAATGAATCATGAATCAGACCAGAAATCTCTCATACAACTGATTAAAATTCCATCAGAATTACATAAACAACAACCGTACGATGAATCTCTTCTAATGCAGAGGTCTAAAATACAATGGAGTCAGGTCATGTTCAATATCACAATGAATTTATGAATGTATCTAACTACTCATTACATACAGGAGAAGACAGAGGGCAGCTCTGAAGTGGTTGTTAGTCAGACAGCTTTTTATCCTAGCTTTGTTTGGTATGTTATTGAATTTGGGCAATTTCAACTCTAATACCTCTGTTCTTTTTATGCCATTTCATTTACTCTATGAGCTAATATAATACAAGGAATGAAAAAAGTTAATCCCTCTTGAACAGCACATATATTGATTATATATTTCAGTGCATTAGTAGGTTTGTCCCCTTTCCACTGGTTAACATCATTGTCCCCCTGTATGTAATTGGGTAGACCTGTATCACCCTAGTTGAGTGTAGTGAACCCTCATGGTGGATATTGTATGTGTGTGTGGTGGGTGATATGTCTTTCACACAAGGGTGTGGTCTTCACATTGTGTGTGTAGTGATTGCATGGAATGGGCTGATCCCATGAGGTGTGCTGGGGTGTGACTTCAGTGCTGCAACCAGCTTAACCAGCCACACGCACCTACACTTCTCAGTCTCTCTCTGTCCTTTCCTGTGTGCAGGTACAGGTCACATCTGAGATCTTAACCCATAAGGACCCACGGTGACACGGGTGTCACACTACCTTCAAGTGTCCTGGAAAGCCCCTTACACACATTTATGTTAAACTTTTAAGTCATGAAGTCCCTATGTGACATCTACTTGACATCCTGGTGCAGTCACATGACTCTCTGTTAATCTCTCTATCAATGACAAAATTTCCAAGATGGTGGCCAGCAGAGTTGGCACATTTCACAGAGGCAGCTACTTTTAAAAAGCTTGCTTTCTGTCAATAAAACAAGCCACCACCCATTTCACCATAGAAATCATTTTATGATATGTCCCTTGTTGTATTTAACCTGTTCTGACCTCATTTTTTGAAGAAACTCATATAAAACAACTTAAGAAAATATTGCTGTGACATATACGTCACATCGGGCCTTAGCCTTAAAAAAGCCAGGAAAAATATCATGTGACGCATATGTCACAATATGAAAAATGGCAAAGAACTGTTCAATTAAATTAGCTGATTTGGGTATTTTTAATTAATATACTCTATGTTGTTCAATTTAAAACATAATTAAAAAATGTTAACATAAAAATAATGTCAAATTCAATCAATATTTAATAAAATGATATATCAGTCCGGAAATTGAACCACAGATTTAGCAGAGACACTCTTCTCAGTAAATAAACAAGATTTTAGTATCCCATGTTGGTCCCATATTAATGTAATAATGCTTTTTTGCTGTGTTTTTTGTAACAAAATAGGATATAGTGTTCAGGATGTACTGAAGATCATCAGACGCGCAATAGATGTTGTATACAGAACAACAAATACAGCAGCAAACAGCAAAAGAAAAATGAGAGTTTACATAAGAAAATATTAGGAACCAAATAAGAAAAGTTAACACAATCAAACAGTCATGAACCAGGTTTGAGACAAGGGTTTTGGGCTGCTGTACTGATGGGAGAGATGGTTCCATGTGGTGCATTATGAGAGAATGACGTTTTACCCAGCTCATTTCTGACTAATGGAAAATGAAGCAAAAACCAGTTCTGTCAGTGGGTACCAATGTTTTGTGATTTCATTGTTAACAGAGATGATAAATAAGGAGACAATAAGTGTGACAGGGCTTTAAAAATGGATAAAAACCAATTCTGTTGTCCCCTTATTGTCAGAAATGACCAGCCGACATTTTGATAAAAGTGCAGTGAGGAGTATTATATGAATCATTGGAAATGAAATGTAAGGCAGAGGAGTAAACAGCATCCAATGGAATCAAAGTGGAACTAGCAGCTCTTCCATAGATGGCATCTCCATAGTCTAAAACAGAGAAAAAAATTGTGCCTCCATTTTTTTTCCTGTGGTGAGTCAGGAAACGGTGCTTATTTCTGTATAGAAAGCCACGTATTGGTCTTAGTTTAGCAATGAGGGTGGTGATATGATGCTTAAAATTAAGAAAACTGTCCATACAGATGCCAAGGTATTTATAGTTGGAAAGAAAATTGTGGTTACACAGCTTTTAAGGCTTCAGTAACTGGTTAAAACCTTCAATATGAGGCAATATTCGCATTTCTATAGTATTTGGCCTTTTTTGTCATGAAACTTGTCTTAAAAAGGTGTTAATAGTAACCAGCTAATTTTTAATTTTGATATATGTTATGGAAATGCAAATAAAAGGTCAAAATTGTGTTACAGAGCAAAAGAAAATAATAAGCCCATTCATTTTCAAGTGACAATTTAAGTTATCAAAAACGCCCAATGTGACATATATGTAACATTCCAGATCTCTGGCAATAGGTGGCGCTATTTCAAAAAAAACTTCAAAAATGTGTTCCATGCAATCCACTTGGTCTGTGTTTCACCCCACTTAATTTTCCTTCAAGTATAAATGGGTGTGGGTTCTTATGGGTTAAAGTCTCTTCTTATTAGAACTACAGTAGTGAAACTGCATTTTGAGTGTCTTGTTAAATGTTGCTTTCATTGTCCCCTCCTGTAGTGCACAGTTGGATGTGCAATGTTGGTGCTGGTGCCTTGTTTGAAACACAGCTGGGCCAAGACAGGAGAGTTACATTGTGCTTAGCAACAGCGACCGATCAGTGGTGCACCAGTCAACCAGCCCGGACCACCACAGCAGCCCTGGTTATGACCGTTTGGCTTTGCCACATACCAGGCCAAGAAGCTTGAGCACACCCAATGAGAAATGTTCTAAGTTCTTCAGCCAACTGACTTTTATCCCCTATGGCTCCACCTTTTTAGAGATCATTTTAGCCTGTATTTATAATAGTATAGCATGACGCCCTGTTGTCCTTTGCCCGTCTTTCCCACTGATTGGTCAATTTTAAAACAGAACCACTATGCATGTGCCCTCACAGGATCCACGTGATCATTATCTGTGATTTTTGGGTCATCTTGAATTTTCTTCTCCTCAGAGTGTATTAAAAAAAAGAAGTTTGCATAAAGGCGTAAAGAGTGGAGAAGTCACTCCTCTGCCACCACTGGAATATTAAACTCAGCTCAGCTGAAATATCAATATCATTCAGAAATAATGATGAAACATAATAGTGTGCAGAGGCAGTTTGTCACCTGTGATGAATCCTGATTAATGACCTTAATATTATCTTCCTTGCTGCCTTGTGCCAGCTGATGTCAGACTCAGTTAAGATACAGACACTTGGCTGTTCAGCGTCATTGCGATTAACTGACGCCGACGCAAATCTCACGAGACTTGGACGGACCAGGAAGAGGAGCTTCCGCTGCAAATGTGGGTGCACATCCGTTAACTTCTCTGTATTCTGCGTTGTGTTCTTGGTGTAGAAGTGTGATAGACGAGGGACTCAGGTCTTGACATCCACTGGTTGTTTATTTAACAGGACTATGGTCAGATGAAGCAAACCCTGAAACTCAGAGAAGGCATGGATAACTCTGAAACTTCTCCCAGCCCTTAGTCGACATGAGGGTGAGTAAATATGTGACCAATGTTGTTTGGTTTGGACTTGCCCTGAGTGAGGATCGATCCCACGACCTCCTGCACCGGAGGCGACGATGCTAACCGCTTCGCCAATAGTTTGACAATCACTTCGCAGGTTGGTTAGCACGTCTTTTATGGGTGAGTGAGTTTACTTCAGGTACCGCTACCGCCACAACCCGTCACTTCACCTTACTGGTCCCTCATGACTGTGGCACACCCGCGGACCTCAGTTACAAATAGATAATGAGTGAAATTTCATTTTGGAGTGAACTATTCTTTTAAATCCCTTCGCTACAGACCCACACCTGCTACACTGCAACAGCTCAACGGAGGAGCATCAAGAACTATATTCATTGTAAATACACACCCATTACTGTTTCCTTCATTGTAGGATACATACGATGATCCTTCCAGATATAGGCTACTGTAGTCATTCAGAAATGTAAAGTATTCATACTCATAAAGTATTGATTTCATGTTTTAATATTAACATTTTTTTCACTTGATTCAAATCATGGGCCTTTTCTTATACGTTTCATTCACTATTAAACAAATACATACTGTGAGGCCTTTACGGTGCCAATTCAGGCAGATAAGAGGAACCCTGATGCTTCACTTACACATCTAGCACGCATGATCTGATATACAGCCCAGGAGCGCTGTTAGGGTTAGGTTTAGGTTTAGCGTTACTCCTGGGCTGTTGTTTACTTGGTGACACATTCTCTGCTCGCCAATCATATGTAGTGTGTCTATGGAGACTGTTAAGCCTCGCCCACTTTTTACTCTGCTTTCTGCCACTGCTACAAAGCACTATTCATCATCACTACTCGTGCTCATGTACATCATATTATTTAGTGAACACAGCCTGCACCCATTAGCTCTGTGTGTGAGGATACAGCGATGCCACTTGAGATTGTATTCAGTATTTCAGGTGTGAGGTGTGGTTAATGTTGTGCTTTGGCGAATTTATTTTCCAAATCACTAAGCTCTGTGGCAAGTGTAATCTGCCTCTGGTTATTTCCTTTCTGCCCATAACACACACTCAGTCAATCAAGTTCATATTTTTTTACCTATAGATATTAACACCCTCCCATGCACACCTTCAATATCACACACACATACCACACACATACACACACTTCAGCTCACACACCACTATACCTTAAGGATTCATTGACAGGCTCTGCTGCCACTTTCAGCTGGCACCAACAGAGCAGTTGTGTAACAGGGGTAGGTCTGCCAAGTCAGTGATGCGACATGGGGTCACATGTGAGCATCATCTGGAGTCAGAGAGTCAGACGTAGCAAGATTGAAAGGTTTCCAACCAGGTTTGATGTGAGATACTATGAAAAATGTTCAGTATGTGTCTCAGTGAGTGATTTTTTTGAGCAGCTGAAGGTAAGACACAGTAAATTATGTGACAACTTCCTGTCAACATCTTGTTGACAAATTCACCTCAAACCTCTCCCTTCATGCACTGAGTTCCTGGGTCACAGGTGGTTGTGGGTGAAGAGATGAGGCAGTCCAAACAGACAAATTGTATATTTTTTTGTGTCATCTTGGGGTCACTTTTCACAATGTTACATCATTTGGACAAATATAACAAGTATGTCACTCTAAGCATCAAAAAAGAGAATAAGATGATGACTACAATAATATCAAAGTGTTTACAATAAAAGCTTCATGTCGTCTGAAAATAATGTAACCTTTTTACCTATTTTACACTTCCCACAAGTGGCATTTGTTGATACAGAATAACAAAGTAACATTTGACAAACAACATCTCAAACAAAAACAAACATGTTTCAGGTAACTCATGGATAACTTTGACACTGAATTGGTCATAAAATGATGTCAGCTTTATACTGTAAAGATTCACAGTGGAGATTATTGTGTTAGATCATGTGTTTCAATATTCAGGCTCCATACAAGTCAATGCAGGGAAACAGGGAAACGGTGAAATAATAAAAGCAATGAAGAAAACAAGAACACAATGAATGTTCAAAATGTGAGAAAAGATGGATATACATGAGAATGCAATATGATGGATGTTATTCAAGGAAATAAAACAATAATTGAATGAAAAGACCACAAATCAAGACGAAAGCAAAAAAGATAGACAAAGGGAAAGGATATTAAATCTGGAACACTATTTAAAGGTGAGTTATAGAAAGATTATTGAAAGATAATTGAGCAAATGCGACACAGTAATGGCAATCAGAGATATGGTTGGAAGGTAAAGAAATTCTTTGATGAATGTTTGCCTCAGAAAAGGGAGAAAAAAAAGACAGCAAAGAATGAACTTGTCGAAACAGCCTCGGGGAAGGGATCACCATTACAATCTAGCTGAGCCCTTCAGATACCCAAAAGACTCCACACACAGGCAAATAACTCCACAGAAGATCAGTAGCATAAATGCATCTCTAACATTCAGGCTTTGATGCTGTTTATCCAAACTTGTGCTGAGGTGCTCAGCTCCTCTGGCTCAGCACCAGGCCTGCAGTGTACATGGCTCTATGCCATTGGTTACAATAAAGGTGTTTATCACAATGAAGCTGTTCTCAAATCACAAGTGTGTTTTCATCTTCATGTGTGCCATCACTAACCGGTGACTGTCGCCTAGCAACAACAACAATTTGCTGTTGTGTGATGTCTTGAGGTCATTTGCATTATTTATGGGGCCTTGATTTCATTTGCATTAAAGCAGGAATTCCCAAAATATTATAATATACTTTTGTCACGGAAAGTCATAATGAACGACTGATATTCCAAACCCTAAGAGAACAAACTGGATTAAATTGATAAAAAAAGTACATCATATTATATCAAGTTACATGCAGCTAATAGGATGTCAGACCTCAGGCTTTTAGAAGACACGCACATAATTTGGTGACTGTCCCGTTTACTCGTCACACATGTCTGATAAACAACGGATATTATTGCTTCACCTGCAACAGTGTGTCTATGTCAAAAATAGAGTAGCAAAAGGCAAAAAGCGTTTTCATGGCAACTGCTGTGCCTACTGAGAAAATGCCCATATGTTGAGACATGTACAAGTGTGAGTTTGGTGTGCATTTTACTAAACGTCAACGTGAAAATATGTTGTTTAGTGCCCAGGAAGTTAGCGCATCGAGTAGCCAAACTGTTAATTCTGTTCTATGTTTATCTGTGTCATTTTATTGTGAACCTTTGTGCGTACTGGGACACGTATGTATGATATTGTGAGCCCTGTCAAAGCTGTACATATAACTGAATTTGTCCCAGAGCATTTGTTATGTGGAGTAGAGATGATTAATGATCTGTGACACAAACACAAACTCTTGGAAACAAAGACAGAGTGAGACAGATGAAGACAGATAGAGGCAAAGGGAGACGCTCAAGTTAAATACCGCCATATCAACATCACGGATAATAGCACTCTAAAGGCCCTTCTTTTTCACCACATCCACCTCCTTAAAGTGATTGTCAGACTACAATTTGAATAAAAGTGAAATACAGGGAGAGATATTGGTGAGAAGAAAGAGTAGACCGATAAGTAATCATGTTAACTCTGAATTCCACAACTTTGAATAAATCTTTACTTCACAATCCAGCAGCTTCCACTCTGTCTTATCCCATTGTCTTCCTAGTTCAAAGATCAGTTGGCTTCCAGTCATCACTTAAGTTAACAAATTCCAGGAATTTGTCCTTCAAATTAAGTTCCATCATGTTTTTCACTGATGTCTTGAATCCAAAGAACTTGGTTACTTGTTCTATTGAGTTGTTTGACCTGGAAGAAATTTTCTTTAAAAAAAAACACACACAAAAAACTCTACTACAGTACCTTAGTGTGGATGTGTGACAGCCATGGTAACATAGCATCAGAAAAAGCAATGACAGATGCACTCACCTGCTGATCATTTACAATAAGATATCTTGTCATGTTGAGCCAAAACAGTGAACATGACATGGGTTAATCACCTCATTTGGGGTCTTGTTTTGATGTATCAGCATCTACAGTACCTCCTGATAAGAGCCTGAGAGCCTGCATTTCCCCTCAGGATTAGATCGTCTCTTTTGTATAGTAAAATATTGTAACACCGTAAAACAGGGCACATTGTACTAAACGGCTGAATAGTTAAAACAGGGAGGTGATGTAAAGCCACTGAAATTGGAAGGAAACAACATTTGGAAAGTATGCTAATTGTCAGTGTCATGATGTTATGGAAAATACGGGGAGAATACCATGTTTCATCTCTTTACCCCTCACCCTCTGTACATACAGCTCTGTATCTTTTTTTTTTCATAAGAGGAAGCTTTTTCCATCTTAAGATGTTATCACCCTAACCCCATCCTGGCCGCTTTATCTTATGCTATCTTAACCTCAGTCACAACCTCTCAGCTAACAACAAAGTAAGCAGCCGCTGACAAGATCCTGGTAACTGAACTGTCCTGGCTTGTCTGGTGAAGAAGAGCAGAAATAGATGCAGAACAATATACACTACAGTAGCTATTTTACCTTTCAACCTACTGTACGCTCTGAATTATACAAAGGAAAATGGAAAGAAAAAAAATGGCACGAGGTAAGTATTTATTCATGAATATCTGGCACCTGCATACCTTTAATGTTGAGTAGTGAGCTCAGGCTTATCGTGGGGTTATCAAGTGGGCACCTCCCATCACAGATGTTTCACTGATTCAGACCCCCAAACACCTCCAGAAGGCTCTACTGTGACCTCTGGTGTCCTAAAGAGAATTATTATGTGTTGTAATGTATTCCATCTGACAACTGCCGCAGTGTCTGTGCTCTCTCACAATTTTTCCATTATCCTTTAATTACCATACCTGCTAAAGGGGATCCATTTAATTTTCGATTTCTCTGGATCTGATCTGTTATTAAACCCTTGAATAATAGCGCACTCCCCTTCATTATTACTTGTCAGACCCTGGGAATACAGTATGTACTGGGAATTGTTAGTGAAGGTTGAAGGAAAGAGTTATTTCAAGAGATTAACAATCCACCTTTATGATTCAACAGATTTGTTATTGACAGATATTCTGTTGAAATGCACTTCACTATTAAATCTGATCGGAGGTGAAAATCGGCTTGACAGCAGAACTTAGTCTTGACTAATTAAATTCAAAGTCTGAATATACCCATGAATATATTTGTATATTCACTATAAAATAAAATTAGTTAGGTATTTGTAGCCTTACAATTTTTATTTTATATACATATAGCGAGGGTCTTGCTTTAGAGAGAGTGTTGCCATCTTGCGCCACCATGTTTGTACGGCAGCCTGGTTTCGCATTCATAAATAAACCAATGAAGAAGAAGGAGTAGGAAACAGCAGACATCCTAAAGTGGTTTACATTTTCACCTCATCGCTCATCGTCTTCAAATACTCCCAGTCGTCTCAGTCATGGTAAACACGTTTCTTTGGGAGGGGCGAGTGCGAGTGAGCAAGTAAGCACTGCAATCAACAGTCTGAATGCTAGATATCTATCTTTTTCCCCCATTTTACACATTGGACCTTTAACACTGTAATGTTTACCAGACATTTAGTCCCGCTCAACCCTAGAGTCTCTGTATTTTATGTCAAAATGGTGATTGCATGATATATTTGCAAGATGTTGTAGATCAGCTACTTAAAAACCTACAGCTAACAAAAATGTCAATGTCAGATGGCATCAGCATTTTTGCGTCAAAATGACGTGGCATCCAACCTTTGAATTTTTTAATTTTAGCCACTCAATGTCACAACCTTGTTTCAACCAAATGTCATTGTCTAACAATGTTGGTGGACAGCTGTGTGCCTGCTGGGATGTTGCGAATAACAAATGAGCCACAAAGAAATATTGCTTTTGTAACCTTCAAAGTATTCAAAGTAGCCTTCAAAGAACTGTGACATAATTCTAGACTGTGCAGCTGCGTCCAGGATTAGCATGCAAGCAGATATTTGATGATGACATAAAGTACTGGACAAAGTTTGACTTAATGGCTGCACTATGGTCAGAGCATAATCGATATTGCTGAAGTTCTTGAGGTTGAGGGGGTGATCTATGCCAAATTTCATGCAATTCTGTAAAAAGAGTTTTCTCAGACTGTTTTATGGCAACCTGTTTAGGACTGACATGGGTATTTTAATATTTTACAAAAAGGAAGCCATGAGAAAGAAAGAAATGATGCTGACCTAAACACTTCATGTCACATAAGCACTTAAACAGAAACCTGGCTTTATCTGTTGAGCTTATTTGCTCTCCTAATGGTACCCTTATCCCCTGAAGGTGATGTTCTTTAGTTGTGACAAGGTAGTGTTATTATTGGAGGTGATGCACCTCACCAAGGTTAAGTCAGATCTTATCACAGCAATGGTGCGAGAGGAGTGCTGTTTCGTAGGCAGTTGCATAGGTGGAGTGATGATGTACTGATGAGCTGCAGTTCATCTCTCTGACTCACTGTCTGCCTTTTCCCCCCATTGGTGGTCCTGTATGAATTTATAAAGCTTTTGTGCATAATGTTAAACTAGGTCAGGGTGGCTCCTGTATTGTTCAGCGGAGCATGGCACAACAATTGCCTGGGTTAAAAGTTTCATTTTGAGCGTTTGCAGTGGAGGTGATGCGAGGCAATTTGAATTTGAAGCACCAATGCAATGCAATTGTTAATTATGTAAAATATATTTTGGAATTCATTATTATTGTAATTATTGAAAGGAGGTATAACCACATGACAATTGGTAATTAGTTCGACAAAAAGAAACTATAAAATTCTGAGTAGATGACAATGAACAGAGAAAGTGAGAAACACTATTCCCTCTCAATATCTATTTCCACACTGAAACTATCCTCTCTAACTGAATATGTGTGAATGTGTTTGTGCATACATTCAGTGTGTGTGCATTCAGTGAATGTGTGTGTGTGTGTGTGTGCGCACTCAAAAATCTATTTCTGTCCATGAGTGACTGTGACAGAGAGACTGGTACTAACATGTAGAGAAAAATATAACCAGAGAATCTTAACAGCATTTTTGAAAGTCATGCCTAACGGGCAGACACGACCCAATGCAACAACCAGCCGCAGTGGGTGCAGATGCCCAGGTAAAAAAGTAATATACTTTAATGTACTAAAAATGTACTTAATTTTCTGAAAGTACATTTTTAGCACATTTTGACTTTGTGTGTTAAAATAAAGTAAACCAAAAATATATTATAAATGTATTAATTAAAAATATATTATTTCCTCAGTAGTACTTCAGTGTACTTAGATAAAGTACACTATTTAGTACTAATACTTAATTTCATATTAAGTATATTCATATAAAATATACTACCACTAACATATTTATAAGTGTTTGAATAGTATATTTATTTATTATGTACTTCGAATGTGTTAAATATAAGTTTAATGTCAGTGTATTTGCATCTACTTTTATGAAGTGCACTTTTAGCAACCTTTCAATAAGTTCACTTTTATAACACTTTTTTTCATATCATAGTTAGCACAGCGGTGTTAAAGTGCACTTAAAACAAGTATATTAGTAATTGAATACTACTTCAGTGGTAAATTAGTGTATTCTTCATAAGTACACTATTAGTGCACTTTCGCAACCTTTCAATAAGTTCACTTTTATAACACTTTTTTCATATCATTGTTAGCACAGCAGCGTTTAAGTGCACTTAAAATAAGTATATTAATAATTGAATACTACTTCAGTGGTAAATTAGTGTATTCTTCATAAGTACACTAATATACCAGAACAAATCTATCATTTATTTTAGTGCGCTAAGATCAGTTTAAAAGAATGTACAATAACAATTCATGCTCTGGACATAACATTACTGATACGTGCGCATGCGTGCATTGACATTACCATGGTGGCCGAGAGGGACCGTACATTACGGTGTACCCTCTGGGTGTACCATGCGGTGTACACAGACTTTTTTTTAATTTTTATTATTTAATTACTTTTTTAATTTTTTATTTTTGCAAGAACGTAGAATCTGCGTCTGACAGACAGTTTCCAACGTCAAAATTGAAAATTTGCATGTGGTGGACATTTTTCAAATTGACCCTGAAGTACTCCTGGCGCTGTGCTGCCGCTGATTGGTTCCCCCGAATGCAACCTGCTTGAATCAGAGACGTTGCTTGAATGCAGAGCGATGAATGTAGATGCTGAGGGAAGCGTTGTCGCAGTTCAGTTATGGCGCAGTTCGCGTTCGGGATGTTTTATTTTAGGGACAACACAATCACTTCGACACCGCAGGACAGACAGCAGCTCGTTCAGGTAGTAAAACGGCCGGACCTTTCCAGTGAAGACGGATGAAGACAAGTCTGCTGGGGCACCAGGAAAGCACCTAAAAACAAGGTCACCGCAAAACTGCTCCACTCGGAGGTTTGTATTGCTCATGCATGGTGTGAAATATCTTTTGAATAAATATTCTTTCTACTAATGACTAGGCAAACTTCTCATTCACAAGCTGCATTAGCTAACTAGCTAGCTAGCTAGCTAGCTGTTAGCAGCAGACTGATTTTGTGTGTACATTTGTGAGCGTGCTGTGTGTGTGGACAATGTTTAGCAAGGAAGCGAGGCTGGTGTGTGTATAGGTCACAGTGGTTTTTTTAGGTGCTGTGGCTACAAGAAAATCTCATATTGTCTCCGTACAAAGACAACAAAGACCATTTAAATGTGAAAACAGCGGAGACTTATTCAAGATTTGGATTTTGGCAACACTGAAATATGACAGGAATTAATTAATTAATGGCCACATTAAGTGAAATTATTAACTTTACCAATTATCATCTGATTGTCTGTCCTGCTGCCAGCGCACTACTTCTTTCAATGGTGACTGACTGCAAAGAAAATAAAATATAGGCTAGGCTATAATATATAATGAGCTCCTGACGCTCAGCTCAGACAACTCTCGGCAGAGAGTGCCTGACTGGTGAGTCAGAGAGAAAGTCAACAGCAGCGGATCAGCTGATTTCTCCCTCCTACAAACACTACGTTCTGATCCAGATCCACTGGACTTTCAAAGCAGAACTCAAGCAGCTGAAAATGAGTTAAATAGTGAAACAGCGGCGCTTGTATAGCCAATTTTATGATTAAACTAAGTTACCATGGTGATCTAGCCGGGTTAAAAGAGAACCACTTTTGTAGTACAGGAGAGTAGTACTGGCTTTAGACTCAACATACCTCGCTAACCCACTAAACTGGCTTCACAGTACAGGCCTCTGGTGAGTCATACTAACAGCATTGTTGACGTTTTCATTTATGCAGGACCTCGGCCAAGGGGAAAGTGAAGAGGAGAGTCTCCTGTTGGATCAGCCCAGATCCAGTGTTGACATGCAATAGGAAGTGATGGATGCTCTGAAAGGTATTTATACAAAGAAGAATTGCTTATGTTTTTTATGTCAGTAATTGTATCGATCTCTCATATATCTGTGACTTGTGTTTTTTTTTTTCCTTAATGCAGAAATACCAGCCTTAGTCAAGTGGGTCAGAGATCTTATTACAACCATGAAGAGAATGCCACCTGTCATGGACACTGACAGTACAAGTTCTGGTTCTTCCAGTCCAGCTCCAGAAATGGTATGTTTTGCCTTTATACACGTTTTGTAAATACCGCCTTTTACAGGAAACATTTCATCCAAAATTGTTGTAAACTACATGACTGTTAGCAGTTTTGTCTCTGTAGTCTCGACCCACATTCTGCACATACTCTATTTGATAGAAACTGTTTTTTCCATTTCAGCTTGCAGTTGAAATGCAGAAATTATACTTTAATTCATTGAAGACCACTTTCTACACATTCTTTCACTTTCATACATTCCAGCAACATATTCCTGATACCATTTCTAATCATTGACTAACTCTATTTCCTGGACACAGATTTCCCTGGGCAACATGGGGGTGCAGGTCAGCAAAATGTGTTTCCGAAGACTAAACCGAACAAGAATGTCCCTGTTCACACAGGACTTAGCCGTGCTCATCTTTGGGCGGGATGTTTTGGCATCCTCGACTCTCACAGGAAAACCAGGGCCTACTGGAACAGCGAAAGAGCAGCTAAATCCGGAAAAGCTGAGTGCCCTTGTTGGTAAGTATTGGTTAAGTCTATTTTTTCTTATTATCATTTTGTTTTTATGCCTCTACCTTGCCCTGACCATTGCCAAAAGCAACATGTTTCAGATTGCCCTCATGTCTGTATGCCCCCTTCTTGCTAATGTGATAACTCTGGAAAAGCATGATTTGTAACACCATTTTATTTGTCCTTTTCTATTTTACAGATACAGTTATTGCTGAATTTCCAGGAACAAGTGTGTCTGATGGTTCGGAGAAAATGCAACAATGAGAATTTTGTGAGCAAAAAGAAACAGTAAGCAGTAACATCAGTAACTGTTTGTAATCATTTTTGTTTGTTTTTTGGTGGACATACATTTTGAATTTAAACAAACTGTGTCAATGTTTCTTTTGTAAAAGTTTCAATAATTTTCATCCCTGTCATTACTAGCTTCTCTGCGGTGCACAGCTAGCAGGGTAGTGCTAGCACAGCTATTGTTTTATTTTTTTTCTTTCCTTTTATTAGTTTAGTTAAGGAGTATGACTAAAAAAGATCTCTGGGGTCAGATGATCAAAATTTGAATAAAAATGTTACAATGAAGAGAAACAGTTTGAAAATGTTATTAAAGATGTACTTAAATGTACTTTATTATGCATATTTTTGTGCATGTTAAAAATAAACTTTTTTTCTCCTCAAGTATGTTCTAATTATTCTTTATGTTTACTTAAAAGTAATTTGAAATTAATTATAAAAAATATATTTTCTGTGTACTATTGAAGTGTATTTTAATGAAATACATCTAGTATACTTTCTGCACACATAATTAGTGTACTCACAGTATATTATTTTCGATGTGCTAACAATGTACTTAGTATACTAATGATATATCATGAGTGCTACTTTAGACACACTGAAGTACAACTTAGTGTACTTATCAGTACTATTTTGAGACACCATTAAGATGAACTATAATATACTTAAGTACAACTTTTTAATTTTTATTTAATTTTGTAAATATATTTAAAATACAATGTCAACACATTAAGATTAAATTAGAAATATATTTCCAGTATATTCTAAATGTATTAATAGTAATCTGAAAAGTGGATTAAAGTATACTGTAAGTCGAACTAAAGAACATTATAAATAAGTACAGTATTAGTACAGAAAAGTGTACTTAAGTATATTTAAGTTGATCTTAATGGTGTCTCAAAATAGTACAGTCAAGTACACTAAGTTGTATTTTAGTATATCTTAAGTATCAATAATGTAATATCATTAGTATACTAAGTACGTTTTTAGTACTCGAAAATAACACACTTTGAGTACAATAATTTTGTGCTTATGAAATACACTAAGTGTGCTTAAATTTAGTATGTTAAAGTATATTTTTTTTCTGCCTGGGTGATCATTTACGCTATCCTTTGCTTATTCATGCATTAGCAATCCAAACAAACCCACCTAGAACTATTTTAACCATGGCTTTGCTCCAAATTATCCCCTTAACCGCTATGACGACAAGCCAGCCTCGCAAAGATCCATGTATTTGCAGAGATATCATCTTGCTGTTCATCTTTTTTATCATTATTTTTCAGAGGGATCTTCACACCTTCGCCCACCTGAATGTCCTGTCAGGCTGTTGCTATAGATATCTACGCAGAGCGCAGCGAGGGGGAGAAGGCACCAACAGAGAAAAAGTGAGAAGAAGAAGCAAATGAGGAGGAGATGCAGCAGAAGAAGAGACCTATAGTCAGGAAGCAGAGGGAGCTCGGTGAGAGTAAAACAGTTTTAGTGTTTATCAAAAGTGAGAGAATGTGTGAGTGAGGTGGAAAGAGGGAGCGATGACGGGGGAAGAGCAAGAGAATGAGCCCTCTACCTGTCAGTGCATCAAAGCCTGGACGTGTCATATGCTCACCAGCTCACACACCCACTCATCCTCTCAATGCCTCATCCTAATGAGCCAAGTGCCTCTGAATGGTTCCTGTATACAACCAGCACCCTCACACAGCCATTATAAGTCTGTGTTATAGACAATTTATCGCCTTGTACAGCAGCTCTTCTTCTTCCATTCACTGTTGTCATGACATGCACTCATACTGAGTTCACTCACACTGACATGTTACTAATTCACAGACTCTCTCGCTCCGCAGATAGCGGTAAAATCCTTAGTTATTCCACAGCATATGGTAGATGGTTTCCATCCATTGCACCTCACAGTAAAACTTGAATGGGTGTAGCTTTGATAGAAGTACATACACCAACCTTGTTAAGACAAATCAACAGAGAAAAACATCTCTGAGGAATTTCTTTTTTCACTGTTGTTATTGATCTCATTGAACTGTTTGTTCAAACACGTCACTACACCATTTATAAGTGGCGTGTGTTGAATGTGCTGAATGAAGAAGGTATCAACTTTTTTTCACACAAATGTTTTTTTTCGATCCCTCTCTTTCTCACAGGTCTTGCAATGTAAACAACATAGGCTACTATTACACATTTTGTACAATTGTACTTTTTACACTTTTCAACAATTAATTTACTGCAAACTGTGAATTAATGATGTTATTAATGTTACCATTAGAATTATCACTGATCAGACCAGCAGCTGTTAAGTTTAACTATGTTTGGCTCATTGTTTCAGAAAATGAAGTTTTGTCCTGGTTATTATCCACAAGGCAGGTCTACCGGAGATTTGACTACTGTGGTTCACAAATGTGGTTGTGGTATCACAATTCAGTAAAATATTCTTTAAATTGGACCAATTTTATCTGAAGAAAATGTGTCAATTTGAGCAAGTTCTGGCAAACACTGGAGGAATTGCCTGGATCACAGATACCTGAAGAGACTGACTGTAGTCATTTTCAGAGGCTTATTTCTAAATAATGGTGCTTAGTGCTGACCTATAGGCTTTGAATTCCAAAATAGAAAAAAAGTCGGTGTTGATTTGAAGGAGTGATTGCATGTAGGAGCGCCTACATGTTGCAGAGTTATTACTTCTGGTGTGATTTTAGAGTCTGAGTCGTTCTCTTCTTGCTAAATGTCAAAAATATCAAAACCCCCTGTGACCCTGGTATGCATTCATGTGATGTTCTGCTCATTGAACTACATAGGCTGAAGATCTGTTTTAACTGTTGAGACTGTTGACTGTGTGGATAAGGGCACACTCATTGCCATGGTAACAAACAAAAGAATCTCTTCTCAAAAGCCATATCTACATCACTGTTTTTATCTCTGTTTTATATTTTTAACAAGAGCATAATAGAAATCACCCCACTGTAGAGCCAACACATCAATACACACACAGGCATGTTCACACAGGCTCTCTCTCTCTCTCTCTCTCTCTCTCACACACACACACACACATGTTCAATGTACTTCAACCAGAAGCATTTGTGGTGTGACCTCAGTTTGTCTTTCACTCTGGTGTCCAACTCATCCCAAACCATCTCAATTAGGTTAAGGTTTGGGAGGCCAGCTCATCTGCTGTACTGTGTCTTCTCGTCTTCTCTCTCTTTATCGGCTAAATAAGGCTTACATGGCCTGGTGGTGTGTTTGGGGGTTATTTTGCTGTTGAAAAACAAATGATGGTCCCACTAAGAGCAAACCAGATGGGATAGCATGTCACTGCAGAATGCTGTGATAGTGATGCTGGTTAAATGTGCCTTCAGTGTTGAATAAATCACCAACAGTGTCACCATCACACCTCCTCCTCCATGCTTCATGGTGGGAACCACACATGCAGATACCATCCGTTCCCTTTTTCTGTGTCTCACAAAGACACACTGGTTGGAACCTCAAATCTGAAATTTGGAGTCATAAAACAAAGCACTGATTTACTGTTATACTGGTTTGATGTCAGTTTTTGGCATTTCTCTTCATTCACTTCTCATTGAACTCTCTCTATTGTGGTTTTCTTTGCAGCAGTATATGACTGTGAAGGCCTGATCAAGCGTCTCCTTCAAACAGTTGATGTCGAGATGTGTCTGCTATTTGAAGCTACTCGTGTAGGCTATAATCTGAGGTGCTGTTAATTGGTGATCTCTGGGGCTGGTACATTTCATGAATGCATCCTCTGCAGTGGAGTCTTGTTCTTATTTTCCTGTGATGGTCATTGTAGTATTTCATCAGGCATTAATATAAAAGTTATTATCATTGGCTTATTACGGGGATAGGCTTAACTATGAGAAAAATAAATTAATGTCGAAAGATTTTTCTCATTTGTTAATTTAATTTACCCATATTTTATTACAAAACATTAAAATTATTCATATTGTTATGCTGTTATCTGACAAGGTCATTTACCACAAAATCACAAGTGTCTGATCCATGAGTCGACCAATAATGTTCTGGTTCAATGACAATTTGTTTTTAAACACTCATGTTCATCATGCTGTTCACATTTTGACATCATGATACCAAGACGACACCAAACAATCCATCAAGAGTCCCTAGCCATTGTGAGGCTTCAAATGGGATGTTCTCAGAGGGAAGTGTCCAGTGAGCAGAGAAACAGGACAACATGACAACTTATTGAGACACTGACATTTTTTGTTGTGGTATACCCACCACTGTTGTAAGCTTTTGTTTCAATCCATTGTTTGATATAAAGAAATTATCATTTCATACTTCTATGCCCTTATTTCATGACATAGGCCTAATCAATGCTGCAGCTTTTCACATTTTCCATGAATTTCACCCAAAAGTTGAAAATCCCAAATTTCTTGTGAGTATTGTATATACTAGGTCATTATAAAAATCCCAAATGGTCAGTAATTGAAAGGCTGTGAATCAAAATAATGTTGTTTTTTTCAATCAAGCCATATTTTCCACATTTCAGCTTATGCTACAACCTGCTCTCTCCTCTCTCAACGGCACTCTTGTTTACATCATCTCTGTTGCATCAAAGGTTCACAGTAATGATGGATGCCTCTTGTAAATCCTTTAAACAATGTGGCCATTCTCGTTAAGCAAACTGTCAATTATTGGCTCATGATTATTCTGTATTCCGCAAGTTTTCTTTAAAAAAATCAGCAGTGTTATCCCTGACTGTGCAGTGCAATGTTCTCCAAACTTCTAATGATCTTAACAGCAGTGAGCCTATGTCTTTGAATGTCTATAAAACAGACACTCTTATTAGCTTCTCTAGAATTTGACATGCTTATACAGGTATTAATGCAAACTATGAACGCTCTTATATTTTAATACAGAGGGAAAGAAGCTGAGGCAGAATATAGAACAGTCTTTGTTTGATCACACAAGCAAGAAGAGTGTGACATACAGTAGGCAGGTAACGCATGTCATAAAGTGTGCTGAATAAGTTTGATTCATTCATACAAACTGCTCGTGAATTATGCTATTTACATATTTGTGAGATAGTTCACCTTTAGTTAATGTGAGTGGCTAATTAAGCTCCATCTAGACAGCTGGAAAGTGCACATACAGTCAGCCACTAATTCTGCCTTTGTAAGTAACCTGCTATCATCACCAAGCTGCACAGACGACTGGAAACCCCTGTGTAATGGTCACATTTCCTGCTAACTAACTCTCAGATTTTACATTACAGAATAACAAAATGACCTGTTGTGTTTCTGTGAATACTATATTCCACGTACAACTTATTTACAAAATTAATCAAAACACTAATCACAGAGTATAACAAAGTGTATACAGTAATGTCTTGTGTGAGCCATGGCACTATAATATAAATGTAAACTCACCCACTTACATACTTAGGTAGGCTACTTACTGTACATACACACAGGTGCATGTTTATATTTACATTGTCAGTGGAAGCAAGAAGGTGTCCACCAGCCTCCCAGTGTGCATAAAACAATAAAAATGATAGGCCTAGAGGAGCACCCTAATTAATGAATATATCTGTCCCTGGTGTGGTATAGATAATACATTTATAAATAGTAGAAAGAAAGAAAAGGAAAAAAAAATATTTCCACAAGCTTGTGTCCAGATTTAAGAGTCTGATAGCAGACAGGATGAATGATCTGGAATAACGGTTAGTTTTCCGTGGTGGAGCTTTGAGACGACGCCCTGAGGGCATCAGTTTGTGCATTTCAGTCAGTGTAGTGTAGCTATATGGTTGTTTGTATAGGTAACTCTATGTTAATATAACAACAAAAAAGACAAAATAAAGAATAAAGAGACATTGATGAATAGTTCATTCTTTTTGCTTTTAGCAGTGTTTAATTCTAATGTTCCAGCTGCTGATGTTTTATTTAGCCATACTAAATGCATTACTAAACTAGAAGGTTTTATATATAACAATGTAATGTGAGTGTGTTGGTATGGTTATGATTGGACAAACCCATAGAATACAGTAGCTAGAATTGCATCCACTTCTTCACCTTTAGTAACGCTTGTTCAGCATATTATCAGGATTTAGTAACCTGAAATTGCCAGGGAATGTTTTTTCTGACTTTTCTTCATGCTATTGGACTTTGTTTGCCAGTGATTAGTGCAAGGTGACAGAGCACCACTTCTTCTCTAATTAAACCACTCATCTAGCTGGTCTGATTGTCGTGTGTTTCCCACACACTGGCGAACATGTAAGGAAAAGGGGAAAAGGAGTTTGCAAGAAGCAAGGTCAGCTACATTGGGTGAGGAGGGAGGAGAAGAAAAGGTGATTGATGGAATAGAAGTAGGTGATGGGAAAAGGAGAGGGAATGAAGTTGGAGGAGCAGAGAGAAGCTGTGAGAAAATCAAAGACAAGGCACAGTTACTCTTGTCTTCAAAGGTGAGTAGGTGGACCACTTGTCTTATCATTATTTAAAGGAGAGCTGAAAAAGAGCCAAACTAAAGCAAACACCAGGAACATGAGCTCTAACCATAGGCGCCATTTTATCGTGTCATCATGTTTATCTACATTTTTTAATATAATTTTATATACATAATATTAAATTCATAGCAGATTGGATTTCACCATGTGGCGCACAACTTGATAGCCCTGCCTTTACTGTGCTTTCAGATTGACAAGTTAATTGACTAAAGGCTCAATACAAATGAAAGAATCCTGCACCTCTCACAGTGAGATTAACTGAGAGAGCTTTATATTAGAGACCAATGGATTTCAGCAAGTTAATGATGTAACACTGAGGAAAAAAGGGCTACTAATGTTGAGACACACGACTACTAATACTTTTTTCGTTTCTAATTCATCCACCAACTGCTTTACTGATTGGTCTCACTTTTTAAATGCCACCACTAAAGGCATCTAAAGACATCCACAAAATCTGCACTGCAAAATGTGCAACTTTCCCTTAGCTTTCTTTCTTGCATAAAATGTGACAACTCGACTTTCACACAATGACAGTCATCTTGACATAATTGTAAATGCACTATCCTATAGCCTGCAACACTGACAGCACCACTAAAGGAATAGAATCCTAGATTTACTTCACTGTTGGCTTTTGGCTTGTGATGGCTGATGCCTCCATACTAACCTGAGCACACATAATCAAAGGAATGTCCAATTATGTGAAGTAAAGGCAAAGACAGGCAAAGGACAATAAAATTATCAGTCCAGGGGACTTAAATGCTTTTGTTCGGCTTAAAGGTCACACGTTGCCCTGTATAGCTCTGTGTGTAGAGAATGACTTTCAAGGTTAGCAGTCTGATCCCTACTGGGGCCACAAATGATGAAATCACTGGCTCTTGCAGGGTGCTTCCTGGTTCTTAATTTATGCACCCTCACCTCTTTGTTCCACCAGCCCATGGCACAGAAATCGATTGAGAGCTACCAATTTTATATAGACCATGGTTTTTTTTCTTTTCTTTTTTTTCTTCTTCTTTTTCTTTACAAAACAGGCTGAGATGTTTCATCAATCTCTCTCTTTGCTTCTTTTTTTGCTAGTGTGAATGTTATGTTTTGTGGATTTTGCATTCATCTGGTTTACAGTGTTATTAGGATTACACTACAGGATGTATTAAAAGGTCAATACGTCTGCATGCCCGTCGGTGTCCTGACCTGCTCGTAAGATCCTCTGAATTAGATATAGGAAAAGAATAGGCTAGTTTTTCTAATTTTGAACCTCAGTTTTTATTGCATATTTTCTTGAACCATGTTGTTTTTATCTACAGGCCTTGAAGTTACCATCTCAAGTGGCTGGACTTGCGATTTTCTTTTCTTTTTTTTAATTGCACAACTGATAAGCACCCACCCCCTCCTTCCAATCAGGAATCACCAAAACCTTTAAATAGACGTAAACGTGGATGGCGGTTGCATGATTTGGCAGTTTGAATGACAGACTGGCCATCCAACCAAAGTTGTCTCAGATTAATCTCATTGGTAGGCCAAATTTTGGCCCCTGTTCCTTACACAGATGACCAAATTTCATCATCGATGTACCAAATCACTCATGTCACCAATTACTGTCTAATACTTACCAATTATTTTTATAATTTTGCCCAAATTTTGCCAAAAGCCACATGGGACGGTACCTTTAATGAGGCAAAGATCTATCTAACTACGCTATCTTATTGTTAGTTCCTGCTGTTTTTAGGCCAGAGGCTGGGCTAGACAGTTTCAATCTTGGTTTTATCAAACCAGCAAATCTTTTATGTGCTTCATTGCAAACCCTGCCAAAAGTATGCCATACAGCCCACTGGCGAGACCTTATTTGGCCAGAGGCTTTGATCCCTCTTTCACAGGATTTACTTCATCTGGACTCCAATCAAGGTCTAGAGACATATCAAAGATGTTAAGAGAAATAGGAAGCAGCCAAATGTCTGGCCTGTATACTTATGTCAATGTGATTTTTGAAAAACCTTGCAAACATGTTCAAAGTGGATTGATGACAGATTTTTATAATACTCTAACATAAGAAAATTTATAACAAAACTGAAAAGCTCTGAACACTAACAAAAAAAAAAATCTATAAACCTCGCCCCTCAGATGATAACGTCATCCTTGGTAAGATTGTGTGATACTTTACAACCATTTGAGCATATGAAATACACCTTTAAATGTAACAAAGACGTCTTAATTAACAACAATTGGCAATATTTATTTGCGTGCATACAGTATGTAAATGTTCTCTGAGTCACATACAGTACGTGATCTCTGCACTTATACACATGAAAGTACATGGGAATGTTTGTGGTTTAGCCCTTCTACTACTGGCAAGTCAGTGACCTGTCCTTAACATGGGGTAATACAGCATGTACTGTAAAGTGAACTGCTCGATGGGAGGGGTGGTCTGATAGATGACAGTGAGGTATTGACCAAACAACCTGTGTTTTCCGGCGTCCGCCAACAGCCAATTCTTTGACACTTGACACAAACTGCTTCCCTTAAGAACCACTAAAGGAACAAGCCCATGCATTATGGGAAGCACGAATGGCCGGGCTCCAGCAATACACTACATTGCAGCTTGTCCCTGTGAGAGCATCTGTGGACCAATATATAGTGTAGGGGAAAGCGGCCCTGCCACTTAAAATATCTGATTAACTAAAACCTGCAGCTGAAGTTGATTGATTAAATGCAGTTTCATTCTTTCAGGGTTTTTTTTTTTTTAGCAAGGAGCAAAGTCAGAGTGCAGAAAATATCTTATACCTTGCTCACTCATTGTGAAGAATTCAAATGCATATCAGGAGACTTTAAATAGCCTCTGCCAAAATAGACTTATTTAGCGTCACTCACTGGCATTCATCTATTCATCTTCTAGTTGATAAACATTTAGATGTTATTTCAGATGTTCTCTGAGAAATAAAGTAGGCTGAAAACACATCTTCGGTGGTTATAACAATATGTTTGATAAGAAATCATCATAACAAAATCTTACATATATTTTGAAGTAGAACTAATTAACTTTTCAAAATTAAATAAAAAGAATTACATCTTCCATAACAAAGGGGAGACTTAATGAATTGTTTAAAAAACTTATTTGTTTGCAGTGTAGAATATGACATGCACAATGAACCACTAATACTATAGATATCATGCTTTATCTTTAAGATGCTGCACCGGGGAGGGGGAGGCTGCTTTCACTCACTGTGCAGCGTGCATTGGTCTGTTTCGTGCTACCTTACCTCCCCTCTTATCCCGGGTAAAGCAAGGCTGACGATTCTACTGGCCGACACCTTCAGCGAGGCGTGGGGATACGACATGACTTCATCACGTCAAGTGGAGCACTGCAAAAATCCTTAAAGACAAGTTGCCGGGCGTGTATACCGGCTTTTTTTCAAACAACTGCGGTTTGTCTCTACGGCTCAACAAACAAATGGCAGATTATTGCGACCATGTAATAAACATTTATTTTATAAAAAAAAAAAAATTTATTCTCTTGAGTTGAAACAATATTCAGCAAAATTAAGAGACTGCTGATTGAATTTATATTTATTGTATTTTTTGTCACTGTAAAACAACGTGCCATAAATGATAGGGGTGGGGGGGCAGGAGTATAGGGGGAAAGACGGAGAGAGCCGTGAGTTGTGGGGTGGCTGGAGAGGGAGGGCCGGACGCATGACATCATTCCCTCAGCTTCCCTGCGCGGACAGAGCTCTGGTTTCTCCAAGTGCGCACGGTAGCTGCTGCTGCTGCTGCTGCTGCTGAGGGAGCGACTCCTCCTGCCGTACACTCAGACGCGTCCTGAGCAACCTGCGCTCTTGGGGTGGATTTAAGAAAAGAAAAAAAAAACATTATTTAACCCGGTAGAGGAGCCCGTGAAGCGCTCCTAACTGGACCTGCAGCAGGGACGCACACATTGACCACAAACACGGGGATTATTGCTTCTTCTAATCATGAAGATGTGAGGGTTTTATAAGCTGTGAAGAAAGAGAAAGGAACTCCGAGGCTGACAAAAGGTAGGCATACTTCCCTGTCTCCCTTTTCCCTGACTCTACCTAGATACTTTTCTATCTCAGTTTCTGTCTCTCTCCCATTTTCTCCCACTATCAGCACATTTTTATCATGTTTTTTTTATTTTTTTTAATTCTTTTAAAATGTAAACGAGCCGTGCGCTAACCTGGCGTTTTCTAAGACCAGTGCAGAGACGCAGGCAAGTGTCCAAAGAGGAGCACCGTTTCGAAAAATACTGCAAAGAAGCTTGTTCGAGTGCCGCGGAGCTTTGCGATGGATGGATGAGAGATGCTCGATAGTCCCGTACTCAGCGGGAGATCGGACTCTGCCACCGCAAAGCTGCTGCCGGTGGTAGTGCTGGTGGCAGAGCATATATGGTGCCTGTGTATGAAGGATATCCATCATTCCGAATGACGGTGCTGGGCACGGCTTCCCTCCGTTTTTTTTTTACAGTACCTAATTCAACCCACTGAGAGTTAATTACAATCTTAATCTCCCAAATGAAAGAAACCTGGGTGGTTCTGCAGCAGAGGGACGAACGAACATTCTCATGGATGTTTCTTCATACACACTCTGTGCTGTACATCTTAACGCAGATATCTGAATCATCTTTTTTTCGGGCGGAGGTGTGTGTGAGTGTGTGTGTGTGTGTGTGTGTGTGTGAGTGAGAGAGGGAGAGAGAGAAAGAGAGAGAGACAGGGAGGGAGACAGATAGAGAGAGTAGTGTGTGTTTGTGTGCGTGCGTGCGTGCGTGCGTGCGTGCGTACGGGGGTGCTCCATCTAACAAGTGCACCTCCACAGGGGGGTGTTTCATTTACCAAGTCGACCATGAGATGCTTTGCGTTAGAATCCATTGATATGAACATGGCCGTAGATCATGACACGTTCACTTCCTCTTGCAGGCATCGATCGGAAATGCCATTTTCGATATTTCATCTCCCTCTCCTCCTCCCATCTCTCTCTCTCTCTCTCCCCCTCTCTCTCTCTCAACCGCTCTTTGATGTGATACTGAAGCCTATATCCCGGACTTTCTTTGGTGGAGAAGGAGGGAGTCCATACTGTAGCGCTGGTCCGTATAACACACCCCAGGACCGAGGTTGCCTTTGCGCATCATGTTGCCGGTGGAGTTGGGCTCATTTCAAGGTGCGCCACTCGAGCTTTCCTCAGTCCCGCCGAGGTGGAGCACATCACTGACACTGACTTTTTGTAAGTGCTGGTGATGCCCTTGTTGAATGCTGGAAACTCCCAACTTGAAATACATCCCCTCCCGCGTATGGAGACCCTGCTGTCACCGTGGATATTGGCCGATATTTCCGGTGTTCTTTTAAGTCTAATGAGAAATAATTGTCTCAATTTTAAACTTTCATAATTGGCCATTTTACTGCCTTCTCTTTTTTTTTTCATCCTCGGGATATTGGTTAGGAATTACGCACATATCTGCTGCCATATACAATCACTCGGACTGAAAACGATATGACATAATGATAAAGTTCTAAGATGTGGAAGAGCCCTGTGTTTATCCATCCTTTCTCTAAACCCACTGCAAACACTTTTACATCATTCAGATTCATTATATTAAAGCGTTGGATTAGATTTATATGTGATTAGGATACTGTGTGACAGCACCTTTTTATGCAAAGATTCGCGTTTAACGATATGCCTCACAATCTGATCTACATATTTTACCTAAGTTGTGCATTTTCCATCTTGTTCTGTCTCCTGTTTCGATCGCAATGAGCGCATCGCGCGTCTGCAAAGCTCATAAAAGCCAGAGGAGAGAACAATATCTCGCCAGCGCCCGGGTTGTTAAAGGAAAATGGCTTTATTCATTTTTCTCTGTACCCGTGGTAACTTAGTTATAGCTTTTTTATGGTGCCTGGAAATGTCTCACAGGCTTGCAGTGCAATGTAATGTAATCAAATTTATGATGTTGCTGTGTATTACAATTCTGTTATGTTCCATCACATCAGATATTTGGAGTGACCCCACCTCTCTTTCCCCCTCCGCAACAACACATACATAGATACATAGACAGGCACAGCGGGCACCAGAGCAAGACAGTTAACAACTAACAATGGATTATAATAATCCAGAGTCTTTTCTAAAATATAGACTTTTTTTTATTTTATTTTTTTTTACCATAGATGGTACTGGCAACCAACAATGTGCGTCTTGAGTTGTGCTTCTTTTCTTTTTTTGTGTGTGTAAACAACAGTAGAAAGTTTGGCCTAATGCAAGGAAGACATTAAAAATATGTGGAGCTGAAGTACAGTGATGAAACATAATGATGATGTAATGCATGAGGTAGTGTACAGTGTTGCACACAAAGAGAATCCACTTCTCTTCGTCTTTGTGATGTGAGTGTGCACACAACAGCACCCCTGGGATATTGGCCTACTATTTGTAAGATGCCATAATTTAATTTAACTCTAATCCAAACTTAAACACAGATGTGTGTGTATTTCCATCCTACTATTGAAATGAGGATGTGGTGCCACGCCATGCAATATGACAGGAAGAAGTCACTCAATCTCTGCTGTCTGAACAGATAGGCCTGTGGAAGGACAGCCATTATGGAGTCCTTCCCTCAGACTTAATGGGCTGGACACATTTTATGAAGCGTCTCTGCACCCAGTGTTTGTTCATGGAGCAATCAAATACCCATGTTGGACATGGATAGAGGCCACACACTCTAAAAAGTAGAGGTACGCTGTTGGCTTTGCTAAGATGCAGATGCAGTCAATGTGGAATTTAAGTGTCTTTATGGGTTAAGATAAAACATTTCTTACAGCAGTTCCATATTTAAAGATGATTGCTGTGGTTTTCGCACACTGCAAAACTAACCAAGTGTTTTTTTTATTTAATTTTATTTCCATATGTACATTCTCACAAACCTTAGATTTTTTTTAAAATTCCCAAACTCTTATCATGAAGCATATTCCATTTTTAGAGTGCACAGCATCAGAGGTCACCTTTTAGAGATGGCACTCGGTTAATGAAGATGAGCGGGGTTAGTATAACCTGACATCAATCAGCCAGTCTCTCTGTATGCATGAGATGGGTGATTGGATGGCATGCCCAAGCATCCGTTGTTTTCTCCTGCAGAGATGCTCTTCAATCATGTGTATCTGTCACCGGCTGGGCGGCTACGGTAGTTTTCGGGCATGTGAGGCAGGCGAATGTTGTTGATGATCGACATACATATACACACAATGACAGACGTGCACCTGCTTACACACACACCAACCAACCCACCCACACCCATGTATGTACACTTTTATTATATTTACAAGATGAGCTATAAGTCACACTCTGCAGTCTCATTACAAGTCACCAAACCTAAGTATGTGTGGCCATGTCATTAATGCAGTCAAAATGGAAACAGATGTGGATGGCTGGTGGGGCTGTTTAAGGAAACTCAAACATGTAAAGTGAGAGGAGACAGGGAAGAGAGAAAGAGAGAGACAGAGAGAAGAGACAAAGAGAGAGAAGAAAATATTTAATCATAAGTGCACTTTATGGAGAGCTGCGCCCATGTGCACTGCAGCAGTCTAATTACCAGGAGAGCGCTTGTTAGTTGTCACCTGCAGATAAACAGCAGACTATATTTTTTCCCCTCATGTTTTTCCTCCCGCCTGTGGCAGAATTTGAAATTCTAAGCAGCAGAGTGTCAATTTCAGAGTATCCCATCTCATCCTGTTCTCAACCCTGACTTTTTGAACCACATGCAAACATAGTAATTTGTTATTTGAGTGGTCCGGGTAAATAGGAGCAGCAGTGAGAGATTGACACATGTTGGCTCACCAGAACTCCAGTTGCTGGCACTGCAGAGGTAATTTAGAGTGAGTTAATCATTAAAAGAAAAGCAAAAAGGAGGGGTAGTGTAATGTGACATTTTTTGTACTCAGCCTTCTGTCCCATGGTGCCATATTGTACAGTAAATCTTGTCAGGAAGCATATGGTCCTCAAATCCATATGCAAATGAGTGCTGGAAACAGCATAGACAGAAATTGTCCTTGCGACTCTTGAAGAGTGGTTTGTCATTTCCAATGGCTCAGATATAAGCTCTTAAGAGGAGGTCCTGGCTGCCAGAATGAGGGCAAAAATGCACTATTCACAAGTTTTCCACGAACACCCTGACCTGGTTTGAGCCCAACGTGGAGCTTGACACTTTAATGGTTTTGATGTGTACATATTTCCCTGCTACACGCCAACCTGTCAGGAAATGCAAGTGTTCTCCTCATTTCCTGGGATACAGAGGAAGACCACTTGCTTGTGAGGGAGGAGAGCAAAAGCCCCTGGGCTCCTCTCTCTCTGTCAAATATGTCAAGCTTCATTTTAAAACACCTTACCATGAATTAAATCTGGCAGTCATAATGACAATCATAACCATCTGAATGATAAACTGGCAGGAGGAAGTGTCTTTGCACACCTACATCTCCGCTAAGGCTTTGATTATACTGTTTTGTTTTCGCAGCAGGCTAATCACAAAAGTGCATAATGGTTGAGAGAAAACTGTCATGGTTCATCTTGACTGGTGAGCAGAACACTTACAGTACACAGAATCATCAAAGGTGTTTTAGTTCAGGTTATAGCAGCACGTTTAGCATTCAAAGGCTCTTAACTCAAGGATAATTGCAGTGGTGATGTGTGTGTTTAGAACCAGTGAATATGCCAGCAAATAATGGGTTCAGGTGTAGCTAAAACTACACCATCAGAGGGGACACCTCGGTGGAAGGGGTGATGTGGTGCAATTTGTCCCAGCTGGTAAAAAAAAAAGAAAAAGAAAAGATGTAATTGAAGAGTTCATTTGCAAAGTGGCTTTGACCGGAGATGAGAAAAAAATAAAGCTTCATTGAATACAACAATGCAAAGAATAATTAAAAAGCATCGGCTCATCTTTTTAAAAATGGCATTTATCTGTTTTGCAAATGAACTCTTCAATTGTTCAAAAATAAAAATAAAGTAAATAGCTGTCCCTGCTGTTTTGTTCCATCTTAGTTTTTAAATTGACTTTTTTTTTTCTTTCTTCTTTTTGGAGGGAGCGGAAGAAGGCGGGGAGGAGGGGAGGGGGCTCTGACCCATAATTCTTAGGGTCTTGACCTTAACAGGAAGTGGACAGGTTGCATGCTGCAGGCTAAAGTTGATGATCCCTCGTCATTCTGCAGTCTCAACACTTTTTTTTTTTTTTTTAAGTATGCCGAATCAGCCGTCAGCAGTTCATGTTCAGTGTATCGATGCATACGCCAACAACCTTGCCTGGATTATCATAATAACGAAGAAAACTTAAAGAAAACGCCGCCTTCTCGAGCAAGGTCTGGAGACATACAGTACGGAGCGCATTTTTTCTTTCAGTTTCTCGGTGGATTTATGAACGATAATTCGCGGTGGACAGCGGAGGAAATGACCATCACGGAATGCGTAAGTCTAAACACACGTGCAAAGATGTAGGCTGTGAATGTTGCCGCAGCAGTGTGGCACTGAAGGTTTTACATGATTACCTTTCACCTGTCGACTGTGACCTCTCCCCTCCTGAAAACTTATCGTTTCTGCAAAGTTATGTAAAGTAAAGTTAGTGAAGATATTATTTTCAGTGGATACAGGCCTTGGACTCTTTCATTGAAATTGAAAAAAGACAGAGAATGAATGAATGAATGAATGAATGAATGAATGAATGGTAGCTCTCTCTCTGTCTCTGATACAGCTGTGTCCATTCCACTTGCTTTCTCTTGCAAGCTGTAGCCAGAAAAAAAAATGCACACAGGCGGCGCGAAAAAAAAGTGTTTACCCATATATATAATGAATCCTTTCATCCTCTACTTTTTTTTCTTTTTTTTTTGCTGTTGTAATAGCCTATAAGTAATCAATGTCCTTACCCTAATGAAGCAACACTATGCCATGGGGCGTTAAGTGTCATATTTATCAACTATTCTTCAGGTTTAAATCCTCTTACTGTAGTTATTGCTGTCAATGTACAGAAGTTACAGAGTTGACAGTATCTGCTGTGCCATAGTTGTCCTTATCCAGTTGTGCACCACTGCATTGCTGAGAATTTGCGCTCACACAGGTGTCTGCAGGTAGGCCGGTGACTGGAGGAGGGAGGCAGCAGGTGTCCAGGTGGCTGGGGCCGCGGCCGCTGTCTGGAGGTAACTTAGGCCAGTGACTGGAGGAGGGTGTGCGCAGGTGTTCGGGGGGCCATGGCTGGGTTGGAGGGAAGCAGCCGCTGTCTGGAGATAGGCCGGTGACTCGCGAGAAGTGGCGGGTATCCAGGCGGTAGGCAGCCGGCGTCATGTGGCGCCATGTGGCAGGAGAGAAGGCGGCAGCTGGTCGTGGAAGCATCGTGGTCGGCTTCATTGCTGTTGCAACTCACAGCATGCTCTTGCATGGGACTCTCGAACTCTTTAATTTTGATATTCAAAAAACTTTTAATGTCCGTTTTACCGGGCTTTTTTCTTTTAATTTCGCTGGACTGACGGTGACTAGCGTAGCTAGCGAGGCAAAGGGGTAAGCTTCTGCGCTGCACGTTGTAGCCTATGTAATGACGCAGGTAACCAGTCAAATACCACCGAAATAAAAAATTAATAAACTATGGACATAATACTTTAAAGTAACATTGCGGAGTTTTTCGGCCATAAAATAATGTTTCCAGACTCATTGCAATGGTAGAAAAATGGTTAGTAGGATGAATGGTGCTGCCGCTGCAGTCTGAGCCGGGTCGCGTCGGCTGAAACTGCACTATGTAACTTCCCTGCACAGGTACAAATCACTGCCCCTACACCCTGTGACAATCTAGGGGAAGCCTAGCTAGGCCTATTGATAGCACCGCCAATGTGCATACTAGAGATGCGCGGATAGGCAATTATTTCATCCGCAACCGCATCACAAAAGTTGTCATTCACCCGCGATCCACCCGAATCAAAGTTTTTTCAAACTGCACCCGTAACTATCCGCCCGCTGTTATAGGCCAATATCTATCATAATAGCTTATGGATGAGGGGGGTCGGGCCGTATGAGTTTCATTTCTACCGTGCGCTGCTGTCATTCAGTGCGCGCTTCTCTCTCTCTCCACCAATAACGGGAAAAGAGCGCTATGCGGGGATGAACGGAACGAGCCAAAAGCTGAAAATCTATTCCTGACGTCTGCGGTCGATATAAAGTCGATACGTTTCATTCATCCATGTTTTGACAGACAACACAAACAGCCAGTGATAATGAGTTGCGTCGCACCGACAGTCATGTGGCTCAGCCAGGTGATGCACACAGCCCAACAACACACAGCGTGGCGACATGTGCAGGCTGCTGCAGCTGTGCACATCAAAGGGACACCGCTGAAAATAAAGTGAATAGGCTGCACGTAGTTTTGAAATTGTTTTTGCAAATGTTTTCATCCATAAAATGACCAAAACTGAACACTAAGAAAAAATGCATGGAAACAGACCCCAGTCATAAACTTGTCTGATGAAAATGTGAAAATAGTGCTGCTCATTTTTCGCAATATTTAACTATGTAGGATAATTGACACCACTAATTAAAATATATTTTTTCGGTCACCCGCCCGACCCGCGGTTTATCCGCGGACTCGTTGTCCGCAATCCGCGCATTGAATCATAAAAAGAAATATGGAAAAGTCATATTCTAGGGAACTGTGCTTAATGTGGAGACACCACTGGCCTAGTCGTGTGTCACTGAATGTAAAATATGTAGAAATGTTTTAATTGGGATGCAGAAGTCTACAACACCGAAAACGGTTAATATTGTTCCATAGTATTTACCAGTGGAATCAAACACAAGTGAGTAACTGACAAAGTGTCCATGGTGGCCAGTGGCTTAGCAGGATGCTCTTCCTGAAAGCAGACAATTAGGAATCCTCCCACTGGATGAGACAGATGTAAATCTCCTTGGGGACAGAGGCTTGCAGAGGGTTACTCGCCACTGCAGCCGCCACCCGCCCCCAAGGGTCGTAACTCTTGAAGGTCACGGTAGCATTTTACCTCCCCCCTTTCCTTGCCATGACAACTCCAGTGGGTATTGCCGGATGTTTTCTGCCATGCTGGTGAGCAGGGGAGGGCAGATGAGGGGTGGGTGGGTGTCTGTGAGGATGATGCATCTCGACAACGGCAGGGATAACAAAACACTGTCTGGCCTGTTTACTACTAGACTGCATCATAGTCAAAGACAACAGAAAGAATGAATGATTCATACGCTGTCTTGGATAGTCATTTATGTTTAATTCAGAGGTGTGGGCTACTGTAAGGCATCAGCCATGGGCCCCGTGTGGTGTGGCTGGGTCATCACCAGGAGGGGGAAGGCTGGTTGAAGGTACACGGGACAGGAGCAGGAGGAGGCGATGAGAATGTCTTGCTAGAACAGGGCAGAATTAAGACGGAGAGAGGAGAGCATTGGTGGTGGCCTTGTACGTTTCATCTGCAGGCCCTAATAAAACCCTCACAGGCCAGCATTGATCTCTCCCAGAATAATCCATTTAGACTGAGCGTGCCTGGCCATGTGGGGCCTCTTCAATTATTTATGGCAGAATGCTGTGCAAGCTTCCGTTGGGATGCAACAATGTGCCTTGGGAAACCTGTGAACTGTGGATTGCAGGGGAGCAAGGGAGACACAGAGGGTGGAAATGGCAGATGGGTAGAGGATCGAGGGCCTGTCTGGAGAGAGATGTGAGGAGGGAGGTGGGGAGGGAGAGAGGGAAGGTGAGGTGGAGGTAGACAGAGATGGAGGGCAGGTGAGAGGGAGGTGAAGAGAGGGAAATGGGGGATGACGAAGCGATGTAGAAACCGAGAAGGACCGGAAGGTGAGGACGGGGAGTGATGAGAATGATTGGAAGGACGTAGTGTAAAGATGCATGAAAGAAGGCGGTAAGGGTGGGGAGGAGTGACAAACAAGTTTAGGAGGGGAGCTGGAACAGAGCAGACCAGAGGGAGGAATTTACTGAAAGCATGCAAAGAGTGGAAGGCAAGCAGAGATAACGGAGTGGGGGGGACAGAAGAGAGGGATGGCAGGGAAAGACGGTGGGAGGGAGCGGAATGAATGTTGGCACAGAGGAATGAGAAGCAGGGGAAGTGGGGAAGTTGCGAAAGAAAGATGGAAGAAACAACAAAATGAAGAGGCGAGAGATACTGTGAGAGATCGGAGTGATGAGGATAAGATAGGTAGAGAAGATGAGCGAGGGAGCGAGAGAGGAAAGAATGTAGAATTATAGATGAGACAGGGAGGAAGAGATGACTGGAAATGAGTCAGGAATAGATGGACAGGAAGAGGGTCGAGGATGGGACCTTTTTAAAGCAAGCATGAGCAACTATTGATCACAGCAGAGTTATGGTTGCTATTGTGCTAAGTGGAGACGTGGGCTTGACTGCCTGTACGGTCAATCATGATTTCCTCTGCACTCCTCTTTCATGCTGTTTTCACAGGAGAAAATGAAAACTAGTCCTGTGTGTTCAGAGGACAGTTATGCTTCCCAGGACAATCCTGGCTTGGGTAGATTTTTTTCTAAGTGCCATTTCTGGCGATATACAGAAATAGTATGCATAGAACTACATATAATATAAACTCCCTCACTGTTTACCTGGTCTATATTGTTCTATTTGAAACTTGCACACAGCTCTCATAAATCCAGACAGATTTGTTTTACCTGATTCCCTCGGCATTCTCTATCAAGCTCTCCTCCTCTTGCTGTAATTCCCAGCACCCTATTAGGCTTTCCACCCATTGCCTGCTGCCAAATCCGGATGTCTGATCCGGTGGAAGACAACCGGAATTGAAATTTTCATCTGCACGGTTGAGTGATTATGTCTGGCAAATTCTAAGAGGTTATAGGCCCTTCATTCACAAAGGCCCTATAAATTTACCAGGCTTTTTTTTATTTGTTTAATTTCATCAATTTGGATGTGTGCATTCCAGCCTCATGAAGAGACATTGTACAAGTACCTCTTTAATTCCTTTAGCATGTTCTACATTAGTGCTTTATTTTAAGCTCTTTGCGTTTATCTTATATCTACTTTACATTAATTCATTCATTAGACATGCTGCTAATCCTTCTGAGTCGCAAGGGGCTGCAGTCAATCCTAGCTGACATAAGCTAGGGTCAGGTACATGCTGGACAAGTCACCAGTTTATCACAGCCCTAACTTATAGAGACAAATAACCATTCGTTTTCACATTTACACCTACGGGCAATTTAGAGTCGCTAATTAACCTGCATGTCGTTGGATTGTAGGAGGAAGCCGGAGTGCCCGGAGGAAATCCACTTACATTAACGCTGAAGACATTTAATTTTTAATCGTATTTAGAGTTGTCAACGTTAATTTCTCACAAAGAAGAAAGTCAAAAGTCCACAAAGGGATGGAGCTATTAGTCTTGGGAGTAGTTTAACTGGAATGCATGTAAGAAAATAGGGAAAGGACTTTATAATGGCTTTTACGTGGCCTGTTGTCAAACAGCCTAATCAGATGAGCTAAATAGTGTAGTGGTGAAACTATTAGCTAACGATAGCACACCAGAAGGTTTCTGTTTAATCAGTAGAAACCCATTTCCTATCACCTCTGAAGCAGCCACTGAGGATTTATTGTTTGTCCACGGACATTGATTATTGGATTCTAGTAATTGTTTTGCCTTCGCTTGATTAACAAACCTGTGTTTTCTCCAGAGGCTAGTTCAATAGCTTTGTTGGCAGGATCCTAGCCAAACTCCTGACGCTAACAGGCTCTTTACCATGATTACAATGGGGAGAAAAAGAAAAAAAAAACTCCCTCATTCTGTATTTTTTTTTGTGTCAAGGAGGGTATTGTTTCACACTAACAAGATAAGGTAAGATCATTAACGGAGGTGAGAGTGTTAAGTGAAAGGCACCATACACCAGTCTTTGTGTGGGTGGGCCCTTCTGGCTCACGCATCCAGGTGCGCTGTGTTTTGTGATCCCTGTCCAGAGGATGATTGATGATAGATGTGTGACTGTGGCTGTGGACGCTCAAACCATGGCATTACTGGCATCTTAAGAATTTGAGTGGTTGGCCTCTTTCGCTCTGTACCCCCCCCTCTTCTGCTTCTTCTTCTTGTGGGAGGTTCCCCCAGCTGTGGGGGAATGATACATAATGAGGAGCAGGAGGAGGGAAGAGGAGTGATGGAGAGCTGCTCGGAGCTCAGGGATATGGAAGAAGCGAAGGAATGAGGGTGGGAGGGAGGGAGGGAGGGAGGTGAGCATGCTTGTGTGTATTACTCAGATATATAGCCTATCCGTTCATGAGCCCTGACACAAGTCAGATCTTTGCCTTTCATTAGATGCCTTTCACTGCCGGGAACCTCCCCCTCCCCGCACCTATAAAAACCCCGACTGAACTCTTGACTCTCCTCCCAAGAGATAGTGTTTGGAAAATCCAATTTGTCCTCTTTAGTTGTCGAACATTACAATGTGTGACACCCACAGTCCATGGAAGGATGAGAATATATTATTGCTACAGTGCAGTATCTGTTCAACATCTCTATCACTGATGTAATTGCTCCTACTGTATCCATAAGTTTCAAATGTAGTCCTACACCTGCCATGTTTGGGACCCACAGGTGTTTCAAACTGATTAATTAGTTCTACGCCAATCAGAAACACCTGTGTTGGTCCCCAACATGGCAGATGTAGGACTACATTTGAAACTCATGAATACAATGTTATGGCTTCAGTATGAAACCACTGGCACAGCGCGGGGGTTACTGGACAAACAGGTTGAAAACCGCACAGTGCAAAAAAAATAATCGGACAGCAGCATGATCATTTCATGGTAGATATTCCCACTTTTGCTGCCTCAGTAACAACTGATGACTGCTTTCCTTGTGACAGCCAGCGTCTGTGTGTCGCGCCGCTGATTGTTTTTACCTTTTCGCTGTCTGTGGGTTTTGCGCCATTTGCTCAAAGCGGCTGCCGAGGCGAGAGCAGGATGCTGAGGGAGAGGAGGAACGAGGTCTACTTAAAGGTAATTTATTTCTGCTGTCACTTTGTTGGGTGAAGAGGAAGTGACAAATGCGAGCTGGTTGTTTATGAGGCCTGGCTAAGTGCTGGCAGGGCTGCTTTCCTCTGAGGTAGTTGGCTCTCTGTTTAATTCATGTCCTTGGGTGGTGCATTGCTTTGTGGCGTAGTGTGTGGCAGGCGAGCTAATGAGAGGTGAACCTATCTGCTTCTTATTCTTCCGTCGGCCTCCCTCGTGCTTTCGTCCTGCTTTCCATCACTTTTTGCTCCGCTGTCCGTCTCACTTTACTTCCCTCACTCTCTCTCTTGACCTTTTCTTTTTTTTTTTTTTACCTCCCACTCTGTCCTTTTCTTTCCCCATCCATCCTTTTCTCTTTTACAACTCCAAGCCCTGGAGACAGAACAGCAAGAAAAGCACACAGAATCTCCTTCCAATTGCCCCTAGCTCTGCCCTGCTTCCCTCGAATGGAAACATGGAAAAAGAGAACCCTCCCTTCCATCACTTCCTGCCAAATAAATCAGTCAGCCCTTTGACAAACCCCAAATAGGACTGCCGATTTTTCAAAGCTGCCCCGTTCATCACTTTGATTTATCCTCCCAGAGATAGAAGGCATGTTTTCTTCCCATGTCATCCTTTTTTTTTCTCCCCACCCCTCCGTATGTTTACAGTCAGTGAGTAGGTCGAGGGAGGTTGGGTCACTGCACGCAGTCCAGTGTTCAGAGTTCTGAAAGGAGAGGCAGCTCAGTGCAGCGCTGGTGGTTAGACTTCTCACACGCTCACAGAGATGGACATCAGAGGGACGGGGTTGAGCTGGAAGTACGACCTCTGTGCCGCCTCAGCTCAACTACATCCTCTGCCTTCTTTTTTTCTCCTGTATACCTTTGTGAAGTGCTGTTTTAATTGACACTAAGAAAAAAAGGAGCTCTCTGGTTATCTGGCTGCCAGCGCCTGTGTCTTGTCAATTGAGTTAATTTTTCTTTCCTCCTGTTTCTTGTCCATCACTCTGCTTTTGAGACTCCATCTCTCTCTCTCTCCCTCTAGGCTCTCCCTTTCTCTCTCTATCTTCTTTCTACTTGCTTAACATCCTCCCATTCCCCACTGATTGCCCATATTGTTTCTCCCTTCCCCTTTTTCTCCTTGTCTAGTTATTATTTACATCTCCCCATCGTCTCCCATCTCCCTCCTTGTCTCTGCTGCGTTGCTCTCTTCTCTGCCTTCTATCTTTGCCTTGTGAATTATGAAATGAAGACCGCAACTCAGTGGAACCAGTATACAGTAAAGGCCCTTTCACACCACGGGCGTAACGAATAAACGACACGAAATTGCGAAATATTTGGCAGCGAACATTTCGCATCAAAACCATTCACACCGGCGGCGAGACGAATATGCGACAGATGTGATTCCAAAGTTTCGATTTGCGACGGGTGGGTCTTCGCCTCCACGTCATGCCTTTAATCTGTTAATTATCCCTCACGTACTCACTTTGCCGCTGTCGTCTTGTTACCGACTTGTCACCTCCTCCTCCTCCTCCTCCTCTCCTCTCCTCCAAGACACAGGTTATTTACATTGTTTACATTAGCGACCAAGCACTTTTTTCCTGAGAGACTGTACATGGATAATAGATCCACGAGTCTAGCGGGCCCGAGACTGTGCCCCCGCCGCCATGTTTGTTATGAGAAACAGCTGATGGTGTTCTGACGTAGGCTACCTCCTTTTCACACTACATGATTGGTTGATGCGTTTATTCGCTGGCGCGACACATTCGTGGTTGGTGTGAAAGGTCCTGTGATGAAAACTGGGGATCGAAAAAAATATTGACGCGCAGATCAGATTATTCGCACGAAAAATATGTCTCCGTTGTGAAAGGGCCTTAAGGAAAACAAAATCCAAAAACTTCATTAAAAAATTATTCCACAAATGAATAAAAGTTACAGATATTTGCACATGCTGAATAATTTACACTTTTTACAATAGAAACTATTTGTGATGAATTTTAAATCATGAGTTAAACATAATAATGATGTTCAGCTGTTAAATATTTAATATTTTGTACATTCTTAAAATAAATTACATGCATTAGATAAGCCAGAAGTAATTATGACATTGTGTCATATTAATAGATTTTTTTCTAAGGTTTAATGCTCACATCATCTTGTGTTTATTTCTTTTCACATATTTGTTTACAAAAGGTGAAATAATGGCTTAGAAATGACTTTTAATAGTAATAATAATAGCTCAACAAAATATATTATTTACAAGCCATGTTTAATAATTAATAATTTCTTATTAATTAATGGCTTACAAGTGACTCACGATTGCTGTCCTCTGGCAATGTAATTGGTGGAAACCTCAAAACTGTCCAGCTCTGGCTGCTCCTGAAATCGACCATCTCCTCCTCCTCCTTCTCCACCACCATTACAGAGCTGTCTATACATCCATCTGACATCACAAAGATGCAGCTTGATTGACAAATCTTCCTCCTTTCATCTTCTCTGCTGTGCATGAGAGGTTTTGTTTGACTGACACGTCTCTTCGTCCTTCCTGTGTTCACGCCCTCCAGGCCCTCAGAGATGAAAATAATACATTTTCACATAGATCTGTTGAGATAGCCATCTGAAACATAGCTCACCCCTCCCACCCGTACCTCTCGGTGGGTTTTCTATCTATTTCAGCGTGGCCGTGAGCAGGTGAATCACATCCATAACTGCAGGCATACTTCCTGCCGCGATAGTGACTCAGGAGTGACAGGAAACAGACAGGTGGCAGATGTACTTTAGGAGAAAATGATTTTCAATCAAACGGTGAACATCAAGGTTTTGGAGATCATCTTTGAGAAAGAGTGACACATTGTTGAGGTAGTTTTTCATACATGTTAAAAAATGAGTAAAATCTCTGTTGAGGTGTTGCAAAAATATTTGAAAAATTATCCAAACGACACAAAAACGATTAGGTGAATGTCAAACATGAATAATACCTGGTTCACATGCTGTGTAGCTCAACTTTGCATTATTCCACTCCTGTTCAGGATGTAGACATACTCCTTCCTGTGCATGTCACCTTCCAAAAATAGCTCTTAAGTGCAGAGCATGTCATGGGACTCCATATAGTGTTCTCAGGTTAAACGCCAGTCCCGCTTAACATTGATAGTCACCTGTCATGTATTTTTTATAGCTCTGAGTGCCTCTCCCTTTTTTTTCATCCATCAGCCCCCTCTCTCTTTCCTCTCCTCCCTTGCGTCTAACCAGCCCATCCTGTCACTCTTGAGATGTGGCTTTAACCTCGGGTGCAGTTTTTTTTTTCACCGGCGCCCTTTGTTTTCATCTATTGTTCTTAAAAGCGATTATGACCATCAGACAGGCCCATTAAATATTTAGAGGAGCTGGGGCTGCTGCTTTGACTGGCTTTACAGCAACACGCACCATCGATGTTCAAAGAGTCTATCTCTGCAGCGGGGACACACAGAGATATTTCAAGGGGCGGTTGCTCAATTAAATAAAAGCCACAAGAGAGTGTGTGTTTTTGAAGGGCGGCATTTGTGTTTGTATCTCTTTGTCCTTTAGATCCTGACATCCAGACCCGTGTGTGTTTGTGTGCACGCAAAAGTACAGTAGTATATTCCTGTTTGTGTATCTGAAGGATGTGGGCTGTATTTACTGCTCTAATCATTCCTCTGTCATTAGCTGCCCCTCAGATTACCTTGCTGTTCAATACCAGAACATTTATATGCACATCCATCCTCCATCCTCACTGCAGGAAGACCCGGAATGATCAGTTGCTTGAGAGGACAATAAATAAGCTCCTCCGCTATTGATTCATCTGAAGACTTTGCGGGACAATAGCTCCACATATCACCTCTCCTTTGACTGCTGCATTTAAGAATCAAGTTGAAATGTAAGCGATTGTAGTCCTGTGTGCTTCCTCATAACCTTTCGCTCATTTTTTTTCACTCCATTCTCTTCTCATGTTTGATATTAGTGAGTTATTAGCCTGACCAGTGCGAGGACTTATGGATTTCTGCTCATTATCATTTCAACTTAGTGTATTGTGAATCTTAAATGATGTTCAGTGTTTCAAAAATGATGAATTGATCAAGACGTATGTATGATCAAGGACACCCTTAAAGAGGAAAATAGGAAATCACACATGTTGAACGACTGTAACATTTATTGTTATTCTATCACGTCCTTGCTGCATAACGGAGCTTTGTTGTCTCAGCCGTTACTATTCAGGAGGACTTGAACAGAGTGAGCAACCAGTGTGCTGCTCAAGGATGTTTTGGCTGTTTTTATAAAAATGAATTGTGATGTGCCAGTTATGAGACTTTCAACTGCAAGTCCACCCTGCCAGTTTCTATACTTACTTACTACTGCAGGAGATGTAAGAAATGTTTATCCCCGTTAGAAACTGCTGTGCTCCATGTTATGACTGAGGCTGTGGCCCCGGCCTGATTGGAACGCCACTTTTTTCAGGACTGAACTTAAAGCCGACGCACACATTTAGTGGGGATTGGTTTGTGTGTTTTCTGTGTGTGTGTCCGTGTGTGTCCTGCAGTGTCCACAGAAATTCAAGTTCTGTAAATGGGAAACCGTTAGTCCGTTGATGCAGCTAAAGTGTGACAGCAGTGCAGGTGTCACACCAAAACTCATACAACACATACGGACCATATAACACTTCACAAAAATCATGAAGTAAACACAGGGTTAAGTTAATACATATATTTTTTATTTGCACATAAAAAATAAAAGTAAACAGCAGAGACACATAAATAGACATGTTTTTATAATTTTATAGTCCGTTTTCTTATTAATATCATTACATTTATGTGATTAAATAACATCTTAAGTTATTATAGTATGTATGAGAAGCACGTTTCAAATTACTATCCACATCACAGCTAAAACAAAAAAGCATCTACACTCTCACAACTGACCCGATATGACCTGAAACTACAAGTCAGAGAGAGATCAGAATTCAGACAACACAGCGCCAGACTATTTGAAGTTTAGTGTTTTTTTTTTCTTCCTGCGCTGGATATTTCTCAGAGTCTTGAACTCATTTTGCTGTGCCTGTCTTTTGGATTCTTCTTGATTTTTACTTGTTTTTCTGAGCTTTTCCAGCCCAGACCTCTCTGTTATTTATGTGAAATGAGTCAGCAACAGTTCATCGCTGTTGGCTGCCCGGGTTGCTGAAACCGTGATGAAGATACCAGCACGTACAACGGTACATGTGTGGGCAGAGCATGCGCCACCAAACAGAATGTAGTTAGCTGGAGAGGAAGAAGACAGATGCGAGGGAGATGATGGCCACACAGAACCGGAGTGGGCCGCGCAGCCTGCTCAGTCACATCCATATCTCTCCTTTTTGCTCACACTCTTTGTGTGTGTGTGTGTGTGTTTGTCTTTAACACCGAGCTGCCGCTGCCCTGCAAAAATCTCACTGGCCACTTAGCACCTTTTCTCACTTGAGGCCGTGAGGGTTACAATACCTCCATGTCCTATTTCAACATTTTTATGCTGATGAATCCGTGAGCAAAACTGAAATCAGAATACATTAATTCGTCGAGTTAAGCAGTTGTTGTGGAGGAGATTGATTATTCGACCCCTCTCTGATTTGTACTGCTCATTTACAGCTAATCACGAATCAATTCCTGCTTATTGATAATATTTCCTGCTAGAAAATACTTTGAATATGAACACATCCAAAGCATTTTATACAAAAAATATAAACCAGGAACAACGCACACCTAGTTTTAAGGCTCAACAGGACATTACTCACAAGTTGAAATCCTAAGAGAAATCAACCAGGGATAGAGGCTCTTTATTATTCCATTCTCATATTATGGTTCTGAGAAAAGTCTGACCAGTCATTTCATGCAATGATTGGCTGAGCATCCAGAATGTACTTGAGTAACTGCTCACGCACTCCTCTCCAACCCCGACCAGGAAATAAACGTTGATAAACTGAATAAACTTATTTTGTACAACAGACTGACACCTCCAACCGCTCATATAGAGAAATCAGGCGTCAAAAGGAAGACTATTTTTGAAAAAGCCCACCACCAAGACAGAACTTGACGTGGCAAAGGCCAAAACTGGGGTCAACGTTGCTCTGCTCGCGAGCAACGGCGGAGACGTGGCTTCATCCTGAGTTAAAAAGGGAGGGCCCTCTGCTCTGTAACATTATCTCTCTTGTGCGTTTCCATTTACAGTACCAGTCACGTTACAATCTACTTTATTATGTAACTCATCACTCATCACTGACCTCATTTAAGTTTGCAAACTCGGGGTTACTTTTGACTGTGTTGGTTGTACAGTAGCCAGGCCTCTGAATCAGACTCATGATTCCATTGTTTTGCTCTTGTTTCTCTCGCTTTCCTGATCTGTTTACCGTTACTTTGCCAGAGCACGCAGCATGGGTGGGCACGTTGGAGGTGAGGCAGGAGGGAAGAGGTGTGGGGGGGTTATGGAGGAAGATGGAATTGTTGATGTTCAAAATCCTCTGTAAAATGCCAGAAAGGTAAGAGTTGCTTTAAGTGGACCACATATATTTTCAAAGATGATGAAGAGCATAGTACTTATGCACAAGTGAGGTATGTTAATTGATGGAAGTCCTTGGTTTTAATGGCCGTCTAGCAGTGGCTACTGGGAAGAAAGTGACAAGCCATGATATGTGCTTGTATGAGCCAGCCAGCTAACCCTCTCTGGCTTCCTTCCTCTCTTTGCCTAATGGCTGATAATGAAGAGGGCATCTTTGCAGAGATGACATGTGCACGTCCTCTACTGGACACACACTCGCAATCACACACACACACACACATATATATATATACACACACATATACACACACAGCCTAGGCTGACTGCCCTTCAGAATACCAGGCCTGACATTAATCTTTAAATGACTGTTGCTTCTTCCACAAGACTTTCAATCCATTAGTGGCCACGTCTTGAGATGGAGAGAGATTGCCAGAGAGGAGAAGCCAGCGAGGATGCAGACAGGATCTGTGTGTGTGTGTGTGTGTGTGTGTACACGTGCGTGTGTGTTGTGGATGGGGTGGGATGACGGAAAGGATGATGTCAATGATAATGGAGGATGAGGACAGAGAGGGAATGAGAGTCATGTTGAGGCAGCACTGAGGTATCTGGGAGAGAGAATGAGACCAGGAGAGGACACGGGTTGTTTTATAGTCTTGTCCATTTCAGCCACTGTACTCCTCTGTGAACACAAGTTACAAAACCTGTTACTCTCAAAGTCACTGGAGTTTAGATTTGACAAAAAAAAGCAGTGGCTGAACATTTACATGGATGTTAACAGGTCATCCAAATTTTTCTATCTGTTCTGCACCACACCTTTCCTTTGTGGCGTGGCCTTTTTTTTTAATTAACTGTGTTGCTTTTTTATCAGGCCTGCACAAAAGAAAAAACAACAACTAAAGAGGTTTGATTTAATTTCACTGAAAAGATATGAAAATGATGATGTAAGTTTTGATTTTTGTTGGCTTTTGCACTTAACATATTTTCCTTTGCATCTGGATAATATGATTTGTAGGTGGGTGCATCACTGTAGCACCAACACTTGCTGAATAATGTTGTGACACATTTTGTCTTTAGGATATTTCAGTTCCTGTACTTTGGATATTGGCTCTTGGCCATTATGCAATTTCAATTAATTGTGCAGCCCTACTTTTTTATGCTTGATTGCTTGACTTTTTCCGTTTCTTCTGTCATAATTCCTGCGCTGGCTAGAGGCTGCCTAACAATTTAACTATGGCTCATAACTTGGTACTTAAAATCTGACAAGCGGGCTTGTTTTTTTGTTTTTTCTTTTTACACAGAGGACAGCCTTGGATGTTATAAATGTGGCCACTTCTTACACTGTAGGTTTATGTGAAAATGGCCAAGTAGCTGTGAAATACGTCCTTGGAAACTATGACCAGTCACTGTTGAGATGGTCCCTTGATCAATCAGTGTAAATGTTATGTCTCACACAGAGGAGGAGTGGATGGACAGTGTGAGGGGTCGGGTGTTTCTGGGCCATGTGAATTTCTTGACATGCTGATTGATTGCCCAGGAAAAACTAGTCAATGGACCTTGAGTTAGGATTGTTTTGTCTACGTACAGTTCTCAAGGTCATAAATGAACTTTCCCAGGCCTCTTTTTTGCTCTCTGTTCCTACAAACTCCACCCCTTATTCCCTCTCTTTCAACACTGCTTCACACCGCTCTCACTTTCTTTTTCCTCTCCCATCATTGCTGCTCATTACTGTTTTTTTTCACACGTACTGTACCTCTCCACACACTCAATCCAAGGATTCCTTCCCTGTCTTATCTCCCTCTTCCCCTACTACTCTCCTCTGCTTACTCCTTTATGCTCCTCTCTTCTCTCTTCAACCCTCTTTTCTTCCCCACATCCTCCTATCCCCTTGTCTCCCTCCCACTGCTCCTCCAGCGGTGAGCTATAGTGACTCTGACATCATTACCCTTGTTGTGACAGGTTTCATTTGTACCCTGTGGACCTATACATCAGCCTGACTGATAGTCTGGGGCCCGGGGCCAGCGGTGCCCCGCCCAGACCGGGACAGAGTAACAGACAGAACGATCCTAAAAACCACTCCAGCTTGGGCACCACTGGATATTTTTACATTACTCGTTCTGATATGTCAAACTCAATGGCAGTTCAATACCTGCCCAAATACTTTGCCTCGCTTGAAATAACAATCTGTGACAATTTCTTTTAGATAAATATTTAACTGTAGCTGAAGGAAAAGGTGTCAAAGTAGAACTCACCATCTGACTGACAGGTGATCTCTGAATAGCGCTTTACAAAGAGTTTCCTCTACAGTGGAAATAAGGGAAGGCCAATACAGTAATGTGCCTCTTAAGGCCCCCACATACTCGGGCGTACTGTGCGCGTACTGTGAGCAGCGCGGACTCGGAGCGCACTGTCCGCGGACATTTGAGCCTTCATTAACAATAAAAACAGGTCGATTGAAGATTTCCCGCCGTTTATTGTGTGACACCGAGTTTTCGTAAATATTGAGCTTTGCGCGGACAGGTCTGGCGGACGTCCGCTTTGGGTCCGCATTGAGTACGCCTCGAGTACGCCTCGAGTAGGTGCTTCAAGGGTGATACGCCCGAGTATGTAGGGGCCTTTACTCTTAAAGTATTAATTTTCTTTATGCAAGAGGTGCTTCAAAGGTGATTTAGTTGTTTTCATTGAATTTATTAACATATTCTTAACACCATATGTGTGAGTTTCAGGGTTGTTTGAACACTTTCTCTGAACCAACAAGGAATAAAGTATTTCATCCATTCATTCCAATCAGCTATGCTTTTCTTCAGTCAATTCACCACCCACACATGCCTAACTCCAAGGTTGTGCATGCCATCACTTATCTTATATGATTTCAAGTCGCTCTATTTTCAAATAACCAATAGGAATAAACTCAATTTTTGCAGCTTTTGGTATGTGATATTGTGTTTTGGACATACAGAATGGATTTAATAAAAATGTCCTAGCACATGTTTGAAAATCATGTGATTTACTATAAAATGAGTACTCAGTTTAGATTCTTTGCACAGGAATTTGCCCTTTATATCTCATCAACACTAGTTAGCACTGCCAAAGGATGTCAGGCCTTCCAGTCAACCTCATTCATCTCTGTGGCGTCATAAATCCAGCCAGCGCATCAACAATACCTTCAGACTGCTCATAGCCCCATTGATCTGTGGTCGTATTAATGTGCGGCTTATGAGCTCGCTGTGATCCTTTGTGGCCAGACAAAAATGAATCCACTTGAGTCTGGAGCTTTTAATGGCCAAAGTACCCTGTGTTTTTTTGTTTTTTTTCCTTTTTTCACACTGGATGGGTATCTGCATTGTATTCAATCAGATATACAGAGACTAGAATTATTAAAGGGCCATTAGGGGAAAATCAGAAGAGCTCTTTATTTTACAGGTGCCTTGATGCTTGTTAAAATGTAAAATTGAAGTATTTAAAGAGTGCAATAGTGGGAGAGGTTTGAATGTAAGAAGGCAAAATCCTGCACCACAATATTCATGTCATGATATAACAGGATTGGATGTTTTGGATTTCTTTTTGAATTTTGCTCCCTTATGAATTGCCTTGGGACGTGGAGTGTTTTTTTTGTCTGTGGAGAACATAATTATAACGGTGCTTGTTTCTCAATACTAAATCCTGTCTCTAAAAAACTAACGCTTGAATTTCAGGTAGCAATTATGTTTCAATTAAGCATTAAGCTGTGTTCCTGTGAGCTCAGGAACTGCAGCAGTAACATGGTGATGTGTTCAGGGGAGTTAGGAGGAGGTTTTTTTTGTTAATGTTGTGTTTTTTTTTCTTTCAGATGGCTGTATGTGCTCATTGTGCTGTGGTGCTTGCACTTGGCTTAGACAGGGCATGTATAAATAAAGGCTATCTGTCTCGCTCCGTAGTCAATACTGCTACATTCACCCCAGAGAGTGAACCAAGGAAGCTGAGCTTAGACATGTTTCATCCACTTTCCTCTGGAATATCGCCCGGTGGGGATAACGCATACGTCCATGCACATGTCTCTGCTCGTGTGCGAATGTATGTTGGTACTGTATATACTGTACGTGTAAAAAAGCCAACCATGTTTGCGCGAGAGCTCTCATTTGAGCCGCTCGTGTGTTTGTGTGTGTGCTGAGGAAAGAGACTGACCACACAGACGGCACATTAATCATCCCGTTTTTTTTCTCCCTCTGCCTCATGTAGTGTGAGTTGAGGCCTGATGGATGGCTCGTCTCTCTGCCTGGATTCCAACAGAAAGGCTGTAGCCTATCGACAGGCCAGAAACCCCTTGGGGGAATCCCTTGCGTATCCTACAGCCCATACATCTCTTGGCACTCGGTATGGCATCTCGTGTTCTCCCTCCACACATAGTAGATGCACTGTCTCTTTCTAAAGAAGTTGGAGTTTGTGCATTTTCCGCCCCTGCTTCTCTTTGAATCTGTTATTTTAAAGTATCCCAAAGCCATAAATAATATAGAAGCTAATAAATACTCTTTGTCTTATATGGATTTTTCTGTACAGAGGTCAGTGCTGTTTAGGAAAAAGCCTCAATTTCCCATAAATTGCGTAGGCTAAAAGCCTTCTTTCTGCTGCCTTTTTTGCTTTTGATGTTTAGTCTGTGGTTTGCAGTGAAATTGTCATCAGCAACCATGTGATGACAACACAGTGGGCCCATTTTAGCCATTTTCAATGAGTCATAACTGATTAGCTGTTTCAGAATCGTAACATGTGACATTACAGTACATCCTCAGATTTATCCTCCCCCTCATCCAGTATTTTTGCGTATTGTGTATTTCTGTATAATTATGTTTAAGAGAGACAGAAAATAAACACAGAAACAAAAGCCCCATATCATTTTATTTTTATGGGTTTGCCGTCTCGAACAGTGTAGCCATTCTTCCCACAACCCCCTCCTGAATAACTAACCCAGATATGCCATCATGTCAGATTTACTGTCTTTTGTAGTAACCTCAAAATCTGTCTCTTCAGGGAAGAAAAGTTGCCCTTCACTCTTTCACTTATATCCGTTAATCAAGCATCAGCTAGTTGCTTTACGCTAGGGCTGAAACGATTCATCCAGTTACTCGATTAACTCGATTACAAAAAATAGCTCGAGGCAAAAACTCTGCCTCGAAGCCTGGTTATGTTCCCATGATGCGCAGGGATCTCACGCCGGGATATTGTTCCACACGGACCGTTGTTAAGGAAACACACACTCACTCGGCGTGATGGCGGAGAGTCAGATAATGTCCGTAAACGGCAGAGATCATCTAAAGTTTGGGATCATTACATACATAAAGGAAGAGGTGCAGTGTGTCTACTGCAGCGGTGCCAGCACTGGTAATCCACCCCCTGCTTCACCTCAGTATAAGCACCACAGCGTCTCCAGTCCGTCATACCGTAACTTCTCAAAAAAAGAAAAAAAAAAGCAGCGTCAAAAGACTCCGGTCTCCTGTGCTGGAGATGTTGTTTTAGTTGTTTAAAAACGCAAGACAAAAATATCCGATTAATCGATTACAAAAAGAATCAATAGCTGCAGCCCTACTTTACGCTTTGTACATTACTGCCTGTCTCACTCAAAACCAAACAAACGACCCATTGGATGTGCCGCTGGTAATCCTCTGTTACTGTATGCTCTGCTGAATAACTTTTGCAATTGTGATATGATTGTAGTGCAAAGTTTTGCATAAGACTTTTCCACCAAAAAAAAAAAAAAGATAAAATTGATGAATATGTGATTTTCTTTCTGGGGTTTGTGCCAAAACAAGTGTTTTTCTCTATACCTCAAGATTTGCTTAAATATTATAGCAGCAATCTCAGGAGTTACATCAGTGCACATACAATGCATCAGTGTGACCGGCTGTTGTTTTATGTTCTGTGATTACAGTGCTGCTAATCGATACAAAAATCTGACAATATTCTGCTAATAGCCTGTAATTATGTTGTCAATAGGAATTTCTTGGATCATGTCAGGCTGCTCTTTGTCCCCAGTCTCTCTAACAAACTAGTGAAACACTGGGGAGAGAATTAAAGAGACAACAGAGGGCATGTGGGTTGGGTTTCTGGACGGGCCAATGCTCCTGTGTGACCTTCCCTTGGATTATTTGCAGCACCTGTTGGTCCTTGTTGTCTGATGATTAATAATGCAGAAACAGCATTAGCTCTGATGTGAGAGAGAGTCTGTGAGAGAGAGATGGGGACAAGTAGGTTAGACAGGGAAGACTGCGAAGGGGGGGAGAAGAACATTGTTTTTGTGCTGTGAATGCTTTGAAAGTCACAGTGAGAAAACATAAACAGACAGAGGAAGGAAAACCTGGGATGTGGGGGTGGGGGGATGCAGATGCAGCTAGGAATTTGAGAAAAGGATGCAAGCGAAATGGGACAGACAAAACATACAGATGGACGTGCCTGCAGCCTACCTGTCCTGTTTTTATTCCCTCTGCGGCCCGCCTCCTCCTTTCTCTCTTGTGTCTCAGTAACTCAGCGTTGTCATTCACCTAACCTTGGTGGCAGAGTGGAAGGTTTCTTGGCGCCTGCCAGTTGTTCTTGGCACGGCAACGCAAGGGAATAAACCTTGGAGCTTTCATGATGAGGCGCTTAGCAGATGTCTGATGAACAGCTCCACGAAAACTTCGATCTCCCAAGGACACGGTACCTTTGGGGATCTGTGACGAGACGTGCATGTTTTATGTGTGAGTTTCAGGAATCGGGCTCGAAAGACGGAAACAAACAAGGATCATTGTTTACAGGTATTTGCTGCAGTAGCCCTGTGCAGAGATGGTGAATAGTGATACAGTGATTCTGATGTGGAATGGTGCTTGTAACACTCTAATATTCTTCCACAAAAGGACATTGAAAACGCACAACATCTAACATTTTATGTGAGTGTTCGCATCCTTACGCAGCTCAGTGTGACTGAGCTGAGATCAGCTACAATATAAAGGTCACAACCTCATGGGCATGTTTAATATTTACAGTAGAGCTGTGTCTGGCCTTCAAAGTGTAGGTAAATGGATGGTGACAGACGCTTTGTTAATGTAGACTGACACAATTGATGCTGACGGTCTGGGTCGACGTGTCCTGAGAGCAAAGGGACGAGCGTCTAGATTTCCAACCACAGATGAAGAATTTTACCCCTGGGATGTTTCAGCCTTGAACATAATCGAGCCTGTCCACTGCCAAGGTGGATGGACTGCTACACAGAGATTTGAAACAAGGTTAGAATGCAGATGACATACCGAACGCTAATGCACGTTTATGAAAGGAACAGAGGATTCTTTCAATAATAACAATTCAAGAGAATAGGTTAAAAGCACACATAACACATTCCCTTGAGCAGTATTAAGTGTATAAGGTATAACAAATTGAAGTGATATTCTAAAAAATCAATTGAAGTGTATTAAGTATAACAAATCAGTGTGATATTCTAAAAATCAATTTAGCCAATTTCAGTTGTTTGCAATAAACCATACTGTTAAGTTGAGCCTACATTGATACATATTGATCTCTGCAGTTTCCACCCAAGAAAGCGATCAGCTTCCTAGGGGGAAAAATATACCAAGGTTACCAATATAAACAGATGCTGTTAGTACAGTATCATTAATGTTAAAATGTCTCACAATCCATACTATAACTACAAGATTGAATGACACCGGGATTCAGTCGTCTCAGTCCTGGATAATCCCTGAAACAGTCATTCAAGTGTAAATCTTTCAAGTGGCTCACTGTGCATTTTGGAGTATTTGGCAAGCTTCTCGCCCGGGTTAAATACCTTGTTCCCCCATTGACCTCTTTGCCGGTTTTCCCTGGCATCAGCGAGGCCAGCGTATTAATTTGATTGAAACGTGGTGGCTTGTACGAGGGGGTTAGAAACGGGGGGTTAACAGCTATCGTGATCGAGCCTCGTTCTCGCCCAGTGTGCCGCTCCGTGAAATTCACACCAGCCCATCCTATCAGGTGCGAGGTGGCAAGTATGCAAAATGCTTAAACAGCCTCTTGTGCAGGCATTTCCACTGTGACTCAGAATGCAAATTGGTCAGGCTCTCAAGCCCAAATGAGAGGGGAGGGGGGACATGAATGCACTCTCAGGCATTGACACACGCTCGCCAGTGTACAAAAGCAGACACTCACTCGCGCGCGCACACCTTGCTCACTCTCAAGGTCAGACGATATTGGCAAATGGTAAATAAAAGCAGAGCATCACTTGCAGCCATGGAGTAGCCTGAGATAATATCACATCCAGTGCTACATGAAACACCAATTTGACTATGTATTTATTTATATTCATGTTGCTTTTTTCTTTTTTTCCGAGACCGTCTTCTCTTCATGATATTGAGACAAATTGTGGCGTGGCCATGAAAGCCACTCTGCTGATTAACTCTTCGAGGATGGCTTTTTATCTGTTGGCATTTGATGTACGACATCTTTGTGAGGGCTACGGTCGAATGCAATCACGGGCCCTTTCATTGCAGGGTCCCCCTCAGATTGCCTGCTAGTTCTCGAGGGAGGCCATCCTTCAGAAAATATTGACTGTTGGACAGTGAGCGCCTGTGTGTGTATTAGGAGGGCTTCTTTAGAGAGAAATTGCAAAAAAAAAAACCTTTGTGTGTGTTGTGCCTGTCTGTCTCCATGTACTAATGGAGAAATAGGAGGATAGAGCCACCCAGAGTGCAAAGGTCACCTGCCTTGTAAAAGAGAGAAAGGAAATTCCATTTTCCTCAATACAATTGCTCCCAAATGCACTGCTCTCCCCTGTCTTTTATGCACTACTAGATGCAAATGCTGAAGTGGCCACAGGAGACCTTCAAGCTACTATAAGCAAGCTGCAGATTTTGGACCTAAATGAGGCCTTTGGTCTTTTGGGGGGACTTAAACAACCACTACTAATGGAACAGGCTTCTAAGATTTTACCATAATGTCTCATTCACCACAATGGTGATGTAAAACCCTGGGAAGACTTTGACACATCTTGGAAGAATTGAAATACTTCACTGCTATGACCCTGCGGCCGTGTTACACTCACACTCGCAGCGAAATGCTTTGAGAAACTATCACAACTGAGATCCAGTCTATGCACCATCCTGGTCCCCGTTAGTCTGCAGAGTTCGCCAGTTCCACTCTGCGCTCACCCACATGGACAGCACCAGCTGTATTTCTACTATGAGGTACAAGCTCGACTTGACTCGACTCTGTGTGCCCTTTTTGCATTTCCATGCAAAAAGATCTAAAAGCTGTTTTAACCCCAGCTGTAGGGCCGTTGATGTAATTTCATTAAGTTTTCACGTTTTTTTTTTTCATGACAGAAAGTAACCATAGATAACCAATATGTGGTCAGTTTATCCAAATAATGCTTTTTTGGAAATTTGCTCAAAAGTTTTTGGGGATGTGAAGAGCCTCATGGGACCAGCAGGTCATCTCAGTAAATAAATGTTTTAAAATGAACAGATTAGTCTTTATTAGATGTTGTTTCATTTTCGAAAGTGGTGTCGCTATGATGACCAGCTACTCTATAGGTTATCCTGTAATGGAAACGACCTCCAGAATAGTACCAATAGTACCAGTCAAGCTGGTGCTACTTGGTAGAAACGCATAGTGGTTTGTTGATTTAAACACAGCACTTACTGTACCTTCATGTCAGCATATTCCTCTTCATTGGACTGACTGCATCAATGGATCAGTTTGTTGTAGGCATTGTTGCATCTAATTAGTGCAGCATATGTAAGACTTCTAGCCATGGTTTATTTGCAATCCTAATCCCTGGTAAGGCTTCGAGAAATTCCTCTAGGTCATCACCTGGTGCATCGGTTTCCCTCTATAGAGAACATTTATTTTTACCATAAATGCCATCTAGAATGCATCCCATCTTATCTTGGCTCCAGCAGGAGTTTCTACCCTGAGGCTGTGACCCTCCTGAACTCCACACCACAACACTAAGCGTTATTGCACTCATTACTCTACTCTTTCAGTACTGATATTTACACTGCTCTGTCTTGCACAGCCTGAACCTGTCATGTTCAGATTACTTTTGCCCATACTGTGCATAGAGTCAACCAAAGGTATTTTGTCTATGCTGTACATAGGGTAACATTTTAAACATATATATCTGTATATGTTGCTCTGTGCTGTCAGTGTACAGCATTAGGTTTGCTTGCACTTACCTGAATTTATCTATAAATAATGTGATGCTTTTACACTTGTGCTTGGATGCTAACTCAATTTCATCAGCTGTCTACCTGCACTCCGCACAATGGCAGTAAAGTTGAATCTAATATAATCCAGTCTATCCTAATATAATCAAAATCTGCATGTTTTCCCCACTGATGGTAACATATACTTGCACACTGGAGCGTCTGAGCTTTCTCAGCTGCCTGCTGTGTTCACATCCTTTTAACTACCAGACAGTGTACTTATCGTTTCCCTAAAACACACATCCGTCACATGACTAACTACATCTGCTTTTTCTTAGGAATCATTTTTGAACACATTTTGAGCAAGGTCCTCTCTTTGTTCTCATCTGCTAGTTTTGACGAGAAAAGCTGTGTTAAAATTATCAAGTATCTCCTTTCAGTTTGAGTTTATGAAGAGATGTGGCGGGGCTGCTTGAGTGAGGGCAACGTCACATGTCCTACAGCACATGTCCTCGAGCACTTTTAACCATCTAGTGGCTATTAACCCTGATCGTCAGTGCCCCATTGTTGTGGGCATGTGTGTGTTGTGAACGAACGCAGGCGATCCCGCCCCGAACCAGCGCGTCGAGTCGGCTGTTATTTAAAGAAAACTCGAATGCTACACCTAACCCTAACCGATAGAGAATGTTTAAAAGATGGTTTCAGTCTGGCCTTCAATGTAAGTCCAGTGATTTTAAATCATGTCATTCTGCACTGTAAAAAAAAGGCCGTGAGTGGAATCTGGACTTGGTCTCCCTTTGGACCTATGACCTTGTGGTTCCCTTTTGTAGGTCAGCTCATACTTGACTTGCATTGTCCCATGCTGATACTAAACTGACTATCAAGTGACAGTAATATGAGTAGTGTCAGAGGTTAATCTATTGTTGGGGGTAAAGGCTAGAGGAGGGTCAGGTTGGGGTTTCGGGAATGCTGAAGACATAAAGGCAAAATTGCAACACATCTCAAATCCTTATCCCTGGACAGTAAAATTGAAGCAAGAAACTGTTTTTAAATGTGCATTTCTTTAATGGTTTGCACTATTATTGCATTGTACTATTATTGTTTAACTATTGTATAGCACATTCAGTTTGCCCTGTGCATGAAATACGCTTTATAAATAAAATTGAATTGAATTGAAAAAAAAGAACTGGTCTGGCTAACAACACTGCACCATGGTGGTGAGGGAATGCAACCTGTACATCAGAACATGCTTGCCAGTGCCAGCGCTGGGCTTAAATGAAGTTACTAATTTGGATCTTGGATTTCAGCAATTGGATTTGGAGACAAGAAAATAACAGCATTTGTCATGTGTTCAAATGTCCAATAGGATCTTTTAGCCTGACAAAGACCTTCAGAGGAAATATTGATTATAGCAATTGTCTGAAGCAAAAGTCTTCTCAACCATAACTGCAATCTTTTCCTTTCTTTAACTAACAAAACGGCTTCTTTTAATCATGTTGACAACTCCGGCTAAAGCAGACAAGGGAATCAACACTAACAAACATTGACATTGATAGCGTGCAGATAGAAAAAGGCTCTTGTCATTTTGAAATGCATTGAAAAAATATACAAAAAGATGTTTTTCACATAGTATGAAGGACTTACAGTAAGTCTTTCGGAGTTCAGTATGATCAAATGTCTGAAAGCAAGTCTTGTATTTGGCAATAGGATACCTTAATTACTGTGCCTAACTATTACTTATTTAAATTTTGATTAATTGTACAAAATCAGCAGAGCTCCAAAAGGTGTATTCCCAGCAAGGAAATGCCTAACATACAAATATAAAATGTTTATCAGTGGGTAATCAGGAGGCTAGACAGCTGTTTGTGCTCCTCCATCAACAGCTTGTCCTCTCCCAATGTCCTTGAGCGAAACAGTGAATCCCATACTTATTGTAAATTTATCAGGACAGGAACATCAGCAAATTGCCCAACAATGAAATTCAGAGCAGCAGTAAGGATACACATGGTGCTCATGGCCGGGGCACGACCGTGGCTAAGAGGCAAAATGTGGGTTTGAATTGGAGTGGAAAGGCAGTCGCAGTTTGCGAGATGGAGGCCCAGACAGCTGGTGTAAGTTTATTTTACAAAGACACAGGCACTAGCTAACACCCATTAATTCCCGCCTGTGCTATGAGCTTTCTGCTTGAATGAGGGTAATTATCGCTTCAGTGTTGACGTGGAGACACCAACGCTCTTGATGTCTTTGTTTAAACCTAACCGGGAGGCCTGCCTCGATTGCCCACACACATGTAATTCAAGTTGCACAGCAAAAATACGGTTGTCTGGCTAGATGTGTAATTTATGTCGGATTGTGACCTTGGTGAGACGCCTAGTGGCCCTGAAGGGACAGATTATTCCATTATGATAATTTCATAATGCAGTATTATTCCAGTGATAACTTCAGTGATTTTGACAGTTGTCGGTCCAGGAGCAAACATGCAGTTTTTATAGCTGATATAGCTGACCTCATAGCAGATATGCTGCCCTGGATTTGTCTGCCAACATAAGCGACATTATGTTTCGCACACAGTATTATCCATATCTCGCTGATGATTCAACCTGCTGGGGATCATGATGTAATGTTTGCAGTGAACATGAGTGGACTGGTTACTTGTGTGATTGTATATGCAGATGTTTATGGTCACAACAGTGCCTGCCTGTCTTTCCTTATACAGTACGTACAGGAAGGGAAGCTTGTCCAGTTTAGTTTATGAAATCATGGCTCATTTCGAAAACCCCTGGTTGACCCTAATACCAGCATACTGAGAATAACTCACAATGATAGCATCCTATTGGACAAAGAATTTAATTACGTCTGGCCTTCAAGAAGTATAATTTAACTTATGAGACATCCGTGTCTCTTCAATTACATGCATCCTTTTGTTTGATTAAATAACAAACATTCAGCCTCAGAAAGGTTTTTTTTTTTCAGAAATCCCCAGATTGTGGAAGCCGCACTTAACCTCAAATTCCAAACCAGATATCAGGTCCATCCATCTGGTGTCTCTGGAGGAAGGTTAGAGGCAGACTGGACAGCAGAGCAAGGTCACACCTCAGCATGCTGCATTGGAGCTTGGGCTAAAAAACATGTCTTTGCCCTGTGCAGAGTGGGATAGTGTGTCATGTAGCAACTCTTCCTCGCTCAAACGATGGGACCATGTCAGAGGGGGGAAAAAATCAAGGTCTTGCCCTTTTTTAACCATGTTGCTCTGCTCTGGGGTAACAGCCCCTGGGGTAGATAATAATGGAGTAATCCTCTTATCTGTTGCTGCTTCCCTCACCCTCACAGATCATTTTTCTTCTGCTCTACTGTATCATTCCAGACTGAGCTGGCACAGTGCTGACTGTTTTCCCATTTGAGTTTTGTGCACAGTTTGGCTCAGTTCAGATTACACTGGTGAAGTGCTATGAAAATGGGAACTTACACAAACGGCATCAATGAAAAATCCAGAGTAGCCTATACTGTGTTATACCAACAGCAGCAGGACTGTTCCCTCCCACTAAACCGAATCAGTAATTTAACTGAACAAAACTTGCTAAATTACGCATAGGAGACTCTCACTGTCCTTTTAATGTGGGATCTCTTAAAAAAATAAACTCCTGTCAAAAACAAAAAAGGCTAAGAGCTGCTTTCATGGCTCAAGGAAAAAGAAGAAGTTATATTTTGGTAAATATGCTGTGGACAACGTGCAGCATGTTTTATTAAAACAATAATAGAAGCTCACTGGCTGCACTCAGTAGCTTACAATAACCTGCAAAGCTACACACATTGGCACATATACTGGTGCCTCCGTCCAGGCGTGTTGGACATGGTGTGTGAAAGGTGCCCTGCTGTGTGCTTGGTTGGTGACAAAGACTATTTCTGTACTCGCTCTCAGACAGAGAGACAAGCAGGATGTGAAGGAGATGAACTCCCATCACACTGTGCTAAATAGCACCGAGGGGCACAAACCACACCTAACATTAGCATGCTCCCTTCTAAAGCTGTCATGCCTTTGGGCCACCAGTCCTCAGCTCAGTGGCGGCCGGTCAATAGGGGGCGCTAGGGCGCCGCCCCCATCAAAATTTCAGGGATAAAGTGTTATCACAGTAAACGTAAATAACATAATAAAAAGTAAATACCATATCTGTTCAGTGTTCACTCATACAATGGGTTTTACTTTGAAATTTGTGAGCCTTTCCATTCAATACTGAGTTTATTCTGGGTTGTTTTATACATTTCAACAGCGAGGGACGCCGGCCACATGAGTGTGTATGTGGGCTCTTAAACTTTTGGCTTCCATGTGACTTCATGCTGGTCTCTAATTGGTTACTCCAAGATTCTCCTCCGGGCGCAGCTCTCTGCGCCCGTGGCCAATCAGCGCGTTTGGGTTCATTTTTTATCCAATCGGATTGATTGATGATAGGCTAGCTGTCAATCAAAGTCACTCCCCTGGCAGCGGAGCCTCCTGTCACTCAAACAGCTACAGACGCACGCGGGTGCACACGGAGCAGACAGACAACAACAACAACAACAAGACAGCTAGCTAATGGCGGCGGCGGCAGCCGAAAAATTAGTTGTTTGCTTACGAAGTAGGCCTGATCCTTTCACGAGGCGTTCGCTGGAGTGTTTAAAAAAAAAAAAAAGGCAAGTGACCGTGGACGGAGTTACACAACACTTTTCCCGTCTTTGTCATGCCAAACACAGTTAGCTGGATGTGAAGTCAGCAATGCTTTTTATTTATCTTATTTATCTGACGCCCCCCCAATTTATTTTAGCACCAGCCGCCACTGCCTCAGCTACTAAAAGGTCATACAAGACCCATGAATAAAAGTCTTAATAGATCATTGTGGTTGCAAAGGATTTGAGTTTCATCACTGTTGCATATAAAAAAAAGTTTTCATTGAGGGAAGGTTCATTTAATGTGAATGTTCTTTTTTTTTTAGCGATACCTGTGCCACATTTTTATTTCCCACTTCAACTACTGGTGGTTCAAAACGCCTCTGTCAAGGCCAGAATAGTCTGATGTCCAACTTAAAAAAAAAAATTGAACACTAAATGACTGCAACATATTCCAGTACACACTATAATATGCTGCCTATTCAGACAAATCAGCTAAAACAGGTAAAAAGCTGTGTGAAAAAATCATTAAGTCACAGAAAGTGAATTGTCTGCTTTTTTTTGGTTCTGCTGTTTGAATTCACCAAGTTTTAATCATCTCTTCCATCGTGTTCAGGTTAGAGATGTGTTGGAATGTCACCACTGAGAGCAAACGGGTTTTCACTTCCAAATTCAAAATGTTGAATTAATAATTGTCAATGTGACCAGTTATATTTGTTTATCTGTATCGCTGCCTCTCAGCAGTGACACCGATATTGCATTCATCATCATTGTGTGACATGGATTACATCTAATCCCTTTAGATTTGACCCGGAGATTTTGGATCACTCTCTATTCGCCCTCTCCCTTTTTATTTTCATATCCCCATAATGCTTTTCTGTTTTTTTCACAGCACTTCCTGGTTGCACACAACCAAGGTGCGATATCATATCACATAATAGAATCTAATAGGAGTGACAACAGGGAGACACAGGGATATGTATTGGTTCTTGCGGGAGGAAGAGTGGGGTCCATTTTTCAAGGTGTTATCAGTGGCATCCTGTAATTTGTCAGTCAATAGCAACACAAGCATTGATAGACAAGCCTCTGACGTACATAGAAACTGTAATTTTTCACCAGACATTGATGTCTTTGCGTCACCTCCATATTCCACTTTGCTTTGGGAGGAATAGAGGAGACATGGGGTGGGGGAGGGGATCCCATGGCTTGGATGCATAAATGACAGGAGAGCAGTTCAGTTTAGATACAACAATCCTGTTTTTTTTTTGTTTTGTTTTTTTTAGAGTGAGTCTTTGAAGAACCAATATTGGATTTGGAGATAATGTGGCGAAGATGAAACGCCGGCTGATCAGACGGCTATTAGCTGTATCGTGCCGCTACTTGTTTAAAATGGTTTTTCTCTGTCCTCTTCCTCTCTTTTAAGTGTAGTTGTATTGAATGCGGAGAGATACAAATCTTTAAATAGAACACTGGGCGTAGGAAGGGCACGTGCGGAGGAGGGGTGCAAAGAAAAACAAACTGATCTCTGATGTCTGTGTTTTACTTAACCTTCCAAAAGAAGACTTGATGAGATTCTGAGATCGATAAATCTCCAGCGGATACAAAAGATCAAAAACGGGCCTTCATTCACTTTTCACTTTTTTTGTGCTTGCTTTTTCCGGTCCGCCTTTGGTGGCTCACCCGTTTTGTGTGTGTCTTCGCACCCCAAGGAGCATATGCCTCCGCTCACCGTCTCCAGTTGCATTTTCAACCCTGCCCGGCAGCTGCTTCCATAACATAATGATTACTGTTTGAGGAAAGTGCCTCCTGGGGATGGGGAAGCAAAGCTGCGGTTGAAAAATGATGTACCCACACAATTATGTGAGGACAGTGTAGGATCCCTCCACCTCCTCTCCTCTCCTCTCTGCATCTTTTGATCAACTGGCAAAAGGAAGGAGAAAAATGCTCCATGTTGGCTGCAGATTCAAGGTTGTGTTTGGAGTCAGCAAGGTGTGCCAAGTATCACAGCTGTATCCTGCAATCGATGACCTGGCTACCAGAGAGCTGGAATCAATGATGCCCTCCCTGTTTACACTGCAGGCTCTTCTTGTTTTTTTCTCATGGGCCTGTGCTACAGTCCTACCCCCCTCCCACCCCCCCTTTTGCTAAACCTAGGTGGTGAGATTAGTTGCAGCATAATTTAAGGCAGACAGATGGAGACAGATAAGTATGCACTACGTTTTATTTATTTATTTATTTATTTATTCGACGCAGATTGACCACAAATACCTTTTTCCGTCTGCCAAATTTTCAAGGGCTGCTCATGAACATGTGGTCTCAGGCTTAAAAAAAAAATAAAACGCCGGGCCTTCTCCCCAGATTTGATCCTTTATTACAGGGTCAGACAAACATGGCACAGCGAGAGCTAATTTCCGGCAGTTTCGAGGGCAATCGGCTCATCGGGTCTTTAAATCCCCGCAAGGAGGGAGGATTGCACTTAAATAGTGGCTGATACTCTGATGTCTGTTGTGTTGAAGAGGAGGCAATCACTCCTGAGCAGTGCCCTTGAAGAGTTAGCATGCAAGTTAAGCCACCATGGGTAAATTTACACTAGAATGAATTTAGGCCTCTGATAAGTTTTAAGTTGCCAAATTGGTATAAATGATCGGTGTTAAAGGTCCCGTGTTATGCTGTTCTTCGACCATTTTACAAAGGTCTAAGTGGTCCAACCACGATGTATTTGTAGCGTATTACGCCCAAATCAATCTGCAGTTCTAAATCTCACTAATCTAAAAGTCCCTCTCCAGAGCTCTGCTGAGAACGAGCCATTTCTGACTGCACCTTGAAACGCAAATAAGATGTGTAAACCACGTCCACTCCACACCCGTCACGGGGAGAGGGTATGGTTTTCGCTATGGGCAATGATCGAATGAATGATCAATAGTTGTTCAATTAAAAGATATTGGAGAATATTGACATGACTTAAGCCAGGAGAGGAGACTTTGTCCTCGTTCAGACATGCTCTCATTCCGTGAGAGTGTGTGGGGGAACAGCCAATCCAGAATAAATTCCAGCCACTGTCTCTTGTGAAGCTCAGATGAAGGGAAGGAAAATAAACGTTGATGTTCAGAAGTCGCACTTGGGCTGCTTGACTGTCGCTGTTCCGGAAAAATCTTAGCGGGCAGAGCTCAAGTTTTTCTAGACTGGCCCATGCCCGGGGAGTGAAGCTGCACTTCCAACTGACCCGTTTGGGCACACAATCTCAAAAAAGCGAAGCAGTCAATTAAGGGAGTGAACAGACGTTTCACCTCCAGGTGTCAGAGAAAGGCCACGGGAACATAGATAAACTCCTACAAAAACCAATATAAAGTGGATTTAGCATAATATGGGCCCTTTAAGTTGTGTATAACATTCACAACACTGTCAAAAGTGAAGTGTAGATTGTCTTTTTGATGATACTGATGCTATAATTTTGGAGTGGCTTGCTTTATTTTGTGTCTTGCCACGTTGGTGCACTAAGGACCAAGATGCAAAATTAGGAAACTGCTGAAAATATCTCAGCAAATTCTTCAGGCATATAAACAGAGTTCTTGCTGACTTCATGATGTTTTTGCACAGTGTTTTTTTTTTTCTTTTCCCAAGATGAACTTCATTATTCCACTCAGTTTGTATACCCACACCCAGCTGTACCCTTGCTTTGCATGATACCAGCACCAGTAGAGCTCAAATCCTAAACTTATAAGATCATTTGCAAGAGGGACCTAATTCTAAACAGGCAGTCTGGGCAAACTGGGAGCTCTGATATCCCTCTCTGCCTCTAAGGTCTTTTGGCAAGCAGAGAGCTCTAAGTGAGAGAGGTTGTGGGAACGTCATCTCCCTGCTCTCTATCCTAATTCTGCTGCCCAGCACAGTCGGATAAAGAGGCCACCGGCGCAGCCTCTAGTGTTTCAAGTCTGATTAATCTTCTGATTAGGTTAATCCAGCAGTGCCTCAATGGAGGAGAACACCCCACCCCTACTTGTGGAAAGTCTACTTTTCCAAATGAAGTTTTTTTCCCCCTTTAGGCTTTCTTTGGATCCTCCTGCAATTACATTTTCTCTGAGGTTAAAGGTGTTGCTCTTTATCACACGGCTCACATTTACATGAAAGTGTTCATGGTAGACTTAACATTGCGAAGGGATTGTGTTCCCTTTGTGGATGTCAGATGTTTTCCTTCTGGATTTAATTTCAGTTTAATTTCTGCTAGCAAAGTTTCCCCACGAACGAGCAAACAAACAAACTAAAAACACACCTACCAAAACCTGTGTTCGATTGAAAACGCTGGTTATTGTTTAAAGAGACAAAAGCTAATGAAAGTCAGGTAGGGGAGAATGCTCTGCTACATGCCACTGGAAGATACAATAGCAGTCATTTCCTGATTTATCACTAGGGTTGGAGCAATGAATAGAAGATGTTAATGAAGGTCAAACGACAAAACGCATGCTCTGGGTTCATAGTGAGGCTGAGTTAAGTAAATTGTTTCCTCTCCCCTGCACCACCACCACATATACTCTGATACAAACCCATTTATTTAGCTCTCTGCCAATTCATGATCAGAGGACATTTACTTCACACACTTTCTCCTGTTCTCCTGCGTGGTGTTTATTTAGTAAAGAGTCCCCACCTAATTAGCCTTTTTGGTCTTTACCCATCTATATAACACTAAATGAATAGGACATGCCTTGCTGATGTGCAAGCCTCCCAGGCAATCCTCTGGTGTATATAATATTCTATTTATTTTTAATAGTCGGGCATTAGAGATTGGTGGTAATCCTGTTTCCCTTGGCACGCTGCCTTTTGTTTTTGGAAGGACAAATGAATTTGTTTAGTTTATTAATTGATTTGAGTGATTCATATCAATGTGATTATTTTCACCCATTTCTATACAGAACTTCACTGTTTAATGTGACCATTGTGGGTGTGGATTTAAGCCTCAGGCACTTCACATCTGGTTACTTGAAATGTTTAAATGTTAATAATCTTTTGCTTATTGTCATGCATTTTAGGAAAGAATATTCTCACGTTCATCTTATTTGAATGCACAGAGGTCTATAAAGCTTTTGTTGCTAACTGTGATTCATAAAAAAACACACCCAGCTCACGAATCCAGCTCGAGCACCTGCAGCCTCAACTTCTACAAGACGTCTCATTTTCATGTGACTAAGCTGACTGTTTGAACTTGGTGAGAGTGTATGTGTGTGACTTTGAACTATGTGCCAGTTTATTTTCACCCACCCTGTCCTCCTACTCTTCAATCACGCTCTTTGAAGTTGCACATTTTTACATTTCAGGCTTTTTGCTCGGTCTCACTCTCACACGGAGTGATTCACGCGGAGTGAGTGTAAGTCGTTGGCCGTGGCACTTTGACATGACGCGTAGCTGTGGGTTAGGAGCAGGAGCAGGAGCAGGAGCGCTGCGCTGCGAGATCGGGCCCGTGACCTTTTGAGTTACACGATATTCTCTCTAACATCAAGGCCACCCTGCTTCCTCTCCCGGATGCGAGACTCACAGCAACAAACATCGCTCCTAAGAACTGCTGTGACACAACTCTTGGTTGAATATCGCCCCTTGCAACCACACCGCTTCAAGTTACACTGGGCACCAATCTAAATGGGCTTAAATTTTTAATTTGCGCTAGAGAACAGAGATCACATCTTGGGAGGATAGCATATCTGTAATTTATTTAAGAACCTCACAGAGGGAGAGTTATTTTGGAGGCATGCGGGCTGGAAGGGAAGTATCCGTGTGGCATTTTTTGTTCAGCCCAAGGGGCTTGTAGGTAGACTCGACTCGATGGTGACCTTCTCAGCGATGTGGAGGAGCGCTGAGGATGAACATTCTATTTATGTTCCGATCCTCGGGTAAAAACTGGTGAGTGCAGAAACTACTTCTCCTCCATCCCGGGGAACAATGAAAGTGTTTGAATAATTGATTTGAAGTTTTGCTAAAACTCTGAATCCTTTTACATGAGTAAAGTGATTCGCCAGCTCTGTCACCCCCACACGGCTCGTCTCGTCTTGAATTACTCTCCTGTTTGAAGACACACTTCTCTGAAGAGCGCGGTAAAGAGTGCTCAGCTTTCCCTTGGTCAAACGCACGTCACCTTCGCTGGCACGAAATAAAAGCCGCGTCGCTCTTAATTAAACTGGGCCTGATTACCGCCGACAGGTGTGGCAGGTGTTGTGTTTGCTCAGGCAGCGGCGACAAGCACGCAATGCAACAATCTTACAGTAATTTATTAAAATCTCCATCAAAGCTGCCACTTATCCACGGTGGTGGGGCGAGTGTGTATGTGTGTGAAAGTGGGGTAAATGGGTGGGTGGGTGGGTGGGTGGTGGTGGGGCTGCGGAGGCTGCTGGTGGTGGCACGCTATCATGCAGTTCATCCTTAATGAGTGTGGATTAGCGGGGATGATCCAGGCTTTGCAAAACCCCCGGTCCGGGGCTATTGGAGGTTGTGTGTGCATATGTGTGTGTGCGTGTCTATATGTGTGTGTATGTATGCGTACGGAGGGGTAGTGACATCATGACACAAAGTCAGTTTAGAAATCTTTCCCAGAATTTTCCACAATGGTTGATAGTGTGTGCGTGTGTGCGTGTGCGAGTGTCTCTGTATGGACACCCATTTTTTTCCTCCCCCCCACCAATCACCATGCAGTCCATCAGCCGGCTCCTCCTTCACAGATGAGCATAAGAGCTGATTAATATTTCTCTGCAGTGATTTATTCAGTCATTTAATTATTTGCGAGCTGTTGCCTGCGAGGGAATAACAAAACGTTTGTCACTCTTTCTGAATCGATTTCTCTACACTGCATGAAGAGAGTTTGTATGGCAGATAGGAATAAAACTCCGATTTAACTGCATAACGTTTCTCAGGGAGCTCTTTTGAAGTTTTTTTGTGTGGCAATGTTAGCATTAACAGCTGTTCACTACTTACTGACTGTACCATCTTTAATTTTCTTTTCAGGTAGTAGGTCACTGTAGTGTCCAGTATAGGAGCGTTTAATAACTTACTGTGCATTTTAAAGGTCCAGTGTGTAAAATGGAGCGGCAGTCCAGTCGGCAAAGTGACAGTGGCCTCCGAGGACAAAAAAAAATGTGTGCGGAAATGGCGTCTTCCACGACTGGACGCATTGAGTGATGAGGTGAAGATCTAAACCATATTACGATATGTTATACGTTATCAGTGAGCGGTCCACCTTCTTCTTCTTGGGTTTATTTACACGCATGAAAGTGGCGAAACGCGCTCTCTGGCCAGCTAGGTTTTATTTGCGCTGACACTCTCTAAAGCAAGACCCTTGCTATAGGCCTATGTGTAAAAGAATAGTTATAAGGCTATGAAAACCAAACTAATTTTATTTTATAGCAATTATACACTTATACAAATATATTCATGGGTAGTATTTTCAGATTTTGCCAATAAACCTGGCCAGCTATTACACACCTTTAAACGCATATTTTGTACGCAAAAATGGCTGACACTGTTGGGAAGCCGCACTACACAACCTGTAAAAGGGTTGCTCTTGTTTTGCTCATCAATTATTGTCTTCTACTGAAGTGAACTTCCTAACCAGCTAGCCCACTCTGCCCTGGAGGAAGTAGCTTCTTTCAAGGAGTGCATTATAAAATTACAACAGTCTCTGAAAGTGTTGACAAGAGCTGCACAGTACATTTTCGGTTCCTAATGCTAACAGTGGCCATGTACTGCACAGTAGCAATAGCAAGAATTTTCACAAATGGCTCCTTTAAGGCATGGATTTTTGAGTGTTCTTCTGCTTAGGCCATAAATTATGCCACAGCTAAGAGAGGGTTCAGGGAGGCTTGTGACTTGTGACCTTAACATCACCATTGAATTTACATGATGAAATTCTGTCAGTGTGGAGGAGCATGTGAATGAGCAAAACTCATCTCTTCCTTTTGCAACAACTGATGAGCTTCCTTTGAACTTCACATGTGAACGGGTGGACCTGCTCAAATGCCCGGAGGTAGAGGGATGTGAGAAGTGACTAATATGTCAAACTGTACAGTATAGCTATGCAGCGGGTGGAAAAAAAACCCCAAAACGCATACCTTCTCAGGAAATCTCACGCAATGAAAACTGAAAACATATTTTTTCAGCACCCCTAGATAAAAATGGGCGTTTTTGTCCCACAGGAATGTTGTGTTTCACCCAGGTCTTCATGCTTTGGCCCCTTTTTAAATGGATTGACTGATGCCCTACTTCTGGTCAGGAGGTCAAGTTAACAAGCTGACTTTTCAAACACCCTGTCGTCTCGGTTTGATGACAGTCATCTCTTTTCCGCAAATGGCTAATCCGGAGATTTGCAGCAACCATATAAAGATGTTACCGTGATATGTTTGCTGTCAGAATGAAATATTGGCAATTGTCACAAAACAGCTAAGGCATTCTTCTACTCAAGTCTGAACCTCTCCTCACACACATACACACACACAGTGCACACACTGCAGTGTACGAGATGGAAATCTGATAGTCAGACAACAGTTTGAGTAGCAGCCATAAACATGTGGCCTGGGAGATGATTTATAATAATTAATCCGCTATGTCCAGTCCCAGCAGCCTCCCATTCTCTTCAATTTAATATGCAACAGCCTCCCCGCCCCCTCGCCGGTCAGGCCGGGGAGCACAGCTGTGACTATCTCGGCGCCTTTCCAACCCAATGTCACCAACGTCCCTATCGAAGGACATCGAAAGGGATTTAGTCCGTCTATCTATGTCCGTCCCTCTCTCGCTGTTAAACCTCTGCACCTTCACAATGGAACATGCGCGCTCCTTTATCATGCCCATCATATCATGAACCATTAACACGCGGCCCTACAATAACATTATTTATGGAGACGTTAATATTAATATCGACCTGTGTGCTGTCAGGCAAGCTGATTTACTCGGCGCTGGAATGCTTGAGACGTGTTGAGGTGGCAGGTGAACTAATTGAATATCAGTCACCACACACAGCACGCAGATACACACACACACACGCACACTATTACAGTATATCCACATGCAAAACATGAAAAAACCGTACGTGTGCCCGCAGTGAGCACTATGAAATAACGTGTGTGCAGGTGTGCATCAGGCAGGTCACCTCATGGACTTATTAACCAGCGTCAGTGTCGAATGGTAGTAATTATGATCAGGGCTTTGCTGAGAGCATGTTAGTATAATGGACGCTTTTGCACTTATCTGCACAAAACAGGCCGCCACTAATGAAACTTAAGTCAGAGTGGCTCACGCAGTAGTGTTTCATCTGACAACCGCGGCGTTTGAGTGTAGAGGTGCTCTGACAAAGCTCACAGGTAAAGGGATTAGTTATCAACCAGTGGGAATAATGAGGTTGCAGGACAAAAGCTCTCTGGTCGAATGTGGAGTTTGTTTTGAAGGTAACTCTTGCCAGCTTTCTTATGAATTTGAGGCACTTTGCAAAGAAAAGCTCATTAACTCAGACGTTAGATGTGTGTGTGTGCAACTCAGGTTTTCTAACTGAGCAGCTGGTGTTTGTTCCTCACAAGAAGTGAAGGTTATAGAATGTATACTGGCCACGACCAAACACTTGCAATAATAAAAGAAGAAGTAGGCCTTTTAAAAACAATGGTTAAATTATTTTTTCTAAAAGACATATTGCTTAAGCTCTTTAGGGAGAATGCAGTAAACAACTAGTTTAATTTGCTGTGTAACTGGAGAGGGATGGTATAAACAAAGGAAAGGCACAAGGAAGACATGTAGACATGTGGTCATTTGCAGTATTTTGTGGGAGTAGATTGGAATACATTTGAATGACTAAAGGAGGTTATTATCCAATGAATGTCTCATTATTTCTTCCTCAGAGCCCAAAGGGGCCTTGACTGGCCCTTCTGCGCCTTGTTAAATGGCTTTGAATTGAAACAGTAATTTCCATAAGGTCAATTCTCCTTTTTTACATTTGCAATTTTTCGGCATTTAGCCGATGCTCTTAACCGGAGCGGTGAATGATCCGTTTTTCAAGGACAGTGTATCCTGAGAGCACACAGACCTGTTGACAGATACTGAAAGACTCCCACTTGTCACATTTCTGTTACTTTAATCAGAACAGTTTTTGCCATCTTGGCAGCCTTGTTTTTAATAAGTCAAAGTAAAAGTGCTTCAAAAAAACCCACATCATTAGCAGCAGAACCCAGGACGTTGTATATGTAACAGGGTTGAGGTTGGTTCATTTATGAATTCAATTAAGTGTGTTTCTCTTTGCACTGTGGACGTTGGAATGTTACATTCCCGAAAAAGAGGGGTATGACGTAGGAACCTAATTTTCTTTGTGATATTTTTTTAATGTTAAATAGCATTTTATTACAAGGAAGGTGTGCTTTTGCTGAATAACGTTCAGGTAAATTAAATAATTAAATACTTAGCACCTGGCTTCGGAACAAGCGGATTCACCGCAGCACATGAGCAGACAGACACCCTGTTTGTGTAATCCACCGTCACAGCCATTTGTTGAGCGGTTTGAGCAAAATCCAATGCGACTGCATGACATTGGCATACAAATGTGACACCAGTCAAAGGTAAACGGTGTCATGGGGACGGAGACAAGTTTGTAATGCTACCACTTCCTCCTGATGGTTTCACAAATATGTGATTTTTCTTTTTTTCCGAGGAGAGGGGAAATGATGATGTTGCATGTCCCTATCAGTTTCACAGAAATTCAGTCCTGGATCCAGTGCGTTAAGAGTCTTATCTCCTCAGCCAGGGATTTACGGTGCCTGCTTAGATTTTAAGTAGTACCATCACACAATCGCTTTAATTTTGTGATCATGTGCTCATTTGTAAGAGCGGTTGAACTCTTGGAGTCGCTTGCTCAGATTCTCCGTTCGCCACACTTTCTGTGTGCGGAATCTGCATCTATACTTTTTTTTTTTAGCCTCTCCTCTTCTGTTTCATCATTTCCCTTGACTTCTCTCCTCTGTCCTTTTTCTCTTTTATCTCAGATCTTATTTCTTTATCTGTCACTTCCACTCTATTCCTCCTCCTATTATCTCTCTTTTTGTCTTCCCCTCTGTCTTTCCCCTCACCTTGTGTTCACCCATCATTTCCTCACTGCCTTCCTCTCTTCCTCCTCTCCTCCTCCTGGACCTCCCTCCACCTCCTCCTCTGTCACTGTCTGCTCACCCCACTCTGAACTCATCCTCCCCCTTCCTCTTATTTCTCCTTTCCTGTTTCCTCACCCAATTCCTCCCCATTCTATTGATTATCTCAACTCCACATTTGTCCCCTCCTTATTACTGCTCCCATCCTCCCCTCCCCTTCTCCTTCACACCTATTTTCTCCTACTCCCTCCTTTTTTCTTCTCCTCTTACTCTGTGGTGAAGATCTGTTTTTTAATTGCTTTGGGGCATATCAGTCCCAATATCTGGAGAATAATAAGAAAGAGTAGAGGTGGGTGCACAGCAAAATCTGGAGTGTTAATTCAACTCCCACAGTGTTAATTTTAACACTTTTTCTGAGTTTATATAGTTCTCACGGATTTTGAGTTAAAATTACACTTTGCAAAGTGTTAATATTTTAACACTTTAATAGTGTTAAAATTTGACACTCTTGGTGTTATTTTATGACACCACCTAAGTGCACTTTTAACTCAAAATTGTGTTATTCCCTTTCACTCTTGAGTGTTAATTTTTAACATACATAGTGTTATTTTATGACACATTTTAAGTGTGATTTTAACACTAAAATTGTGTTATTTCCTTTCACTGTGAGTGTTAATTTTTAACCCTAAAATGGTGTTATTTACTTTCACTATGAGTGTTAATTTCAACATGCAGTGTTATTTCATTAAAGTGTAGGCCTATTTAACCCTAAAAACATGTTATTGCCTTTCTCTAGTTTAACTTTGATACATAACATACAAGTCACCAAATCTGAAATGTTGCTAGGATACAGAAAGTTATCAAGTTTAAATGTGTGACCAGCAGAGTGATCAAGTAACAACATCATTCAAACATATACACATCTATTTTTTTATTAAAAAAATAAACTTCCCAGCACCACATGAATTAGTACAATACGATCAGGCATAAGTTAAACATTTACAAAGAAAATAATGGCACAATATATTGGCTCTCATCTCCACCATAAGCACTTTGTAAATCAAAGGGCTTATAAATCACAAGGCTGTCTGCTTTAACAACATCTTTGTCATTACTTTCAAATACTTTGTAAGCATGAAAATGTTCATTGAAATGGTCAACCACAAGTTTGTTTACAAGGAAGCAGATAACACTGTCAACAACAATAATTTTTTCAATTCTGCAAAACACAGGCATGTCATGTTCAATCTCACTGCAAATTATTAGTCCTGCCCTGTACTCTGTCCCACTGATTGGAACCCAGTTAGTTGCATGGATGTCTTGCGATACAGACTGAACATGCAAAGCTCAAGCCAACACATCTCCATAGTCCTTCTAGCAACTTCTGAGTTATCTTGGAGCATGTGGAAATTAGTTTGAAATGATTCTGGCATTGCTGCATCTCCACTTTGACTAGAGTCCTTCTCATGAGAACTAAGTAAATGTTTTTTGAAACCTGAATATGTTGAAAACTGGCGTCTACAACGATCTTGTGCACAAACTAACTTAAACCTGGTGCTAGGATAAAAACTGTGATCAAGTCTTAGATGAGAGATCAATGACTGGCAGAGATCATGCACAGCCTGACAAATTAAGCACTTAAACATTTCAGTACTTCAATTGAAGACTTTAGCACGAAACTCACGAACTCTGGGAGACTCATTTGTTGTTGCTACATCAATATTGTAGACTGTTGTTTGCATGAAGGTGAAGAGCTGGCCCAGGTACTCATCGTATGACAGGTTGAACACGTAGTGGGATTTAAACAGTTCATCAAACGCACCCAACGAGCTAGTGGCTTGGCAGGGGACGAGCTGTTTGTCCACAACGATGTAGTGTGTGTCAATCCTGTTCCTGGTTCTACCAACAGCAAGGATGTATGGTTGTCTGCCCTCTCTTCCACGAAGGTGTTCATCCAAGCTGCAGCATGACTGAAAGCAGAAAGATAACATGAACACCTTCCACTGTCTGAATATGAACACAAGAAAAGTTGAGTTGTTAAACAAGCCATGACAGTGCGTGTGCGTGTGAGAGAGAGACGGTCAACGTGAAGACATTCAGTCTAGTTCTTTTGTTTGACTGTGCCTTAATAGTTAAGGCACAGTTAAGTTAATACAGTTAATACATATAAAAAAAACGGATAAAAGAAAAAAGGCATGCATACCTTGTGAAAGTGGACCATTTTGTCCACTGCATCACTGGGGCTTATCTTGGTCCTTTTCCGTCCAGCTGTGGGTGGCAGGAGATGGAGAAGGAGCAACAGAGAAGCCATGTCACTGTCCCAGGCTATCAGGAGGAAAAAATGGTGAAACAAATTAGTATCAATTTAGAATACACATAATTAAAATCAAATCATCAATTAACTTACTGGTGTCATCATTCTCTGTCAGTTTCTCAGCAGCTTTTAGAAGTCGACCCAGCTCAACTGACTGAGTCAGGTGTTTAGCCTCAATGATGACCTTGGGCTTGAAAGTTGTGTCCCACTTCTCAAGCATCTTGGAGGCTGTTTCACCTCCAAACAGCAGAAGGAAGTCTTGATTCAGCTGTTGATCACATAAGCATACAAATACAAAACATTTAAGTATTGCACATAGATTCAAGCAAAAACCACAAGTGTAAATAAATGAAATTGACAACTCACCAGCCCTTTAACATCTAAAAAACGTGGAAATGTTTTAAAGACGTCCGTGGTTCTCTGTGGGTCATGGACTAGGCCTTGGCGATATTGAAAGGTCATCCTCATCTTCTGAAACACACTTGCTTCATCCTGAGAGTGAATGAGAAATGATATAGCTTCTCTGCAGGCATCTCCATCAAGCTGCTCAGGCAAAGTGGCTGCCAGTCTTCTGCGCTTTGGTCCTTGTGCTTGAGTCACTGTAGCCGTCTTGGCTGGTCTTTTTCCTGTATTCCTCGACATAGTCTTAAGGCGCCATGCTAAGTAGCCAGTGCCTTTCTCCGCATCATAGAAGTGCTCCTGTTAAGATATTTATAAATCATTACAAAAGTCTTATTTAAAAAAAGTAGTGCAGTATTAATAAAAGCATAATCACTTTAAATTAGGTTTGCTATTTTCTAATTCATGTGTCCTATTGACTGAACTCATTCTGATTGCAAAACAGAGCAGAGTGGAACTTTGTAGCAATAGTTGAAAGTGTGGCTCAAGTTTAAACTTTTTTTTTAAGACTTAAGTGGTGTCAATCTTTTTATTTATTTAACAAATACCAGAAGGTAAGAATGTCAACACTATACAACTATTGATAAACTGTCATCAGCAACCATTTGAATTAAAATCCCAAAACCACTGTCAGTAAAACCAGTGTGTTATCTGGAAGTAATCTTTTTTTTTTATATACATACACACATACAACACACGACTTACATATCCTTTTGGGGAAAAGGGATCCTTTAGTAAAGGGAAGAGTGTTATAATTCCCAGAGCATACTTCTCCTTATGTTTACGGGAAGGCATCCTCCTTTAGAAACAACAATCCAAATCAGTCACCCACTTGCTATATTAATTCAATGCAATGTATTTTGAAAATCAAATATAATCTTTGTTAATTTGTTACAATCTAACAATTCACTTCGCACTCACCCATGGCTCTCAGTCATATGGCTAGCCAGTATGTTGACAAGCTGTCTCCGGGTACGGTGAGTGAGTGACTTTTCTGACCTGTACTCTTCGATGACATCCTCACCCCCAGGTTTGCAAAGCAAGGCATTTTTTACCATCTATTTGTGAGAGAGAAAATAAAAGTTTTCAGTGTACCAATCAGTCTTTTAGGATATAATTTTAACAATATACCACAAGATTAAGAGTAAAAGTTAAAATCACTGGATAGCTGATTATGCAAGCACAATATGATTTGTGAGCAAACGTGTTTCTTATCCAAGTACAGAGATATTAGCAAAACCTAAGAATTCTAAATGTCAAAAATACTCTGATGAGAAACTGATTTGGACACTTGATGATCAACAATGTTAATGTTAAATTCTGCTGTCCTTCAGTACCTCTTTTGCAGCCTCTGACTCAGAGACCTCTGTGGTTGGCCTGGGTATGACTTGGCTGGATGTACGTCTGTCTACGGGAGTCCCATGTTCTATTCGACTGGAGTGGTCATTGTCACTTGAAGAAAGTGATGTGTTGGTATCCGTGAGGGAGGTTGATGTGGAATGACCTAAAGGAGAAAAGTCTACAGAAATACAAACATTACTGTGACACGCCTGAAATCTAGCATTTGGTGGTTTCCGAGACACCTGTCAAACAAAGCTGTTTTTGCAATTAGATACAGATCTTTCTTTTAGATATAATTTTTGATAATCTACTTTGTTGTAGTAGTCAAGGCAGAGACATGTCCTATCAACTGATATTTGTGAAGCAGAAAAACCTTGAACATTGATTAAAACTTATTTTATACTGTATACCTTCCTCTGAAATTCCGTCTTGTGCTGCTGGACTTGGACCAGGATCAATCTGTATCTCAAGAATGATGTCTTGCTCCGGTGTCTGATCTGGGTAGTAAGGGTTAATAGATTTCAGGTGATCAGAATCAAGTTACAAAAAAATAACTACATGACTATTAAAATATGAGAAAAGAATACAGTTATATTATAAAGCATTATTGATTTATGGATAAATGTACCTACCTGCATCAATTTTGTCACGTACTGTCAGGCATAAATCTGGACTGGCCTCTATCAGTTCAGAAAAGATGTCTTCCTCGACTACTGTGTTGGTTTCATCAAAAGCATCAAGTTCGGTAGCATCAGGAAGCCCAAACTTGTATTTGACTGTAAGATAACCATGAAAACAGGTCTAAAATTAATACCCAAACTGAAAACCAAAATAGCCATCCTAAATACATAAATCCTTGTGTTTTGTGAAGGTAACTTTAAGATGGCCACTCACCTTGAGCAATGAAATCCGAAAAGGTGAACCCCGACAGTAACCGGATGTACTTCTTGGTATTCTGGTACTTCACCTTGAGCAGCATTGTCACATCTTTAGACTGCACTCTGTAGAATAAGTGGAGAAATGTGGCTGTTATTGATGCAACAAACAGTACTCTAGCAAAATAAACTTTGTGAAGTGTAACATGTTTTAACATCCAGAATGGAGCAGGGCAAACATGTCCACTGTGACTCTGTTCTTTAATTTATGAATTAGGGAAACTGAGAGTCACCACATCACGTCAAGGGACCCTAAATCTCATCTCATCTGACTGGTGGAAAAAAGAAGGAAAAAAAAAACTACCGCGGCTATGTCTTGTTACGTTACTGCTAAACGGTCGGGTCAATATCAACACCTGTGTGAGTTAGCCTAAGTGGCGGTCAGGCGGCCACGTCGGCCCTACCCCCCCTCTCAAAAAAAAGAAAAAGAAAAGAGAATTTGCATGCTTTACAAAGGTCTCATTTTCATGTCGAAAATCCCGGTAAAAATCGCATGTCTGGTAACTTATTTGTGTGTTTGTTTTGAGTGATAGCCGAGTGAGTGATGTCCAAGCCTGATTAAAACAGAGACAAAACTCGGCCTACTACGAAGCCACCACCCCTCCCTCCCCCACATGCAGTTTTACCCTTTGCACAAACATTGCAGTTTAAGGCTACTTAATCGACCTCAAGTCACCTTTACACATTTAAAAACATTTATTTTAGCTTCGCGTTTGATATTTGGCCGGATAGATAGTTACCACTGGATAACTTTGTCACTGCCAGCACGTGTTAATTTAATAGCCTGCCTCTACCAGTTTCAATGACAATTAAGTGATATGTTATTATCACGACTTCATACAGCAATTACCATCCTGTAGACGTAAATATATTCGGTTCTTACCTTCTTTGAGCCACAATCCACACAAGTTTTTTCTTTACCGTCCTCTCCGTTCTCCAACCGACGTCGAGTGAAAACGGCGCGCTGCGGCACGTCCAAACCGGATGTTGTGATCAACTCCGCCAGGAGTGAATGTAACTCAGTCACAGGTGTAAACTATTAACTCGCTCAATTGACAACGCTCGCAGAGCTTTTTTATCACCACAAGTGTTAAAACAACACCAAATTCAACACCCACCAACTCAAAATTATTAACACTGAAAAAACAACACTACAGATTTTGCTGTGTGGGGTAAGGACAGGACAGGAAAGTCATCAGGTGCTACCATGGCAACATTTCACATTCAAAATGAAAGAATCACTTCACTTTTGTCACATCAAGGTAGAAACTGGGCTGACGTTTCATCATTAGCATTGGAAATGTGTGTGAGTGTGTTTTTACTTTTCCTGCAAACCTGTTGATTTTCGCATAAAATGATTTTTTCCCCCGTGTTGGCCTATATGCTTAATTCATCTCAATTCAACATTCTTCTATTCTAAAAGTACCCGTTATGGTCACGTTGCTGAAGAAAAAAATACGTGGACCCATTTCTGAGCATGCATGTTTTTATTTCCCAATTTGCCGTGCACCATGATGCTCGGCCATCTGTCTCAGCACGGTGACTAAACTCAATGCCAATATGTTGCAGGGTCATGAGAAAACAAACCAGAGCTGCTTTCCACGTGAGTGGACCAAGCATAACTCAACCCACCCTTCCACGACGAGAAAGAGCCCTAATGGAGTCTGAGTGTGGCACTTTCACCCGTGTGCTATTGTTGAGGATGCCGGGGCGAGATTCCCGCTATCTTAGATAGTGATTTAGGATCAGATTTTAGCTTCCGTGCTGTTCGGCTAACCCTTCATTCCGGCTGATTAATGGCGACTCGCCCAGCCAAGGGAGTGTCTCATGCGACGGAGGAAGCGGTAGTGCAACAGCGTGTGTGCAGTGAATAAATGCTGTACATTAAACAAATTCCCCCGCGCTCGTCTTGGCAGCCAGGCGTGTGGGAGGAGGGAGTATTGCAGAATGTGCCTCACTTTTTTTTTTTTCTTCCTCTCTTACTGACAAACGGGCGCATGCTCGTGTGCCTAAACAGCCACACATTGATTTACTTCAAGACAAACTCACAGAAGCAATGCAAACATTCCCAGAGCAAAATGTTTTACATACCCTTACAAACGCACATACTTTTACAGGTGCTGTGTTTGACATTCATCAACCGGCTTCGCTACACACACACACACACTCCGTGCTCTCCCCCTGTGCTGCAGTCGGTGTACCAGGGGATCCTTCTGCATCCAGCCTGTTAGTTGACACTGATTGGCCAGTGAGGGCCGGGCTGACCCCAGTGGCCTGTCAGAATGAAGGATCATGTTGACCGTCTGCTGTTGAGGTAATAATGCCCAGAGAGGATGCCGGGAGACTGTCTACAAGCAGTGCCCAGTCCATGAGCCGAAGGCGGAGAAGTGGAGGAAGGAGGAAGTCAATAACATGAGGCTGAGGAGAGACAGGACAGGAGGTCTTACTGACATTAACTTTTGCCGCGACTTCTTCAGAAAGAAGCCACTTAATTTGATGCAGAAGTAGCACTTAATCGTTTAATACTTAAATATCAGCGCCACACCCAGATGTGCAGGTATGTCCAGATTTGAAGTGCTTACACAAACAGAGCACTTGAGAATCCCAGTGGTTGGCATAATTCAAGCTTCAAATGCATGAAAACATATAGCAGGGCTTCTGAATGATGATACCACGTCATGTGCACTGGGGATTGAATTATGTGTTCTAATTACATGCACTCTATCTGCATAGTAATTTGATCTTGGTGTGCAGTACTCGCATAAATATTATGTTTTCAACTCCCTCTTCCCAACATAAACTTAGCACAAAAATCAATAAAGTTATTTTTTTTTCACAACACAAATTTAACAAGCCATGTAATGCATTTGGGGGGGGGTTGTTGCTCGCCCGCAGGAGCCTCAGTGTCCATACTAATGGACTTCACCTCTGTCGTGCATTCCAGCAAAGATATTCATATCGTTATCTTGAAGGAGACTCTGGATGCAGGGTAATGATGAGCTCTTCTGACCTTTCACTGGAGATAACCTTCCTCAGCTGCTCAGTGGAGACTCCTTAGGGTGGACTCATGGCCGCACACAGCTGCAGACCTGACCGAGAGTATCGACTGAGTATCGAGTGAGGCTACGGCGCAGTAGACATGGCCTCCAGATCTATAGAAGCTCGACCAAACACGCGCGGCTACATGTCCAAACACACAAAAAATTGCTGTTGGTATCCAGCGCCCGCACTCATTTAAGCGGTTGATTTCACAGAATAAGAATAAACACACATATGAAAGCCCACTCACACATTATTAGTGGAGACACGCAAATGTGAATACATCCCCCTCATGTACACAAGTTCCCATAGTAACAGTTATGGATCCGTGTATATGCGGCACGTGGGTGAATTTCTAAACACGCATTGACCACACTCGCCCACAAACATACGCACACACATTTGCACACGCACACACCCACAGATTCAGACCAGGCTGATTAAAGATGTGAAGGAGAAAATGATCAAAAAAAGCCAAGCGGGATTTCATGCAGATTCGCACTCCACTGCTCTCAGGCAATCAGCGGCAAGCCTCCTCTTTGCCTGAGAACTGTCGTCCTGTGGTCATAGAGGGCAAGAAGACGAAGAGAGAGAAAGAGAGAGCGAGAGAGATAGACAGAGAAACTCATCTCAGTATTTGCCCAATTCCCCCACCTACCACTTGAGGAGGCAGTTCATTTAGAAGTCTGTTTCATTAATGTTTCTCTTTCATTTTCCCTCTTTTTCTCCCTTTTTTTTCCTTCTTCTCCCCCTTTTTCTATCTACTTTAAAAGGTACAAGCGAGCGAGTAACAAGACGAAGGAGAAGAAGTCGAAGCCACTGGAGCAGCTGAAGATATGAAGCTAAAGAGGTTTTGAAAACAACCCAGCGGTAAGTGGGCCCCAGGATTTTCTGCACACTCCACCGCCATTTTAGGAGATTTGATTTCTTTTCCAGAACTCTCACGCCCTGCATAATGACTGATTTTTACATTGTAGGGCGCAAATTTATGCCCTCATAATCTCAGGCTCCTCTCATATTTGTGCCTTTTACCTTCCTGGCTCCACCTTTTGGGGTTTTGCTCACACATCTGATTGTCATTGTGAATAAGACTTATTTTTTCTTCCATCCGTCAATTTTTCACACCACTACAGATTTCAGTTTATGAGATAACTCTACATATGTCGATTCTCATTCAGATTAAGCCTTAAAATACATGCTTTTTTTTTTTTTTTTTTGAATTCACAAAGTGGGGCAGCACCCAAGCCCCAGTCGGGCTGATCTGTCCTATTAGTCTTCTGTTTTTTCTGGATGCTCTCGCAGAAAAAAGGAGGTTGATTTAACTATAAGTATGAGAAAAAACAAAGTCCACGACAAAGTAGAGTCTTTAGACTATTCGACCTGCACTGACTTACACAATTTGTGTAACATGCACTCAAAAGCAGTGCATTTGTTTTTCATTCATATTATGACCGTCCTTATGCCCCCCTTGTAGTGATCGCCATAATATCACACAGTAATTTGTCATTGTTCCCCATGTTTTTCCATGTTCCCGCTGCTAAACCCATCCATCCATATTGACAGCTGAGCTGAGGCTGAGAAAGAGCTATCATCTACCTGTCACAGCAGGGCTGGCAGCGAGGGGCTCCTCCTGTGCATATAGCGCATCTTTTCATTCACTGAACCACACTGGAGGTTTTCAGAGACTGGAAGCTCTCAGACATCTGTTTACAAGTGTAATGTACTCGTTTGCCTGGCTTTTTCCAAGTTCATTCATATTCACCGCTCCACTGTGGTACAAACAACTAAGTGCAGGAATTATTTTAAAAGGTTTTCCACATGTACTCTCTTTGAAATTGATTAACTAATTATTTTTGCAGTGTTTGACATTCCCCTGTGATTAGAAACCTTGTAAAAAAAAATAATAATAAAAGAAAACATCCTGGGCTTTCCTTAATTGAAATCAACTCCTGCTTTTAACTCTAATTGTATGATTTATTTATTTATCTTTATTTTACCAGAATAGGCTCTTGAGATTAATATCTCTCTTTCAGGAAATTTCCAGATAATGTGACAGCACAATTAGCAAAGACAGGACCAGAGAAGACAAAAAAAGAAAACAAAACAAAAGCCGAGCATTAAAAATAAAGATATAACAAGACTAATGTAAAAACCTCTCTATTACTCATTTGTTCTTTCAATGACCGACCGAGTCACAAGTCTCAGGCCTGCCGTTAACTCATACTAAAACATCTATTTAACCATGTGACCATTTACAAGATACAATAGTCTTTTATTGATACTGTAATTAACAATAAATCTCAGACTTTTTATCCTCTTATCATTCTTAGAACGTACTCCCACTGTTTCTGATTGACACTATAATTTTCCACAACTGCATATCTGTCCACCTTATGTCTTTGTAGGCTCGTATTTTCCACGCAGATATTATAGTGTGGGGTTAAAATTAAATCACTTGGCTGAGCTGTAAAATGTCCTCAGTTGAAATATCTACTGTAGTTGACTCCACAGCCATTGCACACACTGCGCAGGCCGTCCTCATTTCCATATCATCACTTGATTATTAGTGCTGCTGGCAGAGCGGCAGGCATGCAGAAACTGTGGATGAGTGTGTGCAAATGGGTGTCAGAGCAGATGCAGGCCCAGACATCTCCCTCTTCATGTGCAGAGGGTCGCCTGCTACTTGTCATCTCGACACCGCTGCCTCTGCTGCCGCCGCCGCCGCCACCACCGGGGGCCACCAGCGCCATATTAACAGCTGTATTTGGCATATTGAGCCGCAATGAGGCCTCAGTGACCTGCTTGACTTGGCTTGCAGAGACAGTGGAGAGGCGAGATAGCACACGTAGACACCCCCCCTTCCTACCATGGGATAGCTGGAGGGAGGATCATCTGCTTTAGATCCACTGTTTGGTTTTATTGATAAACTGTGTCACTTACAGTTGATTTTTTAAAAGAGAATCTTTGGATGTTTTTTCTTCTAAAAGTGTTTTAATTTCTATGTTTGTGTCTTATCAAATCACAAAGTATCCTTTGCTGTTACTGGTCTCTTTTAAAAAGTCCCTCTATCAAAGGCCTGTTTAAAACATAACTACATCAACTACAATCTTGTAGTTTCTCAGTCATGTTCATCATCATGTGCCTTAAAAGGGACAGAAATTCCTTCCAGCACAATAAAGTGCTTGTGCTCCAGCTTCCACCAACAATAACCAAGAATATAAAAGAGTTCAAATAAAAAACTTCAAAGTAAAAGGATTGCACATTAAAAAAGAAAGCAAATAAAAACTGCAATAACAAAGTTGAAATAAACACCATGCATTAAAGAAGTGAAATCACATCACAAGGAATAAAAGACATTGCACATTAAAATGTCAGTTATGCTAGTAATGACACTGCACCAACGCTGCACATTAAAATACCACCGGTGCCTCTCATTCTCGCATTGCCTTCCATATTGATGAGTGTGAAATATATGCAGATAAAACTTCTGCCAAAGAGCCTCTATACGACAGTAATATGTCTCACATTGTGATAATGTATAGGAATGATGGCCTCGATGTGTGTTATCACTGATGCAAACACACCATTGGCCTTAACACAGTAAGTGTAGATCTGTGGAAAATGTGATAGGCTCCCTGACTATTACTCCAGGAAACTAGGATGGCAATTTTGTCGAGCTGCTCCGAGTCCTTCACAGACCAAAGACCACCATTAAGCCTCCTGTGAGGATCCCTCTATTGGCACACTAATAAAAGGTCATCTGTGTTAGATTGCACTTCACCAGCAGGTGTAATTTGCAAGTTACCTTTTGCCTAAAAATGAGATATCCACTTCAAGAGGATGAAAAGCCCCATTGAAAACAGTGGCTAATTTTGTTTATCCCCAAATAGTGTATTTGGTTCTAAGGGCTGGAATTTGAGTCCATTTGCTGATGTGTCACTTATTCAATTGTTTGGTGTAGAACATTTCAGTCTGATTGAGTTGAAGTGGAAATTCGGGCCCTCAGGGCCACGAGTGGGGCTTAAAATTGCAAAATCAACATCAGGCATTTTACCCAAATCACGATGCACTGCATGTTGAAAAGAAACTCTTTATTCATCCCCCCGCCAAAGTTTGTTTGTTGTTGGTCTGCATGTTGCGGTTGAAATTTTATCTTTTGATATTTCTTTTTGATGTTTACCTGCTGGTGCAATGCCTCAGTCAGTGTTAGTGATGCAGGGGCCTGTCTCTGCAGGAGGGAAGGGTGGGTTTCTCTGGATGTGTACCTGGTAAATCCCAAAGGCCTTTGCACCTGAATGAACAGACAGCAGCAACTGTTGGCTGAGCTTTAAAGATAGTTTCTGAGGAAAAGAGAGCAGCAGCTCTTAAGTGGCTCCTAGGTTGTTAGCAGCACAATTAAACAAAGCTCTGCTAATCTTTACAGCTGGCGTAAAGAGGCACTATGTTCTCGCAGAGCCGCGTTAGCCCGTAGCATGGCACTGCGAGTTTGACAGGCTGGATAATGTGCCCTGCGAGCTGCCACAACCCTAATCACAGCAGCGCCTTCACCGCACTCTTACTGTACAAGCAGAAACTCTAATATACATCATAAAGAGAGAAGACAAAGGCACAGCAATAAATTGGGATTATTCAATTATATACGCTCCAGTTATTTGCAGCGGCATTTAAAGAAATGTAAATTGACCTCAAGTTTGGAGGTAATGAATTTGATTATGCCAGCGCAGGAAATTTCATGGTATCTGGGAATGAAAGATGTTTTGCTTATTGCAGTTTTGTCACAGCACTGGTGGAAAACTATTCAGTGTGATGCATTTTAAAGGTCTCCTTTTTTTGTTTTGTATCATAGTGACAAGTCTTTTGTAACTTGGAACTCATGCAGGCTTAATTTCTCTTTTCTTTCCTCTACTGAGTGCAGCTCAACCATCAATTCTAACAACTTGTTACATTGTGTTTGAACGTATGTTTACACAGCATTTTCAGTACATACCACCTGGGAGGGGAGGGAGGGAGGGAGGCTCTGCTCAGACCCTGCAGGCACTCCAAAACTTCAGCACTTAAGTTTTGCCTTAGTTTTCAAAACTATCCAGCCAACCTTTAAGGAAGCTGATGGATGAGAAATATCCAACCTGCTGATGTGTCCTAATATAATAGACATATATTTCGAGGGTGGGTGGAGTGATGCTATCTTAGGTCTATTAATGCAGTCATTGCTGTGTTGCCCCGGGCCATAGGGCCTAATCCAGAGGAGTGAGAGTGAATGGGACTGTGGCTCGGGCTTGCCAGATTTACTTAGGTTCTGGTTGAGAGCACAGTGCTGTGTGGGCGAATCTATTCTGTCCTGGGCAGGGCACAGCATAAACATTGCCCAGGGAACGTAGGCAAGCAGGCAGCCATGCAGGCAGTCAAGCGGACAAGAGCAAAACTATAAGGATGGTTGCCTTTAATTTCCTTTATACTGAATCCCCTCGACTGTCCGTGGCCTCAGAGCCAGAGAGGGGAAAGGGAGAAAACAGAGCGTGTATGTGTGTCTGAAATTTACCTGTAGACCCTATATCTTCTTTTTCCTAGGGCTTCACTAAAGTATGTGCTGTTATCTGCCCCGCTCTTTCTCACACACACAGATGCACAGACACACATACGCACTCCATCACCCCCCCCCTTTACGGCAAATCTGCCCGATCCATCCAGCTGATGGCCATGAAACGATGACTTAGCCTGCTCTCTTACTGTCTTTAAGTGATCTGTGTTTGCTCCATGGCACTCTGCCTCGCTGACCTCCTGACCTCGCATGTAAACAGAGCACCGCTGCTCCCCGATGCACTACCCCGCTGCCACCATCCCCCACCCTCTGCTACCAAATAAGGAAGACAAGAGGCACTGAGAGCCAGCAAGTCGGTCAGCCAACTCACTGAGGAGGCCATTAGTGAGCCAGCAAGCCAGCAGAGAGGTTGGTAGAAAACCACCTCTGGCATCACTCATCACTCCTGGCCTCCATGGCCTCACCCGCCTCTCCACAGTGTAGAAGGGCATGCACATATACACGCACACACACGTACAAACACGGACTGAAAGGCATGCACATATCTGCACACGACATTACGGACACGGTGACCCGCAAGCACATTAAAGGCACTGAAACGCGCACACATACAGTATACAATGACACACATTGTGAGACACGTGTGTGAAAATAAACACAGTGAAAGGCTCATGTGCACACGCAGCACATTAAAAATCCTTCAAAAGCTCATGCATGTACAAAAAGCATATTCACAGGACGCTACGCATACGCACGCCGTGTACACAGAGTAATGATATATTACTGCACAAAACCTCACCGCACAACTTACAGCGTACAGTCTGAAAGTGAGGCCTTTAAACAATCAAAGATGTGTTTCCTACTTTGCTGAAAGATGGATTTATATGGTGCTACAGACACTTATCCACAGTAAAAGAGCTAAAACAAGGAAACATTGAGCATTATAAGGAATAAGACTTTTAAATTGTCAGAAATCAGAGTTTTACATCAGTGATTGCAGATAATTTACTTTTGCATTGGGCAATTTCAAACCAAAACTCATGAATTCAACTAATCCGGTTGTCACATAAAAGTGGAGAACACTCTCACACAGCATTTGAAAGACTAACGCACATTTCTTGCATGTCATTTGTCACTTTGAAGTAGGTAGTGGCAGACAGAAATACATAAATTCATTTTACATGAAGAATAAATATAAGTCGTTTATTAAGGAAAGCAGATTTTCTCACACGTTTTACCTCTATTCACATAGTCACAGGGGGACATCAACATCAACTATTTATATGACTTTTGATATATAGTATGTGATAAAAGGTCTAAGCCAATACATGATACACACCAGTAAGGAACAAATGAAAGCGAAGCGTCTCTAGTTTACAGCAGTCACCGTTAAACGGACCGTCTGCTCAGTCCAGGAATGCCAACTTGAAAATTGAAATGTACAGTACAGGCGGCAGCGGGCACCGTATAAAACAACATTTGTCAGTTTAATGGGATCCATGAGGTATGCAGTTAAACACGATAACACAAAACACTCCCTTTCCGTCCATGTCTTTGCCTTCCTCTTCTTTTCTTTTACTCTTGCTCTGAGATTCTTTGGTTTATGTAGCTGCACTCTTTCACCTGCCTCCAAATGTCAGCTAAGTTCAACAGAGCTAGAGGGAAAACACTCTCAGAGAGAAAAGCCATATTGAGACGGAGCTGGTCAAAAGAAATGCACTAGCGCTGAAGGAGAAAGATAGGCAGTGAGTGTGTTTGGTTACAGAACAGCCCTCCAAGATGGTTATAGTGCATTAATGCATTATTCTAACACATTACACTGTAATATAAGCATTTATCTATATATTTATATGCCTTCCCCACAAAGGCTGTTGTTTGTGTTCCACTAGAAAAGTGAGACTCTTATCACATAGTCATGGCAGGATGCGTTAAATGACAGATTGGATACACAGAAATGGGATTTTGCTCACATGGCTGTTGGCTTCAAAAGCATACAAAGTGGTCAGATGTCACAGAAATCACAAAATTCTGATCTCAGATGTTGCGCTGCCTTTTCCAATAACAAATACGAATAGTGGGAAAAATGGAAGAAATGAAAGGGAATAACAAAACACTCCAGTTAATGTCACAACCGAGCAGCAAAGAAACCCATCAAGATGTTATTCCAGATGTTAAAAGGTAAAATTATGACCTTGCAAGCACCTTAGAAACACCTATACATCTGCTTAATCAGCTATTCAGTGATTCAGTCATGTGGAAGAAGTGCAAGGCTTAAAGCCGTTCAGATACAGGTCAGGAGCTCTAACTAATGTTCAAACATCAAAATGGAGAAAAAATGTGATGTCAGTCACTTAGATGATGTCATAATGGCTGGTCCCTGAAGGGGTTTGTTGAGTACCTCTGAAACCCTTGATCTCCTGGGATTTCAATGCACAACTGACCCAAGATTTTGCTCAGGAAAGTGCACAAAATGGTTGATGGTTACTCAGTTGCATAATCACTCTTCAATCAGAATAAACTTGAGGAGCAGTGGCTGCAACAGGTTATAGGAGGGACCAGATTTGGGCTCCACCCCTGTCTGCCAAGAAGATAAATGTGAGGCTGCAGTAGAGGCATGATCACCATCACTGAACAGTTGAGGAAGTAACCTTGTCTGATGAATCTGGATGTCTACTGAAACAGATGGTCAGATCAGAACTTGGTGTCATCAGCATGAATCCATGGACCTGACCTACTGCGTGTCAGCAGTCCAGCCTGGTGGTAGTTGTGGCGGTAGTGTAATGATGCGAGGAATGTTTTCTTGGCACACTGTGGTTCCCTTGATACCAATAAATCTTCATTTGACTGTTCCTGTGCATCCATTTATGGCCACAGTTTAGCATCTCCTAACAGCTCCTCTAAGCATGATAACCCACCATGTCAAAAAGCAGAAGCCTTGCTGGTTTCAAGAGCATGATAATGAATTTGGCCACCAGATCTGAATCTAGTAGAGTGCCGTTGTGACAAGGTAAAAACAGGAGATTGGCAGCATGAAAGTGCAAATCTGCAGTAATTGTGAAACAACCATGTCAACGTGGAGGAGGGTCTCAAAGGAACATTTCCAAAATTGTGTGGAATTCCTGTCACAAAGAAATGAGGCTCTATTGAAAGCAAATGGAGACGCTACCTGCTATCAGCATGGCGTCCCTAATGATGTGCTTGGTAAGCGTGTATGCATGTCAGTTTCACAGAGCAGCGCTCCATGTGCAAGATTCTTATCTGAGGAGCTCAAAAATTCCCAAAAATGCAGTGAAAGCTGACAGATTTATTCTCTATCAGAAGCATGTAATTCATCTCATTCCCCTCCCTGTCCCTCCCAGTGCACCCACCACGCTCCCATCTCCATTCTCAGACTCCTGTCTGTTGCAATGCTCACTTGTGTATCAAGGTAATGAATTCATAATCTCTCTCAAGCTCTTTGTAGATCTCTATCGTGGTGGGAGATAAGAGGGAGCATCGTTGCACTCTAATAGCCGTCAGTCTGCCGCTGTTCCTGCCTGCTGTAGCTCTGTGTGTGTGTACAGTATGTGTGTGTAAAGCAAACCACCCATCACCACAAATCCCAGCTCATTGTCCTCCATTTTGGCTTCTGGGGAAGTTAGAAAAAATATTCAAGCCCAGAGCGCAGTTACTTAGCAGCAAACTGTTGAAACTATTATGTTCACCAAAGGTGGCCAATGTCTCCCAGAGACGAGAATCAAGCTCTGGTCCACTTTCTCTTTTTCTTCCAGGGTCTTGTTTGCACTAAAACACCACATAGCACTTCCCAACCCTAGCTGACAAACACTCAATCACAGGGAGAGTAAATATCCAAGAGGGTGAGGCAGGCTCGTGGTAACTAAACTTGCAACGGGGGGTAGCTCTTGAGGGCTGCCAACTGCCGTGTGCTCGTGTTTTTAATTGTGTTTTCGATGGGGTGATGAAATGTCCTCCATTTGAGCGCGAGCCGGCAGTAAGTGGGCTGTCGCCTCCAGGGACAGAGTGAGCGATGGCCTGCTCCTATCGGGGGTGATTGTGCCTCAACCCCTAAGGGTGACATTGATGAACAGAGGGGAGCAGGAAGACAATAGGAAAAGACATGACATTAGTTTTTAACTGTCTCTCATGTATTTTTAAAAAAAAGGGGACAGGGGGCAAGGAAGAACTGTAAGTATTTGTGACAAGTTTGCATCACTTTACTCCAGTGTTGGATTTCAAACCAAGTGCTTCCTACTTTTATACATGTAAAAGCAGTGACATATTTAAGGCGAGCTTTAGCCAGACTACCATTACCTACCTTTTTGGCTGGACCACAACAGCAGGGCTTGCCCTATAATCTAGAATGTCCTTGACTGACTGGCTGGCTGAATGACTGTGTGATCATATTTTTACCGCTGGTCAGAGAGCGCCTCGTCTCTGAGTTGGAGTGTCTGCAACAGGTTCTGTTAGGGTGTCTGCAGTACTTATCAAGTCTTATCGAGATTTGAAGGATTTATTAGTGCTTTATTAGTATGAGTGCTGTCAAATTAAAATGAACAATCCGCAATAATCAGCAATGATCAGAACAGAGACGGAGACTAAGTCTCGCTATTCGGCTGAATAAGGTGCATTCTGGAAACCCACTGATGGTGAGACTGGTCCGTAAATCCAGACATATGACACACAGATCAGCGAAGACTAGTCATTTGTAACTGCTAAGCTAGAGAAACTAGAAGGGCTGAATAACATAAACAATAGAAACACCAATGATGGGAAATGAGACCAAACACTTACTGCAACTCAGCAATAAACGCCCTGTTAACACATGAGGGAGTTCTGTCCACTGAAAAGTGGGGCTTATCTGAAATGGTTATAAGACGTGTTATGTTTGTATAGACATGTAATGCGATAACTTAAACATGGAAAAAATGAGTGATGGAAAATTAGACTTTGTACTAACTTATTGCTATGACCATTTATAAATATTAAAGATTTGAAGGGTTTTAGAAATAAAGACCTGTAAGTGACCCTCAACACCATCTGCTCCTGGCAAGAAACCATGTTCAGAGGCAAAGAAAACAATTGTGCTTGCAAAATGATACCGGTGGAGCCACATTCTGTTTTAATCTGCATTGTTACGTATTATTATTTTTTCCCCCTTGACTACGTCGACATTCTCAGTAGTGAAAAGTGAATTTGATGTCTCCAAGTCCATTTCTTGAAAACATGAAAAAATATGAGCAGCTTCTGTTTACTTTTAGAAACATTCCGCTTCCCTGAAATGTTTTTTTTCCCCCCTTCGATGTTAGTTGGATAACAGTGATAAGCAGATATTGTGATGAGGACCACCTTTGCTTGGAAGCGTAACAGCTGACAGAAGGAGGCCAGTAGTTTCCACCAAGGTTCAGTGGTCGTTTGGAGCGTCTTCACACAGTACATGCTGTTACATGATTTGCTAACAAGAAGCAAACGATTAAACGCGTTCCCTCAAGCACTTGCCACGTCTTCCGCTCTCTGAATTTACATGGCGTTTATGAACACTCACAAGGAAAACAAAAAAAAAATGGAGAGAGGGAGAGGGAGGGCAGGGGAAGAGAGCTCCTAGTGTGGAGGAGTCTCATTATTCTGTTATGGATTGCACATGTCAGGCAGTAAGTGCTCTTTTTATCCCTCCGAAGCGCTAGACTCGGCCACTGAGCGCATTTCCTTACCCGAGTGAAATTTACCATGTTAAGGCTCACGCCACCAGGGGAATGGCGACGAGAGCTCTGGGTTGCTGCTAAGATTTACCGGCCTGATTAAATAAGGGGTTGAATTGTGAGTAAGAGTCCAAGGGAGATATCTACGTAAGGTAAATGCATGTTTTTTACTCACCGGCTAAATTGATCAGCCCCCCCACCCTCCTCCACCTTGCACCCCTCACACCTCCGTATGGTGTGTTACATGTCACGCTGGGTTTTAAACAAAGAGCAGAGAGAGGGCAGTGGAGGATTGCTTGTGGCAAAGAATGGCTTTCTGCCAACACACAGCAAAGATGGCTTGTTTTTTTCCTCCTTCTTTCAAAAAAAAGGCCCATGCCTGCATACCTTGAAAAGTTCACAGAAAATATATTGCTGTTCCTTCTTCAGTTGGGCAGGAGTGGCCTTTCAGTAGATGTACTGTAACGCACAAGTTCCAAACACTGTCTAATTCAGTTTCATTTCCTTCAATTTTCCATCACACAACTCTGGTCATTAATGCTTATTGAAGGTGTTCTGGAGCAGTCAAGTTTCTGTTTCTGTTGAGAGGCCACTTGGAGATATTAGAATCAGTAGGTTACTTCTTCTACCTTCTGGATTTCTGATTAAAATAAAACAGGGAAGGAGCTTTAATTAGCCTTAATCAAAGGTATAACAATATGTGACTGCATGCCGGTTAGTGGTAACCACCTGTGGGTCAGTTCATGACTGATGTGTCAACAGTCCCTTTCTGCTGGACGAAGTGGACACCAGCTGTCTCTTTTGAGATTCAAATCCTACCGACCAATCAGAGCTGCTGTGTCAACTCAAAGCCCATGTTCAAAACCTTCCTCACTCAAAGAGAGTAAAGTAGTTGAGGTGTCACTAAAGTAACAGTGTTTTGCTGTTGAAAGATAAGTTGCATTGGAAATATTTTTCTTTTCTTTTCTTTTCTTTTTGTAATAAATGCTAATCAGGTTCATTTCGAAATGCAAAACAAGGACAAACAGGACATCTTCACGGAAGAGTGACAGCTTGAAAGAAATAAATATTCATAAAATAATTAGAACCAAGCAACACTTTCAAATTATGATCATGTTAAAACCCTGTCTGTGTTGTATTTTAGCCGGCATGGTCAGCTTCCAAACTGTATTGTGTAACTTTTTCTGTTATGGCTTTAATTGTGATGCCACTGCAAGTACAACCATTCTGATATCATTACCTCATTGCAAGTGCATTAAAATACACTTCATATTATATTATATAAATACATAATGGATGACATGGTCTGAGAAATCAGCAGAATATGCAGGCTGCTTGCCTGCTTTTCAAATGCAAAACAATTTCAGCATTTGGGGCAAATTTTCACCAGAACAGAGGCTGACTGTTGTGTTTGTGTGTCCAGGGGGGTCCTGGGTATGGCAGCCTGCAATTAAATGCAAAAAATAACATCATTAATTTGCGAAAACTGCATATTTTACTACAAAGCATCTTTTTTTTTTGCTATTAGGCTAAAAATCCTTGGAAGAAAAAGATGACGTGTGAACCATTTGCTTTTGTAGGCTAAATGAGATCACTGTTAGTCAAACAAACAAACGACAAAAAAGAAAGAGTCTTACTCAAAATAACATTACACAAAATTTTAAACAGGATCCTTACAAATATTAAACCCCAATTTTGTCCCAGCACATTCTCACACCCACAATACTCTAAGGGACTCGTGCCTTTGCATGAATGCTCCGTATATTTTCCTCCTCTTGATTCTGCCACCGGAGCGCAGGTTGAACTATAAAATACAAGATCAGCCACAGTAACTCCGTTTTTCGATACAGAGCCTCACTGTGTTATGATTTTCGACCACACGTACACCTGAACGCACCAAGTTGCAGGATTTACGGCAGAGGAGAAGTCAAGAGACGGAAGTTTATGAGGCGGCTTGAACGCAGCACAGAGCTCCGTATTTTTTCCCCGCTGTGGAGGGGAGGGAGGAGAGAGAGAGAGGGGGGGTGTATTTGACTCCTTTCTCCCCACCCCCAGTCCGTACGAGGTGGATTTAGGAAGAAAGGAATCCAAACCTGGTACGCGGAGATAACGAGAGACACCAATAAAGAGATATAGGCTACAACTAGAGATCCGCGCGCGACGGTGTCGCGCACGGATTATTATAGGCTATTTTATTTTTCTTTCATTGAGGAGCTTCTGGGCTTGGAGCGTCTGATCTGGGGGAGAAAGGAATACAAACGCACGGGGAATAATAGCAGTATTTTATACTCGCTCCCCCCGTTAACAAGTGACTGCTGTGCCGCTGGAGAAAGTGGAATATAGCGGTTTTTCTAACGGGGATGCGAGGAAAGTTGTTTCTTTTTTGAAGGAATACGATTGCTCACCCACGGAGAATACGGATTTTTTTTTTTTTTTTAAAGCTGTCCCCCCGTAAACCAACTAGGGGGTATTCTCGGAGGTACATTTCTCACGCTGTGGAAGTAAGTGCTCGCAACTTTTTCATCTCTTTTAACACTTTTGGTATCACTTGAGAGAGCAGGCCAGCGATATTCAGTGGTAAATAAAAAAAAGTTTGGAGAGGGGCGAAAAGATCAGTTTTCATCTGTGCTGCAAGCCTGGACCGTTTTATCTAGCGGGTGTTCAAGCAAACAGACCTCAGTACGTTTGGAGAGAGAGAGAGGGAGAAAAGAAAAGGTATCTCTGTTGCTGTGTGTTTCAGAGGCAGACTTTAAGTATCTCATGTTTGTTCGGTGTTTTTTTTAATTATTATTATTATTAGTGAAACTTAGATTTCTCACTCGGGATCCAGACAGAAGTGCAAGATCTCGATGAGTCTGTGCTCAGAGATTTCCAAAATTCAGGACCCCCCCTTTCTCCCTCCCCTTCTCTCTCTCTCTTCTCAACACAGACACATCAAAAACTCAGCCTCCATTCTGCTTAGATTTTTTCAACTCAACTGCTGAAACCATTTTGCATTTTAAAACATGTTTTTGAATAGTATAAGCAGTTTTCTGTCACTGAAAGTGTGCATGCTTTGCTTTCATGATGGGTAAACACTTTCATCAGTCGTTTGAGAGAGAAATAACAGCCTAAAAACCATTAGAAGAATAAGACTTTTGATTACTAGTGAAAATGGAAGAAAATCTCTATTATTAATCTCATATATACTGTGATTAGTTTGTTTTTAGTGTTCTATAATAGAGAATAATCAGAGTACTTTCTGTTTAGTTGTGGGCTTTGAGTTTATTACTGTAATTGATTGTTGTTAAGTTATCTTGTTTTCCATGCATTATAAAAGAGCTCCTGCCAGTTATTTTCCCGATGTTCACACGAAACCTTTTAACATTTGTATTATTACCTCCTTTTTTATTTAAGGCAAATTTTCAGCCCTGAGAAGTTATTTTTTTGTCTTATTGAGTTAGAAAGTTTAGATACAGCTCCAGGCTACAGTCCTGCTTTTCTTTTTCCTCTCCTTCTTTTGTTAAAGCAAGCCACAGTAAGTCAAGTGAGTCCAATTTGAATTGCAATGGATCTTAATTTTATCAGAACATTTAAGGCTAAACCTTCCCCGGGCAACACCACCTCCTCCCCCTTCCCCTCCTTTCCTCCCTCACTCACACCCCAACAGCAACTGCAAACCCAAAAAAAGATTTCCAATGCATTTCATTTACTGGGGGGGGGTTGCTGAATAGACCATTTCAAACACGGTTGCTGATTCTTAGCCTACGTTGATTAAAATAATAATGATGATAATAATATGATAACAGAAGTATCTGAAAATTGATGGAGTTCAGAGTTGAGCCACATGAAAACAGAGTGCACTGCGGCTTGGGGGTTGGAGGACAAGGCCTTCAGTTACACCTATAGTCAGTGGTGTATATTGCATTTTGTTGTCATTTCACACCTTGGTGAGCAGCATTGTCTTTCAAACTTGGAAAATTAACATGTTTTCTGTTCTTTTTCTGCATTTATCGAAAAAACGACAGATTCTTCCAAATGCAATTTCCATTTGTAATTGGAATTCAGGTTTTACCCCCCGCCTCCCCCCTTTTTTTTGTTTAACTCATCAGTCTTGTATTCCAGTATTCCATCAGCCTGCTAGGTTGAATAAATAAACCCATTTGTCTTATGATGAAAGTCACATGTTGATTGTCAGTAGCAAGAAGGAGTCTTGTCCTTCAGAGTAATTGGACAACACGTACACAGAGAGGCTTGTGCATCAAGTGTGTTGTGGATTCTTAATGTGTCTTTAATTGAACAATTTATCACCCCTGATCACTGTCAAGTAACTGGGCAAAGAAAGACAAAAGGCAATGAAAATGCCAAGGATAAGCTGCCAGGCACAGTTAGTTGAGCGTGACTGGCGTTTCTGTCACAGCAGCATCAGCAAGGTGCAGTTTTATTTCATTTTACCGACTTCTTTTTTTTTTTGTACGAAAAACAAAAAAAGCAGATCGATGCGTTTGCGAATGGCATGCTTGTAAGCAGTGGTAATGAAGGATGGAGGAAGGGGAGGGGGCAGCGAGAACATTACATCCTTGAAAACTTCTTTTATTGGACAAAACTTTTGATTTCTCCCCGGAGCTCCTTTCACTACACTTGGAAGAAAAGCTAATTGAATTGTGCCCCGGATATGATGCCTTTTTTTTTCTCCCCCCCCCAAGTACGGAGGTCTCAGAGAAGTGTCCTCCTTGGGGTTTTGAAATTCATTTCCTTTGCAATTATTACTTTCTGAGCTGTTTTCTTTTATTTCCCCTACCTCAACAGGCGGGTGTATTCTGTCCATTTGTGACAGGATCAAAGGGGAACACAGAGGGAGATTCTAGATATATTAAGGCCTGACAGACTGGCTGTAAGCCATTCAAAGTCATGTACTTTACTCTCAGTGTTTGAAAGACGTGAGTGTTTTCTCTTTTTTGGGGGGGTGGTTTGGGGTTTTTCACATGAGGTGCATGTTTGACATTGTGACATACAAGCCAACTTCTGCCATTGAGCAATGACACTTTTTTTCTTTTTTTATACCAGCAAAGCAAACACAACTCTTGATCCTTCAAGAGCTTTTTACTCCTTGAGACTTTGCAGATGCTTCACTGAAAATAATAAACTGCAACACATGTCTAAAAGTCACATCTGCCACTGCCAAAAGTCACACATACCCCCACTGAATTCCACAGAAATATTAAATGCTGTGGCAATAAAACATGATTAATAACACTTATCTCTTTAATTACTCAACCCCTTTTACCACTTTAAATCATGTCATGGTTTAATCAGAAAGGGTATGAATACTTAACCACATAAGGAGACCAAAATATTAATTAGCAAACAATATACATTCAACACATGTATTACTCATAGCTCTGTGTTCCAGACATCCAAGTCTACTATCCAACTTGTTTTGTTTTTTTTACCACCCCGGTGCTCTGTTAATTTCATTCACATCCAAATTTGGAACATTTTGGTGCCATCAAGTGCTTCACAATTAGCCGCAAACCACTTGACGCAACAACACAGTTAATAACAGCTGCTCTGAAGTGACTGTCGTCGTGGAGAGACAGGGAGAAATGTGCGCTTCGCAGAGGCGCTGTTGCACTCACGGCTAATTGTGTTTATTCATTTTAATTTCCTCCGAGTGCTAAATCAGTGCTCTTCCAGCGACACGAGGTGCAATTAGTCTGACTGTGAAAACAGTGCACAGTGTGTCTTGTAGAGTGTCCCCTCCTCTCCCCTTTGATACGTGGATTAGTCGTCCCTAGTCATTCACGTTTCTTTTGTTGCTGTCTAACCGGGGCCGGGGACGCACCATGTGAAAGTGGCATGTTACAGCTTCATAGAATCAAAGTGGAGAGAGCATGCAAATTATAACATTGTTACGCGTGTGTACAAGATGCCTACAGGAAGAAGTGAACTCTTGCTCTTATTCTGGATTATGGCAGTTATGCATTAGATATGAGGCTCCACTGGCTATTGCAGCAAGACTGGCCATGCTTTATGATGCTGATGTTGTGTAATGTAGTCTAACTGTACTCCAGTTCATTCACTCGGAGGCACAGTGGAACATGGCCTTATGTGAGCTGGAATACTTGAACTTATTTGTCTTAACAGAACAGTGGGTCTTGTTTGTGTATTCATGAACTTTTATAACCTGTTCTGCATTAACATTTGGCACAAAGGAGGTGATGTGCCCTGCTCTGACACTTTTAAATGATATTAATGAGATTCAATGCATTCGAGTCCTGGCTTTGTTGTTGTGTTCCTTCATTTCCAAGAAGAACAGATGATGTTGTTACGATGTCATGTGAAGCCCTTTGAGACAAACTGTTTGTAAAAAAAAAGGGCTATACAAATAAAATTGCCTTGCCTTGCCTTTGCCAACAGAAAGAACAGAACAAAAAAACAGAAGTGACCTTTTTGGCATTGAACTGTGGCTCATATGAGTGGTAGCTTTTCTCCTATCAGGAAAAGTAATCACTGCAGCCTTCAAGTCTGAAACATCCTTTTTATGCCTGAGAGTGTGAAAACATTACAGCCTGCAGTTATGCTTTTACCAAACCAGACTGTGGAGCCACAATCTGCTCATCTTTGCAAGCTTGGTTTGTTCTGTTGAATGATAGCCTGATCACCCTGCTCTATCTTGTTTTGTCGATGATGTCTTGATGTCTATCTTGATGTCTTGACTTTGCCTGTGTGTTTTTATGTTTTCAAAATGCACGTACGCTACAGCACCCGATGAGTGGAAATTTGGCAAATCAAGTAAATAGTAACTGAGGAGAGAGGGCAGGTCTGGTTTGATTGCAGATGCATGTTTTGTCGAGACGTTAGTCAAAGACTGAAAACCGGCAATCGTGGCAATTTGAGACGTTAACCGTGATTAAACCTCCGGAGGTCGGTGTGCCAGTTTCACTCCACAGAACTGCATCTCAACTCTTGCCAGAAGGGGAGAAACATGAGACTGGTGGCTGGCAGATGAATTATTGACCACTCACACAGACGCTCCTGCTGGTTAGCTTTGGGTCTAAAATGAGTAACTCTGTCTCACCCAAAACTTAAAAGCCCCAATGCAAGCCTGCATTGTTTTTTGGCAGAAAGACGCAGGTTGAAAGGCAAGGGGACAGATAAGATAAAGCTGTGATAAGGTTGGTGAATTAAAGCCCATCTTGCGTCTTATCTGGCTTTTGGCTCCTCTGGTGGTTGTTCGTTGTTTAACTTCACCCCTCCGTCCCACTCACCCCATTTATTTTTCTCCTTCTTTCCTGTGTCTTTCCTTTGTGTTTCCAATTTGTTTCCAAATCTAAATTCACATTTTCCACTTTACCGTGCATGTTTTGCTCTTCTATCCCTCAAGAGTGTGGAGGCAGATTCTTCATCAGAGAATTTTCAGTCATCAAGTTATTGTGTGCAAAAGTGAGGGCAGCCTCTCACTCACGCATGCTAAATCCTGCCAGACTATCTGGTAAAGCCTTGGGGAATACATTGACGCACTGTCACCTCCCCAGCCTCCTGCCCATTCCCTTGGTACCTCCAGGTTTTTATAAAAGTGTTTCACTCTAGCTCCTTCTGATGAAGTGACAGTAATCTGCTTTTGACGACAAGCAGGAGTAGACCTTCTGTTGATGCCTGCTGCTCCCTCATTCACTCCAGTCTGCCTTCCTCAAGATGTAACACACTTGAACAAACATCGTGCGTAGTTTGTCGAAAGCCCAAGAGGAAACCATACCAAACACAGAGGATCAACACAAACACCCTTTCACTCTCCTCTCCCGCTGGTCCTGATCCCATCCTCTTTATAGTTATGGAGTTAATGTGGACTGGTGTTTCATGGTGAGAAGTAATTAACACCCAGTCCGGGACAGACATCAAATGGGCGTGTCTGGTCTTGTCGTGCTGTCTGGACGTCTCCTAATGCCGGCTATTGAGCCGTTCCTGCGTTAAGTGTGATTACCAGCTGGCCTCCCCCAAACTGATGCACAGAGGTTCCCCTTGGGGCGTCCGCCTCCTCCTAATCTCAATAAACTAGGTCTGGCAGGAAGGGCAGCCCTGTGCCCTGGCAGTTTGACCCCAGTGAGGCTGTAGACACGTGGTGGTGGGGGAGTTAAGGACCCCCATTCTCACGCCTGAAGGGTTCGAACAGGTTGCAGTTAGCTCATTTAAACGCTGCTGATGCAGGCCGTTAGACGGGCCCACGCCAGCCTGTTGAGCCATCTGTATTTAGTGTATATTTGTAAAGCGGGACGCGGTACAGTGGAATAGTTTCCAAAAACATTTCTGTTTGCGCAGACAGGCTATAATTTGAGCTTGTCAGAACCTTGTGAGGCAAGAAACGCTTCAAGTTTTAAGTGCTTGACAACTAACTGGTTACAAAAGTCACTTGTCTTTTCCCTGCATGAGCCGAACTGTCCATCAGCACCAGTGTACCAAGCCCAAATCTTTTCATGCTCACTCACTGCACATAATGCTAGTTCAGTACTTATAATAAACCACATTTAATTGGCAGTGTGATGAACTCTTAGTGGGTTGGAAGCTCTGGATATAAACAGGGAAATCCAGCAGCTGAAAAGCACCATTCCTTTTGTGATTGGTCCACAGAGTCAAAGATTGATGTTCTTTTGATTGCGCTGCCTCCTCCCAATATAAGTCACAACCCCCACACTCCATACAGCAAACAAGTGGCACTGAAGGTAGCACTTTTGCTTCCTGTGCTGTAATTGTTGTGCAGCTTTTTTTGCTGTGCTGAATTCCTTGATTTACTTTATTCAGTCAATAATGGAACAGCTAATGCACCTTTTGCGTTTTGAATTATGCTTCAGCATCTGTCCTTTGAAGAAAAGCCCAGTTCGATTGAAAAGGCTGGATGTGCCATTGTACTGAACATTTTCCTGCATTTTGGCGGAGTAGTGTCTGACCTTCATAAATCTCAGCTGTGAGTATAGGGTCACAGACACCAGTCCTGTGGCCAGTTCTGACTAATTCACACCAAACACTGGCTTTTCCCCAGTTTGCAGCTACAGTGTGAAATAGTTATAAGAGAGATGAGTGGTTTTGTGTGTATGTGTGTACATGTGTGTTAAAAGCTGTTAATCCGATGGTGCTTATTGTGCACACACTGAAAAAAAAAGTCTTTTGGATCTACATAAAAAAAACATGTACATCGGTTCCACATATTAAAGTTATGTTTACCAAACATGATATATTCATGTTCTGTACATTAAATTATTATTTGTTAAACCAACATGATTTTCTTATATAAATCAAAAATATTTATTTTATGTTCTATATATTAGATTGTATTATGCTAAACTGACTTATTTTTATTATGTTAAATGAATGTGTTTCTTTAATGTGTGTTATATGTAATTATCATTAGTTGGATCAACATGATTTTTTCATGTGAAGCTAACCTAACCTTAACAGGTAAATCAGATACTATTAAGTTCGGTACACTTTAAAGATTTAAATTACTTTTATAAGCTGATTTGTAAGTTAAGAATTTCATTTCTACACCCTTACTAAACATTTACTAAAGCACATGTGGACAACCAACTTATCTTCAATTATAAATTCCAAACAATGCATAATAAACATGCATAACTACTAAAAATACAACCTGCTAGGTAATCTAGTAGCACATCACATTACTCAGTGGAGAAATAAACACTAATTTAATTGAAAATTACCATTTATATTTATTTAACATTTCAAGCAATAGAATACTGCAGGAAACATTATGAGGACGTACAGTTTTTACAATTGCAGAGTAAAAAAAAAAATGGTGTCGGCATGAAATGAGTGTATCAGTGTTCATAGTAAAGAAAAACTCACCCCAAACCCTAAAAATGAGGGTTGTAATGCATTTCAGTTTTATAAAAAAATATAATTTTGTGCGTGGGCTCCACCCAAATAGATCAAACAATTGTAACAAAGATACAACATTATTGGTGAACCAGAGGAAAGCACTATCCATGGAGTCAGAAATGTGTTTGTGCATGTGGAACAGAGACACGGAGGGACATTATGCACACCAATGGGCTCTATGCACAGCTCCACCACTTCCTCAATTTAAGGCAGGTCCCTCATTTCCTGTCTTACATTATTGGACAAACTGATTAATCCAGGTGTGTCTGAGTAGTCACAATGGTCTGACACACCTGGATCAATCAGTTCATGTCCAATAATGTAAGACAGGAATGAGGGACCTGCCTTAAATTCAGGAGGTGGTGGAGCTGTGCATAGAGCCCATCAGCAGAACCTTTAGCTACAGTCACCAAACATATTAAGACTTACCTAAACACACCAACACAAAGAATTTTCACTTCACAAATTTTTAAAACAAAAAAAGGGGGGGGGGGGTGGGCATGTCCAAGGAATCAAACTGGAAAGTCTGTTTTTCAGGACTTGACTTTTGGACAGTGCATTGCCTTCAAGCTCCATGACCGTCTTCTGCAGCACTTCAAATGTGTACTTGAGTTCAGCAGGGTAGTTTAAGTTCGAAGAATAAATGAGTCCAACCTCCAGGAATCCATTGAGGACACCACCATGGGTATATGTCTTGAAACTCAGAGATGCCAGTGAAAAACCACAGGGCAGTGGCATTGTACTTGAGTCCCAGATTGTGATGCAGGATTTGGACAATGTTCCCTTAGCTGCTGCCATGTTTGGATTCATCAGCTGCCTGTACAATGCACAAAAAAATAAAACAAGTGGGATTATACTACATGCCATACATGACATAGAGGGAATACTGCATTTGTACTGTGTAATTTATTAAGATATCAAATCTTTATTAATGGCACTTTTCATTCACAAAACACAAAGTGCCTTACATTGGCTCAAAACCACACACAAACACACTTTGATATAGAATAGTAGAATAGAAGAGAATAGTTCACCCCAGAATGAAATTTCACTCATTATCTACTCACCCTCATGTCGACTAAGGGCTGGGAGAAGTTTCAGCGTCCTCTGTGGCTTCTCTGAGTTACAGGGGGTCTCGATGTAGCAGTGCATGTCCATATAACGGTTGCAACTGTCTTTGTAACAAAAAGAAACACCAAAAAACATCCAAATACCTCCATGCTGCTCGTCTGTAATGTCCATCTTGTATTGAAGCCCTGAATTGCAAAATTGTCCCGTAAAAAAAAATTAATAAGTCTATATTTTAAGCTTGTTTTAAGCGAAGTCTCGCGACATTTGCACGGACCAGGATGAGGAGCTTCTGTATCGACTTATTCAATTTCTTCGGGACAATTTCTCATGTCAGGGCTTCAATACCAGGCGGACATTACAGACGAGCAGCATGGAGGTATGTGGATGTTTTCTAGTGTGTTTTTTGTGACGAAGACTGCCGGTGTCCATTTGCAACCATTACATGGACATGCACTGCTTCATCGAGACCCCCTGTAACTCTGGGGTGAACTACTCCTTTAAACAGATCCAGTAAACCAACAAAAGCAATTTAGGCTAATAGTAATACTCACCACTACTACAGAAGCCTTTGACATAGCAGCACCCAGTATGTTGAATATTCCGCAGCACATTCACTAGAGAAAGCGACACAGATGGAAGTTCAGTTCACACACATTGAACAGAAATACAGCAAATCTTTATCATCATTTACCATTAGTGCCATTTCTTTCTTGTACTGAGAGATTGATTATTAGGCACATCTCTCCAAAATAGTTTAAACAAAAAATGAACATTAGAATCTTAAGGGCAGTAGGACTTGCAGTAGTTATCTTTACTCACAATATATTGAATATTTAAAAAAGCAACTGAATAGTAATACTCACCACTACTACACAGAGCCTTTGGCGCATGCACCAAGAGATGTGTGGGTCTTGGCTGGAGGATATTATCTACAAAAAAAAAAAAAAAAAGCATGTGTGTGTAGGTAACATCAACTCAAGGCAGGACATAGACATAAAAGACCCAACGTATAGGCTAAAATTAGTTGTTAAACCCGAGCAAAAGCGACAAAAAAAATTAAAATCGAGAAGTCACCGGCTGTAGTCTACTAATTTTAATGTAAACAAGGTTGTTGTTAAAAATAAAGTTACCGTCACTCCCCCTTTCCTTTCTCATGCGGCAAACGATGAGTACGCACAACGACGACGCCCTCCCACCCCACACAGGCACACACAGACCAGACACAGACCCACAGTTACCTCCAAAGTGGAGGCGGCTGCACACGAGACAACTGTTACACTGCTGGACCTCAGCATGACGGAGTTAATATTAAGATAAGTTACGTCGCAGAGTCAGTAACCCTCCATTTTGTTAAAGAGGAACTAAACACCCAGTCACGTTTAGCTAAAGCCAATGCCAGAGTTACCCATCCCCCACACTAATTAACCTCCCAGTGCCGGTTTGAAAAGAGAATTTTCCCATAAACTAGTTGCCGTGCACACATTACCTTACCAGAAATAAAAACTAGGCAAATGAAAAGACTTAGGGTCGGCACACATGACTACTGCCATCAGCAGAACAGAGAATGACCAGACAAACGTTAGCAGTTAGCCCCAAGACTAACTCGGTTTTACTCGACGTTGCGGGCCAAATAAAAAGCTTAACCTTTTCAAAACTTGATTAAAAACACTCCACTTCTATCTCTGGCCCATATTCAGTACGTTTTTATTACCTTCATCCGCCTTCATCGTGTCCAGAGCCGACCGAATCCACAGCTAACATCACAGCGAGGGAGAAAATGGCGGAGCCTGCAGGTCCTCAACAACCGTCTTCTGGACTGAAAAAAAAAGTCCTGAAAAGACCGCCCTCTAGAGGCGGGCTTTTCAACTACTTCCGCCTGATAAAACATAACTTTTTCATGTCGTCTTGAAATGACAGAGACGTGTAGGTTTAACATTGCTCAGTATTGAAATACTTTTTAAAGATTTAATCATGTTTTAGAGAGGAATTTAAAACAATTATGTAGCATATACAAAATGCATACTTGTAAATTGAACAACCCCCCTTCTTCCATTTTTTCAGTGCACACAGTGAGCCCAGGGCAAGCTGGCCTGGCCCATTCAGATGAACCCCCCTCCCCACAGCCCATTTTCCTTTTGTTCCTGGCTTTTCCACACATGCACACCCTCACCCAAACTTTAGGGACATCTGGTATAATATAGGGGGGAGGGAGGGGGGTGCAGGAGGGGTAAGCTTTTGGGGAAGAGAAAGAAGGGGAAGGAGGACAAGGGTGTGGGGAGGTACACTCAGCTGCCCTGAGGGGTGGGAGGTTGGAGACGGGGGTTGCAAAGAAACCTGCGCATGCATGAAGGTGGGGGGTTGTTGTCATAGGGTAGAGAAAGGGAAGTGGGGTAGCAAAAGAGGAGTAGGCAGATAATTGATGGATGGAAGTAATTGTGTGTAATGCAAGCAATGAAACATGGGCCTCTGGGTAGGAGAGATATAGAGAGAGTGAGCGAGAAGGAGCCAGTGAATAGGAGTAGAGAAAGGAGGGGGATAAAGACAGGAAAGGGAATAATGAAGAGAGGGAGTGTGCAAGGGGTAGGAGGAAAGGGAGAATGAGAGAGTTAAGAAGGAGAGGAGAGAGGGAGAGAGAAGGATAGAACGGAGGGGAGGGGGGGTTGTTCTGTTGCATCACTCAGCACAAGCTGGGGTTAAGAAGGAGTAACTACCTGCCTGTCAGGCTGATTGTTCATCCCTATGCATCAGGGGATACGCGTCCTGGTTTATGAGAGATGGCGTAGATTCACTATGTAGGCCACTTAACCACAGAAAATGGCTGCCTGCGCATCCCTGGGAATAAGCAGCGCTGCCAGGTTGGGCTTCTTTGAGCCGACGAAGGTTGCTTTGTATGCAGATGACACCATCATCATCTCCCTTACTACATGATGTTCATTGTCCCAGCGTTTTCAGGTGTAGCTCCCATTTCATCCTCTTTGTTTTCAGCCTGGCTAAGTGAAATAATTCATTTTGTTTAATAATTTGCCAACCACAACACCCCCACCCCCCCACCCCCATCAAAAAGCCCAGTCACGAGGCAGCCTCAGTAATTACAACTCCGGCAGCCCGAGCACCTTTTTCAAACAGCACGCATGCCTCATCCTTCAGAGCGATGGAAACAAAGGCTATGCACTCCAGCCTGGAAATTACAGTGTACCAGTGGCGCATAAAAGAGAAAGGAGACAGAGAGAGGGCACCAGAGGCAAAATGCATTGAGTTTCCTCTCAGTTTTTCCGTACACAATTCAAGCTTGTCTCCCAGACAGGGAAGAAAGGTTTGTCAAGTGCATCACGATGGAGAGAGTAAAACCTTCCCTCAGCTCCTAGGAAGATGGAAGGTGACATTTGTATGTAAATGGAGACACTCTCCACTGTATTCCTGCTGACAAGAAACAGAGTGGGCAACCTGGTGTTTCCATCTCTCTTTTTGAAGAAGTTGAGGATTTAGTTGTTTCTCTGACATTTGTCTTTCAGGATGAAGATGAATGTGAAAGTCAGCTTTACAGTATGTGGTTGTGCATCATGCTCCTGTGCAGTTGTCAAATGCACCTGACAAATTATGACATTGACTTCAGAGAGCCTTCACAGCACAGCATTTAACAAAGACCTCTGTCCATATACACTTGTAGATTATTTAGTTTTTTCCAGGGTGTGTAGTTCTGGAGTATTGACTAACACATCAAAGTGGTTGTCAGAGTGCTGCCATAAACTTTGTGGATACGATTTTTTTTTTTTTTTGGTTAAACTCTGTTGGTTTTTGGATTTTCTAAATTTTGCAGACTTAAAGAACAGGATAATATAGGACACAAGAAGAATAAAAATAATCTGAGCAATTCCAATAAAGCTCCCGCACCTGCAGTGGCTGGACCCCTAATTAACTCTTGAGTCTCACTGTCAGAGAACATAATCCTGATTAAAAAGTGATGGAGGCGGGGAGGGGAGGGGGGATGACAACATAGTAATCAGAGATGCAGGCCATGGTTGGGGAGATTAGCACAACCAGGGGATGGGGATGGGGGGGCTACCCCCTCGCTGCTGCCACCCTTTTGTTTGTGGATCGAATCCAAGGGGGCATAATGGTTTTGGAGATTTTATTTTTTATCGTTTTTTTAGCAAGCAAAGGTTGCCTTGGACACTAAACCGCTTAAATATTTTTGTGTGTTTTTGGTAGTTTTTTTTGTGTGTGCTTGCAGCAAACCTGTTTAAATACAATAATCATGTATACTGGTAGTGATGATAACCATGTTTTTTTTCAATGAAAATTTAATTTTTCTTATGGTTTTGATATTATATATGGTTACATAATATGTTTTATCCTTTTTATGTATCTTCATTACCATATGAATGTACATTACATGATGGTTATATCATGATAGCAGTTCAAGGCCCTCCTATTAAACATTTCTTCTGGTTGCCTTTTTACCACCCATTACATGCACTTTTTTGAATGGTTTTGTACAGTTAGGCTCTCTCACCTCTTTACACTTATTGGTTGATTTGCCAAAAGGAGACAAAACACAACAAAAAAAGGTTAAAAAATAGTGTTTGTTCTTTTTCATAGATATTGTGATAATTGTTCATTTTGTTGAAGTGTGAAAGTCTGATACTGTGAGCCCCTTTGGTCAGCAGTAGATTGGACAGCTGATCAGGGTTTTCAAACCCAAAGTCTTCATGAATGGCATGTCAACAAGATGTCATCAGGATCATTATGGAGACTCATCAGCTCCTTGCTCTGAGAAGGTCTTTGTTTCGGACTCATCTGGGACGTTTCTCTTTCTATAAGGCATGTCTAACATACTTCCACCTTTTTGGCAACATGTTGAACATACTGATTTGAAGCCGAGTCTGACCATTACTGAGAGAGATCTCATGAAACAACACCCTGCCTTTGAGGTATTGTTTTGTAACAATACAGTCTGCCTCTGCAGTGGCAAGTTTTTTGTTCATCAGTAGCCACATGTCTAGCAGGAATGCCCTGAATGCCATCCCACTACCTGCTCAGACACAGATTGTTGTTTAAATTCCCCCAGTATGAAGCATAAAATGTAAGCAGTTACCTGTTAGCTTATCTGGTGAAAGAGGGAATTGGGCAAGCAGAGTAGTTGTGAGGTAGATGGATTTTTTAAGCGGAAATAAATAAAGCCGTTATCAGACTGTCTATTTGCTGTTGATTTAGGAGATCATGTTGACACAGAGTGAAGCAGGGAGCCAGCGCTGCTCTGATTATGCTTGCAACCTGATGCCACCAAGTGGGAACTAGAAGAGAAAAGCACTTCAGAGATTGGGAGACATTGTATATAAGTAGATGAAGACAGCGGGAATTGCAGTAAGAGACTCGTGCTTAGACAAATACGATTGCAAAATGCACCATAATAAGTAAGTCAGAGCGCATCACCCTAAGTTGCAGATTTCTTAGAGAAACAGGATGTCTGGTGGTAAGAGTTACAAAAACATTTTTGAATGTTTGATCCCAGTGATGCCCTGCAAGTGTCCTTGAGCAAAAAGCACCATCTGCAGTATTTCCATGCTCATTATAAATTATTCCAAATCAAAGTGTCAGCTGCAGGAATAAAATGTGAGCACAAGGTAGGATGCTTTATGCCCACTGCTGCGATCAACTCTTTAAACCAGAGACCTGGGTTAAGGGGGGCCAGCAGCAGATACCCCCCCACCCCCAAGTCAGCCCCTGTGACATTTGTCATCATACAACCCCTAGTCTGTAATCTCAACAGGGTGGAGGTAGGACTACAAACACGTCGACAGAAGGGACGACAATAGCAGGTCTGGCATGGAAATGGGGTTTGCTGTTCTTATTCCCATCATACTTGCCCTTGAGTTAGTGTAGCGGAAAATAAGGGGGAGATAGAAACAATGAAATGAGAGCGAACAGTGAGAGAGTTGGAAGTAGTGAGAGAGGGAAAGGAGGGAGGGGTGGGAGTCGACAGGAGGGAAATGGAGACCGCAGCTTAGAAACAGGAGGTAGATAGAGAGCAGAGGGTCTCCCATTTTCATGGAGATAAAGGAGCACTAATGAATTTGAACCAGTGCCCTCAAGGGATATACCATAAGGGCAAAAATAGGAAGGAGCAGATTGAGGATTTAGTGGGTTTTTAAACTACAGCCAAACTGTCTTTTAGACGCACAGGGGTGCTCCCAATTCTGCGATCACTAAGATGTCCGTTGTACCGCTTGCCAACTGCCGCGGGTGAGGGCCGAGCCAGGGCTTGGAGAGGACTTGATGCCAGAGGAGATGTGCCGAACTGGCAGCGCTGGAACCACTCGTCCAGCCAACGAGATTATTTATCTGTCCATCTAACCCAGTTTTAGTTACCTCGTTTGCACAGCACAGGCTGTGCGGAAATGTTGATCGCTGCATTGTCCAGTATTGTAGTAAACTGTAGCTGTAACTGTGTGTAAGATGGTACCAATACTGTGGGTAAGGGATTGAAGCATATTGGGTAGAATGGAGCATGGAGCTCCCAGGGCCCGATCCAAAAATAGATGCAATCATTTTAATATGCAATACTGTAACATAGTCCAAATGCTAGATTATATGTTTCACATGTGTGCACCTCTCACGAATAAATTAAATGATCAGTTTGGTTTCATGCAGCGAATAGTCAACTACAAGTGGTATTTTTGGATCACTAAGGACTCTGGGTTTGCACTGACCCTGAACCTACATACCTTATCTATCATTTTTACAACGTGTTCTTATACCACTTGGAGAGACCAAACACAGCCTATGGCATCTCCCCCCATGTGGAGGTAATGGTCTGGCCCCCAGGCTGTGAGCCTAGCCAGTCAGTAATGAAGTGGGCCCCTCCATTGTAAATCACAGAGGGGTCTTGTTTGGATGACGCCTTTGGGAGAATTGCATGGGAATGGCATGCGTTATGAAGGGCAGCCCGGCTTTAGTGTAGGCAGACACTCGGAGAAAGAAAGAGGGCTGCTTTGTACGTGATGGATGGTGGCCTTTGCCTCCGTTTCTGTCATATGGGATCTGAATATTAAAGGCAGACTGAAGAGATGAGACATGAGCTGGGGTGTCATATTTATGTTCAGTCAAAGGCAGTTTGTTATGTTTTACCCTTCTAGGGGTATTGGCATTTTCATCCCAAGGGGGGCTGGGGTGAACAACTTTGAGGCCTCTTGCTGCTCGCTTGCAAGACAGGCCTTTGAGCTCGGTGAAGCTGTTTGGGAGGACAACATATGTTTGCTTAAGGAGCTGATATGGTGGCTGCAAATTATTTTACATTTTAGGTGTTTGGCCGATCTCCTTTTTTTAGACATGACTTCCACTGAAGATGTGAGAGATAATAATGCGATTCCCGGATCCATAAACATAAACAAGCAGAAAGTGCAAGAATCAATCTCACAATGCAACTTATATTTGCGCAGCCCAGATGTTATTATGTACAAGTGCGTTCTGAGGAGAGGGAGGAAGGTAATTTTTCTCTCTGCATGGAATAAGCAATGACTAACCTATTTGGATGAAATTTCAAGTCTAACAATTTTGCTAAATTGCCTCTTGCACACTGACAGCCAACCTTAAGCCTCTCAGGCAGAGTGGAGTTGAACATAGTATGTTTATAAAAAGAAGCCAGGAGGAACCTGGGCTGTTCTTTGAAGTCAGCTATTTTCCTTCACTTCAAGTGCGTCACTCACTTCAAAGCGGGAATTTCACACAAAATGTACTGATTCCCCCCCTCCCTCCTCTCCTTTGTGTAGAATTTACAGCACATAAAACGGGTCTGGGAGACTTTGTCAGAAGGTATCTGTAACCTAAAATGACTCCTGTGTGTGTGTGCGTGTGTGTGTGTTTTCGTGCCTCTTGACAGCTTGCAGGGGTCTACAAAGCTGTATGTGTGTGATCTTGTGCATATCCACATAAAGAGGCCTGCAGATGATGCTCGGTGGTGGTCTGAGGCTTTGCTTTTGTTAATGAGATGGAATCCAGAGAGTGTCAGCTGTATTGCGGAGTCATAGTCGGATAGGTTTGACCCCTGTGGCTTGTGGTTGGAGAGGGGGATTTGAATGTGGTTGGTGAGTAAGTCTCTTTACTAGTTGGAGTTGGCAGCCTTGCTTAAAAAAAAAGTTACCAAACCAAACATATTGGCGTCAAATTCACATTCCAAGTCTGTAAAAACCAAATATGCACCGATATCAGCACAACCTCCCGTGTTCTAATGACTTTGATGTCAATAAGATTAAAGGCATGCATGAAGAAAAATGGCTGGGATACCATGGGAAATGAGCTTTTGCTTGTGTGCACCGAGTTCAGTCGTGTTTGTATGGAGGGGTTTTAGTGGTTATTAGCCTTTTCAAGCACCTTTAATTTTTTCTGCCATGATTGTAATTGGAACCTCTACTTGATGTTTTCCATTTTAATAGCTGCAGCCAGCACTGGCACACAGGCCTGTAAACAGATGAGGGTGTCCTCTCCGCTAACCGCAGCAGCACTGCATGTGAGTGTGTGTATGCGCGTGTGCGGTGCAATGCTTGCACATATTACGCATACTCAACTGTCTTCATGTGTCTGCCTGAGTTTGTGATCGTCATGTAATTTGTAACAGCGACGTCTGTGCATGTGAAATTGTGTGTGTTTGGCTGGGCAGCGAGGTGCCTTCTCTTGCCAAACATGAGTGGTGAACAATGGAGAATTGTGTCCCATTCATGTGTAGGGGTCAGAGTGGAGAACCAGTTTGAGGGTGAGCTATCAATCAGCTTCCTGCATAGACTCGCATTTGGTGCCTCTACAGCCAATCATCTCCCCCCCTCCCCATTCTCACCTACCACCACTAAGCACACCCAGCTGCACAGCCCCGCATAAGTCTTATTCCGAAGGTGACTTTGGCCCCGTAGTCCTCTTGGCTTCAATTTATCTGCTGGCCAAACAACACTGTTATTGACTCTCGAATAACAATCAGGAGGGTATGTCGTCCTTCAACAGCCATGCAATATACAACACTATTTTAAATCTTCTGTTGTTGATTTTGGACACTGCAGATCAGATCTAATGCGCTTAAGATGTTTTCAAGAGTTCAGATTCCTTGCAACACCAGCATCCAATGCACACCAGCATCCAATGCCCCCCCACCACCACCCCACCACCCCTCACAAAGCCAATTTGCACTTTGGCTTTGAATAGCTGCCAAATGCAAAAGATATTTTTACCCGGAGTCTGTGATCTCACTTGATCTGAGTCGGTGCAGGTCGTTAGCTGAGGCGATTGCATGCACTTGACCTGTTGGCGCGGGCGGCGTGGGCATACAACACTGGGGGGAGGGATGAAGGGAAGTAGTGAGGGAAAAGAACTTATGTGTGTGTGCGCGCTCACCCAGTTAGACTCTTTCTCTACTCAAGGGAGCGATGGAGGCAGGGAGTAGGAGGAGGAGGAGGAGGAGGAGGGGTAGATGCAAGGATTCTTTTGAGACAATTGGTTGCCAGCTCTGTCAAGGAGAAGACTTGGAGAGGGAGGACGAGAGAGAGAGCATATAATCAAGTGCGAGAGCGAAAAAGAGACATTGACACAGTAGCATTGTCACAGTGCTAGTGAGCAATTAGCCGAAAAAAGGAGAACTAGTGCTTACTTTGATGGACCTAATATTTTGACCTCATCGTTTGATGTGGGCCTCACGAGGTTTTAATGATGTTCCTCTTTGCCGTCGGGCACTTGTGTACCACTTTCAGATTAGCATGTCAGCGTATTGCAGGGGAGTGGAGTGAAGGCATTGGAAGGACATGGCCGGATACCCCACAAGAGAAGCTGTACCTCCCCCTTTTTAACATTAGCTTTACAGCTGTAATCTTCCCTTATAGCATACTCAATGACAAAGTCTTTCTCCCTCATTTCAGACCTAATGTCTTGAACACACCCTCCCTTACCTCAGCACCCCCCCCTTCATGCTCATTGTGCCGCCTCAATTTGCAGTTGCTGCCTTTGGATGACCTCTGTGGCGGCTGAAAATGGGCTAAAGGCCACAGATGAAAATAGTACCAGCTGATAAAGGCGACAGGTGATCCGTTAGTGCTATATGCAGCTGAGAGGCAAGATTTGATTTCTTTCCTGCCTCGCACCTGATTCTGGAGGTTAGCTTTGGACTATTACGGGCCTGTTTGATTCTGTTTGAACTCTTCTCTCAAGTAAACATGGCAACATGGCGCGGTATCATTTGCCTTGTCAGGACATGTTTTTTTCATCATTTTCCGGGGTGATGATATGCCGAGTTTTAGTGTTGTTGACACCAGGTGAATTATCTTCGCCTCTGCTTTCATCTTTTAGCAGCACTCAACTCATCACCTGGCACTCCACGAGAAATCAGATGACACCTCTTGATGTTAACTTTGGTTTCTGCATTCGTGCCAGCAAATGTCAGCCCAGCTTTCATTTGACATGATGTGCCACCGCCGAGCCCCCCCCCCTTCCTTCCCAAATCCTCCCTGCTCTCTCTGCTCTCTCAAATTGGCCTGTGCTGCTTACTGGCAAGTTAGGCATGATGGGTAACGTAGTTTGGAGATCCTTTAACATTTACAGTATATGATTCCCGGCACTCACTGACTGCAAACGCACGCAGGCAGTGACTGTCACCTGTCATATTGTCCCCTCACACGTCAGCTCAGATTTCGCGACAGGCCTCGGTGTTGACAATTAAGGAGTTCACACTGTCGAACAAGTCAGTCTCTCAGAGGAAGGCTGTTGATTGGATTAGCATTGTGACACCGCAGTTGACGATGATTCCCCCTTTGAACGTGGATAGCGAAAACAGCTGTTGACAATTTTTGGTGGTTGCTTATGTTGTGCTACGGTGTGGCGGCAGTTTCTGAAGGTAACCTTGCTCCACTCTGACGCTCACCCCTTTCAACTTACCGTATGTCAAAGGGGCCTGCTGTGCTCAGCAGCATCACAGCGTGGCGTCCAAGAAGAATTGTCTTTGCCACTACAGCCTTTCATGTGGCCATATTGTTATTTGGTTTTGGTTCCCCAGCTGTCGCGCTGAGGGTCCGGCCACTGTCACATGGTCTTCAGATGTTGGTGTTGAAGCACACAGACCTTTGGGCTTTTAAGGCAGCTTGAGTCAAGTCTGGATAATGGCAGTGACCAGATGGACACGAGATGTAGGAAGGTTTTCTGTTCTATTCAGAGCTGTGGGACATTCAAATACCACACAATGTAAAGTACTGTGCATACAGTTGCTTCAGAACCGCATGGAGTCTGACAGCTATTGCTGTACCCCGGTCCCCATGGAGTGCAGTATTGTTGGGATATTGTGAAAGGATTCTGTCTCTATTTCTTTGATTTAGCTAGGAAGATTTGCAGAGGATATGGACTGGTTTTAAATGCTGTCTGACTTCACATTTATCCAGTTCCGCATGTTGCCTCCTGGGAGCTGCCTGTTAGATACACAGATACTTTTTTCTAAAACGAAAATGTATTTTTATATCCCCTCAGATTGGGACACTAAATAACAGTTACATCTGAATAGGGTAAACAAAAAAAAGACGAGCATCTTTTGGACATAAACCGTTCACAGCAGACTGGCATAACCGAGCATGGAGCTCTCTACTGGAGCAGCTTGGAGTTGATTCTCTTGCTCAAAAGCATGCAGGCTCTAACGGCGGTAGGGCAGTGTGTCACGTTTACTGGCTCCCTGCCAGGACATCTACCAGAAAGTGTTCCATTTTAGGCTTACTCCGCTTCATCTCAAACCACAAGTGTCTGTTTAAATGCACATGCATGTTAACAGTAAAAAAAAAGCACATAACACTGCTAATGAAATGGGACAAAATGATGGTAGCAGGTTTTTTGAGGGGAAATAACAGGAAGTAGGGCCATGTGAAACAAGGTAGTAACTTCCAAGGAGAAATTAAGTTATATTTTTGGACCAACAGCAGCTTAAAGTGACACAGAGAGAAAAACAGCTTTAATGCAAAAGCTTTGTCGCTCTTAATGTCATCTTGTGCTTCTATAAAATGCAAAAAAAACATGATAGGCACACTGGAGAATTTTGGAGAAATTCGTTTGGAGTTTTTATACCCTGGAGTCATAATGTTTTAATTTGGCTCTACCCCCCAGTTGTGAAATTTCCGTGGCCCGCTGCTGCGTAAACAAAACACATTTAGCATAATTGCACCTTTGGTGTAGGCCTCTCTTCAAGGCAAGGTATTGATTTTCTCTCTCCCCCCTCTGTCTCTCTCCCGCTTCGCTCTTTGTTTTTCTTCTCCTCAGCTTTATTTTCCCTTTTGCATTCCTCGGCTGGAGTGCTTGCTCGCTTACTCGCTGGCCTCTCTCCCGCTCCGTCTCCCCTGCCCTCCCCCATCACTCTTTCTCTCTCTTTCATGGATGGCACTCAAGTGGAAAAATAGTAACAAGAATGCAATTCGATTACAGTAGCCAAAATAATTCTCACCTTTAATGACACCGAAAGCCCGGCTGCTTTTCCCGTACTCACAGTTGAGGTTGCTTTTCTCAGTCCAGGAAGCAAAGAAAACATCATGCAAAACTTTCTGGCTCTCTCTCTCGCTCCTTCTCTCTCTCTCACACGCACGCGCGCACAGACACACACACACAGGTGTTTTAGAGTCTGACTATTCATGACACACACAGATGTGTATAGTTTATATGTCCTTGTAAATATTCATACCATATACTGCACCTGTGTAAACTGTAAATATGTTTCAGTTTATCTTTGCAGCTGAAAATTATCAATACAGGCTATAGAATTTCAAAATGGATAAATGTGTTCTCTACTGCACAACCGCTCTCTCTTAAAGTCTCTGTGTGTTTTGCACTGGCTGCCGTGTCTCTGTCTTATCATTCTAAAATTTATACGTGAGAATGCATTTTCCAACTTTCTTTGCACATTTCTATAGCTTTATTCCAATGAGAACATCTTCCAAACTTTGGTAATGTGGGCTGCCAACTTATTGTGAAAGTTAATGAAAAAGTTTGTGAATTTCACATCAGGGCGGCAACTGAAACTCTGGGCAGTGCAGTAACTTTTTGCAAATAGGTAGCTCACCAATCTTACGTCGTCACATTTCTTTTTTTTCCCCAGCATGCACAGCTTTAACTTTAACTGAAAACTAGAATTGCAGACCGTCTTGACTGACACCTCGTCTTTTCTTTTCCATATTTGGGGAAACGGTTTGAAATAGACTTATTCTAACCCATTTTGAAGGCAGGAGGAAAAACCTATGTGTATGTCCTGACTCCTTCTTACCGCTTTCCTTCAATGTAAATTGGACGCTGAGTGGTGCCAGTGGAGGTCAGATATTGGTTGTAGCCTTTTGTGTGCCGGCTTCTTTATAATTTTTTTTTATCCGCAAAGAGACATACAGAGAGATGAAGACAAGGAGAGGAGGTAGCTGTGGATATGACATGGCTGTGTACCATGCCTGAGCTTGTTCTGGTTTTTCATGGTGTCTCTGTGTCAATTTTCATCTTCTCCTCTCTGTTCTCCTGTTCCCCCATTGAATTCAGTGTGTATCATTGCATAAACACGCCAGAGAAGAATTCCAAATACGTCAGAAGATATTTAAGAGTAGCATATTTCTTTCATCTCTATCTCTTCTTCAGTCTTCTATGCTGCCTTGTTGGCATGTAACTGTATTTATAATTCCTCTTTCAACGATGGGGTCTGTTTTTTAGATTAAAATCACAATGAGATCAACATTTTCTCTTCTCTTACCTAGTGTCTTCTTGGCTTCTCTTCTGGCTGCTATTTAAGACCCCCTGGCTGGATTAACCTCCAAACAATGTAACAGACAGGCCCCCCCCCCCCCCCCTCCGGACACACTTAACACCAGCTCACACATGCATATGGCCAATTATTCCTACCCTATTACAACAAATGATATGCCTCTTGTCTGTGTCTAATGTCCTTTTCATACATGGTGCAGGTCTGCCGATTGTCTTTTCTTATCTCACCGTTGTCATGGGTTTAATTCTGGCTACAATGTTAACAGAGACCGAAGTTTGAAAGTGTGCTGTAAAACCACAGAGCTACCCAAAGCTCATTAAAGATGAAGCTAAAGTTTTCATTCAAACAGTTAGACCCAGGTTGACCCAGTTCATAATGACTACCGATACTTTGATGGATTGTGGGGAACACATACCCTGGCAGGTACGTAGTATATACAGAACGATAAATACAGAGGAGCCCATGTCATGACAGTTTCAGCTGTTATCCCGGATTTGGCCCTAGACGATCTTACGCAGGTCAACCTCCGCTGGGAAACACGGGACTGTATACTACTCCGTGAGGTAAAATTATTGTACGCAGCCTCTAGATGACTGACCACGAGTCAGTACTTACAAGTACGCACATGTACAGTACAAGCTGTCTGTTATCCCCCCCTCCGTTTGAACGGACACACTCTCACGCCTGCGAATGTCAGTACACATGTAGTGTAATGTCGCCGAGTGTATTAACATACATAAGAGATGCTTACAAGAACACGCATGGATACACACTGTTCACACACGCTCTAATGAGCACATGTACATACTCTGAGTATCCTCTTGTCTACACTACCTTTCTTTAAATAACCAATTTGTACGCATGGCATGTGTGTGTATGTAGTGCGTATTTGTGTGCACGTGTGTGTCTGTGGGAGAGAAGGAGAAGGAGAGCGAGGCAGTCAGGAAGCCATCGAGGGCCCCTCAAGTCTGCTGGAATGCAGAATGGGAGGGTGGGGGGAGGGGTGGTGGGGGGGGCAAGGTTTGGTTAAATCTGACAGAGAGGCAGAGTGAGAGAGACTTGGAGAGAGTGGGGTGTGGTTCTCCAGATCTGAGGACACACACACACATACGCACGCACACACGTTACAGTGTACTATATTTTCACAGTATGAATAGGCTTCCACAGATGTTCACTGTTTATACGGCCCTCATCAGCTCTGATTCAACCTTCGCTCTGAGCAGCTGCGCCAAGCACACACACACACACACACTAAACACACACATGTACTGTATAGACTATTAGCCTGGAACTTGCTATTTTTAGTCACAGCCTTGGGTGATGAGGAAGTGAAGAGTGCAGCAACAGGCAGAATATAGTCTTTTCTCGAAAAAAAAAACTCATTTGCACTTTTCTCTGTTCATCTAACACCTTCCCCTCATTCCTTCATCCTGCCTTATTGAATATAATATTCATTCTGTAAGCCGACAGGGGAGTGGGGCTCCAAAATGAGGCCTAAGCCCTTCCTCACCTGGATAACACAGAAAGAAAAAAAAACTTTTAAATCAGCATTCTTTTACACCACACGCTCTTCGAAAATGTCTGACACTGGCTTTTAACTGCCACTGTCTTTGTTAGCGCGTTTGGCTTCGTTTGAAGCCAGTTGGCAACCATAGTAAAAGAACAGGATTTAATCTATATATATTCCTTGAGGGCTGATTCTAAATCACTGCCCGTGTGTGAGGATTTAGGATGGCGATGATAAATACAGTAATATTATGATATACAGTGCATGCTGCTCTCCATTTTATTGCACCAAAAATGGTGGCGGAGAGCCGAACAGCAGGAGTCAGCAGCACTGCATGGTTTAAGATTAACATCAGCACAACATATAAGCAAATGACAGTATCTGTTCCCTTGAAGTAGGGTTTCTTCTAAATTGTTCAAAATGCGCCGCTCACTTTTCTAACGCGATGCCAAAAGGCAGAGGTAGTCTCCAGCTGATAGTCGTGCTGTGATATGAACTGTGGCATGGAATAATCTTCAGCTGTGTAAGAGTGATAGATGTATTCCTTGTCATCACACCAGACAGCATCCAAAATCATCATAGTCACGAAATCCAGATCTGTGTGGAATATTAAACTGGAGAATGGGAAATAGTGTATGAAGAGTGACCAAGAATTTACACCGATCCAAAGGAACATAAAAAAAATAAAAAAAAATCTGGACCTGTGTGTCCTTCTGTGTTCATGTGTGTGGCTGGTGGATGCTTGTGTGTCTAAGCAGCGTCGAGCTAATCAAGAAATATGTGTTTTCAGTGTTTTGACTTGCAATGAGGCTCAGATGCATACTGATTGGAGGGTGTGGCTCGGCTAAAGTGGATATATGCGAGGCGGTGAGCGGGCGCGCACACATTAAAACGTCAAAAAGAATCTGCCAGCACATTGCCTATGCACAATCACACACACACACTCAGCCAGACTACTCACACACTCTCCTGTATTCAGGAGGAAGGTTAATTGAAGGTTACAAGTGGGGAGCTGAAGATGAGAGGCTTTCAGTAGTAATGTGTTCGTGTGTGTGTGTGTGTGTGTGTGTGTGTATTTCAACCCCTTTACTTTCCCTGACCTCCCCACTCCCCATTTCTCTCTCGCTGTCTCTCCCCCCATCCAAAGCCCAGTGAAAATGTGCAGCCAGGCAGATACCTACAATCTCATTAATTCAACCCATCGGCTACACTGCAGCGCTAGCACCCCCCACCCCCCACCCCCCCATCTCCCTCTCCTCTGCAAACGCTTCCTCTAAAAGGTTAATATAATCGGCTGCTGCTGAGGTTAACTATCTGTGGATGCACTCTAAGAAATGGTGTGTCAACACATCTCTCTGTCCATCTGTCCATGAATCCATTAATCTATTTACATTTTAAGAAGTATTCTACATAATGCTCTTGCTTGGTATTTAAAACATAGATGATGACATTATTTAAAGCTGTGGTATTTCGCTAATAAAAGGCTCCAAGTCACAAAGGTTATAGAAAAAATAAAGTTTGTTAAGTGCTAAATAGTAAATTATTTCAAAAAAGTAGACAAATTATAGTGAACTCCGTCATGTCATGTGTGCGACTTATTGAACATGGGAACCAGAGAACAAAAATATCTGCTGGGACGCTTTGCGCAGCCACTAATGGATGCATGTAACACTGTGACCATATGCTATCCCTTCTGTATGACTTGGCCTTGTCTCAGTGCAGCTGACCTTGACCTTTGACCTGCCTGTTGACCAAAAAAAGAAAGTAATATTGATGGGTAATCATTAAAATTGAAAGAGTTTCAAAAGACTTTCAGATCCAGACACACTGACTTCCTGTTGGCAGGAGTGGAGAGGTCAGTGGCACAACACAGTAGTCATTTGTTGGTCAAGTCTGGCTTAGCTTTGAGTTAACAGTTGGCATGTCAGTGTAGAGACACTGGATGCACCAACAATACACTGGTGAGCTGTTTGCAGTGATTATGAAATGATCAGGATGTGATGGATAAAAACCTTTCCTCCGTGGCTTTACATGGCTTTGATGACTGTGTGTGTCTCCTAATGTGTACAATAGCAGTTTGTACTTGTGTGTGTGCGTGCGAGTGACGTTCGCACACAGTAGCTCTTTGTGTCAGTGTGCGCTGGCCTTTGTGTGTGTCCATGCGCCTGTTGCCTGTGTGCGTCCCGCTATCGTCACCCTCTTAGAGCCTCGCTCCCACACACACTCATTAAAATGTCATCCTAAGCAGGGCCATCTATTCTATCTGTGGAATGCAGACGGCTGGGAGGGAGCGAGGCGGCAGCCATATTGAGTTTCTGGAAAAACGGAGGGGCTGTGAGGGTACGAGGCATATTGTACCTTTTCGCTACAATGTGCGTTTGTTGTCCCAGTTGACTGGATATTTTCCAGAAGGCCTGTGTGGCATGATTCAGTATGAAAGCAATGGTTTAAAGTCAATAACAAAGCATTATTGGTGAGGAAAAATAATCAAGTAGTTGAAAGAAAAACTGATCAACCAAAACTTTTTGGTTATTTTTAATCACTTGAGTCACACATTATGATTTCCATTTCAGAATAATCTGTAGATCATCTACTAATTAAGTGATTAATCATGTTGCCTGAGAAATGTTAGAAAATTGTGAGGAAAAAAAACCCTGGTTTCCCACAGTTCAAGGTGATTTAGGTCGCTTGCTTCATTCAACCATCAGTCCAATGCCTGAAATATAATGAGTGACAGCTGTGTGAAGCCTTGCTGCTTATCTATGTTTTACATTATGATGGAATTAATATGGGTGTGGGGCAGTTAAGGGGCTGTGTAGTTGTTTGTTAAGATGTAAAACCTACTATGTAGTTACATTGCAGCCCACACAGCTTCATATGCATTGCATCCTGAATGCATCTTCATGCAGGGACTCTACTAATGCAGACTCCATCTGGAGACCACCAGAACACAGTGTATCGGTCAGCCTGTGCTGTTGGCTTTTCTCCTACAAGCTTCTTATGCCAGAGAAAATTGTTGATAGCAAATTCAACATTGAGCAACTTTCGCTTCCTTGTTGTTTGATAATAACCCACACTTTGCACAGCCATTTCCACTCCAAACCAACTAATTTGCAAAGTCGTCGCTCTTTATCACAGTAGATGACGGCGCATGCAAACCAAAATCACATTTAAGTAAATGGCAGTTTACAAACAGTCACTGTGAGAAAATGTAATTAAACCACAATGTGGCCTTTTTTGTCTGTGATGCATTCATGTTGTTGCAGTGGTGCGATCAACAGGTGTAATCAAAACTGTGAAAATTGCTTTGAAGATGCTTTGAACGCTGCTTTTCACTTAATTTCTTCACGTTTTAGTTATCTAAATGAAAAATATATTGTAACTTACAGATTCACTGGCGATTGAAAAGTACATTTTTGCTGTAGCAATGTTATACAGGAATTTGTTTTGTCAAACTGCAGGAAATCTTCTTGTGAAGCGTTATGCGTAGGTGATTTGTGAGGATGTCATAAAGGTACGGGGGAGAGTAGATAAGAAGTGTAAACTAGGAGTCACACAGTCATTATTGAATACCATTCAAACATTCTTGTAGGGAATATTACAAACACAGTGATGTGAAACCATAGGAGAGAAGGACTAGAAGTAGATAGAACTGCTGCAAACAGCAGATCCTTCTTACAATGTTGGTATAGGAACTTCAGAGAACATGAGATATAATCACATAGTCTGCTCACTTTCTCTTTTTCCTTCTCCCTCCTAGTGTCTTTATTCCCCATCCCCACCCACCCAAACACACATACAAATTTTCCCCAAACCCCTCTATTTCCATGGTAAACAGACAGATGAATAATTCAATCATGATCGATTCGTTTGTTTCGGGCTCAAATGTCAGTGTCATTTAATCGCTCCTTACCACCCCACCCAGCCACCCACCCCCCCTTCTCAGCTCCTTGTTACCTTGTGGCCAAACAACAGGCTTTCCTCCCTTTAATGACAGTGATGAAGAGGATGAGGAGGAGGAGGAGCAGGAGGAGGAGGAAGCCTCCCTGTTAGCAAAACGTATTTATTGGAGGAGCTGCTGTTTGATTTTAACACTAATCTGTGAGGGGATCGTTTGCTCTCTCTGAGCATCTTTGTTGTAGTTATGACTTCATTTTGAGCATGTGTGTTTTTTTACCCAGATGTAACTTCTTATGTGTGCATGTGGATGTCTGACCCTCACACTGCTAGCATTGCTGCGTGAAGACCCGTCACCATGTTGTTATTTTTCCTTCTCTTCCACTGTTCACAGAGGAGTGAAAGCCTGGCAGACAGGGGGCGGATGGAGGGAAAGACGCAGAGCAAACAAGCAAAGGGGGAAAAAAAGTAGGCAGATGAGTGATGTTGAGATGAGAGGAGGGAGAGAAGGATGAGGACGGAAAGCAGCAAGGGAAAGAAAAACAAGTGATCGTCAGAGGAATTAAGGGAGAGCAATGCAGAGCAGGAGAAGAGACTGAATGACAACATTTACAGAAATATATAAATATATATACGAAACAGTGTAAACATGATACAGAAAAGCCTGAGGTATACTTTCTGCGTTAGTGCCTCTAACAAAACAACATGTTTTTGGAGAAAATCAAGCACATTAACCACCAGCTCCTGACTAAACCCTAAATAAAATATCATTTATTTAGAATGTCACATGATTGGTTGCTCGTTCCAATGGCTTTTTGGGGGTATGAATCTCTGCTGTTGATATCCAAAAGATTGCAGCAGAAGATTCACACGCTATTTGGCTTGGATTTTGAGTTAATTAATATTTGATGAAAGCCACATTAAAGCACAAGAAAACTATGTACTGCCGCAGACAGAAGTACAGAAACATGGCCACTCTTCTCCAGTAGATCTCAGCCATGGTGAGGGTATTTTCACTGTCTGGAGGACTGAGAGGTGTAATCAATAATTTCACGCTTTGTGATTTTGTGCATTTGTCATGTCAGCGCCGTTACATAACAGTTCTTCCTAGGATTATTTGTGGATGTTAGGTTTAGGTAGGTGGCTCTCACTTGTGTTCATGCCAAGATGAGGTTAGGGGTTATCAGTCATGATTCCAAAACACATTACACCTCCTGCGCACTAGAAGATTTTCACAGGGAAAGAGCAAGCAGATATAAAGTTGAAATAGTTTTTGAATCCCTTAATGAAGAGTCCACGGGCCATTGTTATGGCAACCATGACGCCCACTGCAAAGCGGGTGGACAGTCACAAGCAGTCGGATAAATTATCATTAGAGGACTAATAAAACACAATTTGCTTTCATTCACAATATATTTAGAGAGTAAAACACACATTTCTTGCTAGGAATGTTCTCAAACAATGCCAGATAAATCTTGAAATGTTGTTTTTACGGCCAGAAAACTGAATAAATATAACGTTCAATATACACATTGTAACCGATTCAAGATTGCGGAATAAGTGCCAAACTAAACAAAATTTGAATTCGTTCAACATTGAAAGTAAAACACACATTTCTCAATAGAAATGTCATCAAAATATGTTGAAATGTTATTTTTGCGGCCAAAATGCTGAATAAACATGATGTTGTATTCACGTAACGTTGATATTGAACATAATTTAGCTCACGTTAAATGAATGAGCAACGAAATGTTGAAATAAGACATATTTTAGCCTCTGGCCTCCGGTTTGCAGAATCGTCCATATGTTTCCTGGTGGCGACTGGGTTGGTCAACAAACACGGAGCAGAAGAGTGAGAGTGAGGAGGTGAGAACAAATGGCAGTGATAATGAAACAAAGAAGAGAGAGAGAAAGTAGTAGGTTTTGTGCACGTTTGTGTGTCTGTGTGTGTGTGTTTGGGGGCACAATGGCCCCTGTGTTATCTGCTGTGGACGATGAAGGAAGAGGGGGCAGCTGGTTCACATTTCCATGGTGCAGGGAGATGGCAGCCAGCTGCACTACAGCTCAGAAGTAGCCAGCCTCTCTCTCTCTCTCCCTCTCCCTCTCTCTCTCTCTCTCTCTCTCTCTCTCTCTCCCTCTCTCTCTCTCTCACACTCACACACACACTTTCACTCTGTTGGAAAATGCTGGATGTTGCAGTTGTTGCTCAGGGTTCATTCAAAAGTCGACCTGGCTACGAGCTGTGCTGCAATGCCCAGGTGACTGAGGCGGCCACAGGGGATCTTGTTAGTCACAAATATAAACACACAATTTTCATCACACCCTGCTCATGCCTAGATTTGATATCTGGGACATGGAGATTTCATCAGGCCAAGCCTTGTTTTGTTGCAGGTATCTAAACATAATTTATTTGTGTGAACTGACTTTTTGATTTTTTTTGTTTGTTTTTAGTATCTCAAAAAGAAAGAGGATCCTGTCGGATGCCGTCATTTAATTAATGCACTCGGCTTCTAAAAAGTCTTAATTGGCTTTAGGTGAATGAAACTAAAACAACTAAAACAAAACACCCGGTTTTATATACTCTGCTATTTCGGCACCCTCTAGAGAACAAAATTATAGTGCAATAAAATTAGCGAATGGCATCATCATAATTGTCACGATCCTCATGAAAGACATAATCCACAGTGTTTTTTTTTTTGTTGTTGCTTTTTTTTTGGCTCCCCCGCTCACTTTTTGTTTCTCACCCTTTCTCTCTCCCTTGGTCACTCTGCCTTAGCAGATGGCTGAGGCTGAAAAAGAACCTGCCAGCAAAGCATCTGAGAAGCAGCTGCTTTTCCAGGTGAAAAATGGACTCCCCTCTGCCAATTAAGCCTTTTACTCTTTTCATGGTGAAGACCGTAATATTGGCGATTTATTACGGTCGGATACTTTGCATTGTCAATCACTCCTCTAGCCAGAACCACTTGAATTTGTCTGCATTGTTCCCTCAGTGGGAAATGAACCAAAATTAATTTTACTCAAACATAATATTTCAGTTGAATTTTAAGCCTTAAGCCTCAGTGAGTTAATGTTCTACTATTTATCCAATAACTTTGTGAGACTACTTTAAAAGAAAGAAAAAGCATATATTTCGTTATCTTATCGTCAAACATGTTTAAAAATGAAGGCGTTATTTGCAGCTTTATTGATCCTTTACTGCTGCAGGCAAAGTATATACTGAGCTGGAGAGAAGCCACCAATTATAAACATTTACAAGCGTGCTGGGTGCCTCGGTGGGATTTGAGCTTTGTCTTGTTGACATTTTGTGTCATTGTCTGTAATTTACCTCAGAGGTTTTCAGTTATCATTCCAGCAAACACTGGGCTGAAATGAGCTACGAAAGCACACTAACTGTATGCTGTAAGCTGGTGTGTGCGTGTGTGCGTGTGTGCGTGTGTGCGTGTGCAAAGGATATGGACAGTTAGTATATGTACTCGGGCACATTGCATAACCCAGAGAAAGCACACACGCATTCGTGCGTGTGTGGGTATTCACATTAGTGCACGTGATAGTGAAAGCTATGCCCATGCAGACTTCCACGCTATACACACGCACACACACACACGTACATATACAACACACACACCCCTACACACAGACTCTCCAGAGAGGACAGAGGAGGGGTGGGCTGACCAGATGGAGCAGCCTGCTTCTTGCTGAGCGAGCTTGACGACAGCTGAACAGCTTGAGGTGCACCGGAGTGGCAGGCCACAGACACACACGCTCGCAGGACACATATCATACACGAGTATACTGGCACAGACAAACACACACACACACACACACCGACGCACGCTAACTCACATTCATGTTTGCGTGGATTTGCTAACACTAGACCCAGAGCCACCCACATGGATTGTCGCCCTCACACATGTGCACTCATTTAGACATGTGAAGAGGGAGTGAACACCCTCCAAGTGAAGCCAACACACAACACACACATTCCATCAGACAAGGCCTTTTTACATGTAATCAAGAGCTATAGTGCCACTGGTAGTAATGGCTTATTGGCCACTTCTTCCCTCTCCCACTCTCCCTCCCTTCATCTTCACCTCCTCCTCCTCCTCCTCTCTATCCTTCCATTCCTCCCTTGCTACGAATCGTGACTCTCCAGTCAGCCTATTCCCTGTGATTAGGGGCTTTGGATTCCAGCCTGCATGCATTTTAAGGCCCGGAGGCTTTGGAAAAACCAGCCGTCTCTTTCAATCCAATAAAGAACGGCGAGTGAGGGCGATCCAAAAAAGCGAAGCGAGTGAGTTGTACACAACTCTTACGGTGAATAACCAAAACAAAAAGAAACATAAAAACGCAAGGGAGAAAGAAAAATAAATGGAGCCTCCTGGTTGAATGAAAGCCAGCGCACTCTGCCCGGTGCCAAGAAGAAGAGCAGTCTGGTGTTACAGCAGTCTGGCTTGGATGTCATCTTTTTTTTATGCTCCTTCTTAGTTTGGTGCGCTCTTGTCACTCTTTTCCCATGATTAATTGCTCTGGTGTTTGTGTCATTGGAACTCCTTAATATGTACCCGCTGTGTGTGTGTGCCTCCCTCCTTTTCTAAGTTTCTATGCCCTGAGAGGCAAGTTTTCACTTATACCTCCATCCATGCACTCCAGATGCCCGAGAGGGTGAATGTTTTCATCCCCACCTCTTAAACAACATTGCATCTGCTGATTTTCACTGTGTTCCAAACCCCAAATGATCATTGCAGGGTGTGTTCAACAAGTTGAAACTCATTATTCTATACACATTTTATCACAAATGTGTTTGGAAAGACTAAACAGATCCAGAAAAAAACAGTCTAGGTCTAACTGATCAGTTAAATGCCGAACAAAATGATGTTCGACAATAATAATTGATTTTCTGTTTCATTTGGTGCTTGATTTAACTAGGGCGGAATTAGAAATTGAGCATTAAATTTGTTTCAAATCCAGGTGAGCCTGGTGCCTCCTGTCTGACTGAATCTGTAGAAAACCTTTGGAACAGAGTGGCTGCAAGTGAGGATAGTTGGCCAGTGATGGCGATTTCTTGGCAAATACACACCATACCAAATGGCTACTGGGTGTCCTCATAAATGGAAAAACAATAGAGGGAATCATTTTGTGTGTCTTCTCATGGGAACTTGGCATCTTCAGCAGTTTCACATTTCTCGCCTTGTAGCTCTAAAAGGAAGATGCACAGACTGCAGACTGTGAAGATGTGAATGTAATATACATAAATACTCAATGGTCCAAAACCAAGAGGAGTCCAGTCCAGTCAAAACCCTGTCATACAAGTCCTGAACAATAAGAAAAAAGAAAACATGACAGAGTGACACCAGACTAGAGCCTGGTTCAGGATTACATAGTCACAAACACTTGGAATTCCATAACTGGATTACAATAGTAAAACATCTATGGTGTGGCTGTGTCTGGCTGCTGGAGTGTAAATCACAAAAACTGGCAGTGTTCTGTCTTATCCCAGTCACAGAGGGCTCTGAACAATGAACTGCTGATTCAAGGGCAGCAGGCAGCGCGGCACCCACCATTACTGCCAAAGTGCTCTTGAGCTAAGTGCTCAATGTCCAAACTGCTGCGTGAAGCACTGAGTCTGCAGTCTGAGCCTTTTCTCACGGCCTCTCTCTTTTCTCTGAGAATAAATTTTCCCCCGGGTCACTGTGACTGACACCAGCTCCGCAGCCCCTGGCATGGGCCAATATGATACATTCATCTGTCTCCATTATGTCTGTACACCCCACCATCCCGCTCAACAACACTCACACAAATACACACACACAGCGCCCTCCCATGGCTTTATCATCAGCTTGTCAGACTCATCTGTCGATCAGACACATCTGCTGTCGATGTGGTTTAGCTTGGTGTCCCTGTGTGTGTGTGATGGATGAGGGGTGTGGTCTCCTAGCTCGCTCGTGTGTTACTCTCTATGTGATTATGTATGTAAACAAGTTCTCGGTCTCTCTCCCTTTGTTTCCCTCTATAGCATGTCACCTCCCCTTTAAGTTGAAGCAGAAGAGTAGAGCTATGCCTCTCTCTCTCTTTCACCCTCTCCCCCTTTGCTCCATGTGGCGTCGCACAACAATACACAGCATGGGTGTGCAAAGTGGTAAACTGACAAACACACAGAGGAAAGATAAGACAGGGAGTCAGAGAGAAAGGGGTCTTGTTTATGCATTAGTTGCAGGACTTAAACCCCCCCGCCACCACCATCACTCTACCACCACTTAAAATCAGCGTGGGTACTGCAGACAGAAAAACAAACAAACCCAACACCCCCCGCCCCACACGCACACCATCGCTACTTTTCTGTTGCTGTTTTGAATACTGCAGAATAATTAGCTTTTGTGTTCTACAGTCTCCGAAAATATGACATTTTTATGCATACCAAGGCATGAATCTGACTCCTACGCACACGCACACATATAGGGTACATGACAAGAAATTGCACATGGACTCCACACATAAGCATGGTGTTAAATCAGGCAGGGATGGATGACTAGCTGGCGGTACCCTGCTGTGAAGGAATGTGTGGTGTAAAAAAACAAAAAAAGAGCATTTAAAGGGGTTTACCAGCTGTCTGACCTGTGACCTTTGACCTTTCTGCGCACCACCCCTCCTCAGCTCCCTGAAATTCATTCTCAAGTCGAAGGCACACAAAGTGATGTGGGGGGTGGTGGTGCTCAGATTGCTGACTTTGTGGACACATCTGAGGAAGCTGTGCATGCGCGGCCACCATTTGAGCTTCATCTTATATAAGATAGTGTTTGGTAGAAACTCATTTGTGCCATCATCACCGACCTTTCTCCTGGCTTTCGCCCATGTGCCTACCCCTCGTCCACAATATCCTTCTGTCTGCCGCACAAACAAAACCCTGTACTCCAGCGGGTGGGAGGAATGTAAGACCAACGCATAACACTGGCTCTGTGTCTTAATAATTTATTGTGGAGGAATACATTAATATGGACCGTGGCATGTTATTACCTCCCACTGAATCCCACCCCCTCGACAACATCTGCCAACCACTGGCTGAACCCTCTACAGGTCACATGAGTCGGCCTGTGCCTCAGTGTTCTGCCAAAGGACAGGGGACTTTTCGCATTCGGCTGTCTGATGGTTATCTAGAAACAGGGAGGGGATTTCTAGGGAAAAAGATTCTGTCCTGAGCTTCCAAAAATACAATAGCTGAAATTGTCTGAACACATCTATGTCTCTTGCTTCACTTCACTTCAGTTCACACTTAATTTCAATTAATTTGGACCGATTTTTGAAAAATTCTGCATGATAATCCACTTTGTACTGACGCCACTGTCCATCTTGTTCGATTTGCCATCATCACAGATTGGGATTATGATTCCTGTCAATGTTTGTTTTCTTTTCCTACTTTATTCCCTTATGTGTATTGTTTGGTTTCATGTACCAAACCATACTGGACAGTGTTCTTTTTTAGTTGAAAGTCCCACATCAAAGTGTCGCACTTGCTGCTGTCTGTTCCTCGCCTTTTTTTTTTTTTTAAAGCAGCCGTAAAAACCAGTTGTCTTTCCGAGGCTTTCAGAGGTAGTGCTGGTGGTTGGGCTGTGATGAGTAGACTGACAGGCGGAAAGACAGTGTGGGTCAGCCATTCCATCTGTCTCTGCTCTTTACAATCCTGTGTGATTGACAGGAGGTTCAGACACTCCCCTAACCTCCAGCCCAAACAGGACGTAACCACAGCCTTTCTGCACACGGGGTTGCACAATGCTAATTGCATTGGTAGCATGTTTATCTTCTTTCTTATACAATGAACCATATAATCGGCTTCTGAAAAATCACTTTAATCGTGTAAAAATAAAATGCAGCAATTTTGAACATCAGTGCAGAGACGCGCTAACAACTGAACTGAAATGTGTGAGCAGCTTAATACCAAATGGGAATACCTGTCGCAGATTGAGTGATGTTCAATTTGGTGTCTTGTGGATTCCTGCTGTGGTACATTGAGGCTTGATGGCAGTGGGGATTTCAAATTTCTGGCAGAGATCAATCATTTTCATGATCACTCCTCCTGCAGTCAATAAGCAGGTAATAACACAAAAGAGTTCAAATTAGAAATGCACTTTCCCTAATCACACATGGAAAAATCTTAATCTCAGAAACTCTGAAGTGAGGTTACTAAATACCACTTAACCCGCTGATGGGCTTTGGCCCAGTTTCAGAAGCAAATTACCACGATTAACTCTATTTTCAATTAATTCCCTGAGAAAAGAAAAAAGAAAAAGCAAGAGAAAAGACGGAGTCTGTAAAAGATGACCACCCTTGATGAAAAGAGGGGTTCTTATCACCAGAGCCAACAGAGTTTGCCTCTGTATGTTTGAGTGTGTTTCTACATCAGTGTGTCTTTGTATGTGAATGTGCGAGTTTATATGTATCTCTCCCTTGCTCTCTCTTTTCCGGCTCTTGAGAGGCACAGGATTAATCAAAAAAGCAGATAGGACAAAAGGAGCCAAAGATATGAATCTCTAAAAAAGCAGCCTTGCTCCTGCAATCACTATGGCCTCATATTATATTCAACTGAAGGATCACTGTCAAACCAGGTGAGAATTACGTTTTGAAACCTGAATTTGAAAAGGCATTAGATGGACCTAATTTATTGCAGATGGATATTGCCGGCTGAAGGCCATGTGTGTAGTTTTCCTTAAAAGACACACTGCTGTTTGTTTAAGAGATGATTGTAGTTGTCATTTCTCTAGAATTAACTGGTAATTTTTGAAGTATTTGACCCTTCAGAGCACCATACAAATACCACATGACCAGTCACTTTAGCTGCAAGTTGTTGAGTTAACAGAATCTTTTTCTTCGGTATCCAAAGTTCATTTCGTTCATTTACAACAGTGCTCTTCAATTTCCATTGTATTACGCTTAAAAGGAAACTCTTAGCTATCACATGCCCTTGATCGTAAATTCTTCACTTATCATTTGCAGTGTTGAATCTCTTGTGCAAAAGCTACAATTTGTACACTTTTAATTATTTTGTGATGCTACATCCCTCTTAAGCACACAGAATTTTCAAGGTCTATATATTAAATTGACAAGAACTTCGGTTTTGCACTGAGCTCCCTTGTTATATTCATTTCCGATCTAAAAAAATCTCACTCAGTGTTCATTTTTCCGTATAAAAGATTGTATGATGTCTTTTTTTATTTTTTTACTTATAAGCAAATGGCCAAAGATAGCTCCTGCTTCACTCAGTTGTGAATTTGCTTAACATGCCAGCTGTCATTTCGTTGTGTAGGTGTCACAGCTTTTTCAAATGGTATGTCTCTCGTTTTGGAATATGAAACTTCTCAAACCACACAGCAAATGTTACACGGTGAGCCCTGCCAATTACACAGAGGAGTTTTTGAGATATTTTCTAAGCGCCCTGGCCTGCCAGTCTTTGCTTCCTCCGCCTCCTCTCCGATCACTTTGAATAATCTCATTCCCCCACCATCCGCATCCCATTTCCAGAATGAATATGAAGCATGCTTCCTGAGATGTCCCGGCTGCCCTTCAAAAACTTCTTTCCCCCTTCTGTGATTTTTTTTAAAGGGCATTCAAGCCTCTGGCCAGTCGGTGTGATGCTTGTCTGACTCTGTTGGCACAGGACCAAAAACTGATGTCACCCATCCAACCCCTCCTTTCCCCAGTTCTACACAACAGCTTTCCTCACACACACACCACATCCCCAACCAACTGCCCTTTTATTGTCAAGGACTGTCTCACACCACCCGTCCCACCTTCCCTGGCTTCCAACTGTGACCTGTGCTGTGTCCTATAATTAAATGCCTCCCCCATATATAATATGTAGCAGCACCCTCCCTTCCCAGACTCTTTCTAGCCAAGGTGATGGCCATCACAGACAGTGCCACCTGTAACCTTTGGCCTTTCTGATTGTTGGCAGCCAGCACCGACAGACAAGGAGAGGCAGAAAATAAAAACAAAAATGTTCCTGTGTGTGCGTGTCTGACTGGTTAGTGTGGATTTCATCTGCCAACTTGTGGCGTCACAGTATGGAGAGGTTACACAGGAGACAGATAGTGTGTCACCCCTCGGTGGTAAACAAAATGGCTGTGCAATAAAGTCCGCATTTAGGAGGTCAGCTTGCCATCCAAGCCTTCCAACTGCCAATCCGTTCGCCCTCGCTGCACGACCCTGATGCTTGCTGCTGTGCACTCAACCTCAACAGAGGTGGATTTCAGCTAAAAGCCTCACAGCCCTGGGTGTTTTATTGGAGGGACAGTGCAGTCTCATAATGTTCAGAGTAAACCCATTTCCAGCCGATCGAACTCAGGGCAACACCTGGAGAGAAACAAAAGGTTGAAGATTCAGTGGGCTCCAGGTAATTTGGTCTGAAATCTTTTTGTAAACGTCCATTTCCTCTTGGCACTAGTCCGACACAAGGTTGTTTTTTTGTTTTTTTTTTCGCCACCAAAAAGCCATGAAGCAGTGAGCTGAAGGTGATTTTCAGGAGCAGGACTCTCTGTTAGTAGGCACACTGGAGCTGAAATGGCTTGTAAGAGTCCAAAGAAAGGTTATGGTGCTCCCAAGGGGAGAGCAGATGGCCGACACAAGGTGTCTAGAAGCGTCAAGCACCAATTCTGGGCCTTGGAGGTTGGGAACAGTTGAGGGCAAAGGCTCATGGGAAAGCTATTCCAAGGAGAGGTTGCTTAGGCAGGGCGTTCTGCAGTCTCTTTATGAGGTCACGGTAGTGCAGGTCTGCAAAGAGCATTCACTTTAGGCAAAAAAGAGGTGCTCATGCAATGCCATATGTTATATAACCTAATTCACCAGTGATTTACTTTGGAGGTACAAACGTCCAAATATAAGTACAGGTTGTGTTCAGGGTGACACAGGTTCCCTGCATCCTCCAAAATCCAAAGATATGTGAGTCACATAAACTGGATTTTGATTTTCCCATGAGTGAAAACATTGGTTCATCTAAAAACACTGTCCATTCCACTGTTAAAGTGTTTTGAACATTCTCAACCTCATAAACAAAAATTCAGGGTTGCAGAAAGTATCGCTAAAAGGACATGTTTTTTAAATTCACTGTCAGATATCTGTGCAACATACTACTTGTTGCACAGTTACAATATGTCAACTAACACCTACCGTAATGTAAGTCAAAGCCGATGCTTAAGATGGTAATGTCATGTGCAACATATTTGAACGGGTTTCCTTGGCGTAAGCTCCTCTCCTTCCACTGGGGATTCCCTATGTGTGGTGGTTAATGACAGGTGCGCTTTGTTTCATATTCCTGTGACACAGATTTCCCAGGTTGGAATGGATGGCAATGAAAGAGTGAAGCAGGAGGGTAGATACACACTTGGGCATTTACATAATAGTCCTGCAGTTCCATGCAAATTCATGTGATTCCCTACCAAACATCTGCAATGCAAGCATACTTAAGTATGCATGAGCTGGAGGAGGGCAGGGAGGGAAATAGAGGTAATGAGGGAGAGGAGGGGGAGATGGTTAAATGGAGAAAACGAAAACAGAGATGGAGGATTTGAAGGACGACTGGTCTGATCAGGGGGATATATTTAGAAGCCAAGCACATGCATACACACACACTAAACACGCACTTCTCTTTCTCCGATACCACCTGTATGTCTTACCATTCTTAGCTATCACAGGACAGTGTGCCCAAGGGTTAGGTTTTTCTTTCACCATGATAGGTTTTTAGTCAGTGTTGTTATGCAGAAAAAATATAAAGGTGAGCAAGGGAGGTAGAGAGAAAGAAAGAGAGAGCAAGGAAACCTTACCAATGACGCATGGAGTCGATACTGTGAAGATTTCAGCTTGGTGAAAAACAGATGGTTACCATAGTCTTCTTTTATAGAGGGGGTGGGGTGTGGGTGTATCTGTGTGACTTGATATACCTCTGCTACGCACATACAATTACACGAATCATATGGACATACTTAAATTAATTCCCACTAAATTATTACATACTTGAATACGTAATGCACACATTAAAGTGTAAAAAAGAAAAGAGCAATACAATTTCATCTGCATACATAAGTAAACATGTGCAAAATATACACTGCTACAGATTTCCCATAAATATGCCTCATACATGTAGCCCTATACACTTATGAATATATGCACACAGATTAGTATTGTTCACAGAGGCACTAATACACTGACATAGCCTATAGTACAGCGCATACAAATGGGCTCGTCTAAACACACACACACAGACACACACACACACTGATACAATGAATGGACCTGGTACTTACATCTCTGTGTGTTGTTGGTCATCTGTGGGATATGAATCAATGAAAGGCAGTAAAAGGCTGTAACTTGGGGCTGACGCATAAAAACTTCATCTAAGGTGAAAGACTGCAGAGGGAGAGCGAGCAGCTGAAGGCTGAACATAAATAGCAGCCAGCTGCGTTTAGACACTACCATGAAAAAAGCAGTATTGGCTGAAATTTTTTCATTTTTTTTCAGTCCATCATCATACAACAGCAAACAGCACATTTGGCTTATTTTCATAACAACTACGCCTACTGGAACAGCCTTGGTCATCTTTCTTTTTTAAAATTCTAAATAAATAAGGACAATAAAGAGTGATTTCATGTCATTCCTGTGGATATTATGGCAGCCAAATCATTTTCAAATAGGCTACACACAATATTGTGAAGTTTAGACCGTTTTACAACATACCCTTTTTATGGGAGTGCTGTATTGTGAGATCTGTGGTCCTAGTGTGAATTTGTGCAATTATCAGAGCAACCACAACTCTGGAGTTCAACATACTACATTTTATATCAGACTTGTAGGAACTGGATCAAATCTTGGTGTTTGGAACATTGTACACAGAAAATAACATGTCATTACATAAAACAAGACAATGACTACCTTTGTGTAGTTTGGAAAGGGCATGAGTGTACAGTAGCCCATACTATCATCTGGCTACCAGTAGTAACAGTATGTTAGCTATTTTTAGGCCTATCAGCCATAACAACATTACATTGTTCGTCACAGACTAGCCTACTTAGAGACATGTACTTCAGTCTTCCACTGCTCTCAAACACCTGTTGATACAAAGTGTGTAAAGCATTTAGAGGAGAACAGTAGGCTAAACCATTTTAAGATTAAGGTTTTCCTTTTTCACACAGCTGCAACCCACAGTGCCCTGCTTGCTCAGCTAGCAACTGTCACTCAACAGTTAGCCATTAGCCAGCTGTTGGATAAGCAGTTCTAACATGAATTAGCTGCCAGCCTACATCTGAGAAGTTCTGCTTTCATCTATCAATGTGCTTTTTTGTGGTCAACAACATGTGGAGTTGACTGTAATTATGTAATGTTTACTGAACAAAGTATAACATTAGCTACTAATGGCAACATTAGCCACTTCGCACAGCTGCCCAGGACTAAAACAATGACTTGAAACTTGGTGTTCTTTGTTCTCTTGTTTTTGAAGACACATCATTGACCTTTTCTCTGACACAAACACAACTTTCCGAAGCAATTACTAAGTTGTTGGATTTTCAGGAGTTAAAATTACCAGGCTCATCCAAGCAGCTTTCGTGGCATTTTAAAAGTAGCTGAAAGACCTATGCCAGACTTATTTCATATTAAACAAGAGCACTGATGTTATGTCATTAGCGGAACCAGTTGCCAATAATGTCCAACAATTTAAAGACAATTAACTGCAGGCCTTGACTCACTCTATTCCACTTAACTAGACCTTTTAGCTGTTCAAATTTTTCTAAGGTTTCTCTGAGAGTCACTGAGAGAGAGGGCTAAGAATCAAAACCAACCTTATGGTCGTTTTCCTTGTAGAGGCCATTGTAAACTACCACTGTCTGATAGGCTTAATGAATATTAACCTAGAGGCCTACTAATTTTAAAATGTGCAGAGATTGTGAAGGTTTTAATCTCTTGTATTGTATGTTTTAGGAACCCCCAACCCCCCAAAAAATAGGGAAAGCCTTTTTTATTTTCCCAAGGCAGTTAAAGTTCCTACCAGGTAGAGGGGTGAATACCCGGCAGAATCACCAACATTCCTACCGGGCCTCAGCAGGAAGTGACTCAAAACAGACTCTGTCAAGGTCCTGGAGACAGAAATTGGATATTGTTGAGACAGCCACTCTAAACATTAAGAAAAAAGCAGAATCCAAACAATGCAAAATCATACTCCTGCAGAAAGTCTGCCTTTTTGTTGGATTTGTCAAACACAAGAAATATGACTCTTTTTGAAGTTAGACATCAAACAATCAATTTTGATCATCAAGCCCAACCAAACTGTGTTTTTAACTGTGTGTGAAGTGAGCTTACTGCTCACCTCATAAAAGGGATTATTAATGTGGTCCCTCAGGTGATAAGTTTTCCTCTTCATGAATAGCTACAACTTCACATCTTCACAGTGTGTTTTTTGGAACAAGTGTAACAGTATAGTGTGTCGTGGATGGAAATAGCGTGGTCCTTTGAAGTCACTGGTCTCAGGGTCTCTTATCAAGAAATCCATGTACTGTATATACTCACTTGTACTTTCAATCACTTTGTAGGATTCACTTCCTCCTTTTTAATTTTTCTTGGCCAATTGTGATGTGTGTAGAGTGCATGTGCACACACTTTATACCTATTGGTCTTGCTCTCATTTCACGCTCATGATGGAAATTCCCATCACTCCTTCCCTTCACTGCCTTTCTCAGTCTCAGTAATCAAATGCATTAGTATCAATATTGCACGGGGAAACGAGCTGAATTTAAAACTTGACCATGTCAAAGTGTGAATCCCTGATAGCCAGTGACTGCCACCACTCAGTGGAAGTTTTGCCGCCATTTTGGCTGTAATTACTGAAGCTTGACGATGGGTTAATATCTGGAGAGCTGAACTGTTTTCACAGGGAGTACAAATTCAAGCTTTAGAATAAAGCTGTTTCCCATCACAGGGAATAACCTACGGTTTTATGAAGTGTTACTGCTACTGCAACGTTTCAGTATTAATTAAAATATTAGCGACAACATATTTTACTAGATCACTCATTTAATACAGTGCACCATGGTACATAGTGAATATTGAAGTCTTACTTGAAGGTTTTCATAAACAAAAGATTACGGGTTACGGAGCGCATTTGTGTTGCGGTGTGCAAAGACGAGAGCTGGGACACTGGGGCAGGCGAAAAAAGTAGTGGCTTATTGACACGTCAACTTGAAACATAATCACGTGCAGTTCCCTCTTGACTAAAACCTATAATGTGGAAGCAATTGAAGTAATGGTTAGGTTTTATCAATCGATGGTCCTCTTCACCATATTGCGAGAATGTAGAGGACTCTATCTTTTCTCTTCTCATTTCTAGAGGCAAAGTGATGAATGCTTTTAGCAAGTGTTGACAGGTTTTCCCATGGAGGCGGTAACATCAGGAGAGACATACTGTGCTTCCCATACCATGTCGTACTTTTGAGCAAAGTGGTGCTTTAGCGACATGTTTGCATGTCTTTTTTCCGAGCTGTTAAAGGGTTAAAATTTTAATTTGGTGAGGGCCCTACCTTCCCCAGTCCCTCAGGGATTAATAAAGAACATGTCTAGGCATATACACATATCTTTTTATCTAAACTCTCCTATCTATTCTCTGTCTTCAATTAACAGTTCATAAAAGACGGCAGCATTGAGCCATGGAGACTGTGTCTCTGGGTAAACTGGAAGCCATACATGGCCTAAGGTTATGTTTGGCAAGCCCATTCAACAACAATAGCTCATGTAATTGTGTTGTGAAGTTTGTATAGCATCTAGAGGTGGAGATAGAATGCCATACCCTAAGGACTGGGCCATAAATCAAAACCAAGGCATCTTGTGAGCATAGATGAAGTAATTCCCTACAGGCATTGTGAGATTCCCTCCACCTATACCAATGTTTACAGTCAGAACAATAGTGAACAGTCGTTCAGGTGATCCCCCAGACAATTTGATACTTCTCTATTCTCTATTTTATGCTTCCCTTGGTTCTCACCAATGACATCACCTGCCCTTCAGGCCAAGAAAAAGAAAAAAGAAAAGGCAAAACGAGCAAGGACACATATTGGTCGTGTGCATATCGTATTGTGTTGAAAGATGAACTGAGCTCATGAAAGACACCCACTCTTTTCTGGCATGGCGTCACCACAAAAGACCTATTGTTGATATCTTCCTTTGTGCCTTTCCAAGTGCACGTGTCACATATACTCTAGAATTTCTCTTTTGTTGCAGAATTACGGATCAAAAATAGAAGCGCGTGTTTACAGCCCAGTAGCTTTACAGTTATGTGTGCATTTTGTGTCTCGTATGGGTTTTGCTGTATGCTTTTGCGGTTTTATTTTAAGTGCTCCTGCTGCTGCATGTGCCAGTTGAAGCGCCAGTAGCTGTGAAGGGTGGGGCGCTTGTCTGTGTTTGTGTGTCTGTGTGCCTGCTGTCTGAGGTGCTTGGTTACACTGCAATTAGCTGTGGTTTTCTGCCTCTCACAAGGCCACAGTCACAAACATACCCTTTAAAACAGCTGCATATATTAACCTTTCAACTCTTCTGCCAATTTAGCAGCTTGCTGTGGCTTCCATAACCACCCTTTTTTTTTTTTTTTCTCGTAAGCTGATTTCATTTTATTTTATTTCATTGAGTAGAGGTGATGTAAACTGTTGTTGATCCAGATAGTGGGTTAGCCAACGTGGCTCCATCACTGAGAATATGATGTAATTTAAGTGTTTTATAAGCAATTTTATAACTGGAGGTAGTTTTATGTGCAAGTGATTTCTATCCATCAATTCCACTGGTGTAGCTGACCTCTAAAGTGGTCTGTCGCTTTGTCTTAGCGGATGTGTTCGTGATCCTGATTGCATCTGAAGGGTGGCAATTATAATGGTCAGTTGTGCTACTTTTTGAAGTACACTCAGTTCCCATTTCAGCCACTGACAGCCTTGTCAAAAGCAGCTTGCTGCAAGTTTACAGGTGAGAATTTGAAAGTGGCTGTTTTCGTGGAACAAAACTTAAACCTGTGCTGACAGAATATTATCATCCACCTCGAGGTTGACCAGGATAGAGGAAAAAAAACAATTGCTTAAGGGCATCTACAATACATTGTGTGCTGTCTGCATGGATTGTACTGTTGTACCCTGTTAACCACCCAGGGTGCAGGTAATTAATCTCACTTCCAGAGAGTCGCCCTCACCCCTCATGTCGGCTCAGCTGAGAAGAAGCACCGTGTGTGCTGGGAGGAGTTAAAGTGTCTTGCACAAGGACACTAAAGCAGGCCAGATGCTCCCTGATACGGGGTCCTATGAGAGTGGACAATTTTTTTTTTCTACTTGGATGCTCAGACAGAAGTGTCCTTTAGCAAGACCCCCACCTTTTTGAAGCTTATTTAAGGCCTACCTGTTAACTCATCTTGCTGTGGTTATGGGTGTCAGCTGAAAGTCATACATAATAAAAAAAAAATTCAAAAAAAAGGAAATTGACTAATTCATTATATTCATGTCATGGATCTCTCTCAGTTCTCTCTCTTTTTTGACTCTTTATTCACGTCTTTTTAATTAAAGAGTATGTGTAACCACTTGGTGGTGGCTTGATGCTGCACAAGACATATCAATGAGACAGGAGTGTGTGTGTCTATGTGTGTGTGTGTGTGGGTTGGGAGGCGTCCCCAGTCCTTCTGTGTAGCTTGGGGGATTAATGGCAATTTGACTAAAACAAAGAGACAGTGCCTGGAATATCATTGGCTGCCTGTGTAATTACAAGGCATTGAGATAAGCAAATAATGACAAGATCAGGTGATTAGAAAAAAAAGAGGGAGACAGCAGTGACTCCCCTGCTAATTAAGGGATGTGAGAAGATGCTGGTTGCAAGATTGGGGAGGTTACAGGGTTTGGGTATGTGACACTTTGCTTCCAGTCGTGTCACCAACACCCTATTACCTTCCATCCATTTATGTGTTGGCAGCAATGAGAGGTTGTGAAAACCACAGTAGAGTGGCTGTGTGTGTATGCATGTGTGTGAGTGTTTATGAAAAGTCATATGTGCTGTCTATGTGGGAAGAACCACTAACTCTCCACTCAGAGCGTGTGTGTGGAAGTGTAATATTTTTACTTTTGTGGTGTTTGTACAAATGTGTTGCAGCAATGAAAGCCAATCTGGTAGCGATATGTTGGATGATCTCAAATACATTTTTTTATTAATCTTTCTTTCTGTCTTTTTCTGCAGAGTGCCAAACCGTCCTGCGTGAAGACCCCAACCTTCCCTGCGCGGTCGGGGCCTCGGCTCTCCGGCCAGGTCAAGGATCAGTCCCACCCCGCCCCTCCCTGCCCCCTACCCTTTCCCTACTGGAGCCAAGATGGCCACCAGCGGTGCCCCTCGCCTGTCCTTGCCTCTCCTGCTGCCTGTCACCACTCTGCTGCTATCACTGCTGCTCACCAGCTCACACGCCTTATGTAAGTACCAACACATCAGCCACACACCGCTCCCGATTACCTCTCAGCTTTTCTTTATGCTCTCTGAAGGGCCATCACACACATCTGATACAGGAGTTAGAAACAAGGTATGTAGAGGATGGAAGTTTGTAGGTGGTCTCTGCTTCTCTCAGAGCCAAATAAAGTAAAGCTGCCACCACAATGGTTAGAGCTAGGTTTTACTTCAAAACATTTCAGCCCCACCCTGCCTTTTTTTTTTAAATCGTGGATACCTCAAAATCTCTACTTTATCCATGCTATCCACATTGATCATTCCTACGTCCCTTTGCATGATGGTAACGGCAGAATGTCAGTATAGTCTCTTATCCCACCCTGTCAACTCCTGCTTAGGATTTGTTCTGCACCATTTCCCCGTTAAGATGGGCTTAGAGCAGTATTAAGGAGACAAAACAAAGAAGAGGCTCTGCAGAGAAATAGAACAAGAGTGATGGCGAGGTGGGGAGGCTTCCCCTTGGGTTTCATTGTTTGTAAATCCTGTGTGAGAGCGTGTGTGAGTGAGACTATATATGTTTGAGTATGTTAAAGGATTATTTACGTCTAAAGTGGTGAATGCGTATAAGTGTTCAGATCATTGTGAACATGTGGGAGGGGGTCGATGACAAGTTCCTGCTCATTCGATTGCATGTTTGTTCATTGACTGTATGGAAAAGCAGCGTGTTCGACATTTTCTCCTTCCTACCTTTCAGATCAAATTTTATTTTCCTATTCATCCCTGTCTGCGACTCTCTCCCTTAATACCAAAAAAACTCATTTTGAGGTGAAAAATGTAATTATTAAGTAGTTCCAGTTTGTGTCTCTGCACTCAAACAACTAGAGAGTTTGTAAAACAGTATACATCATGGATGTAAATTAGCGACACTGTATCAGAAATGAACTGCTGAAGTAGTTCAATCTGCAAAAACTTGATGGGGAAGGTCTAATCACAGAGACAGAATCATTACAAGTTTGAGCCAGAGAAGAAAAATCACGACTATTTCATGCATACTGTTATAGCGCAGGTACTGCAACCTAAAATCCTCCGTGCTTCATTTTCCTATCTTTGGTAATTTGCCAGATAAATTGCGTTTTCCACCTTGTTCCCTGTGTGTATCTTCTTCCGTTTCTGACATTCAGTGAGTGTGCTCTCGGTGGTTCACGACAGCATGAAGAGGACTTGATTTTTCTCATGTTGCAACAGAGCTGTCTACTTTTGATTGCATGGCGGTTGGAGTGTCTTGCAGCATAATTCGAGTGTCTTTAGGCCCAGCTGGCTGAAAACATCTGAAATTGCAGTCAGACACGTCAAACGGACATCTCTGTTCTCTTTCTTTTTTTTGCTTCTTAAGTTGGTAATGAGTTGAAGTAAAGCAAACGCTTCCCAGGCTCCTCCTCATCCTCCTAACATGTGATATGACGGCTCATCTTTGCCCACCCTGGTTACAAAACAATAATTGCACGCTGCTTCATTATTGATGGAGATTAAGCCCCCTTCCCATTTCTCTCTCTCTTTCACACACTCACACACACACACACTTACTATACACTACCAGCAGGGCTACCTCCCCATCTGTCAGTATCTACCCGTCTTTGTCTGCTCTGCCTGTGGATGTGATTGCTGCTGTTTGTCAAGCTCTCTCACTCTGTCTTATTGTCTCCTGCGCAAGTCATACTCATACACTTTTATTTGTTTAGCCCACCCACCCCCTCCTCACTCACTGCTTCTGGCCACACATAGTCACACACACACTCGCTCTCTCTTCTTCTCATCTCTTTACGGGGCCACACAGTGTTGCCCCACCATTATATCTGAAAATTTATGCACACACTCAGTCACTCACAGACTACCTTCTTTTGCTCTTTCTGATTGTCTTTCACACCCACATGCTCAACTACACACATGTGTGCGGCGACTGCATGCGCGCGCACACACACACACACACACACAGCCCAGTGGTGGTGCCGTTGTCCAATTATATTTACTCCCACCTGCTGAACTGAGAGGACCAGAAGGGGGGCAGGGGAAGTGCAGCAACATTCTCTGTCTCTCTCCCTGTCGCACACACACATACACAGAGATGCCACTTTTTTTCTTTTTTTTTCGCAGAAGTGCCCAGCTGAAGCTATGATGTCATCCCTTCCCCTCATCCCTCTCTCTCTCTCTCTCTCTCTCTCTCTCTCTCTCTCTCTCTCTGCCCTTCATCTCTTTCCATTTACTCTCATAAATCACTGGGAGAAGGAGCCATTTTTAATCAAAAGAGAAAGAAAGATGTCTCAATATATTGCACCACCATGGCCTTAATAATGCCACATTGTTTGTGTGTGTATATTTACCTGCATGTTTGCATACACACACGTGTGTGGAGTGTCCCCAGAGAGCAGTCGAGGTATAGATCCATAATATCTGTTTTAGCACACAAACATAAATGGTTTTTGTATGATAAAATCGTTATTATATCTACATGTGGGATATATAATCTTTTTTGGACCTTTTAGCCAAAGTGCTAGTCTGTAAATAACCCTCATTTATAGATATACAGATAATATTATGTTATGTGTTTGTGCTGAAACATTTGCCGGCAAACAGACAAGTAGTTTTTGGTTTTGATAAAACGTTATCAAAGTTTTTTGTACCATTGGACAACATCAACTGGCAAAATAGCAATAGTCTTAAAAGTGGAAATTTAGTCAGCTATTTATAGAATTTATGCTAAATTACAACCTGGGGCATGTTTCAGTAAAAGGGGGAAAAACAGCATCAAACAAAGGCTCTGCACTGCTGAGTTAGAAGACTGAAGTATAATAAACCAATATCTACAGCACTGGTTAAGAAATGAATTAACCACAGCAGTTAAAAGTTACATTTAGCTTTTTACTTTCTGACATCACACACACAAACACACATGTGCAAAAAGTAGCCATATCATTCTCCACACGACCTTTGGGAGCCCCGAATAACTTGAGCAAACCTGTTTCAGCAGCTCTGTCTATATTAACAAGTGGCATTATGACAAGTAGTGTTCTGTTGTTGACCTTTCGGGGGATGATAAAGTTGTAATAGGAAGCAGTATTTCTATTATGGTGTAAAACAGACTGTCGTATAGTTTCCCTAATTATTCACTCACCATGTTTTAATAGGCAAAAGTTCATATTATCCTCACTCAGGGCAAAGAAAGGACAAACAATCTTCAATCCTTGTGAGACAATATTGCAGCAACAAATGTGGGTTTTGTGTTTCAAGACAGGAAGGCATGATTATCTGTCAGCATTTCCTCCATCCCTTCACATCCTATAGTTTTCCCTCCTCCTTTTTTCGGCCTTTTAGAGTCCTCAACAGCAGGAGTCTTGGCAAAGCACCCCTAATAGTAATTGGCCAGAACTCACTGTGATGGGGTGAGGGTGTTCAATTATTAATATTCCTTTGAAGCTGCCAATTGGAGAAAGAAAAAAAAGCCCCTTAGTGGAGCTGTTATTTTCTTGTTCTTGTTCCCTACATCTCCGTCTCTGTTTCTCTCCTCTTGTTTCTCTCCATTGGCCTCTGTCCTCCCTCTTCCCCTCACTCACTCACTGCTTATCTTTTCTACTCAAATTATTCTTGAGCCAACACTGTCAAGTTAATTCTGTCAGATTTAATTTTGGGTGCACCCTGTTCTCACATGCTTTGCCCCATGCTTTGCTCTATACACTGGTTTTTTCTCTCTCAAACGAGGAGAAAACATGTTAATTTTTAATTGCGTTACAGGCACGAGTCCCTGCCTCAAGTTTCCTGTTGGTGCTGTCTGTATTCTGAGGGTTGTTACAGGTTGAGTTCTCAGAGCTGCAGGAAACCAATCTAAGAAACCACCTTGTCTTCTTTACAATGTGCAAACTTTGCACATTGCATAGTTTTGTGTGGGCTGTACAGTAGGTGCCTGTGCTGTCAAATTGCTATACTTCTGATACAAGACTGCTGAACACTGTTGACAAGCAACCCAGCGGTTTTATTCCCACTGAAATGATACAGCGGTGAAACAACATGTAGTAATCAGCAGTGCTGCTTCGGTTCTTAAGGCTGATTATCAGGAAGTCCCCTACAGACAGCCCATGCCATCACCCATTAAATCAGACCAGAAATATAAAATTTTGTGGCCAGAAGAAGTCCAGTCAGTGGAATCATTTTTATTGCGGCACCAAAACAAGTGAAGGGTCTCAGCACACCTAAAGATGCAGGTGCGCATGACAACGTTGCTTCAATAAGTTAATTGAGAGTGTGCCAGTGTGCGGGAGTTTTTTCTGAACTATTGTGGTACTGTACCTTTAAAAGCTCAGATTGTGTAGTTGTCTTATGGCCACGGTGCAAGTAATGTTTATGTCTTCTCTTTATTTTTTTTGACATCTATCTCTTTTTCTCAGTCTCTTTGCCATAACATGCTTCAGTAGCTTGAGCAATGTCGTACGGACTCAGTTTGACAGAACAATACAAGTAAACAAGTGATTGAAGTGTGTGAAAGACACAATCCCTCTCTGCTCTATGTTTGTTTTTTTTGTCTTCTAGCAGAGACGAACTCAACACATAACAGATGCTTTTTTAAAAATGTTATGCCTCCAATGCTTTGATGAGCAGGTTTGGATCTTCAAAGATTTTTGGTTCTGTTTGCTAATGTTTTCAAACCCTCTCTTAGAGAGTGGACACGTATACAATAGATTTTAGTGTCGAGAAAAGATTAGCGAGCCCTGTGTTTCTCTGATTTCTGTTTTATTTTCAACAGTGAGACGGGAGACTGTTTTTGTCTCCATTTTCTTTATTCCAGTGTCCTTTGTTTTGATCAGACCTAACACACCTTGGGCAATTTGAGTTGGCCTCTTCATTTAATGAGCCGACAAGTGTCAGTTGCCTCAAGTGAGTCTCTAAATGACACAAAATTGTTACCATTTCACTCCCTCCGTGTATTATGTGGTCAATTTGAAATCAGACACACACTTATCCATAATTCTCTCTCCCCCCCTTTTTTTTTTTACAAAGAATTAAATCTATTTAAGATACTCAGCAGCATCTTTTGCAACAATGAACCAACACTGAGACCTTTTTGTGTCCCACTATTTTGCAAATGCAGTTTTGCTCTGGGCGCAGTGTGGTAGGGGAGAGTTTTTTTTATTTTTTTTTTACCTCTGGGTGCTAACACTCCAGAGCATATGTTATGGGTGCCCACATCCTGCCACAAGTTGCTCATGACCCGCAAATCCCGAGCCTGTCAGGTTTGTTTGCCATGCAGTCAACATAGATGCTTCGCTGTACTGTATGATGCAATGGGGAAGAGTTTGCACAAAACATAGCATTTTTATTCATCTCATGCATTACTGAGCCTTGATATCTTTGTTTTCCCGTAACAAGGTGATAACAAATGAAGAGTTAATCATTTTATTTCTTGCCAATGGAAATCAATTGTTTTTCCGCAGATATCTATTAATGCCTTTAGATAAGGCCTGTTTTTCCACAAAAAAAATATATCAGTGGTTACAGTCAATTTCTTTCTAAAAGGTTTACTTGTATTTGTAAAAGATAATCTCATCCTGTCTGTTTATTAATTTGTTGAAAGGGGAATACGATTTTTGAGGCTCCCATTTGAGGTTAGCAGATGGACAGTTTCCCTCTGTGAGAGCTGGCAATACAGCAGGCAGGCACAAAGTCTCTTTGTGAATCATTACATCCACAACTGCTTGGCACCCCAGCTGCCCCAGGAGCAAATCCCAATTAGCCTTTCTTCCTTACATTTTAATTGGAAAAGCAACTGTTTCATTAACCCTTAAGCTTGTACAGCCAGAGTAACACAGGAATGGAGCTTGACCTGAAACGCGGCCTGTGGAATATGGCTGCTGCTGAGATTAGTTTAAACAGTACTTTCTGTTTCTTTATATATCCTGACTGGCAGAGCTTATTTTAAATACACATTCAGACAATTGCAGAGGCTCACACCTCACTAACACAATCATTGTGTGACATGATGCTTCCTATCAGGTGCTGTTGAATTAGGCAGATAAAAGTCAATGGACATGAAGTGGCCTCTGTTACAAAATCAATCAAGTATGATAGAGGATCTCATATCAGAGAAATACTATCACTATTATGAAAAGATCAAGACTCTTTGTCTTCTAAGTTGTTGTGTATTGATGCCACCGAATGTCCGTTAGAGACGGGCAACGGACTAACAAACTTTTTTCTTCTTCTTCCTCGTTTTTTGCTGAAACTTAAAAGAGTTTTTTTCCCATCTTTCCCTCTTTTCACACCCAGTTCAATTTTTTTGCAGCAGTCTGCTGGTCTTTGTTGGCAGTGATTACTAGTCAGAACCTCCAGACAAGACAAAGCAGGACGGGTTTAGAGTAAAAGCTTGGTTTCCATAGTGATGGTGCTTGCCTAGGCAGCCTGTGAGAATTGGTCCTGATTGATGGGGCATGGTTGTTTAGGCCCGGAGGGTGTGTGGGGTTTAGGTCTGTGTGAGAGATAGAAAGAGGGGTGTGTGTGTGTGTGGGAGGGCAGATATGTGTGTCTGTTGCTTGTATATTTGTCTGTGTGTTTGCCTGTTCATGTGTTCACTTGAATGCACATTTGGATGAATGTGTGTTGTGTAACTATGGGTTTTTCTCTGATTGACTGACCGTCCGTCTCAGACTGACGGACAGGCAGCTCTAACAGCAGCCTGGCAGATACTGCAAGCTAGTAGCCTAAATCTCTCCACTTCAGAGGACCACATGGTTGTAGTTCACCGTCAGCAACATCTCTGTGCCCTGCTGCTCCAGTTGACTTGATTTATTGCCAACACACAGCAGCATCAGCTTTAGTTTAGAAATATCCAAAAGTAAATCATATTTCAATCCATCAAAAAAAATAATGTCTTAAGACTCTATGTAGATATATTTTGATGTGAAATTGAGAGGCAATACTTGTAGACGAACTCCAAAATTTTGGCTTTGGACAAATTGAGATGCCAAGTTACTGCTCTCTCTTTATTAGTTGTTTTCTTCTGCACATAGTCAGTCTTGATAGTGCCCTTTTGTGTGTCATGTGTTTGCTGTTTGGTTAATGTGAAAATCAAGTTAAATCTCAGGATTAGTTTAGCACTAAATCAGCTTCTTTAAAATTAGTGGCGTGGCACACGTGGTTGACTTTTCCCCCAAAAAACAAACAAACAAACAAAAATAACATCATATCTGTCAATATGTATGGACACTTCAGTATCAATTTAGGTAAAGTGACAGTGAATGGGATGAGGATATGTGGATCAAGTCCTATCTTTTTACCTAATTTGCAGGAATTCTGAGTCCAACATCTGTATCCTCCAAGCAACTACACCCTGCAGGCGGCTACATGTATGGCTGGAGATACTGGGATTGGCTTGCTTGTAGCGGTATCTCTAATAGCACCAAATGTTCTTTTCAGACATTGTTGGTAGGAAAAAAACTCTCTGTGTGCTAGGAAAGATACCTATTTGTAGCAAGATGGATAACAAGTGCCCTTTTCCCAATTTGCTGCCTTTCTCTGCAAATCACCGAATGGCCGTGCGTCATTTTGTCTCCCACTTTGCTAATTCAGCGGATAATGGGTCCTATTTATGACCTGAGAAGCTTTTCTCCATCAATTACTGTATTAGTCATAAAGCCAGTCCCCTCCCTCCTCTAACGTTCCCCCATTCCAAATGACAACAGTAAAGTACTGTAAATGGAGCCGTCTCATATTCACATACCCGCCTCCCACTCTCCACCACTTTATAATCACAGAGCTGGTGTGTTCTGTCTTATCAGGTCTAACAGAGGTAGTGGCCACTAGCAGGTGGTTGCTGTAGGCTATTAGCTAAACAAGCGTCTGTATGCACAGTGTGAGCCCCCCTCCCTCTTCCTCCTGCAAGCTCGTTGTGTTTTCATGGATCTGTTCTATTCTCAAGGCCTTGTGAAGATAGTTGGGCCCCCAGTGCTGGTTATTTTAGCTCAGACCATGTTCCCCTGCCAGGCAGATAAAGACAGGTCTTGTGTGCCTTATCTGGGTAGTTCTGTACCTCAGTCTGTCTGAGGGGAGCTTTGGGAATAGAGAGAGACTTTAGCGGAAGGGACAAATGGCCACTGTGGGTGCAATGTCCTTTCAATGTCATCCCTGGTAACATTACGTGTGCTGGTTTTTTGGAGACTTTCATACGAGGTACCTCACAGCAAAAGAAGTGCGTACATTTTTAGGAAACATAGCCCTTGTGGAAACCAAGTCCCAAAAGATCTGTGTTGTGTGCAAAACAGAGGACATTCTACAGTAGTACACTTTTATAGTATATTTGTATAGTCTAGTAAAAGAATAGAAAAATATGCAAAGCCTTTCCAAATTAATTTGTCAAGACTTCACAGGAAATAGCTTGGTTGTTGTAAGTCACCAATTGTGTGGAAGGACATGTTCTAAAAAAGGGGAAAACAGGTAACAGGGGAATGTAGTTTCAGCTTTTATGAGTTTGGCACTATATGCACTACTGACAAAGATCAAGGTGATGTCTCTTCTATGGTCTAGTTTGAACACAATAACAACAGCAAGGGTCTGTCAACTTTGAACGTTCATGATGTTCACCACTGAACCATGTCAATACCATGAGCCATCTGCTTAAAAGAATGCAGCCAGAAAAGGGATGAAGGACGTAACAAGGTGCAAGTGAAGCTAGAGGAGGTGGAAGAACACCTCACATATGGTGAGTCAGGACATCAGGGACTCTGATTCACCCACAGACTCAAGTTCGTTAAGAAGTCTATAGGGCTCTTCTTCACTAACCACACTCTTCCTCAATCACATTTATTTGAGAATTGCTGGTCCGGCTAGTCTGCACTCACGTAATGTGGAACACGGGCTGAGCATGGACAGACGGAGCTCACTCTGCCTTTGTAGAATATAACTTAAGTCTTTAAGCCATAATTAATTTGCCCTGGAGCACCAGTATGAAGCATGGCTGAACTGAAGATGTTTTCAAAGCAAATAGAATTGTCAAGCCAGCAACGTGTCATTACAAAGTCTGTCGATCACTATTATTATTTTTCTGAGTTTCACTGCCATTATTATTGTAATATTAATATTCTTTCACCTCATCATCCAAAGTCTATTCAGCCACCTTATTATTTGGAAAACACTATTGTTTGAATAATGCCACTGAGAGGATGATATTGAAGAAGTTTAAATGTGGTTGTTATCCTCGTTCATTGTTAAGTCCTGTTAATGACTATTGGACATTTGACGTCAGTGCACAGACTAGTTCGTGTTTGCACAATAAGCAGTTATCAGTTATAATGACAAGAATTAAAATAATTCATTTTTTGTCTCATCCCCTTGGCTAAGCCCCCACTGAATCAAGATCCTAACACCTGTGTCATTGACCATCATCTATTACTGGATTTTTTGGGGCAGTTTAAGCCCCTACACCACTGAACCTTCTCTAACCCGCAATTACTGGTCACGTGGCAAGCATGCATGAAAAAAATAACGGTTCAAAGTCAACAGTAAGTGGTAGCAGAGGCCCAGAGGTACACAGTGGAGGAAAATTGAAAAAAAGGTTAATTACGCTCATCAAAGTTCATACAGTTACCTTTAGTAATTGCGATATAATAGACATTCATGCGCTCACAATCAGTGGCTGCAGGGTGTTTTGATGACATACATGTGCATGAAAACACAGGCAAACAAATATGCACACATGGCCTCCTGTATTTACTGCTCAGGCACAAAAAATAAATAAATAAACACATGTACTTTTTTTTTCCTATTGTTCATTTTATATCATTTTGAGCACCTGTAAGTATTTACTTTTTATTCTCCTCACAAATCAAGCTCCAGGCTTCAATTCACATTGGCAGCAAACCTGGCATCTCTCTACCTAACATAGGTTGATTTAATAATGCTGATAGGATTTCAATAACTACCTGAACAGTCTTAAAAGAGCAAAAAAAGGAGAAGAGAAGCAGCAGCAGAAAGGTTGCACGTGTTTCTGTGATGCGTGTGAGCCAGAGAAATGATGCCCCTTTCCCATAAGTGGGAGGGCATGGGGGAGTGAGACAGCAGAGCCAAAAACAGAAACCTGTCTCAACTCCTCAGTGCCTGCATTATGTAATTATGTATAATTCTGTGGCCTGCAGTAAAACCTATGGAACTTCACTTTTAGACGTACATGTCTGTGTGAACACTGAAGGCCAGGGATTAACTTCTGACAGCACTTCCATAATGTACAGTATGTCAAGTGTATAGGGGAATGAACATTCTTTAGGATACCATGAGAGACATGTCTCCTGTGTCAAGCACACACAACCTGTCCCCGCACAACCGGTGTGTGTTGTGTTGCTCTTTACTCCCTCACAGCTGGTATTACGGTTATGTGAGATATTTTCAGAGAAATGTAGAATATCGGTTAAAAATGCATATATCTTACTATATATTAGTTCTAAAATGAATTGTTGCTTTCGACAAGAGGTTTTATGTTTTTAAAAAACAGACAGACTTCTGCTGAATATATGGCACAGAGATAACAGTTTAAAGGGATTGTGGCAGACACACAACAGACATTGTGGTAGCATTTACCGTCTCCTAAATGTATGCAGAAGAATGAGTGAAGCTGATTAGCAGGTACAGGTGAAAACCTCCTATAGGAGGATGTGAGGACACAAAGTGGGTCTTGCTCAGAAAATGTAATTTATGTATTTCATGGCTGTATAAATCTAATGTTTTCATCTGCCTGTTTCGAGAAAAAACAAGAAAAAAAAACAAGCAGTAACCACAAATAACAAGAAATCCAAGCAAGTGAGAAACCAGAAACTTTCTTTTTGATTAAATATTTAGCTCTTTCAGATCTGCTCTCACTCTTCACATCATCTCCTCCAGTCCCTGCACCCTCTGTCACCTTCTCTTCTCCCCTCTTTCAACTCTTTCTTTACCGCTGACCTCGCCACCTCCCGCTGCACTCCTCTGTCTCATTCTTTTTTATTTCAGATGTTTTTTCCTTCCTGGCCTCTCACTTTAAATCCTCCTTAGGTGATGTTGAAAACTGCATTTAGCACATTATGAGAATCCTGAATCTGTCAGGAGTTAAATTCAGACTGACATGTGGGCAAAGCACATTTTATTGTACATCTCTCTCATCCTCTGAAGCAGAGAGGGAAAGAGAGTGAGAAGGCAACTGGGTGGAAATGTCGAATGGTCCAGGGGAAAACTAATCAAAGAGCGCTGGCCTTCAGCAGAACCACTGCCACAGGCCTGCTCTGTGTAAATCCCTCTTCTGTCTCGACAGAGGGCACATTGTAAGGGGAGGTCAAATGCAGAGGAGCTGTGTTGTGTAAAGCTGTGTCTTGCAGTTTCAGAATGGAAATTGAAAGTATAAAATGCCAAAAGGGATCATTGTATGCACCAGATTAAGTCGACCTATTCCTTTGTGTGAAACCCTTTGTAGTGTATACACAATGGATGCAGAGTGATTTTTTTTCATGATTTTTTTTGTCTTCCCCTGTTGTGGTGAGTAACATTTGCACAAGGGTAGTTTAAACCTTTTCATAATTCATAAATGCCCTGAAATGCGTGGGTTACATACATTTCTCCAGCCTGAGCTGGCGGTCCTCTGCTGGCAGTATTTTATTTTATTTTTGTAATACAAACTCTCAATAACAATTGGAACATTATGGGATAATAATTATTGGACAAACACAGCAACTGCTGCACTAAACAGACAATAGATATCCATCTTCAGGGAGTTGCTTGCACAACACAACTCCCAAACAGATAAGACGGCTGTCGAGAAAGATGAATGCGTGATGTATTCATTGCTTCTGCGTGTCAACAAGCTGTTCTGATTAAATGCGTTGATGCATGTAAACACCAGGCCACATTAAATCACGTCCCTTGTCAGTGGTTGACCAGAAATCTTCAGTCAGAATGAAACATAAATAAATAAAAAAATTCTGCCTTGACACATCAACATTTATAATATATTGCATTGTCACGTCACCCTAACCCCCAATGGGCTGTGTTAGATACAGTATTTGTTTACAATGTAGTGTTCATGCATAAGATATTCAGGTATTAACAGAGGATTGTTGGGTTTCACAAATCTTTCATCTTCCTAAAACATTATATCCTGTAAAGCCTCGCACTGCATCAGGAAATGTGACTTCGTCTGAGGTTATTTTAGCAGATGTAGAGTTAGAATCAAAGAGTGCTAAGAAATATTTTTTGAAGGAGGGAACAATCAATATTCTTTCATTTGACCATCAGAAGGCCGACAATCGATATTTCCAACATTAAAATGATTGCCAGCAACACATCCCTTTAATACTTTTTATTAAAGTAGAAGAGTTTTATCCCTGCCCTGTGGCTGATTTATTTATCTCAGGGTGTCCAACACTCACAGCCTGTCGGAATGATGTATGACGAGTTTAGTCACATGCACCATGAAGGCAACACTTTAATGTAAAAGTGCACCTTTTTGTCCATAGTATGCATGGTTCCACCACCACTGGCCTTGTACTCAGTGTCATGTTTTAGCCCTTGAGCTATGCATTAAATTACCGCAGAACAAAGCACGATAAAGAGTGACTCGGCTCATCTGCAAGTGAGTAACTCTGACTGCTGACTGCTTGTCTCAAACATATTACAGCATGTATAACTAAGGTTAAGTTTGTCTCACACGCTCACGAACAGGGTAGGATTACATGTTTGGTCTCTTATCCTTCAGCAAGCCCTGTTCAGCTCAGACTAACTTACCGTTAACCGTTAGTTAAGTTAGTTTGTGTATGTCGTTGTAATATTTGCATCAGTAACATTTCGGGTGTTAGTTGGAGGCGGGGAGATGAACTTTACATGCAATGCCTCTGGTTTCCCGAGGCACTACAGTCAACCCTCTTTTCCGTTCCCTTGTCTTACACTGTTTCTCTTTGCCTCGTTCTTTCAAAATACCCACTCCCCATCGCTCTCCTCACCCTGATAATGAATGCAGGAATTCTCCTTCATATGTGTTTAGCTGTGCCTGGAGACTGGTGTCGGCCCATGGTCCCTTAATTATTAATTTGACGTTATGCGCTGGCCGTTTGATCATCCACACATATCTGTATGATTCGGATTTAACAAGTTCCCCAGGAGACTGTGTTTTCTCTCCCTTTTCCTATTTCTACTGTTCCGAACCTACTGCAACTGCAGCGATTAGGGAGTGAAAAAACACACCACCACCATAAGCAACAGGAATTACTAACATTTGATGGGCAGTTTAATGACAGGGTCTCAGCTCTGTGAGTGCATTTTGTGTAGGCCACATGAGAATTGAACAACTGATTGTGGCTTTGTCAGTGCAATAATCACTTCTCACACTTTATTACAGTGTCATACAAATTATAATAAAAACTCACTTTTACCACCTCATAGGCTTGCTACTTATACTGGTGGCGTCAAGTGTGCATTTCCCCATTGGGCCATATTTCTTTCTTTTTTTTTGTTACTGATCATCATCACCTTGGCACAACATCAACATATATATTCACAGTGTCTCGATCAACACACAAAGCTACACAGCATTGAAACTGGAGTACCAGATGAGAAAGGCATAGTAGTTTAATGTCAACACAGGTTTTCGCCTGCAGGTGGTAACTGCAGTGAGGGCATGGCCCAGTGATTAAAGAGGCTGCCCTGTCAGGAATAAAGCAGCAGGTTCAAGTCACCACAATGGCCATTAAATGCCAAGCTGTCTACGTGTGGTTCACCTGAGATTGTCATCTTTCCATAGCGGCTCATCCATCAATCCAATATCTGGCTGTCCTGTTTATCCGTTCTTGCTGCTGACTTGTTGTATCCATTTTATTTTCTCTTCAAAACTCAAACTGGCAGAGCAGTGTGTGCAGGGCTTGTGTGGTACACGGGGAACTATAAAATCCAGGAGGGGTTGCAAGAACCATCTAGTGTGGATTTGTGTGACATCAGAGAGTTGTGTGTCTGTGTGAAAGTATGCGCGTGCACTCAAATTGGCATTTGGAAGTCTGGGCTTTCAGAAATGTAATTACCCTTATTTAATGCTGTCTTGCTTGGAATGGAGTTAGCTTCAATGGTGGTAATATCTCTCCTTCTCTGTCTCCATCTCTCCCTTTCCTTCCTCTCCCCTCAGTAGCACCGCGGTTCACTAAAGTTCCCATCGACCAGATTGGCGTCTCGGGGGGCGTGGTCTCCTTTGTCTGCCAGGCGACAGGCGACCCCAAACCAAGGGTTAGCTGGAACAAGAAAGGCAAGAAGGTCAACTCCCAGCGTATAGAGGTGAGTCCATCGCTGCTGCACAGTGGAGGTTTGGAGACTTTGTGGCAGGCAACAGGCTGTTCCTATTACTGCGCTGTCACACAGCATGACTACAGAATACAATTTTAAAAATTCATTATGTCATGAGAAATATTCAGAGACAGTAGGGGTGAGATGTCTGAAATATGGCATATGGTATCTGGTTACTTGTATTTTGCAAAAATGATAGAAAAAGAAAATGAAATGCATATTTAAATGCCCATCAGTAAGTTTTAACAATCTGTCCTTCACTGATAATTGATCTAACTACATATTAAGTGATGCTGTAATCTTGCCAGTATATTTCATATTGGAACAAGCAAGATCTAGAATTAATGACAATTTCATGATACCTAGCTGCTGATAAGACATCTTAGAGTTTACCAAGGAAAGTCAGCTTTCATGCAGTTGCAGCATGACACTCTTTTTAACCTTTATTTGTCCACACACATTCTTGTTTTCATCCCCACATTCACATTAAAAGCTTGGTCTTCTGTTGTTCTCGGGTTCCCACGGAGTCTTTTTGAAAAGGGTGTTTTCATTTGCTTTATTCACCCTCAGTTTTCACAAATAGTCCTGCACAACAGCTACCAATCTTTTCACAGACGGGCCGTGCTAACCTCTGAGTGATGTGCAGGTCGTCTATTAGCTACAGTTGCCCAGTAATGCAATGCAGAGCTCTCCCATTCCTCCGACTCTGTCCCCTTTGCACTTGACTGGCTCTGCTGTTGTCACATTCTTGTTTCTAGCGCTGGGGCTTTTTTTTTTCTTTCTTTTTTTTCTGCATGCAGTCCTGTCTCTGTGAATGTGCCTGTGTGTTATTCATGATGTTTGTTGTTCAGTTCTCGGCAGGCATCCCAGATGGCATCTCTAAAAGTCTTGATTGATGCTCAGTGTCTCTTAATTAAAAAGTTGCTTTCGTTAAGGATGACGACAGTGCACAGAGACACACACACACACACGCACATTCCAGCATGAAGACAACCACAGGGGAGGGGGCTAAAAAGCAAAAAAATGACAACAACATCAACACAGGGGAAAGCAGCATCTCAACGGAGGACAAACTAAAAAGACAAGTAGTGTTTGTACGTTCTCTTCTCTTGCATGCTAAGTGGGAAACAAAGCCAAGGGCGTAAAGCAACCCGCCAGAACGGACGCTTCTTTTCCTCCGTTTAGCATGAAATAAAAAATTTGTAAAGGGGTTTTGAAGTAGTTATGATTTTTTTTTTTTTTTCTGTTCTACCCTCTAGACAGCTGCTTTGATATCGATCGTGATGCCGTGCTCTGCAGTGTTTTTAGCCTAATTAACGGCTCGGCTCTGAGATGTGCAGCAGTGGAGCAGCGGGGCTGCTGAAGACTTGTACTTGTATCTCAAAGTCATGTTTTGCTCAGAGATCTCAACAGTGAACCCTTCGTCGAGATGGTGTAAGCTCTTCTGAGGAAGAGAGAGATATTGGTAGAGAAGGTTTGCCGTGAGACTGACAAACAGGTTGGCCATCTTGTCTAACGCTGCATCCAGTATTACAGAGGTGGTGTTTGGAAATGACCATCTTTATCAAAGTAAAGGGGATGATCACTTAAGAAATCATACCATTTAAATTCTAGTCATTTCCTCAAGTCTTGAGGTTCAGTTTCTTACCGTGTAGGATACATTGGTGTTGATATATTAACTTTAAAAGAAATCCAATCCACAGCCTTTGAGATGCTGACCTGTGGCCAAACTCTGGCCTGTTGTCAATCACACCCACATCCACATTTTCAAATAAATACACATTTAAAAGGTCATTGGAAAGTCGTTCTATGTAATGAGGACACTGTTATACTGCATTTCTAGTCATTAGAGAATTTTTTTATTGGCAAGTTCAGACCATTTCAAATGCACTCCATTGTTCTCAACATCCAAAACATCAGGATGTTGATATCCAATTAGTCCGAATTAGGAAACTGGCAGTCAAGCAATATAATTACTTCTGCTGTCAAGTTTTGTGAGTGATTCATTTCAGAGCTCGATACGCACACTTTTATCTATAGTGGGGAAATAATAGAAAAAAGATGTCATTCAAGAAGCCTGAGTTTCTGTTGAACAAAAAAACATCATGACGATTCAAATACAAAGTGTGTTAATGTTTATGTAGTTTGTCTTAAATATTGAGATGTAAGAGAAGCAGTGTTGTCAGTATTCTGGGCACATGTTGCATTCTGGTTGTAGTCTGAGTTTGTTTTAAAAAAAAGCCCTTTCAACACAGTTCAAAATAAGGGGCTTTAAAGAGAACAAAGGGCATAATCACAGATAAAAACACGAAATGAAAACATACAGAAGAAAGCGCCTCATGCATAAAGATATGGGACTGCAACTGTTTGTGTGTGTGGGGGGGGGGGGGGGTATTTCATTATAACTCTATTTATGAGGACCAGGGGCTATAAAAGACTTGATGCACAGTACCTTTCCATTCAAGGATATCTTGTTATAACTCACTTCTGTATGTCTCAAATTTAGTATTGAGGTAGGAAAACAAGCTTCTTATCAGCATTATATCTTAAATAATGAGACAGCTGACACCAAATTAATCAATGTGTCTCCAAGACAGTTGTTAGCACTGATACCCTGTGCAAATACTGGCTCACACTGGTTCAACTACTGTTAGCGTTTTTATTGGAATCCCACAACTGTCTAACCTAACCCTATTCCTTATGCCGCAGACGATTGAGTTTGACGAGGGTGCCGGAGCCGTCCTCAGAATCCAGCCTCTCCGAGCGCCACGTGATGAGAACATATATGAGTGTGTGGCAGAGAGCACCGAGGGTGAAATCACCGTCAATGCCAAGCTGTCCATTATCCGAGGTGAGTCCTGCATTATGAAACAGTGTGGAGAGGGGTAACTGCAAAATAAATCATTTAAGTGTACATCCGAGAGCTCCTCAGGTTATTTTTTTTTTGGGGGGGTGACATCTTGTCTTGGAGTTGTTGAACTGCACTTGACAGCAGGCGAGGGCTGAACCTTGAAGTCTTTTTGCTTACTGTATAATTTCTGCAGGAAGTGCCCTTTGAAAGTCATTTTGACTTTTAGCTGCAAGAGGCGATTGGCCGGGTTGTTCTGCATTTGTCACAAGAATTGTTTCATCCAACAATATTGTAACATTGGGTACAATTAGTACTTCATTATGTATCTGACAATATAATGAGTACATATTCTATTTTAACATGATTAAGTGGTAACGGATTATTTGCTAAAACTTCCATCATAGCCTAAAATAGATTTATATTCCCTTGCAGCAGATGGACAGTGTGCACACTGTTTATCAAGGGTCCATCAGATTGATGTCGCTAATCAACTGTCCATTCATGTAAGAGCTGAACCTCTATTTGCCCGTGATGAAAACCCACAGGATCCTTGAATGAAAAAGATTGATTGGTCACCCATAGACAGTCAGGGCACAGCGACTGACAGATGTGTCTGGACACACACACACACAGATTCTCTCTTCACACAAACAGGTGTAAAATAACAATACAGTGTATAGATGAAATCAGTGATAGCTGATCTATATGGACCTCCATTGAGAGTGTATGAGGTGATAGTGTACTTTCAGAAATAGATGTTATTTATTTAGCTCCAGCGTAGAGGTCAGGGAGGACGGTATCAGAGGCGAGCAAGTGTGTGGTCGCACACTCCCATGTCCTTCTATCTCAGTGTGTATACCTGACTCTGTCTGCCTCAGATATACAGACACACACCAAGTGTCTTCTCTCTTCTCTTCTGTTCTCTCCTGCCGCCATCTGCCATGTTTCCAGGGTTGGATGAAGCTGAGCTATTGCTGGCTGGCTGGCAGGCAGCACACGAGCTAGGCCTCCCTGGCTGTCAGTGCATGTTGGAGCAGGGATTGGAAGCCTGGCCCAGCATCCTTGGATAGTTATTGTTAGCAACAACCCCCCTACCCTAGAAGCATGTTGTTGTGGGTGTTGGAAAGGGGTGGGGTTGCCTCAGTCACCCTTTAAAAGTGTATATACATTTACTAAAACTTTAAGTACATGTATGTAATACTGTACATGACAGTTTTACTCACTGACTAATGTATATTGAGTGAGCAGAGAGCAATTTGGAGATGTACTTTTGTGAAAACCAAGTCCAGAAAGTGTCTTATAAACAAATCTTGACACACAGAAGAATTGAAAACAAAAACTAATTAACACACATCTAAGTTTAAACTGCAAGGCCAGGCATGTGCACATAGAGTACAGGGCAAACCCAGGGCAGTCTACAGCACCAGAAAGAAAATGAAAAGTTCTTGGAATCGGCTTGACAAGCCCAGAGGAAGACCGCAGCTTTCCTGCCCAGGCACGACCCAACAGTGAAGTGAAGGATGAGTGTGATGATGAGAGTGAAGGAGGTGCAACATGAGGAGGAGAGCAGCACGTTATGTCTCTCTTTAATGAGGTCGAGCCCCGCTGCATTAACCTGCCAGCTTTCAGAAGGCAGAAAGATGCAGCGTATGAGAGAATATAAGAGATATAATATAATTCCCAGAAAACCCAGAAATGCCAGGATGTAGAGAGAGGTGAAAAGTGAAAATGTTAGAGGGTGAGTGTGGTGGAAGTGGAGCAATCTAGAGACACAAATAGGCAAAAAAAAATAAAAAAAAATAGAAAAGTTGGCCAGAGATGAAGGGAGAAAACAGGGGGTGTTGTGGACGATTGGCAGTGTAGAACAGGTGAGGAGGACAATTAGGCAAACATGGGTTCTTGGAACAGGGGCAAAGGATTATGGGATATGGGACAAGGCACAAGGGACACATCCGCAGTAAACAGAGGGTTTGTGGTCTGGGATCTGGAGCGGTAGAAAAATGGGTTGCCACGATGGGTGACTTGGCCGGAGAGCGGTGGCACACATTTTAAAGAAAATAAAAGCTGCATGCATTCATGTATGTGAACAAATACAAACAAACATGGGATGACACATAAATAAATATGCATGATTTCACCATCATAATGGTCATGGAACTCATTTATATGAGTACTGATTATTATTATTTCAAGAGACAAGAGCAAACTGTATCATGTGCTTGTTTTGTTTTTTTAAAGGCTTCTTTATTGCATGAGCAGTGAATCATCTTCAATAACCTCAAGCAAGTCCAGTAACCTTCCTATAGAACTATATGTGTAGTCGCTGGTGGGCAGACACAAACAGAAGGGTGCAGTAAAACAGCACTTTCTGTCCTATTGCAAACTCATCTACCATGACAGCATGCGGACTCTTGAGTTTGAAAAGGAAATGAGCAGCACCACAGTGTTTACTCTTGCAAGCCATAGCTTCATGCACATGTGGTAAAGATGCTCCCATACAGCAAATACACGCATATGCGCGCAAATGTCCATGCACGTGACCCCGTCCACTAAAACGTGTGCACATAACAAGATTAATGCAGCTACTGTACCTCATAAACCCACAGACATTACATCATACAGAACAACATGCAGACTAAACTCTAAAACCTCATCTCCATAGTCTTTTTTTAAACTGTACTGTGGCAATGACAGAACCCCACCCTCTCTTCTGTTGTCTCTACTGTTTGTGTGTATGAATGTGTGTTCGGGTGCTTGTGTTGGTGGTGATGGCAGGGTGCGTTTAGCACCGACTGTGACACCTCTTTGGCTGTTGCTCCACTGCCTCAGCTGAATACCTAAGATGGGGGCCATCTGGCTCCACTAAGACTCACACACAGTCCTCTGGGAGTCCTTGGAGAGGGACTGACAAGTGTATGAAGCACACTCTTGAGATCTGACACAACTTGCAGCATGCTTTAGGTTTTTTTTTATTTTTGGAAACATTTTTCTTTCCCTGTTTTTAGGATTTGCCTGTTTTTCCCGGGAAGTGTTTAGTGTGTCAAACAGCAGGCGGCGTTGCCACTGGGATACTGTCAGCTCATGCTGCTGTGAGGAGATCATGGGAAGCTAACCTGCTTTTGTGAGCATGGATTTTTAAACTGCCACGGTCTTTAGCCCTGTGATTACTGTTGCAAATAGATTCTCCCCTGAGGCATCCCAAGGAGCAAATACTGCGATTGATGAGACTTTTGATCTGATGTTCATTTTTTAAAAATGTTGAAAAAGTTGTAAAGAGCTGCTCTCGAGGCAGAAACGTTCATATTTGTTGAGTTGAAGTCATTGAGCTGCAGGGTTTCTCGTGAAGTAACATACACGCAAGCTTTGGGCTGTTTGCACCAGCAGGCAACGGAGACTCACCTCTGATACACACGCATGTGTGCACACACACACCCCAACAGTTCAGCTTTTGGTTGATGCATCATTAACATCAGACCTAGCCATGACCTTTATTTTCAGTCATGCATCTGTATGCACACACACACACACACTTGCATCATGCAAATTTTCTTTGTCACTCGCAACCAGGTGGAACCAATCAAACGTACCCTTCTCTCTGCCTCTCATCACTCGTGTTACTCTCTACAAAACCTGTCCAGTCCTCTTACATTCTCCCAGAGTATGCCAAGTTGCAGACCTGGTTTTCATCCATCCACAGCACTGCCTCAACTGACCCCTCCCTCACCTCACCAATATAACCTTCCCGTCTCCTCTGTCTACTGCTTCTTGTTTAGGAGAGTTTGTTCTTTAGTGTAGAAGGGCCAGGCATGTCAACATATACATGTAAGTCCAGGGTCTGTGGGCATTAAGGCTCTGTTTTCAGTCTACAATTGTTGGCGCAGAGAATAAAGCAATGAGCAATGTCAACGTTTCTGCCAATTTTCCATTATTTATTTTTTAGCTTGTATATTGTTTTGTTGTTCTGTTTCAGTCGCTGGTTTAAAGTAGCGCTGGAAGCCCACACCCATCTGCTACAGAGCAACACCGTGCAGGTCAAGTCAGGTTTCGGACGATCACCCAGAGGAGAGCTGGGGTGTAGTGTTTCTACTGTTTGATCAGGCTCTCTTCTAATAGGCTGCTCTCTTGGGATGGAGCAGGTAATGGTGAATTTTAATGGGATTCTGGATCGCGATACATGCACAGTGTGAATAGCAGGAGTGGGGATGGGAGACAGTGAAAGCCAGGATGTGGGGGCAAGCAAAGGTGCAAGGATGACACGGTGGAGAAAGAAGAAAGTGGGGAAAAAGAGTGGAGGAAAGTTAAATAGAGTCCAATCAACCTCTCAACCAATTGTGGCTCCAGGCCAGGCCTTAAGACATTCTGTTTCAACCTCGCTTTCGGCGTTTCATCCAGCGTCTTCAGTATCTCGGACTCTCTCGCACGGTATCACCACCATTACAGTCCGGGCTCTCTCCTCTCTATCTCTATACTGCACAATTGTTCCCTCTCTGCCTGTCTCATTTCGTTGTATTTCAGCGGGCCGTGTGTTTGAGAGAGTAACTGCAGCCTGTGCAGTGGACGCTATACAAGTGGATGGTGATTACTCACTTGATGCATGCAGTGTGTGCCATGCAACTATCTGGCCACTACATTTTAAACAATGAATTGTTTAAATTCAGATTACACTACACTAGACTGGAGCACTTTGGTCGTGGTCCCAGAACAAAGGGATGCTATTTATTCATTTGTTTTAGGATTGCTTTATTGACAACATACAGTATTTTAAAGAAGGTATGAAATAGTATTGCTGTAGAGGAAATAAAACAGTTAAAGGGACAAGATGGGAATTTCAGCTCATTTGACGGGCAAGCCTGAATAAATTCACATTACATTAGGTGATATTAGGAACTGTTCTGATCTCAGCTTGTAGTGTGAGTATTTTTGCTAAAGAACTTAGATATGTGGGATCTCTCTTCATGTGCATGATGCAATCCCATTTCAAAATTGGTTTGTGCTTTAAAAGTCTGAGCCTGAGCTAAGACTGAGAGGAAGAGACAGTTTGAGAAAAGAGAGATGATAGAGAGATAGAAAAAAAGGAATTTCTCCTCCTTGCTGTTCATTTCATCAGTATTCCCTGTACATATCAACCGAGCGGCAGTGCAAACACACATTTAGATTTGTGAAATATTCCCCTCGGGTTCACTCATGACCCTTTGGGTTTTCGTAACTTTTTTAAAACTACATTTTACAAAATTGTTTTCTCCTAAAACTTACTTTTCGTAGATGTAAGTTCTCTGCTTTTGACACTTCAATTCCGTACTCATTTGGTCAGTCTTTTCTCTGTAGTGCTAATGCGCCGCTGCTTTGTTGTTGAAGGGTCGAGTGTTTATTTTTAATGTGTTCATTTTAGAGGATAAGGTGAGTCCAGGGCATCGGGCAAGCTGGATGAAAAATTAATAAGACACATCAACATGAGCAGGTGTTTGGGTGCAAGTATACCTGGTTGACAGCTGATTGTTTTTGGTGTGTTTAAGTTTGCTTTCTTTTTGTAAGTGTATGTGTGTGCAGGAGAGAAAAGGGGACAAGGTAAGAGCGGGCCGGCAGGCAGGCAGTGGCTGCCCTGCAATGAAACAGTGAAGAATATGCTTGGCAGTATCAGCAACAGATCTGGCTGTTTTTCTTCTTCCTGTTTGTCTGCCTTTGAGGTAACCTCTGCCCTCTTCCACTAGTTTCAGCACCTATAGAGAGAGCAAGAAGTATGGGAGATAAAATGCAGAAAAGAGTGGCAGAGAGGTGAGAAGTATTTATTTAATATAAATAAAAGACGGTGAGCTTAGTGTTGCTAAACTTGGGCAGCAGAGGAGGTAAGCTGCACACTTGTATCCTTGAGGCAGTAAACATTCAGGGTATGATCCTAAAGCCTGCGCAAAGCAGCACCATACACAATGCAAGTATCTTCATTACTTTTGGATTGACGCTGCTGCCAGTTGCCGGTCCTGCACCCGCACTGTTCAAAAAAGCAGACTTGCCCCCATCTGAGCTGGGGGTGTGTGTGGTTTTTTCTTGAAAAACAAAGTGCTGTCAGCCAGGAGCATTGTTTGGTGCATTGACCGCCAAACAATTTGAGTCTGAAGTCAATGCTGAAGTACTTAACTGTTATTTTAAGGGTGTATTATCAAGCTATGTACCCACAACACACGACCTGTTATTGCACAAGCAGTGTATGCTGAAAATGAGCTTCAGATATTTGGAACATCGGCTGGAACATTACATAGCCCTCGGAAGGTCGGAGCTTTGCTGTGGCATATTGTACATTGCATAACATTGCCATGCATCACCGATGTCTCTTGGATGTGAACGAGCCTCTGCAGAGAAGCATTCTTTCGTAATAACTGGTAAAGCATCACCTGGATTAAATTTCTTCCGCCGCAGCTTTATAATGAACTAAACATTCCTTGCATAAAACATGTCTAAGGGTTGGGATTGGTGCCAACGCTTCTTTGTGAAGTGCTGTACTACTCAGCTTTATGTATTGCCCAGCCCTTCTTTGTCCCTTGAGGGTGCACGGAGCGGGTGCTCGCTTGCGCTGTGACCAGGATCACTGGTCAGTATGTAATCTGCTCACCACGAATAGAATCTTATTCTGTGTGAAACACTGCGCTGTTACAATCGAAATCCTCCCGGGTGCCTGGCTTTTAAAGGCAATGAGAGGTGACACTGTGATTGGTCACGCAGCTTGGTTATGTTTTTGACTTTTTCCACACTCAGTTGCTATTGTACATCTCATCTCTCATCTGTTCTGTGTGTATACCTCCCACTGTTTCCAATGTTATCTACTAGCCGGGACAGATTTGGATTGATTAAAAGATGCCATTTGGATGAAAGCAGCCACAGCATGGCACCCATATGTCTGCATCAGATAAAGTTAAAGGCATGATGCTTTGACCTGCATATGTGACCAAGTCCACACTGAGCTAATGTAGTTTATCTTGTTTTTTGCTGACTGCATTGTCTCCAGCGTGTCCCTGACAAACAAATCAATTCTGAATCCCAGGAAAGACTCGCAGCCTCCACCACTAAATAATACATTTGTTTATTCATCTTAAGACCTACTACACCTTACTTGCATTTTTGCATAAGGCGCCTTTCTGCTGTTATTTTTTTCAGTTGGAAATGATAAACCATAGCCTATGCCTACCCATTTTAGCACATGATCACAACAACCAGCATTTTATTTTTGTCTTTTGTGGTTGTTATTTGGTTCTTATATTTGAATCACATGAGCAGCACATTTCTTGTTTTATTCCATGATGGTGCTCATGAGGGTCTCCTCCATAGTCTGTTGGAGTTCTTTAGCTTTTATTGGTGTGTGGTAGAGGGCAGGCTTGGTATAAATAAATAATAATAAATCACTAGTAAGATCTTGACCAAGAAGGCCCTCATGCCCCAGGTCTGTTATAGGAGGCTTAAGAAGTTTTGTCAGTTGTCCTCACATATATTCCCTTCTCTGTCCTTCCATGGCGCTGATGCCTCCTTTCGTCTTTTTGGAAGATATCTCCTTACGCACTTCTCACCTTTCCTCCCCATGCCCCACTTCATAAATGTATATTAAGCATTTGTATGCCTGCCAGACTACCGGCAGCCTTACACTGTGTCTCCCATACGCTGTCTTTCTCTATTGTACAAAAAAAAGTTCCCTCCAGAGGAAATTCACTCAGATGAGAGTTTATGGCCTCTGAATCCTTTGATCCTCCAAACCTCTAATGCAGTAATCATGTGTGATTGGAGGATGAAGAAGAGGGGCAGAAACTGAGTGGTAGCAAGAAAGATAAAGGAGGAAGAGGGAGAGAGAAAAGACGTGGTGTGATGGAGCGGGATAACTGGAAGGAGCTAACCTCTAGCTAGGGATGGCTGGCTCCTGAACTTTCACCATCAATTTCATATCATTTTTGCTCAGGCAGAGTGACCCTGGCCACCCAGGACATCTGGCCACAGCCAATATACAGCACTTGGGGAGAGTTAAAAAAGAAAGGGGGGAAAAAGAAGAGATGAATAGGAAAGGAAATGGCGAGCAAGTGCAAGAGCAGAAAAGAACTTGTCAGGCTTTGACTGATGGTTAGAAAGTTTATATTAATGGATCCTTTGTCACAGCAATCAGTTAGTGAGGAGGCTAAATTGAAAGATCAGTGTCTCAGAGACACTTTCACAATGATGAGTGTTGTGGTTTGATTATACCAGTTATTCATCGTCTATTGTATAATTCATAAACTGTTTCTTTTTTATAAGAAAAAGGGCCACCTCCCTTGTGCACAACCTCAAATGTTGAGCACAACAACCTCAAATGTTGAGCATCCATGTGTAGAAATCTTCATGTAATTCAAGATTAGCCATTAGCTTTCCAGCAGCACTACTTTACTTCATGCCTTCATGTCATTTCATTTCATTAGGTTTGCACAAGTATTTTGGTCCCATGTGGATAACTGAGAAAATGTAAATCAATTCTATGCAATCTGCAGTTTCTGCTGGTCAGAGTATTCATATTAATGTGTTGGGTGATCAGTTGGACAATACAGACAATAAAACAAATAGACTATAGTGCTGCTAATAATTGCACTTTGGGACAGTACATGAAATGAACATGCAATAATGAAATTAACAGTGCAAACTACACTAGGATAGCACTTTTCATCTGATCAGAGAAAGGAGGGTTGGGAGAAAGAAGTGGTTCCTGTGGAAAGGGTGTGAGTGGCGACCTTTGGAGTGGCCCAACTCATGCATAAAGAAGAGCAAGGGGATATGGCCCGGACCACCAGCTTCATGCATATACATGAGCCACCAGCCCAGGTGACTGAAGTCGTACAACTCAGGTCATGCTGTGAGCCCTGCAGGATTGGCAAAGTTGCTGTGACTTAAAATCTTGCTTGCTTTAGGGTCGTGCATACGCCACCTGTGGTAAAACTTAAATCGAATGCTTAACAGCATGATTGTTATTTCTTCTACGACAGGAGAATGCACCTCAGCCAGGACTGAAAAGATTAAGACTTGTATCCCCATGAATGTGTATAAATCTCAAAAGGTTAAAGCACAATGTTTGATAAAGAAATAAATTATAATGTATTAAAACCCGAGTCTTTATCATATGAATATTGTTAGGCCATTGGGACTCTCCCATTTGCGATGTGAGGTGTACTTATCAGAGGGACAAATGGAGTGTGGGTGAAACGGCAATCAGAGAGAGGCCTGCTTGAAAGATGCTATCCAGGACTTCTTTGTGATTACAAAGCTTGTGTTCTGGAGCGCAGCCCAGATCCAACTGGATTTAAAAGCAGCTGTTCATATTTAAAGAACGCTGTGCTCCTTGGTCCTTAAAGAGCAATGGCACATCCAACATGTGTCATTCAAGCCCACCCCATTACCCCCTCTTCCTGCAAACCCATGTACCCACATCTTCTGTCACATCCTTCCATTGAAATACTTGGAGTTCATTTTAAGCATCACATGCGTCGTCACACGTGTGTGTTTGTTTGTGTGAGTGTGAATGAGGACATCAGTGGATTGTTCCTGTTGAAGAGGACATTGTGTTTTCTTCATTTATAACACACTAGTGTTTTTATTTTTTTGCTGATCCCTTTAAGCAACAGAGAAGAAGGTTGGACCATTCACCATTTTCTCTGTTGAAAAGAGAAATTGTCACCAAGGTCTTCTATACATTTCACCTCCTGACAATCTTTTCTCTTTTTTTGTATTTCGGTTTATCAGCATTCTACTTGCAAACTTGCTTGCAGTCTTGTCATCTTTTTTAAATGACTTAGTTATCCAACACTCTCACTCCAATCTCGACTTCTGGTGAAGAGCACATCCTCTGTGACCCCCGCCGCCATGTCCACTTGTCATCTTCACGTGCTGAAGTGACATTAAACAATTACCAGGGAGTCATCGAGCTGCCTTTCTGCTCGTTTCCAGCTACATGTACCACATATTCATAAATGACCAAAGGTTCCTCTAAAACCTGTCATTAGTGGCTTAATTGCTCTAAGCTAATGGCCCACCAAGACTATGACACACACCTCACACCACAGCCCCACCCATCCACCTCCTACAACATCCTTCGCAATTAGTGTCACTCTTTGTTTTGGAGGTTTTGGGGGTATTTGTTTGGGTTAGATTAGTTAATTTGGCAGGAACAGCACAGTGCAGCAGCTCAGCTCTCTCAACCCATTGTTGTTTTGGCCGCTTAGCGCTCAGACAGCTTAGAAAGGCCTCTGCTCCACATGTCAGGATTCTCACACACATCTTTCTAAAACCCACAACTTAAAAAGCTCCAAATTAACAATGATTTGTGGATATTTGGGAGAAATAATAATTCACAGAGACTTTTTTTTGCATGACAAAGCTATTTTTTAAGGTTACCATTTGCTTCTATTCATCACACTCCGCATTGTTGAAGATCACCTCTGTCTGTACAGACTTTTTAAATAAGAAATGATGAAACTTGTTTTGCTATTGAATGAAGTTGATGATGCTAACTTGATTACCAAACTTATGGGAATGCTGCACCTCAGTGAGCTGTCAAAGCACCCCGCCGTACGCTCTCTCATTAGTGTCATCATTAATTAGGGAAGACACAAAATGATGCTGCCTACTTAGAAGATGTAAGCCCCTCTGCCACAATTATTTCTTTAAAAGGTTGCGTGAAATGAGTTCAGCTTTTTTTTTTCCTTATTTGATTGAATGACACAGACACGTTACAGTCTCTACAACCACCATCTATTGAACAATTAACGAGAAGAACGCATTTTAAAAGGCTTTCCACTTTCCTCACGCAGCGTGAGGAACTGACGTCAAGTTGCAAGGTGCCCACTGCGCCTCCACACGCAGTCCCACCCTCCCACACACATGCGCACACACCTAGAGAAACACACACACACACTCAAAGACACCCACCACTAAACCAGACCTGACTGGTTGACGTTTTTCTACGGTGAGGCACTTCCTTTAATGGCCCCGGCCTCATCTCCTGTCTCCCCTGGAGCTCGCCTGTCTTACCCCAGACACCTCAGGAGCCTGACGAGAGAGAGAAAGAGAGAGAGAGAGAGAGAGCTCAATAAACTTCTACTGGCTGAGATAGATAAACAGAATTTTTTTCCTTTTTATGTTTTTCTCTTCTTTTTTTGACTTCACCTCTTCTCCTCACAGGATCATTGGAACTGTCCTTCGCAATTACACCTCTCTCTTGTCTGTGCTTTGTCTATCACGGTGGCTCACCACATCAGGGAAACAGCCTGTAGTGTATTTTCTATCAAAGACCGGACCCCGGATTGTAGCACTTAAAGTTATAGACAGAGCAAAGACGGAAGGTCGTCCGGCAATCTTGAACCATGTGGAGAAACTTGTCAGAAATCTACTAATGAGCTGTCAAACAGTGAATGGATGATAATGTAAGCGTAACAGCACAATCTAGAGTGCTGTTGATACAAGCATGATTCAAAGAATTATCAGAAAGTAAAGCCAATATGTGCTTCACTCTTCACATACAATGCTGTTTTTTTGTTTAGTTTAGTCTTTTCTTCTTTGACTGTTGACTATTTTTATTCACTCTCAAAAATACTGGTTCTCCGCTGTCCTATAGGAAATCTATGCCTGCAGCAGTGGTTTATTTGAAATCTTATCAGGCAGCCAACTGGTTTGTGTGTGTTTGTGTGTTTGTAGGGACCTGGTTTTGAAATCTGAAAAGAAAAAAATACCAGAGCTTGTTGTAATTGCAGGAGGCAATTATATTTGTAGTCCCTGAAAAACCTTTATCATCACAAGTTAATTAAACATTGATACTAGTTACACAAAGAACCACTTCTTTCTATAGATTATTTGTCATCCTCTATTATTTGGAAGTCTCATGTTCTCAAACTATAGCTGCTGATGTTACTCGGATAAAGCCTTTGTCCATTCTTTGTCTATAATTGGTAGAAAATTACGCAAAATGCTCTAGAATATCACCATGCTCAGCCTTAGGGTAAGACATTGTTTCCTGTCTAATGCTAGTACTTGCTTCCATGATTCATTTGGCTTTAACATTAGACAAACTAGTGGTCTGAGCTGCTATGTGTGGTTGTAGCTGTTGTATTTGTTCTCCAACATCTCCCCCTCTTGTCTGGCACACATGTTGCTGTTACTGTAAGCTCAGTGCTGATGATGGTTTTATGAGTGTGGCCTAATATGGGCTGTCTTCAGAACTGGAAGTGGCGTGGAAAGTTTCTGCAAGCTGCCAACCGTCAGACTGGTCAGAACAGTCAGCTTGCCTTGCAGACTGAAGTTTCTGTGTCTCTCATCTACATTCTAGCCAAAAAATGTTGACATCAGATCGTTCTTTTGCAACTTCAGAGAAAGTATAGTGAATACTTAACCCTATGTCTTACCCCATGCAGGGTCTTCACAGTGTCAAGGTCTTTGCAATACAAACTTATGTTGTTGGGTAAAGTCAAAAGTTACTGAACCTCATTATCATTCAGACTGTACAACAAAGAGTAGAGACAACAGAGCAAAATAACATTCCTCCTACCTCAATGTGCAAATAACTGACATATGGGGACGGAACAAGAACGTAAAGAATAGTTTGCAAATTGCAATGTCAACTGATGGACAGTATAGTGGCAGTCAGTTTAGTGCACATGGATGTGTAGTACAAAAACACTAACACTAGAGTCCACTAATCAAGTGCTGAAATAACTGAAGTATTGACTTATTGCACAGTGTAATAGGCAGATAATTAGTATTGGATATATCTGTTCAGTCACCGTGTGCACGAGACTGTTCCAATAGTCTGGTAGTGTGTGCGCATGTGTGTGTGTATTTTAAAGAGAATGGCCTGTGGGAAGAAGCTCTTGCAGAGCCTGGCAGTCCTGCACCGCATGCTGTGGTAGTGTTTTCCAGGGGGCAATAACCTATGCTGCAAACTGCCTTACTTTCAATGTCCCTCACTTTAGAAAAAAAACCTCTCTGTGTCTTTCTCTCTTTTTCCTTGTGACTCTTTTCCTCTTCCATCTCTTTCCCCTCTTCCTTCCTCTCATCTGCTCTTACAGGCTGTTTTTTCTTGGTTGTATTTTTTTTTTTGTGAGATTTGGATGTAAATGTTGCCCTTGGTGGCTCAATGTGCTGGGTGTGGAGAATACCAATGGGACATCAGACGTCTTTCCGGGAACCGAGCAGGGGGGTATAGGTTGAGTGCTGGCCGTATAATAACCATTATTCAGCTGAGATGGCTATCCAGAGAGGGCTATCGGTGCTGGGCCCAGAGTCGCTGTGATTAGATTTCCCCTGTGTTGCTATTCTTCTCTACCCCTGGATCACTGTTTCCCCTCTCTTCCTGTATATTTCTCTCGCAATTCAACAGTGGTCGTATTGGTCATAGAATTTGGTGAATGTTGCAAAAAGGCGCACAAGACAGGAAAAGTACAAAAATGTATCAGGCTTCCTTTCGACTTGACAGACGCACATTTGTGTCAGTCGTCATCTACAGATGAGAAAGCTGCCGAGTGAACCAGGCTGTTGCACTGTTTGGTTGGAATGAAAACCTGAACTATAAACCTGGGTTTCACATTTTCTTTTCAGCAGTTGTTGGCTTTCAGCTGCTTTACCCCACGGTGCAGAAAAGAAAACCTGACCATGACCTATTTTAAAACGCGGAGAATACAAGTAACAAGTTGGTCTTGTACGCATTGTGAGTGAGGAGACAATTTCTCTAGCTTGTTGATCATTGTCAAACGTATATATTATAGTGAACCATTTTGACTGAACTACTTCATATATGCGGGGGAACTATAATTATTGTGTTTTGCACCTTGGTGAAAATTATTTTCTATGTTTAGTTCCAAGTCTGGTCAACATGTCAAGTAGTCTGTTTGCTTACTTGATGTGAACTGTTCTGGCCGTGGTGTAAGTATAAAGAAATTAAAGCTGCATTGTTATGCCCATCAAATACAGTAAACCACATTTTTCTGTGAGATAGTGCAGCATCTGTATTATTCATTGTCTTCCTGTGTTTATCATACCCTTTCTGTTTAGCCTGTTCTCTTAACCTCTGTCTCTCTTGCTCCTCTTTTTCCTCGCTCTTTCTCTCCCAGCAGCCCCTCTGTGGTATTAATGCACAGACCTGTTTAAAGCCTGTGTCTCTATGCTGTGGCACTGGGTAATCAGTTAACCTGATTATGCTGCTGATGAAATTAAATCATTTCTGTAAGTGAAAATAATAATATGAGTAATAGGTGCGGGGGACGTTGGAGCACCCCACAGCGTTTGCTGCAGTCCCAGCCAGTCAGGTTTTTACCTCTTTCCCTCTCTGTTACTGTAGCCCCATCCACCCTGCCAGATAATTGACGGCTCAGAATAAGCAGCTTTGAAGCCAGTGTGTCAGAGATCCTGACACCAGATGAAAATGGATGACATGTGCAGTATAAAAATATAAAGATCCACACACAGTGTAGCATCCTGACCGGTGGCTCAGGGCTGAGTAACTGCTTCAGTTGCTTGTGTAGCGTATTAACAGGAGTAAACCACCAACACACCAATGTGATAACTAACGCAGTAAAATAAGATCCCAGCTTTATGAAGGCCACAGGCTTTCTACGAACTGCCAGGGACCAGGGTTAAGTGTTCTTTGAGTAGAGAATAGCAGCACGATACTATGCATGGCTCTGTAATGTACTATTGATAGCACAGTATTACATTGAATGTGCAGTAGATAGTGAATATGCGATTATGTTGCTGTATAGTGGGTACAGTGCAGGAGTTCCAATGTTATACTTAATGTGGCTCACTCATTCATTAGTACTATTTGTTCTTTTTTACTCAGGAAAGTCTAGTACTCTGGTACATTAATGACCAGAGTTAGATTAGCAGGAAAAAAGAAATGGTGAAGAGTGAATCACTGGAAATGGGATTAGGCAGAAGAGTTAAATGAGTCTAAAGGACTGACCTTTTAAGAGTGCCACACTTAGCATGATAGAAACCAGAATGCAACAGCAGACATGAGTCGGCAGATTAACAGTCGGGCAATGGCTAAGCTGACCAGAGGCTGATTAAAGGCTTTGCACCTGTCACTTGTGTAATGATATTAAATGGTGGAACCAAATTAAATACAATTATGGATAATGATGGCACTCAAGCCAACCCCCCTCCCCCAACAAAAAAGAGAAAAAAAAATGACGGGAATGACAAAAATCAAAAGTTAGATAACGGTAAAGGCCTGTAGGAGCTTTATAGTGCAGCTGTTGCATGGGACATGGACAGCTCTAGGTTACCGTTCTTCCTCTTGTGTAACTTGGAAATTTGGAAAATACTCTTCCCGAGGCAAGTGGCAGTCTCTGACACCTGTCTAGTATCCTATTCAATATATAAAGTATAAATGGTAAAGAGTTTTAGCCTGAGTAAGAGCAGAATGGGTTTAAAGTCTTTGTTATTGCTGCTGGTTGGAAGGGTCAAGCTGCTGATGCCAGCCCTCAGCATACTGTATGCCAACAAGTCTTTCGACCCAAACAACCATACAGTATAGGTCATTTCTCCTGACCTTCTGATACGACCCATTGAAGCAGCTCCTGAAATAGCACCGTTAACGGTGGCAAGTACAGCAGACCGTTATTGCCATGGTTTCAAAAGCAAACACATCATGAAGGAACGGACATAGTTTGGTCAGGTTTAGATACACAAACTTCTTGGTTAAGTTTAGGAGAAGAGCTTAGTTTGGGTTAAAATACAGTAGGTATACTTTCTTAAGGCTCGACGACCTTTGTCGTCATGGTTATAATAATAAACATGCAGTTAAGGTTGAGGATTGGTCATTATTAAACAAAACGGTAATGACTGCCGTATTCAAATAGGGAATACGTCAATCTAATTGCGAGGCTTATCCTTGAAAATGGGGAGATGATGAGATACAGTAAAAGGTTGACGATTTAGCTGTAACATTTACACAGTGATTAAATAAGAATGAATGTGTGAGGAAAAACAAATTCAAAAGTAAAAATTCACACATCATTAACACAATGCAGTGTGTCACTGCAGCATGTGTCTCATAGTTCCATAGCAGGATGATTGTTTGCCCAAGTGACAACGGCTGCTCTCTGTAAAAATAAATAGCAGTGTTGTCATTGACCAAGAGTGCACATGCCTTTATTGGATAGCAGATAGACAGGAAAGGGGGAGGCAGAGAAAGGGGGAATGACACGTCTGCCCCACGCGGGATTCGAACCGGGGACGCCTGCATTGAGCACTGTAACCACTGCGTCGCACACCGCCCCAACATGCGTCAATTCTATCTGGCCTGTTAAGATTTGTCATCACAGAGAACCCCCAGTACACATCATAGAAATGCAATTGCAATGCCATTACAGGGGGACTGGCCCTTTGGCAATTCTATGATACTATCAGCCCGTGTCATTGGTTGCCTTCTCCCCTTCACAGTCAGGCTGGCTAACCCTGAAGTAACACTCCCTCGATGAGTGATCTATTTATTTTTGCATGGCCGCCTTTATCGACAGAGCCTGTAAGCTTCAGGGGGAAAGATGGTATCAGACACTGTTCCTAGGGAAGTAAGTAACCAGCATACATGTCATTTATTCAGGAACGGCTGCCTGTGCAGTATCAGGTCAGAGCAGCTGTAACGATAGCAGAGTCTCTCTGTGAATTCACCGTCCCTTCGTTCTGTTTTTCTTTTCTTTTTTTACTGCTGTTTTGGCTGCTTTGTTTACGCACCCACCTTTTTCCTGGTCTCTCTTGCTCCTTCAGGCAGATTCCCTCTGTCACTTGCCTAATTTCATTAGCCTCAAATCCACTTTGCTTTTTTTGTTTTTTGTTTTTTTAATTACTGAAGCCTGTGTAGGCCTCTGTCATACTGTTCTCATACCGTGAAGGTAGAGTTGGTATGATGCAAACTACAGATAGACCTCAGCAACAACAAATACATCTGATAGAACACAAGGAGAGCAGGCCAGACCGATGTCCTTCTCAGAGCTAGCCAGAGGGCTACGAGAGTGCAGCACTTTTTATGGCATCTTGTACGAAGATCACTGATGACACACAGGAGAGGGAGTTTGCGAGAACATATTTCTCTGCCTTGTCCTGACGTTTCTAAAGCGAAAGTGTGGGGCTTGCCGTTGCCTTTCTAAGCTGCGGGGGAAAATTGGTATAAAGAGATTATACAGGGGTGATCATTAATAATCGATGGAGAAGATACAGCACAGAGCCTAAAACTGTGTAAATGCCTGTACTTCTTTGAACCTGGTATTGAAATATTCATTGTGCTCTGCTGATGTCAGCCTTAGTTAGAGGTAACCTGTCTGGACTTAGTTTGGAGACCCTCTGGTTCTTCCTTCTGTTTGTCTTTTTATTTTCAATATTCAATATTTTAAAAAGCGACCTCACTTCCCCTCTTCTCCACACAATCCACCACAAGTGCATAAAATGAGGTTTGTTGTTTTGTTGTCTTTGTTTGGGTTGACAAAAGAATGGAATTAAAAAAAACAAAAACTTGTATAGATAGATAAGCCATTACATTCATCAATAATAATCATCACCCTGGCATTTTGGGTTGTTTTGTTTCCCAGTCTGGTACAACTTTGACCAAAAATAAACAATTCTGAAATAATCATTTAATTCATCATTGTTTGTGTCAAGTGAAAAATGTAATGTGGAATAGCCCTTGGGCAGACAGACCAACTTTGCTTCCAGACAGAAACTTAGTGTCCTAATTTTCTTTAATTTAGTGCTCCCTGGCTGTCTACGCCATCACCGCGATGTCTGCAGAGTGGACATGAGGTCATTGTCTCTCCAGATGAACAGTGACCTCTGCTGTGCCACTGGCCAGCATCTTAGTCAGTCAATCTCCTCCGAGTTGCAATGTGGCCTTGAGCTTCTGATGCATATTACAGCTCGAGGTACCCCCCCCCCCCTCACGGCTCTCATCATCTGAGATTGAGTCACCGCTCTGGCTTCAGTCAGGGTAGAGGTCAGGCAATTTTACCCATGGGACTAATTGCCCCCAAGAGAGCATGGATTCTGCATAGGGAGAACAATGACCATAGAGCACACAGTCATCTTTTAACGGTGTAATGACTGGGCAATCATGCATGATTATTAGCTCCAAGGATCTGACAGTGTTTGTAAAATAAATGGAAGTAGTAGCTATAGTGGGATGGTTCTTGAATTAATGTCACAATCACAGTAGTTTACACAAACCTCTTTAATTCACCTTTAATGCAAAGGAGAAATTTTCATTTAATCCTGGTGCAGGTTGTAGTGTGTCTTGACCATGTGGTAGTTTTGCACTGTGTAACTTCCGGTTGACTTGAGTGCAGGGTTAGGGTTTACTTTTCACTCCATTACCTTCAGTTCTGGTGGATTTAAATCAATTTATTTACCACTTGTTATAACCAAAATACATGCAGAGGGGGAAAGGTTGTCATGCATAAGGGCCATTAAAGAAGACACATGGTTCTGTGTGGGAGCCAATAGTAGGAATGTACTGTAGTCTGTTCACATTTGGTTGTGCGATGGTTTTTCTAACAATTAGAAGAGCTATAAGCCATTAGAAAGCCATCTCATTATCTGTGGGAGAAGAAGCAAAAGAAAGCATCTTGCATGGTTTCATTGCTCTTACCTCTTCAATGCTTCAACCCAGGGTCATGGGAGAGTGAGATTCTTAATGAAATGCAGTTTGTATGTTTATCCCAAGCCTCATTTATTCAATTGATCTAGTTATTTATATCTGTTTACTAAACATGGCTGACTATCAAATCTAATTCCCAATGTATATTTCTCCCAGTGGTCAATGGTAATTTGGAATTTAGAAAATCAGATGTGATAAGGCAGATTTTCAGATACAAATGCATTATTTATTTAGCCGTGTGGTCACTTAATTTCCTCCACTGCAGATGAATTTAATTGATACGATGCGGAATTAGATTGTATGATAGGAGCTACTAACCCATGCACCAATTCAAGGAAAAATATTTCAAGCGCCCATCATTACACATTATTGTACATTAGAGCAAGCAGTTCTCCTGAGATTTTGTCATAGATTTATTACATATTTAACTCATACAGACCACTGTTAAATTTTCCCTTTATTGTAACATTCAAATTACTATGATAATTAGAAATAGCTGCCTTTGTGAGTTTGAAATGTTGAATGGATAAGTCCTCATTTAATTTCAGAAAGGTGTTTTATCACTGTAGTACAGAAATCACACAGCATACGGTTTCTGAAAGTGTTCTGATATGTCACACCCACCCAAGTCTAATTTTTTTTGCGGCAACAAAATTTCAAAAATCACCCTCCTAATAGGCATGACAACAAGACAAGATACTTGTGAGATTTAATCATTGTAGATTTTTGTTCCAACGTTTGACACCCACAACTACAAAAAGGTGTCAAAGAGATACTTTGTTGTGTCATTTTTCATCTAAATCACTACTGTGTTGTGTCTCTCAATGGGGGTTTATGTTTAAGAATTAGAAGCAACTGTGAGAGGGAACCTTTTCTCTTGCTTTTCGATCCGAGCCCTAATGTGCCGTGTTTTTCTGTTTTGTTCACAGAGGACCTACTCCCACCAGGCTTCCCACACATTGATATGGGCCCTCAGTTGAAAGTGGTGGAGCGTACTCGAACAGCCACCATGCTCTGTGCCGCCAGTGGCAACCCTGACCCAGAAATCACCTGGTACAAAGACTTCCTGCCCATTGACCCCAGTGCAAGTAATGGGCGAATCAAACAGCTACGCTCAGGTAAGGAAAGCTAAAAAGAAAATAAATTAATAAATGATGTTGCAGCTGTTTTCCTTCGTACTAACTTCAGCATTTGTTTGGTTTGGCAGGACACTAATAACGATAATTCAAATTCTGTTTTTTTTTTGTCATCTTTCATTTTTCCCAAAGTGCTTGATCATTTGATTGAGAACATTTCTGAGCCTTTCAGCAGAATGGTATATTGAGTATGGCAGGCTGGCAGCACATACAATTGTTCAGTTAACTTTTCTTTTTATCATGCTTTCCTTTTAGGTTTAAATGATCTGAATAGCATTCGACCAACGGATAATTAATTAATGAAGGAGTGTGCAATTATAGATTACAAATGGATAACACATGAATTCAAACCATTACATACTTAGCATTTAGAAATCAAATGATAAGAAATGTTCATATAATGTTAAGTCAGGCATCAACCCATTGAGCTGTGGGTCATTATAGCCATAGATCATTGTCTGAAAGAGTCAAAACTGACACGTTGTGTTAAAGAGCGTAACATTACTGAATGAGGGCAAATGATTCACACCATCCCAGAAGCGTGTCATAGTAGACAATGACAGCAAAGTCCACTTTCTACAGACACAACTCAATGGTGGATATGTTGTCTTGTTCCCATTGATTAAACCCCACTGAGAGGCCCAGTAAAGCAAAGTCTAATTATATAGCTAATTAAGAGCAGGCCCTAGAGTGGCCCCAGGCAATAAGGGGTAGATATTTTAGGTCGATGATTTGTCACCATTTGAAAAATCCAATGACTCTTATTTGATTTGTTGCTGCAAACGTAAATCAGGGTAGACGCCACTAAATAAAGAGTCTGTTGCCATTGAGTTCCTGCCCCAGTTGTGGCCCTCATGAGCTGCACACTCAAAAGAATCAATTTGTCATCTCATTATTCATGCCTTACCAAACACAACAAGTACACATCCCTCTAAGACGCCTTTAATTTTAGATACGTTTCATCTTTAATTTATTGATGCACCTGAGTTTCAAGGTACACCTTTGACTTTTAAATTTTCAGATCTTGAGTCAAATTATGTGACTGTTTATTGTACTGTCTCCTGTGACCCGTGTTTCTTTGTGTGTCGTGGCCCGGGAATCTCTTCTGGGTATGTCAGGTTGTCCTGAAGTGCTTTGGTGAAGGCTGTCAGCCAGTGCTTTTGCTTTAAGGTTGAGGACAAAGAAGCCTCCACATGGGACTCATAGGAAGGGAGCTCTAACTTGAATAATTTCAGCCTTTTCAGTCATCTTCTTGCACAGCCAGGCTTGTCCTAAATAATTTAGCAATTTAACCTTAAAGGTGCCCTGTGTGTTTCTTTCCTGTGAACAAACCTAAGTTGTTTACTTTAATAGACATTTACCACAGGGTACCTTGAACTTTTCAGATTCACAGCACCCCTTGAGACGTGACAGGCAAGGCTTCACAATAATGCCAGAATACAATTTTATACAACGAGAGGAATAAAACTACCATCAGGTCACCTGACATCATGGCACCTTTCTTTCCATTCAGTGTCTGTCAGATGTTAAAAGACCTGAACAAACTGAAATATAACAATGGCCAGTTTACTGTACCATCAGAGTCATCAGGGTCTAGTCATGTAGATAAACATCTAAGATGCTGTTTCAGAAACACTGTCAGTTCTGGTACCCAGTTGTATGTATAAACCTACAGTAACAATGTTCAAACATTTGGAAAACTCATGAAGGATTTTAAAGCTATTTGAGATGTATAGAACAATAGGTGAATATGAGTGTGTTAGTTTGTGTTTTCCAATTGGGGTATTACTTTCAATAATAAACAAAGCAACTGAAATTACTGTCTGTTCTCTAACCTCTGCATTGTCTGTCTTTATCTGTCTCACGATGTCTTCACTTGTCTCTGTGTGTGCTGTCTTAACTGAAACAGACTGTTGTTTTATATCTCTCTCTCTATCCCTCCCTCCCTCTCTCTCTGTTTTGTCTGCATTTGTGTCTGAAACTCTGATGTGTCTTAGTGCACATTGAGGAGTCTTCAACACGTGTCATTTGACTGTTGACCCATAACACAAGTTAAAACCAAAATAAAGACTAAATCAAAACCATAAATGAAATTTAACAATTGAAATTAAATGGGTCAATGCCACTATTTACACAAAAGGCCTCTAATTAGATTCTTAAATTTAACCAGACTATTTGAGACTTCATCAAACTTCTGACCTCATGTGAATGAACAGCAAAAATCCTGACCAAGCTTAACTAGTTCCTTTAACTCTAGGGTGGCAGTCACTTTCAACCTCAACCTAAAATGAGCTATGTTGTTCTTCCCCTTTTTATATTTACTTTTACTTTTTGTTTTCTTTTTTTTGCTTTGTCATTTTCAGAGACCTTTGGTAAGTGTCTTACAAAGCCCAGCAAGCCCACCCACTCTCCTTGAAGCAGATGGCATATTTAAACTTCTTTCCAAAATGCATGCATCCCCTGCTCCCCCCTTACACTTGTCCTCCTTTGTCACTTGTTATTTATATTCTGTTCATTTTATCTGTATATTTATCCTGAACTTTTACTTTTTTCTACCATCCTCCTTCTCATGCCAACTGTATCCCTCCTCCCTTCCTTTCTCCTCCCGTCCCCTCACACTTAAAAGTTAAACCAGAAAGGTTCAAGGACAAGCAACATCAGACTTTGGGAGGTATCCAGGTGTCATTGTCCACTTTTTAGCAGCACAGTTTTTATTTATATGCTGAAGAGCTGCTGAGCAGGTCTTCTGGGGTAACAGTCTACTCCACATTAATGCTGCTTGTACTGTAAGATTTAAAAACAGCCCAGTTCAACCACCTTTCCTGCAGCATTTTAGCAAGTTTGCTGGTCTATTAAGCATTCTAAGTACCTTGGAAGTAGCTGTTGCCTTATTTACTTTTCCCTGACCGTATTATTCAGATTTCACACTGCTGATGCCCCCTGTCACATCTACGTAGTTCTTTCTCTCCGCTGTGCTGTGAGACAGCCGGCTTTGAGGAAATAATTGGACTCTGTTTGAATTCCAGACAATTATCCCTATGTAGTCGTAGCATACGGTATTTTTAGTCTTCCTAGTGAGATACTGTATATAGCAAACAGTTTGCTCTGGCAATACATAGCTCTATTATTTTTCTTTTTAAAACTCAAATGTTAACCTCAGTTTTCACAATAAGAGCCTCGCTCTCAAAAAGTAAAAAAAAAATACCTGTGGAAATTGTAGCAAGATCTGATAGGGTCTGAAAGAATCTTTAGTTCTTTCCAGGTGAAAGCCTCAGCAGGACCACTGTATGGCTAAACCCACCAATCCCACACTTGGCTGGGTCGACCCTCATATTTTCTCAGGAGAACATTTCCTTCTCTCACTAAATTGGCCCTCATCCCCACTGGCTTACAGATCTCTAGCTAAGGCTCTATTGCCCATACTACAGGGCGAGGGCTCAAGTGATAGTTACATTTGGCCACATTTTGTACGCCTTGTGACTTTTTGAACTTCTTGCAAAAATATACCCAGCCACTTTAGGCCGGGTATGTTTTACTTACAGTTCAAACTGTATGTGTGTATAGGAGGGCAGAAAAGGAAATTACTTTCCCTTGTCTCAATACTAAGACGCTCATAAGGTAATGTAAGCTTTGAGGGCTTGCTTTTTTTCTGTAGTCCTTCTGCTGGAAAGCTCATTCAGCAGCCAAGCAGGATTTATGCTGATGAGAAAGCGGCCTGCACTCTCCAGCCCCTAGGCCGCCATCTTCACATGTCCTCAGCACTTCAAGTAGCCATCTTGGGACTGCAGGTTTTATTATTTCTTCTTTTTTTCCCCAATGATAAATGCATTTCCCAAAACAGAAAGGTCGAAGTTCTTCAGGCATAGTTTTCGTGTTCTTTTTTTTTGTTGTTGTTTAGTTTTGTTTTAATTCTGTAGTTGATCAGATTGCTTTTGACAATCTCTGGGGGCTACCTGTTTACTCTTTCCCTCCAGGCTCACTCTTGAGCCCCGGGGGGTAACTGTGAGTCTGTTGGTTCCTTTACCACAGAAAGGTGGTAAAATAGAGCAGAGGTGGTGGGGGGCACTAGGTAGCTGACTAGCTGGCTGACTGCCTCCTTATGTGCCAGACCATGCTGTGCTGGCAAGGCAGTGATATTTGCGTCTGGGTCCCCTGAGGAGCTCCTCTAGAGGTGTGGAGGGAGCCTGACATTTCTCCCCAAGTCCCTGTGGCTGCAGACCCCAGGCCCTCACTGGCCTTGTCAGCCAGAAAAGATTAACTAGAGGCCAGAGAGACGGTGAGAGGACGGCGAGGAGCTCATATCCATAGAGATCCAGGCCCTTTTGAATGTAAATGTTTAAAATCATGACCTGACACCGAATAGCTCCTTTACTCACACATGTGTGAACTCGCTGAGTCTCAATCTTGCTGAGCTCAGTTGCGCGTAATCCGAAATGTTTGAGAAAACGCTCACATTTGTTGGCATCAAAGCCGCTCTGCAGGGAGTGGCCAGGACCTCTGCAGATGTGGTAACAACCGCCAAGTTTTCCTTGAGACCTGCTGCGACCCCACCAGGATCCCAGATGGGAGTCTGTGGTGATGAGAAGGTCAGCCAGACGCCCTCTGGAGGGTGGTCAGACTTTGACACTTAGCCAATCACGCGACCCCATCCACCTCGCACGCAGATGTGCAGCATCTCTGGCCAGATTGCCTCGAGCCGGACTACATCCTTCAATAATATTTTTTTAATATATTCAGAGTGTTGTTCAACCAAACATCTGGGATGTTTTCTGGAGCAGATAATGCCACATTGATAATGTGAGGAAGTCCGTGGCCTGCCGAGGTATATTTAGGTCATTGTCACCCTAAGCTGATCAACCCCTGGCTGACCAAAGCTTAGAAGGGGGCTTATGGCCATGAGGTTGCATGTCTGCATCACAGGTGGATTTGCAAATGTAATTGAATACAGGCTGGCTGCTGTGGACACAGCCAGACAGATCTTTGGCCACGTTTTATTTATTTCGCTTCATGCTGCTTTATTATTAAAAAGTTAGAAGTTCCAGTGACACCTGGCCCCCATTCCTTTCCCCATAGTTTTTCTTTTTTTCCTTTTTAACCAATGACTTTGAACTGAACCACTTCCATTTATAACCCCTCATCCTCCTTTTTTACTCTCCTCTTTTTTTCCATCTCTCTTTTGTCACTCAGCACTCTTTCAGGTCTACGTGCTGGCCTTCCCCTATATAAACCCGCTTCATTAACCTTTTCCTAACCCTAACCTTAAACTAATGTTGACCGTAACCTCACCTAACCTTTAACTAGTAACCTCTCAACCCCCCCAACTAAAAATCATCTCAGCAAAAGCAAAATAAACCAGCTTCCTGCAGCCTCTAATCAAACTCTAACTCTATAACAACGTAACCTTCCCAGAGCCCTATTGTCTTTTGTCTTGTGATTACGTATGATTACAGTACGTGGTAAAAATGTCACTGTTGTTTTGCCTGGTTTTCCAGTGACTCTAAACTCCCACTGAGGTAAATGTATGTGCACAGAGCACTGTTTAAGGATACTAAATGATGATATTCTTTTTTATGGTGGGTTTATACTACTGAAATCTTGAAAGTAAGAAATTGGTTAAGAATTAATCTTTTTTTTTTTTAGATATCTTTCTGAATTGTTTCACAAAATATTATACACACTTATACACATTTACAGTTCGGTTAATGTCCATAAATTCACAAGTAGAATATATAAACAGTCTGTACTTACTTATTTGTTGAAATGCTTATACAGTACAGTAAAAGCATGGTGCACCACTGTGTACAGCACCCCTAAAGAAAGGGAATTAACCCACCTAGCTGCATTGCAAACCAGGCAGAGCTTCAAACTCAGTGATTGCCTCCTGCCTGCTGGTATCACAAAGGATGTCTCTGTATGCAGAGCTGCAACAACTATCGGACTAGTAGACGTTGAAATTTTCATCCCCACTACCTACAGTAGCCACCCACACTCCTTAAAGTGTCATATAGAATATGGAAATAGCTGGCACCATTTTGCATCTTTAACACACCGGTTTTCTGTATTTGATTTGATTTTTTAACTGGGAAAAGTACTGTTATTTAGTTGGGTCTGCTATTTCTTAGGAAGGTTGGCATATGTTGTATTCAACTTGCATGACACACACACACACACAGGGGCCCAGCCTGTAATGTTAGGCTCAATGGGAAGTGCATACCATTGACCCGCAGCTCTGTGCCTGCAGGCTTTCTATGCTAAGTAGGGCACCTCTCTTGGGTTGGCGCCGCCCTGCTGGCACTCTCCAGGGATGGCCAAGGGCATGTTGCTGCCATGAGTCATCCCCAGATTTCGAGAGGGAGACTAAGAGGAAGGCAAGAGAGTAACCATGGGAAAGACTAAAAAAAACCTAAAACTTTAAGAGAAGAATGGTGGAACAGATAAAGTACGAAAAGAAAAAGGCCTTTGGAGAAACCTGTGTGAAAACAAAGAGAGAGGGGGGGAAATGAGCAGAAGGACAGTTTAATGTTTGGCAGAGAAGGGGTTGGAGTTAAGCTGGCTCCGCTACCCACACCCTAAGCTCTGCCTATAAGGGATGCGTTTTAAATTGCAGCAACAACTCGGGCTAAATTTAAAAAGCCCACCAGCCACCTACTGGATAAGCTCAATATTTTATTGGCCCTAATGGGACATTTGGCCTGCAGTCAGGCATGTAACCCAATACACAATAAACAAAGAATAGAGAAGCATACAACTCTCAGTGAAATGAAACAACGGAACAAAACAGGAGACTGAATGACCGGGGAGGCGTGCTAAAGCTTTAGGTGAAGAGCCTATCTGTCACAGTTAAGCAGGTTTATGACTTGTAGGATAAATAAGAACTTCAGTCTGCTTGGTTTAACTTTGTGGGTGCCTGAAGGTACAGCTTGAAATTCTGGTTCAGTGGAGACGCTGTTTCTCCCGCAGCAAATTTGTGCCAGACTAATGCAGATACCCAGTGGAGAATGGTGACGCCCTAGCTGTTTTACTGACCTCTTACTCAAGGTCAATTGGCCTGGAAAGGGCTTATGCCACTGGAGCAATCCATGTCAACCTAGGGTCAGACCTCTCACGCTCAGCCTTATCAGCTGGAGTTGCAGCCCAGATAAAAATGCACATCGACACCCCGAGCTTCTTGAGCTCTGCAGATGAAGCATGTTGTTTCCTAAGACCAAGACAAGTGGGGAAAAAAGAGAACGATAAGGCAATGGTGTGTGCCAGCCATATAAATCTCCTCATTCCTTTGTGATACCAGCAATGAGAGGTATTGTTTTTTTTTGTTTTCTTTTGTTTTTCTTTTTTTTTTAATGGAAAAAACCCCTAAGAAATTTCAAAATGGTTTAATAATCTAGTTCCAATGATCCACTTTCCAACCCAAATAACTCCTCTAACTATTACTAACATTGACCTTGGACTAAACTGATGTTGTGTCTTCATTTTTGTGTCTCCTCCAGAGGGTACCCCGATTCGAGGTAAGACGTTTAACCATCACAGTAAAAAAGGAAAGCAAAAAAAAAGAAAAAAGAAAAAAAACAAGACTTAAACTGACACATAACCAGACATAACTGCTCCTAACTCCACCCAACTGGCTCTTCCTGAGGAAAATGACAAACCTCTTTCATTTCTACTAACGTTTATATTCCATCTGTGTTTCTGTTCTGTGCTTTCTGTATGTGTAAATGTGTGTCACACTCCCATGCCCCCATGTCATCATTAATGTGCAGTTCCGTCATCCCTGTGGGCGTCCAGTGTTTGTGCTTACCGACAATCTCCTCCACACGAGTTTTGTTGCCGATTGGTTATGATACAGCAGATTTGGGAAGGTTGAACCAGAGGGACGGAGGGAGGCCTCTGACATTTAAGTTTGTTTGGACATGGTCATGGGTCTGGAGGGTGGGCGATGGGATGTTGGGGTGTAGGCAGTGGTGACCTTATTTGTTGATAAGACCAGGCTATTCAGTACTGTTCAATACAACCCTGTTTCCTCCCTACCTCTCCATCTCTGCTTTGATATCCTCTTCGGCGTCACCACGGCAGCAGCCGCGATGCATAAGTAAGGCCCGCTGCTTTTAAAACGGCAACATTGTGCATTCCTTTTAGCACGGCATAACCAGCTTTTATAATGTCAGAGGATGAACAGGAGGATATCAAGGTGGGACTGGAATGACAGTGGCAAAGGAGTGTGATGAATTATACAAAAGCTTTGTTAAAATAATTCCTTCTCTCTCAACATTCTTTGTTTTTTGTTTTTTCATTTCCCCGGACAATTTAACTTTCGCTTGTAATTATCCACAAGGCTTTGTTGCTGAAGCGTTCTCTCCCAGTTGATTCAGAGTGATTCTGTGTGTTTGTTGCAAAATGTTTTTTGTTTGTTTGTTTTATTCTTATTCAACAGGCAGAACAGGTAAGTGAATATGTAATTTGCCATGTATGCCCCCCTATTCAAGGGGATGGAAAGGTGACTGTCTTTTCATAATAGAGCCCCAGTAGTAAAGTTAAGGTCCTCCATCCTCAACCATTCACAAATGTCTAGACAGTGGTGTGTTGTCGAGTATATCCATGAACGTCTTGGTTTTTAGACTAAACTCAAACCTTCACTCCTTTAACACCCTCACTCATGGCTCACGTGGCAAAACCCAGCCTTCCCTGTCATATATATACTGTATTCATTAGATTCACATGACGTCACTGTGTTTCTGCGCCACCATATTTGTGTCTGAATCAGGGCAATCTGGGCACAGATCACAGCATGTCACGTTACCAGAACAAGTGGAGTAGTTGCAGGAAATCAGCAAGAGACCGAAAATTGACGTTATTTGAAAGATGCCAGGATTATATTGTGCTGTTGGCTGTGATAGCAGTCGCCAAAGAAACTCTGGACTGCAGTTTTATTCCATCCTAAAAGACATAAAGTTATAGGCGGAATAAATGGTTGACTGCAGGCAGTCTATCAAGTCTCACCAAAAGAGTGGATTCACTTTTTTTTTAATAACACGACTCTATTGAATTCTGCATTTTGATTATTTTCTTATTAATTACTCTGATGATTCTGCATTTAGGGTCTTTCTTTCTGTATAACAGACCGTTGCTAAGTAAAACGGACCGTTGCTAGGGACGCTGCTCTGACCAGCGGAGCAGGGCCAGTGCAGTGTCACAGCTGTGACCAGCTGTGTCTGTGCCGAGTCTGTGACACAAACGTGTCCCATAACCGTAGTCTCTTATGACAGACAGGACTACATAAATGCGCACATCGTAACATTTACATGATGATTCATCGATCTACTGACTGATTATCAAAAGCTCGTTGAAAACAACTGCACACAAGTCGACCGGGGGGAGGGTGAGGAGCAAACAGCCGAGAAGTGACCGGACTTCGGACTTTTGCGACAATTGCGTCTCAAATTAATTTATTAACTCGTAAACTGTGTAATAAGTGGGATAATGTAGAGATAGTCTGTTGTTATGGAGAAATAAACCCAGACAGGATGAATGAAACCCTGTCATTTTGTCAAGAAACTGTCAGTTCCATCCTGCGGTTTGCATGCTGTCATATGAGAAGAACTGTCAAATCAGACACAAATCTGGCAGCGGTCACTTGGACGTGACGTCACTGCAACCCATGAATAGTTATAACGGAACTAATGTTGCCACAGCAACTGGAACATTGTAGCACAGAGCAGTTAATGTGTTGTTGCCTTGGTTATACTGAGACGCTTTTCTTATGCCGGTTTGTCTAGATGTTTACGCTGTTATTAAAGTAAATACGGTATAAACGGAGTAAGCCGACCCTCAATCATTTTACATTCCCCATATCTCCTTCATTTGAATAAGAAGGTCTCATAAATCACATTCTGGCGAACAAAAGCAGGCGTGACTTATGAACTCTGCATTTACATGAGATAAGCGGCCTGAAAAAGGCGATTTCTCTCAACCACTTTAGCACATGCCAACACCGATACTCTATCGAGAGTATGTGAAAAGAGAAAAAAGGAACTGTGAACTGGGAGAAAATGTGATTGAAATCAAGGCAACGGGGAAGTAAAACAAATTGTTTTGTTTGTATAGGCTCATGTTCACATTATTGCAAACTTTATGCTGTCTATATAACTCCAGAAAATTGAGCTTGCATTTTTTTTAAGCCTTAGGAAACACATTGTTCTTCTGCTGAGTCATTTAGCATCACTCTCTCTAAAAGATGGCTTCTTAAAATGTAAGATCTGCAATCATTTTGCCTCAACACAAAGCCACCCAGGTGTTGGCCTAGAGGTAAGCAATAGGTATAAAGGTAGCTCGGCTCCCTACCTGCTTCATTACTGATTTCATGGGAGCGTTACAAGCCACCAGATGGGCAGTGACAACAATGGCATCACACGTGGGGCCCCATGCTGGTGCGATCACAGTCTAACGACCTTGGGGTGGTGACAGAGTGTACACGAGTGACAGGCAGGATGCGGACAGAGGGAGAGATGCAGGGAGAACAGTACAAGTCCGGGCTCATACGCACCAGTCACACAAGCCGTCTGCTTATTTGTGAGCTAGCCGCAGAAGATGCCGGAACTGATATTCAACAATACAGCAAAACAACTGGAGAATATTTCTTTTTTGAACCAGTTGGTTGCAAAACTTGGAAAAGCACCACCCGCTCAGGTGGGTTTCTACTGGGCTTTTGATATTGATAACACGTTTCACACTGTGTAAAATGTGTTCCTTCCAGTTTGCTCGCTGCTGTTAACTTTGTCAGCCAGGAGTGTGGCCCGACAACCTCTCCCGATAGAACAGGGCATCCCTAAACATCTACATCTTTGTATAAGTTACTAGCAAATCATTTTTGGAGCATTTCCTCCTGAATCATAACAGCACATGTGTATAACAATGTAGGTATTGAATGCCACACTCTTTCTGTGCACTTTAGTGAGTTCACTTCATGTTCTAAAAAGGTTATTATGCTGAGTGTGTATCCACTTATACAGAAAGGTGCTTTTAATTACACTGTAGCAGAGCTGGGTGAGTGGTGTCTGGTTGAGAGGATGGAGGGAGAGCGACAGGAGAGGAGATGAGAAATGAGGGACAAATGAGCGACATGCGCTGAAAACAAGAGATAAAATGATGAAAAGAACAGTAGGCCACCGGCATGCCCGAGTGGGCCGCGGAAAGGGGTGGGGGAAGAGAAGGAAAAGAAAGAGAGAGAGAGACTTGGCCAGCCATTTTGTTGATCGCCTAAACAAATCAATCAAGGCCCGCTGGAGCACACTAATTGAATTACACAAATAGAACCGAGGGGGGGGGCACCACACCACACATGGCAAATCTGCTACAAAGCAGCGACCGGGGTGGGTAGACCACGGCTTCGGGCACTTTCTGAAATTAATCATCCATGGTGGCCCCTCCTTGCTTTTCTTTATCCCCTCATCTGTCCTTCTGTTTTTCTGAGCTTGTCTGTCTCTTCAAGTTCCTCCCAACCCGTCTGACTGTTCTCTTTCTCTCACGACACCGCTCAATTTCTACATTTCTTTCTCTCTTCATTTCTTTTTTCTATATCTCAGTTTCTGATCTCCCGCGTCCTTGCACTCGTTTCCTCCTCTTCCTACCTAGAATAAAACTCAAATTTAATTCCTATATGGGTTTGTTGATATTGATCTCCTGCTTAAAATAGATATTGCCTGATATGATATTTCCTACCAGGCTGCAGCTACAGAAACCTGCAAGGAAATGTTTAGGCTTAAATGGAGTGAAACATTTCAGACTTTCTCCTGCCGTTAAATAGATGGAGGTATACCATTACTATATTTTTGCAGAATTTGGGGAAGAAATATAACATACTGATGATTACTAGCACAAAATATCCACTGTAAACAGCCTTTGCACCAAAATCCAATTGGGCCTTCAAAAGCATGTATTTGCTGAACTGTGCCAAGACAGTCCTCTTTGTTATCACACCTTGGCACCTCAACGCTCCTCATCAGACCACCCTGAGGCAAGAACTGCTGTTAACCAGGACAGCTGTCACGGCTGGGACAAATGTCCCAGACCCAGTGCCCATTACAGCCCTCTTTATTGAATGGATGAAGGCGGTGAACATGCTGCAAGACAGCCAGGAGTGGGCAGCAGTGGAGAGTTGAGGTTATGAGCGCTGGTATGCAGGAAGGGTCACTTTGACTTAGATAGAGACTAATTGGTCCAGATGGAAGTGATTTCATTGTATTCATCAATGACTTCATTTGCCTGATGTGGACCCAGTGGCATTTTCTTCTTCTGGACATATCATGGGATAAGACAGAAAGATAAAAGTCTTCTCTCCTCTGACCCAGATAACATGAATTATTACTCAGCAGGGGCAGTACTTTGTGTGGTTTTCTAAGTGGATTTGAGAAACTGTCCTGTCCCAAGACATTTTCCGGTCTCAGGTTCACCCTCACAAGAGCTTGCACAGTATTCAACCTCCATGTGTCCTTTATGAGTGTCCTTGAGCAAAATAAAGTAAGATTCACTCAGATACATGTAATGTAATATAACGCAAATGCAATATAATTTATACACGAAAGATGAAATATTTTATACAACAATCACTAGTCACGTCAAACAATTATCTCGTGTGCTGTGGCTGCAGAGGTCACACCCGTACCTGCAGTATCAAGGAAATGTAGCCAGGTTTATTATTGTCATTGCCAGTACAGTCAACTGTTATGAACTGTTTTTCATGTTTTCTAATGAAATCAACAAAACAAACTGGTCTGTGATAGTTACTGCAAGTTGTTGCTTTTGTGATAAGACGTCATAGCTGGAGACAGGGAGGACATGCCATTAGGCCCTGTGCAGTAGGTCTTGCTTCATAAGCACAGCGTGGTCATCTTGTGAGACACTGTAAATTGCCTTTCACTGGGCAAGTCTTTATCAGTAAACGCCCATGTGAACAGACTAGGGCTGTACTTTTCATTGTGGTTGTGGAAGATAATTTTCAGCATTTATTTGGTTCTTGTGTTTCCCTCTTCTTAATAAAAGCCCCCCACCCCACCCAACCCACCCCCCCAAAAAAGTGTCAATGGCCACTCGCACTCTGGTGAGCCACAGGCGGCAGGAACACAATTATGCAAAACACTGAGAGTGCAGTCACTTTCAAAAAAAAGACAAAAGGGAATGGCAGGAAAGAGACGCATGCTGGTGACAAAGGTTTTCAAAGAGTGGAGTTTGTTCTGTTCACACATGCATATCCATGCTGCTTTTGGAGATAGGATATCAAAGATGGTTCATCCGGATTTAGAGGTCTGTTGTCTTTAAATGCTAATGTTATCGGACTTAAAACTGACACGCTGGACACTGAAAAAAAGAAAAGAAAGATATTTTACTCTTTTATGTAGTGACATAAATTATTAATCAAATGGCAGGGATAGATTAATTTAAATTAACTTCTTTGTGGTTCACAAAAGACAAAGCAGGGGCTAGAAGAAGGGAGTGGAAATGGACACGACAGATATGCAACTCTCAAAGCGTGGCACAGCACATATAACACCAGCAGGACGTTGCATCTCTGCTACGTGTGAATCTAGCAGAGAGAGGAGCATAAAGCATCTCAAAATAGACTCAACTTGTGATTTCTTCTGTGTTCTCTTTTACCTTCTCCATTCCTCTCCCACTCAAACTCTCTCACTAAGCTTCCCCCGTCAAACGTTTGTTCATGCACATCAAATCCTATGCAGCGTGCACAAATGATAATCATCAGTATTTTATTGTTTTTGGGAAACTAGTCTGAAATATATTGTGACTCACCTATTTCCACAAGGGCAGGAATAATATCTGTTATGAGCGCAAACATTTTTTTTCTCTCCTGCTTTCAGACAGAAAATAAGGGGAATGATACATGAATAAGAATGAATCCTCTCCCTCATTCTTCCTTTACATTTGTTTTCTCTTGACTCCTTTGTCTCTCCTTTTATTTCTCCTTTGCTTCTCCTCTGCCTTTTCTCTTATTTGTTTTTTTTTCTTAACTTTGCTTGTTCTCTCTCTTTCTCTCTGCAAGTAGAGGGAGTGTTTACAGTATGTGTTCCTCACAGTTCCATTTTGAAATAATAGCTAGAATATGTAATGAAGCCAGTGGGGGATTGGAGACAATAGATACTACCACCTAGCATGGAGCCGCCACCAAAGCTGGCAAGAACATATGAAACTCACTCACTCTCTTCAAAGTTCCGTCTGTTTTTCTTCTCTTTCGCCAGGAGCTACGATTCGCACCAGCCAATGTTGGTTTTAATTGGCACTTAATTAATTTTGTTTGGCTCATTATCTGTCACCCTTTCGCATAATGGTGGTTGTGTTTTGTTGACCTTCAGATGACATTTGTTAAGCAGTATTTTTAGATGGAGACATTTGTAAAACATTTTAACTACGGATTTTGGAGACATGGAGTGAAAAGATACTGTAAAAACAACAATTTAAATGCATGGTAACCGTCAACAAAAAAGGCAGCTTTGACCCAACACAAGCCCTTCAACATTATTATTTATGAAGAATTTGGAAAAAAAATAGAAACAAACCATGCACCAACTTCAAATTTAACCTTGTAAAGATTTTATAATTCAGTATGGGGACCGAGCCTGACGAGCTGCTGGCAGAGCTTTCTGGAGCCGTCCATCTGGAGTTGAACTTCACATAGTCCTTACTTTGTGGTCTCTCTTGTGTTGAGGAGCCTAGGCTTCTGAGCAAATTCCAACCCACCTGCCACCAGGCTGGCATTTGCTGTTCCAAGCACATATCAAACACATCCAAATCAGATTTCTGCATAAACGCAGAGCAAAGACTCCACCACCTGCACTCTGTAGGTAGATGTTTCCATTTGGTGCACGAGCTATACGTGCCAGGAACATGAGAACGATCTGGGGTGTACTGTAGACGGAAAGGAAGAGAAAGGAAAAAAGTATAGATTGTTGTAGCTTCAGGTCTGATTTCTTTTTGTAATAGTAGATATCTTTGTTGTAACTCTGAGGTGTAAAATACTCTTAGGCCATGTCCAAGGTGAAAGCGTGACTAATCTTTATAATTAAGCAGGATCGATAGTCTCATTTGTGCAACAGCTGAAAAACGTTATTAGACCAATGTTCCAGAATCGTAGCCTTGTACAACACTGTGTTCACTCTTGCTTGCTTGATGTGATGGAGTAGCTTATGGTATATTACAAAGCATCCTGGGCAGTGGCTGGCGTATTGATGCTTCCTGGCTAAATGCTAACGAGCGATGGTGCTGTGTTTGTCAGGGAGGCCTGGGCTGCAATCTGTCTGCTGAGCCAGCCAGAAGCCCTAATGATATCATCAGGAAGTGCCGTCAACAGCGCTCTAACGAGGAATGATCTGACGCCCGTTGTTTCACCTCCCTCCCTCTATCCCCCCACACCCATTCTGCAATGCTGTTGCCAAGCATTTAGGTCGGGTTTATTTGCACATGTGAGATAAAATCTGGGGACAGTAATCAGAAATGCAGCCTGTTTGAAACACATAAGCCCTAAGGGGTTCATATAAAAACATAATAACCTTAAAATAAATGAGTGGATCTGCACCCGATCTTAACACAAAGGAGGAAAGCAAAATTCATGGGTAATGAATAAAAACCCCACAAATGGCCGACCTAGTATAATAGCTCCTATGGATTTATGTGTACATGGTATAAGCAACAGATTTCTCTTGATTGTGAGGGGGTTTTTTTTCTTGCTTAGTTAGAAATGATTTGAGCTGTAGAACTGCAGGAGGACCAAGCTACTGCATTATGCACCATGTTAGTGTTCATTTGGACATGCAGTACATGTAAGGATAGTTTCCCATGACCTCCCTCCCCCGAGCACACACACACTCTCCCTTGGTGAGTGCTATGCAAAGGAGAATTTGTTAATCTCACTCAGCTTCCAGGACCATCTCAACGCTCTTCGACACTAACTTTCATCGCGTTCGCTGCATCCTCTCTGTGTTCTTATTTCAGTTCTCACATCTTAAATGAGTTGCAACGCACCAGAATAATGAGAAATTCAGTGCAACTTGTTCAGTTCCACATTTTAATTTATGTAATCCCTTTTTTTTCTGTGTATGGCTGAGGCTGGAGATGAACTCAGTTTGTCATAGCAAACTGCATTGGCACTGCAGAGAAAAACAGTTCTTGACAAAAAGGTCTTGAGAAATTCAAGATAACCTCCATTAGGAAGATTGTCTGACTCCTTCATGCACTGTCACTGACAGGTTGACTAATCATTTCCTCTCTGCCTTCTTTCTCTCTCTCTCTCTCTCTCTCTCTTTCTCTTCTCTCCTCCCCCTTCCCCTCCTCCCCTTTTTTGTCTTTGTTGAATCTTGTCATTTCCCAGGTGCCTTGCAGATCGAGAACAGCGAGGAGACAGACCAGGGGAAGTACGAGTGCGTGGCGTCTAATGTGGAAGGCGTACGCTACTCGTCCCCTGCTAACCTTTATGTGCGAGGTAGGGAGCAACCCGGCCCCAGAGCCAGGCCAGAAATATAAAAAAAAAAAAAAGAAAAAGAAAAAGTAAACATCCACCCATTCTAACTAAAATGCACAGTGCAGCTCAGCTTTAAGTGGCATTACTGTTGAGCTAAACAAATGATAATTGCTTCCATCCTAGCCCAGCTGTATATGCACAAAATGTATTTAACAAAATAGTGTTACCGGACTAATATAAATCTTTTAACACTGATCATATAATATAAATCTTTTAACATTGATCGTATTGCCTGCCCATAAATGTAATTTCATATGCACTGACACTTCCAAATGTAATACTATAATTGACCAACTAATGTTCTTCTCTGTTATGATGTTATGCTCCATTTTGTCTTCCAATGCCCTCCCCTACTCACTCGGAAGGAAATGTGTAGCACAACAAGCCGTATGTCTTTATCGGTTGTAAGACGCCTTTTACCTGTAATTGTGTGCCCGATAAAATGTTTCCCCCTTCGTCAAACTTATGAAACACAAAAAGAGTCGGGAAGGACTTCTTTTTGATTAGTCTTTTTTCAGGTACAGGAGCACAACGGTAAGTCTGTATTTTGATTGGGTGGCGAGGTATTAATGCCCACCAATCAAAATCTCAACCCCTTAGCCTTCTTCAGATTCAGGGGTTAAAAAAAAAGGTTTTCCTTGTTGTGGAGAATTAATAGGAAATGACTGTTAACACGGTCAACTGCACTGTCTTACGTAAGAGATGCTCTGTCATATAGATTATAAATAGTTACTTTTCTTTATGGTGTTCTGGAGCATACAGTAAATCCATAGAATTCCCGTTTCTGCTTTGAGGTATTATCTTCAAAGCCTTTTACAGTCAGTAGTAATTTTGGCTGGCATGTTCCAGCAAAGTGGAGATATGAAAAACAATCAGTCACAGAGGATGCTGAGTTTCATAGAAAACAACCAATGAAGACAAAAGCCTACACTCTACCACTAATGTTAAATGGCAATGAATCCCAGTTGAGGGAGCTTTAATAAATTGAAGCAGATGCATTTTTGACATGTATTATTTATATTGTGCATATTAAATAAAGATGCCTCGGTATCTACTCAGTTTGTTCCCTCTGCTGTGTACCAAATAACTTTGTTCCCAATAAATAATTCACTAGTCTGACATTATAAAATGGGTCAGGGAGCTGCTTTTTCATTATTATTGCTATTATAATACCCTGTGAAGTAGCGGCATAGGGAAGAAAAATTTCATCTGTGAGGAGCAGACGGTAAAAAATAGTTCATCAAGATTAGTGTGTCTTCTTGCCAGCATTCATCCTGGAGGCTCATGCTGTCTCCGCTGTGATGCAGTAACACTTAATGTCAAACAGCTATCCACCTTGCTCATGTACAGCATGGCTGAAAATGAAAGGGTTCATGCAAATTGCAATCAACAGCTCTAGCTATACTGGGAACATTATGTCAACACAGCACTGGGATATTCAGTAGTTTCTATGGTCAAAAAACACACAAACAACTTACCCTTGTATCATTTCCAACAATTCATGCAATCTCCATGAACACTGGCTCCATCAGCATGCTTCTAAAAAAGAGTACACAAGGGTCATAATGCTCAGGGTCTTTCACACTATGTAACACACTTGTTATGCCTTGATGGTGTCAACCTCTGTCTGTTTTCAGTTAACTTTTGTCAATCGATTCTTGATACTTGATGTTGACTATGTTTTGTTCACAAAGCGAAATGCACTCGAGATTAGCAGCTGTGGTAGACATCGCTTTCTGGAAGGAAAAAAAAAAAGCCAGAAGAAAACAAGAGACCTAAATTGTATATAAATTGTTGAGGTAACTACCCAAACAGAACCCATAATGACAGTGCTGCTGATTGGCTTTCTAACAACATTTACTGTAACTGTCTTGAACTGCAGCTGCTAATTTCAGCCCAAACTGTGTCTTTTTTTATTTTCTATCTCTCATTAGTTTTTCTTTATTTTCTCTTTATTTGGTTTCCTCTCTAACAAAAGCAAATACAGCCACCACAGGAGCTTGTCCTTGTGGCTATAAGGAGCTTGTGAAATTTTGAATTATGAGTATGGTACGCTTGATTTGACTCCAGTGGCGCCTCACTTTATTTTTCTTGCCAGGCGACAGTGCGGCCACTGGGGTGAATCTGATTGTTTTGGTTCAAAGTTTATTTAAGGGGGGGGGCGGGGCAGGCAAGTGTACTTTCAAGACGGGTGTCACTGATAGCAGGGACAAGGGACAAGGAGGGAAAAAAAAAGATTAAAGAAAAGGGAAATGTAGCTGCAGCTAAACACCTTGAGGTGGCTTTTTTTACTCTCTCTGTGTTTCCCCTATTTTTCTCTTCTCCTCATGTCATTGTGTTCTGCATCAACCCCTTTACATCCCTCAGAGCTTCGAGAAGGTTGGTGTGTTTTTTCTTTTTTACTTTTTTTAACCCACATTTGAAAAAAAAAAATTCAACATGTTGAAAAATTTTAGCTGTATTTGCCTATGACAGAGCTCGATTCATTACTAATTTGAACAAATACTAATCAGTTATTCCAAACTGCTAAATGATTATGAAAAGAATTTTTTCTTTATTTCCAAGGAAGAAATGATGAAAGCAAACCCGAGTAGCTCGGGTCTTGTTAATTTACTTTTATGTTTGCATTGTGGGGCCTTTTCTCGTTTTGCATCCTTTGGTATTGCTTCTGCACCTAAAAAGCTTTCTTGCACGTGTTGTCATGGAAACCCAGCACGTGGATATAACAGGACTTGTTGCATGATGGGAGAATGTAACTGCGCTTGCATGCCTGTACAGAATCCCTTTGGCCATGACGGTCTTTTTCTTTCTGCATTCCCTGTGTTTTGTTCAATTGATTCTTTCTCTTTCCTTGGTTTCTCTTCAAGTGTTTCCCCTGATACACCCCTTTTTTGGCTTTCCTTTATTTAGTTTGTTTTTTTGTGTTGTGACTGGTATAGTGTTTGTGTGTTTTCCTTTCGTTTCAGTTCTGTTCCTGGCCTTACTTTTCTGTTTTAGAAAACAACTGTTTGTCTTTTTGTGGTTCATTTGTTTGTGAGAATTGTGTTTCTTTTTTCAAAAAAAATGCTGCTGCTCTGCTTCTTGAGTCTCGGAGTGCAAATGCAAATGCCGAATGAAAAATAATAAGTGTGTATACAGCCAGTGTTCCTGTCATCTTGTGTGTAGCGATCCATTACTGAAAAAAATTAAACCTGATTGGGCCTGATTGGATTCCATGGTGATTCAGGCAACCATTAAGGGATGCCATTTACAGTCGTGTGGATCAATAATAATATAATGACTCCGACATCACATTTGCTGTTGCTTAGCAGGTGTTTAAAAATACTTTTTCTTCTCAAATGGCTAGATGTGATTGGTTTTGTTGAATGGCTGCTGTTTGTGTTCCCTAGCAGTCATGATATTCAATCAAATTATAATTTATTATTCAAAAGTGCCCATTCTCTTGTACACAAACACACCCACACATTTATAGAATAGAATTGATTTTCAGGTTGATGTGACGAAAGTAATGAAGATTCTTAAAGTGGACTACAATTAGCTTTCTTTCTGCACCCATGCTGTTATCCTACAACATTAATGAACAGATAATGCTAAATGAAATGGAGATCAATGCAAGCAGCACTAATTTATGTTGCAGCTTTGTCTTAACTTCCTGCTTACTCTTGATCACCATGTGCACCATGTTTCCAAATTTATGTCAGATCTCATATCACCTGCTGCAGCTAACTTGTCTGCACATTTTCCAAGCCTGAACATTCTCATGTAAGGAACCATAGTTTTTGGTAAGGGGTATTAGATATGGCTCAACAAGTCAGGCTAGATCAGGCATATCAGTCTTTTCAGGTAGAAGAGATTACCCACTCTCCCTGTCGCTCTCCTCTGAGAGTGGTAGTTTTTGTATGTGTGGCTGCCACAGTGTGCTGATCTCCATGGGATTAAACTGATCTCTGTAAAGCATCTGAAAATCACATACAAAATGATTACAGCTACAAAAAGGAAATTAGCCAACTGCTTTCGTAACCCTTATTCATCCATGGAAGCACGCAAATATGTTTTGCTTACTTACTGTACCTAATTCTGTAATCTGCCAAAGTTTCACGTTTGCTGTCATTGCACAGAACATTTTACCTAAAGGCACCTATACAATCATTATTTACTTACACAATATGAACAAACCAACAAGAGAGTTTGCACTTGCAGCCTTTTGCTTCTTTCTGAGCCACACTAGACCCCAAAATATGAGCAAGAAAAAATCTATCAAAGTAGAATACAACAGATCTATTTTTGGCCCAGGCCACCACATTTATGCCATTTCTCCAGGACAAAAAATGCACCAAGGCAAGTCATTACTCAAATATACGTAATCATTTGTTCTCATCTCGCACTTTCTAGGTGCAAATTAATTTTCCAACTCCAACTTTGTACCAATTGGCTGTCAAAAAAATGCTTATCTGTAAGAGTTTGCAAATACCGCCCGTTTGCGTTGCTACCCTTCATAAAACAGTGTCCACAAAGTATGGCACAATCAAGCTAAAAGAAACAATGTCTAAATTTGGTCTTTATATGTATAATTCTAAGTCCAGTGGATAACACTGATGCAGAAAGACTGTGCTGTTATGAACGCATGTGCCTGTTTGGCCTTCTATAATGGTATCTGCCTGATTTTGAATGTGCTTGCATGTCCTGCTATGCATTTGTGTGTAACGTTGGGAAAGAAAGCTAGATTACACCTTATGTTCTCACTGGCCAAAGCAAAAAATCCTGCCATCTCTATTAGATGTTTGTCTCAAGGAGTCCTGAAGTTAATAGCCACCCATCAAAGAAAAATATATATATATATAATGTACCAGAATTACGCTTCTTTTTCATACAAACCCGACGTTTTAATACCTCATATTCAAATGCAAATACATGAATACACTCCCTTTCCCAATCCAACTGATATTATTCACTGAAGGGATCACCACAGTAAGGGGACAAACTTGCATTATCATTTGGCTGCTTGTCGTCTACCTATAAAACAATAGGAAAAAAAAGCGATACACTCTGAAATCCTACAATTCACTGCTTGCTATTATTAGACACCCCTTCCATTATCCCTGTCAGTTTCCTTTAGGTAATAATTTCCATTTTGATGAGCCACCCATAGTGACTGTTTAGCACTGGCGCAGCCAAGGTATGTTAATACAGGCCAACCCCTACAGCTTATATGTAAATGCTGTAGGCCTCACCCAGCAAGTGTGACTAAAGGATCTCCATACTGCGCCTGTGTCCTCAGGCAGCAAGAGGGTGTAATCTCAGCTTCAAGGTGACACTAAAGGCTGCACATTATTTTGGCTTCCCCCTTCATTTTGGGGCAGCAAAAACTGCCTCACCAAAATGGCCAATAATGTCCACCTTCTGACCTCTGTTTTTTGGCACAAATCCCTCCACAACACCGCCCACTATTAGCGTTAGTGCAGTACTCTGGCGTTCTATCTCGACTGCTTTTCACCTCGTTCACCGTAAGGCTTCTTGTCTTTCTCTCCACATTGGGGCTTGAAACAAGATTACATGTTGTTAGTAGTCCAAATGAAAGGTATATGTTTGTTTTACTTTCTCTCAATTTCAAATGGGCCGGCTGGGCTCCTGGTCTCTGTGAATGAGGAGCCTGTCCATGCAATTGGGATTCTTTATTTTCTTTCACCGGCCCTACATTTTAATGGCAGGATAAGAGAGGGTGCCACACCACACACACTCATTCGCTCACTCACACAAACGCACATTTACACATACACAGTTTGTGAGTGGCTACTTGAGCATTGACATGACAGAGCCACGCAGTCCACTTGAACACCCAGTCATCACACAAACCCATTTCTGCCTAATGATAGCGCAGCTTATTTGCATGTGACACTGACATTTAATTAATGTTGTCCCCTAAAGTGTCTTCTGGTCTTTAAGACTTATAATTTTCTACCCCAGCGTGTAGTGTAATGTGCTGTAGTTAACTGACCTTGAGCTTTTTTTGTTGTAACTAAAGACTAATTTACTTATTTGTCAGACACAAGGTGCATGCTGTTGACAGGTAGACTCTCCCCTTGGCTTAGTAGTTGTTTTCCAAAATCTTAGTTTGATTACTTAGTGCCCCTAAGTGCCTTTAAGGACAATGCGAAGGAAGTCTCTCTTTTTTTGTGTATTGGCTTGTTTTGTGTTCAGATAGTTCACTACCCAGTCGCTGCCAAAAGTTACCAACATTTGGCACATGTCTGGTCTCAGTTTCCACATTGCCCTGACAATGTCGCTATTCGAAGGTGAACAGAGACATCTTCCTGTGGGGAAACCTCATTCACTCAGCCACTACAGCTCCCGGTCCATTGGCTGACCTGAGCCCCAGGGAGAGAATAGCACCACCAGACACACTTTGATTGAACGTTTCTCCTAAAAGACAGGCCCTGTTTGCCCTAATCAGTTTTCACCATTTTTTTGGATTTGAGGCAAAATTCAAGCAGAGACTAAATCATAGCTGGAAAAACATCTAATAGCATTGATGCATACCTCTTCGTTGAACACAGCTGCACTCTGGTACTGTCTATGCTGTTTGGACTTAGTTCTTTTTGTGGATTTGTTCAGTTTGATTTGTTTCCTTTCGTTTGATTTTGTGCGTGTGTGTCTGGAACAATGCTATATTTGGGAATGAATGGCATGCTTGGATGGGCTTGGGTGACATTTTTTGGATTGTATTGGTTCTCCGGTGTCTGCCCAAGTGGATGGGGGCGCACCTGTATATGTCACTCATGCCATAGCCACACCCATGCATGTCCGTGTGAGGAATGGGCTGCCCTTTCACCTTTGTTGTTTAGCGAGATATTTTTTGACAAATTAGAGAGCAGAGATATATTGTCTCTCCAGACACAATGGGCTTTTTTCAACAACAAAAAAATTCTACAATTCAACATGTTTTTTTTAAATAATCTCCCATTTGGATTTCATGACAATGCAATAATAATAGACGTGTCATGATGAAAAAAAGGCATGAAAAATCATGCACCCCGTTGTTTGATTCACTTTTCAGGACAGGAAAAGTTACTATTATTTTATAATCAATTAAAATTAGACCTTTTTTTTCTTATTACTCTGACTCTTTCTTTTTGTTAGATTGCTATCTATGAAAATCTGACATTTTTAACGTCTTTAAATTCGCTATTCACCATTTTTCATGGTGCGTTTTCAGTGTGTAATTTTGTGTACCACAAAGGAACATTTCCTCAAAGGTCAGCGATGAACTTTTTGCCCTCAAGGTCAGGTCGAGTCTTGCCCAAGGTATTAACAAAACTAACATTAACAAGGAGTTACAGTAAAGGAGTGAGATGATGCATGAATAGCTCAGAGGAGGAAAAACCAAAGGCCCACCTTTGGCTTCATGGTCTCCATCTGGGTTTTATTCAACTGATAATTATGATTCACTAATAGTGTTTTAAATATATTAGAAAAGCAAGTTGCATTGTTTTCTGTTACAAGCCGTCGAGAGTAGATGTGTTTTAACCCTTGGGATGTGCTGCAGTGCTTCAAACCTTTATTTCATGAACTACATGTTAGTGTAGTTTATGTACATTTTAATGATCAATTCAGTGCTCAGGTCAGTATAATTAAGCTCTCCAAATAAAAAAACCCTTCAGTGTGTGTAGGTGATATTTGTCCCCTAAGTTTGTTGGCAAACTGTCCTATGCAACGATCATATGAATCCCATTTGGATCGACACGGTGTATTTTGGAATGCTACCTATCCTTGAAGCCCCTCCCGGTCTCCTTTCCCCTCGAATCTCCCCCTCAGTCCCCACCCACTCCAACCCACCCCCAAACACACACACGTCACATCCGCCCAACCCAAGACTTCCTGAGTTTACATTTGCACTGAGGTGCACTGAGATGTTAAAGGCGGGGAGGAGGGGACGTGTAGTTGATTCTTGATTTTAAGCCCCAGTGTGTGAGACCTCCAAACCCACTTTGAGCCATGGTCTTCTTTTTTTTTTCCTTTTTTTTTTTCTTTTTTGATTTTTTTGATTTGGATTCAGAATCCCAGTCTCCTTATTCTATCCCCCACTTATGCCCTCCTCCTCCTCCTTCCCTTTCTCCGACAACCCAAACCCTTACCCCTACCCTTTGCGTACTGTACAGTATGTCTGCGTACTCATCCGTCACTGTCTGTCTGCTAGTCTCCCTCTGTCTGTCCTCTTGTCTGCTGTCTTGCTGCTTGAGTCTGTTTTGTTCTGCCTTGTGCATTGTCTCTTGTCCCTGTCTTTCCTGTCTTGTCTATCTGTCTGTCTCTAAGTCATCTCTTCCATTTAGTTCATCATATTTTACTTCCACATCTACAGTACTTTCCTTGTCTCTCTTTGACCTTCTTTGCATCCCAACAAACATTTTGACGTTGAATAAATGAAGACACTGTACTTTGCTCCGCTGTTAAAAAGCTTTTAAAAATAGAGAGACCTCCGTAGATGCCCCTAGCTGTTGCCTGTATCTTTTATGTGAATTCAGAATCAGAAATATCCTTTGGTTTTTGTAGTAAAGTAATTTTAAAGCTTGGAGTAGTCTTTCGAAACATATGCTAATGTCACCTGTCTTAGATATTAACATAGGCAAGAAAAACCCTGCTCTATCGAACAATCTTGCATGTCGCTCTCTGTCAAGTGCTTGCTGGGATGCCTCTCATGAACACACAATGTTTATGCTAACTCATACTCTTCCACTTTCTAACTCTTACATACTGTACACGCGCACACTCATGTCTATACCAACGCAAAAAATATATACAGCTATGTATATGCACATACACACACATGCGAGCACACGGTACCTTTCACGCCCTTCCTCTGCGTCTCAGACTCATTATCAACCTCCCTCCACTCAAATTTCAACTCCTCTCCATGAGTTTCGAGGTCCTCTGCGTCTCCCTCTCTTTGCTGTCATTCTGCCCTTATTCATCTACCTCTCTCTTTCCCTTTCCCTCTGTCTTTCTTTCTTGTTCTCTGGATTTCTACTCCCTGTTGATCCAGTTCTGTTTCTTGACTCCAACCCTCTGTGATACTAGACTCTCCAGCTACAACTATTACAGCTCTTTTTTCTATGTATTTCTAGGCACATACCTTGTTCCTCAATACTTATTTTGTGTTAACTGGGACTGCGATGTGACAATGTGCCACCATCACATTTTGTCACATTAGCTGAAGAAAAACAAAGTTTACACAGCATTGAAGCGGGTTACCCCCCCTTTACCCTCCTCCAACCTTCCCCTCTCTTCTTCTTCCTCTGTCACTCTTTGCTCCTCTGTTCCCTCTCTTTCTATCCTTTCCTCGGATGCTCTATCCTCAATCTTGTATTTCTTCTTTCCTCTCCAATCGTCTTTTGTCTGGGCATGCTAGCGACCCTTCAGTTATATTCCTCTATGCATTTTATCTCAATTTTTATATCTGATTTTGTTATCATTTACTCCTTAATTTACCTCGGTCTATTTATGCATGCTGTCTGTGAAACTGATAGCTGCATCTATCAATGGAACCGTGTCAGATCTTAATAAGGCTTTGTCCAGTGGATCTACCCTAAACCACAAAAATCTGATTAAAGTTTCTCATCTTTAAGGTATCTAGGTAGTAGAGACAGGTGTCAAGTGCAAACTTGTGCTAGAATGCGTTTAAGGACCTTGCAGAGATGGTCAATTGCCCTGTAACCCTACACTTCCTGTGCCGTGGGAGACGCCTGCAATGGCCTACTTCCTGTTTGGCATGTGTGCCAGAGAGGACAGGAAGTTCCAGGTTGCAACTTTGACCCTATGTGATAGCATTATCACATAGCCTTTACTATACACCTTTGTAGTTGGTGATTAGGTCATGTCATAGTTGTACATATATGTCAGCAGTTCAGTTCCAAAGATGAGAAACTCGTAATAGATTTTTGTGTCTTTAATTGTGCTGTGATGGGTCAAATATTGGTCAATGGAACCTTGTTGCTATGAATCGTTGCTTTATTGTTAATCTATATTGTTGTTGAAGCAGTTCTGTTAGTTTAGTTCCTTCTCATTATTTGTATATTTTTTATGTTTTGAAAAGTCTACTCTTTTATTTTGTGTTTAAGTTCACATTTACCATGTTGAACCTTTTGTGTTAAGTATTGTTCTTGAGAAGGGTCCATTTTCATCGGCCTCTCTTGTTACCTCTCTTTTTCTCTTTTTTTTGACTCCCTTGCCCTCTTTTGTCATCCTCTCCCCTTCCTCATGCCTTCTCCCAGTCCGGCGGGTGCCACCTCGCTTCTCCATTCCACCAGCGAGTCAGGAAATTATGCCCGGTGGCAGTGTGAACATTACGTGCGTGGCAGTGGGATCGCCCATGCCTTACGTGAAGTGGATGCTGAACTCAGAGGACTTGACTCCGGAGGATGAGATGCCGGTGGGCAGGAACGTTCTCGAACTGAGCAGCGTGCGCGAGTCAGCCAACTACACCTGCGTGGCCATGAGCAGCCTGGGCATCATTGAATCTGTGGCGCAAATCACTGTCAAATGTAAGAAAAGTAACTGCTAACATTACCTCAGTTTCAACAGAAAACTACAAATATTCCTACAATTAATACTGCAATTTCCTCATGTTTGCTTCTTCTTTAATAGCTCTCCCCAAGCCTCCAGGTACCCCTGTGGTAACTGAAACCACTGCCACCAGTGTGACCATCACCTGGGACTCAGGCAACCCAGAGCCAGTGACTTATTATATCATCCAGTACAAGGCCAAGTCCCCAGACAGCAAGTTTGAGACAGTGGATGACATCACCACCACACGTTACAGCATTGGTGGCCTCTACCCCAACACAGAGTACGAAATCCGTGTCTCAGCCGTCAACACAATTGGCCAGGGTCCTCCCAGTGAGCCAGTAGAAACCCGGACTGGTGAACAAGCCCCTGCCAGTCCACCCAGAAATATTCAGGCCCAGATTATTTCCCAAAACACCATGATGGTGCGCTGGGAAGAACCTGAGGAGCCCAATGGGCAGATCAAGGGGTACCGCGTTTATTATACTATGGACGACTCCCAGCCCATGAGCCTGTGGCAGATTCATAATGTTCAGGATAGCATCATCACAACCATCCAAAGCCTGGTTCCCCAAGAGACATATACAATCAAAGTCCTAGCATTCACCTCTGTAGGAGACGGACCCTTCTCAGAGCCCATCCATGTAAAAGTACTGCAAGGAGGTAAGCATGTGAAGACAGTTTTTGTCAACTTGGCAACTGGTGTTTAAACTACATATCTGCTTCGCCATACAACAGGCACAGGTGTTGTGTTCAAATATTATCCAAACCAAGGTGTTAGGTAAATTTTGAAATAATACAGAAAACCGAGTGTTACATCTGTTACCCAGCCTTCTGTTATTGAAGAACACCTTCAGCCGTTTTGTGTGTCAGCAGCACATTTTCTGAGACTTTAAACAGAACGTGTCTGCTGCCAAAGAGACCAGTTTTCACCCCCGCTGTGTGTCATCTGCAGACTCTGCAAACAATGACAAAGGTCTGTTCATGGCAGACTGAAAAAAAAGAAAGAAAATCCAACATCTGAGAACTTTCCAGGATCAGATTCAGGGCTGATCAAAACCTGTCTATCCAGGCCAGTGAAAGGCAGCACATCCAGCTACAATGACGATAAAACACAACTGTAGCCTGCTTTGTCACTGGGGCGCAAACCTTTTGTGCTTCAGTGCAATCAGTCCTTAGATATTTTATGTCATTGAAACCTCTCATGTCAGTGTGAAGCAAATAGATTTATTATTTTATTGTCACTTAATAAGATTTTTTTTAATTAACCCATTCTTTAAAATGGTCTCCCTTTGGTTATTGGACTGTAACACTCCCATGTGTTTAATATTAGTTTCCAAAACTTTATTATTTCCCAGTTTCATATCCTGCAACAATGTCCTCTGCTGTGTCCTTCAGTTCCAGGTCAACCATCCAAATTCCAGGTTGGTGCTGTGTCTGACACAAGCATTGAACTGACCTGGGAACCTGCCTATGAAAAAGAAGGAATTATAAATTATGAGCTTCGCTACTCAGAAGGAAGTTTTGGCACCCAGGTAAGAGTTTTCATGTCAATTTGAATTTCAGCGCCTTTTGCACCGAGCGGTGTAGATGATTTTCTTACTGATCCAACACTGGTTTTCAATGAGACTGGTTAACATTGTTTTTTTCTGTCAACAGATGAAGAAAACATTTGGACCCACATCCTCATATGTTGTGGAAGGGCTCCGCCCAAACACAGAGTACCACTTCTCCCTGGCAGCCATTTCAATCAAAGGCATCGGCGCCTTCACAAATGACATATCGCAGAAGACCTTGCAAGCTAGTATGTAACCCTTTATTCAGTGCTCTATTGTGTGTTTTCATTGTGGCTATGCTAACCGAGTAATTTTCCCCAGGAAAGCCTTTAAAGGATTTTATGCCATTGTGGACCTTCACTAACATGAATTCTTGGTTGTGTATTTTTTCCCTTCTGACTGGAGCCTTTAAACCTTCTTTTCTCTGCTGCTGCATTATCACCTTTGAACTGTGACTGTGTTTCTGTCAAGAAGAATCATGGTTCAAAGCTGATTCAGAAAAGATGAACTATGCAACAGACTTAACTGAAATGATGTGTTGTTTAATATTTGCCTGAGCACGTGATTTAATATTTTTGCATCAGATCTTTGTTAAATCTTAATTTAACAATGCAACTGTGGTGTTTTTAGGTTAAGTGGTATTTACACCGTGACAGTTGAGATTAAAATTAAGGCACAAAGGGCTAGAATTTACAACCTTTTCATATTATTTCATATTTCTAACTTGGCCCTGGTGTCAAGTATGTATACTGTAAGTGTACCCAGCACTGTCAAACAAATCAAGTCTTTGTGGACTGACAATTTTGGCAGATTCTTTATTTCCCTTCACTTTTGTTCATATTTGCTTTTCCTTTGTCAACAGCAAGTGCACTTTCTTCCACGTGACACAGACACAAAAAATGTCAGTTCTCCCACCACCAAGGCTCTCATATGAACTGTATTCAAACTGAGGATGGGGGGAGGTTGGCTTTGAGTTTAGTCATCAAAGAAAAAAAAAACCCTATCAGCCGTCACCAACAGTGTTCGCATGCCCACCCCAGGAATTTATTCCAGTATATCAGTTCTGCACTGATTATTTTATTTTACAGATGGCAGGAACACAACTGAATTATTTAAACCAGCCTGCTAAAAATAACAGGAGTGATATCATAGTACATAGAAGAGCAAGCTGTAGAGAAAAGAAAATACGCACAGCTTATCCAATCAAATATCCAATAGCTGAAGGACTGTTGGGATGACAGGGTATGAAATTCACGTCTTCTGGGTTTACACAGCACACAAAGACTAACAATGGTGTTGTGTATTGATGTTTAATACATTAATGGTAAAGAACCTGGGAAATTTAGCTGGGTTTATGGGATTACTGGTGGATCTGAGTGAGTCATTGTGGATCCTGATGATACAGACCATAAAAAATTCAAGACTATGATACATGTTTACATTCATCATCAGACTTTCAGCCTTTATTTTTAATGGACTGGGTCTGCACTTTGTTAGATTTTTGTGAGACTTAAACCAGAGTGAATTCTTTGACTGGGACATAGGAGAGCCATGGCGATGGGAGTCGACCACTTTTAACACATTTTCTGTTTCTACCAGTGCAACTTGTTGGCTGTACCCCCCACTTCTGGGCTGTGGGGGCTTTGGAACAACCACTTCACCGTTCTTTTTGTTACTGCTGGGCAGCAGAGCTACACAGACAGTGCAGAGTCACTGAGGAGAGCGCCAGTTGCATGCAACACTCACTCCTGCCCACTGGGAGTGCTGTTGAGAACCTATCACTGCACTGTTGATCTTTGATCAGTCCAGGCATGAAAAATATTTTATGTTCATTCAGTCTCATTTCTGTCTTGGCGTCTCTCAAATGTCTGTGCACATCCTCACCTGTCGATGTGTGTTTGTGGTCTCCTTACCTCTCTTTTTGCATCTGTTCTTGACCGGTAAAACCGCAAGCTGATTGGATGGGATCCACTCCTCCTCCTTCCTCTCTCATCACCCTGTTCCAGCTCTGTTTCTCTTTGCCACTTGTTCCCCTGTGCAATGGAACAAAAGCTCTCCTTGGAATGGCTTGATGTCACCTTGCTCACTTTGTGTCCTCTTCTTCTTTTGAAAAGAAAAAAAAAATTTGAATCAGATTTTATTTATTTATTTTTATTAGTTTCTTTTACTTTCTGGGTTGTCTGAAGGAATATTGGTTTGACATCACTTCAGATAGCAGCTTGCTGCTACTTTATTCTTTCTGTTGGGCTCTTTCATGAACCTGAGCCCACCACAGCCATAAGCAACTACAGCGCAGCAGGCAGAGCAACACGAGCAGACTGCATTGACATCATTTCCCCATTGAGCAAACAGAGGGGAGAAAGCTGAACTGATAGCTTAACTCATATCACTACTTGAGACGAGGGACTCTTCCTTTGAACTGCCTCATCCATACAATTACAGTGGACAGAAAGGATAACTGCTGCCTCATAATGGTATCTACTTGCCCACCATAGATATTTGATACTACTGCCCTGGAAATGAGTATCAATTTATGTTCGGAGCGGCAATGAACATTGTCAATATTGTGTTCCACCGAAGTGCTAGTTTCCATGACAGTATTATCAAATCTACTGTGGCTGTCATTTTAAGGTTAACAACCATGTTTACCTTTTCTATCCATTCTATTTCTATGGTTTTGTCATAATGGCTCATTGATCGTGGACTTTCTCAGCCACCGTTTTTTTAAACACCTTTATCAAGAGTCCCAGCTCAAGCAGATGTGAGTTTTATCCATCAGTTTCTCTTTGCTGAGGCCAGAAAAATCACAGACTAAGTCAGTCACAACAAACGACTTCCCACAACACAACACAATAACTAACTTGATGTTTTGGATGCTTTGAGGTAAGTGATTGTGTGGCTTAGGGATTCAGTCTGCCATAACCTTTCTGCAAGACTTGTCAGGGACATCCACATTTTTATCCAATTAACCGCTTTATGCAGTGTTTTTCTTTGAAATACCAACAGAGAATTTGATGCATAGAATAAGCAGTCTTTATACATGACACGCTTTAATATTAAAGTGACGTGTCTGCAGTTTGGCTGTTCATACAGGTCAGGAATAGAAGCATTTCTATGCATCCAAGTCAGTAAAAAGCCCTGTGAGATATGTATATATAGCTTATGTTAAGTGCCTTCACTGCTCAATGTACCATAGACAGTTCTGTAAATCTTTTGGGAAAACACAAGCAGAGCCTATTGTATTAACAAATACTATATTCCCCACACATTAACCTGCATAGAAACACAAAAGTCTCAATTTTAAGGGTAGTAAACCTGCACAATTTTGAGACGCCATAGTATTACAATGATGGGTGTGGTATACATACACAGAGAGAGGAAGCCTGATTTAGTTGTTTAATTGAAGTAGCTGCACAGACACAGACACAGATACACTGCAGTAAAAAGAAAAAGGAAAAAATGAATAGATTTTGCTCATGCCAGTTGGACGCTTCTTTCCTAAACAAATTACAGAGCAATGACTGCATACAATTTTAATATTGCTTCATGCACAAGCACAGCTTTGGGCATTGTAAATGCCATTTTCTACTTGTCCTCCTGCAAAACCATTTCAGCGTGGTTCTGAATCCTCTGCAGTGTCTGGCAGACTGAAACCCTTTGCCACAAAGTGAAAAGAAAGACAGACAACATGATTTCCCTGTTTGCCTTGTTGTCCATTACTTGTGGTACAAAATGTTCGCAAATTGTTAAAGTTTGTGCTCAGTCCAAGCAGCATTACCAGGGGCTATTGTCATGGGGACCACTCTGTCACAAATGTTTGAGAAGCAGCTAAAAAAAATCTATCCTCAAGTTCAGTCCGTACTTGCTCTCGCATAACTGACACTAAATAAGTTATCAGAGAGCTCTGCAATTACCCTATTGGTTCTCTAGGTCAATATCACAGCAGGCTGAACTAAATACTACTGGCAAGAGTGGCCCTCATTCAGAAGCAAGGCCTCTTGGGTATGCTGTCACAGTCAGTTCAGGTTGAGAAAATCAGTTTTTGTGAGATCGTTCAGACGTGGCCGGAGTGGGTCCACAACCCGAGAGCCGGGAGTGTTTCCCAGCATTCCTGTAGTGGTCCTGTTACCAGTCACCAGACATGGTACAGTAACAGGACCTAAGATGGACCATGGGAGTTGGTGTTAGGGGACAGCAGGGCCCCAGAATGGCAGATAAGAATCCCATTTCATAGCGTCAGAATTAATTTCATGCTCTACGCTGAGCTATGAGCCTGGCCCCTGGATTGTCAGGCTTTGTTACACATTTAGATTATACCTAGAACCTGCCAGTAGCCAGTCAAGTGCTATCTCTCAAATGAAAGTGGCAGATTCTAAATCCTCTGTATTTAGCCAAACAAGCAGTTTAGCGCCCGACCCCCCCCCACACCCCCGCCCCCACCCACACACACACACACACACACACACACACTTACTGTAATTGCAGGAGGGTTTTTAGATATATTGGAATATTTGTGTGAGCCACAGCATGGCCATTTGGCATCAGGGGGAGGATTAATTCCATAATGATCCACAAATACGAACATCCTGTCATTCGAGGCCTCTGGTGAAAATACAATTCAAATGCAGACATGTGCTTATACTCAGATAGCAAAGCACTGGCAATCTGTGTCATTTTTTTAGGGTTGACAACAGGCATTGAGTAATGGCCTGCGTAGCTGAACTGTGAGCGTTAATGTGTGTAATTTATATCCACTGAAGATGTAGCGCTAAAAGCACTTTTAATCTGAGGGTAGTCATAATAATTAGGTATGCCACCAGTACTTGACATTGCAGACTTTGTACCCAGAGCTCCAAGTCATATCACAACAGACTTAAAAGTCAAAGAGAAGGATATGAATGCAGACATGACTAATTATTTGTCAAATAGCATTTATGAAACTCTTTCAGGGAAGCTTCAAAAGAATCTCAAGTGAAGCATTAGCTGAATTTCTTCTTTTGTGGTTGTATAGTTCTAGTATCCATAATCCTACCACTTGCCTTCATGGGATATGCACTTTATTAAAGCTGTGCCCCAGCTGGTCTTAAACCGTTATCAGGCATGAGGGTGCCTGTGCACTGCGATAGCCTGGCCGCTGTCAGATTCGCAGCCCTTTTCCGTACCACAAAGATTGAGAACTGAGCGATCATTCTTGACGTGGAGAGTTTGCAAATACAATATGAGCGGAGGAAAGAAGCTGAAAGGCTCAAAATCCAGTAAGACCATAAGTAAATAAGCCCATTGGACACAGAGAAGGGTTTGGGAACTGTGGCTGTGGTCCTGTCCTATTTGTTGTGTGCTGGAACATTCGGTCCTCACCGGTAGGCCTCTCTGACAGTCAAAACTCCTGTTATTGTATTTTATTTTTTCTATCTATGATGTTCTACCCAAAGTGACACTGCAGTCAGAACACTGTCATTAAACTTTTATAAATTCGGCTATACAAGCTTTCCGTCTTGCTTCCTCTGTTCTCGTGGCTTGGTATTCTCAAAGTGGCAAGTAAGCTTTTGGAAGACACATAGGCACAGGGCTATGAAATGGGATTCATATAAACAAATTATTAAGAAGGAGCAATTTTTATGTATGTGGCCAAGTGAATGGCTTCCCCTCTCACAGTCTTGTGGACCCTCCGGCCCAAAGATACATGAGTATTAAACAGCCCTGGCTACAGCACAGAGCCAACTCTCTCCCTCCCAGTAACCTCCTAAATGGGTCCAAAACGATCTGTCAATGAATTCAAATGAAACTGATTAAAAATGGGAATACATCTCAAAATTTTAGACGTGCTTTCTGGGAAGGAAAGTGTTGCAGCTCACTGACTATAGAGGAAGTATACTCTAGTCAGGTGCTGGTGGTAAGAAAGTCTATAAAATTAAGTATATGTGGGAGTCAGGTACGTATGATGCAGACAATGCTTGTGATTTATTTTTGTTTGGTTGGTTCCTTTTTTTTGTTGTTGTTGTTTTGTTTTGTTTTGTTTTGTTTTAAGAGGTTAAATGTTCTTATTTTGTGTTTATGACGAGTACCGTGTTTTTTCATGTTTTCTCATGAGTTGTCATTTTGAACCTTAACTGTTGTTGTGGTTCTTTCTTTCGAGTCACCTGGGTTACAGAGAAATTCATTTCCCGGTACCCTCCTTCAGTTCATAATTTATTTCTTTAGCCTTTGTTTTGGAATGAGAACATGCTGCCTGTTTCCATCGGTTTCATTTTAGTTCTTTTCCTAAATTGCCGTGTGTGGGATGCCTCGCCCCCTCCCGGATAGTATTTCATTTTGTTTTTGTTTACTGTGCAATTCTTTTGCCCTTAATAACAGACAAAAATGTAATAATGAACTGGGTTTTGTAACAACCAAGATGGATTCCCATGAAGAACCAGTGCAGTAGATAAAACAAACCTGACTAGGATAGAAATATTTTCATACACGTGCCTTTGTACATAGAGTGTAAAAGAATGTTTTATCACTCCTTGCACAGCACTGTCTCTGGACAAGCACATGCTGCAGAGGAGCTTGGCACAGATTAGAAGCAAAAGGCATTGAGTTTGACTTAGAAAGTTCACAGATGTGTGAGCTTGAATATGTTTTGGAACAGCCGCCATGTTGGAAAGTATTTAGTACTGTTACAAATTAAAAGAGAGAGATTATACTATCTCCCTGTAAGATTATATTTAGGGAAATTGTTAGTTTGTTTTTAGCTAGCTAATATAGCTGAGATTTCTAGTACAAAATTACTATTGTGTTTCAATGGATTATTTAATTGCTCTCATTCAGGGTAAGATGGAGGCCATTACCAAGACAAAGAAAGAGATAAATAATGCACATTAACATTTAACACATATTAAATATATTTGTCTCATTTATATGCCAGCTTTGTAGCTATGGCAATATGTTATTAATCCTCACATAGACAGCCCAGTGTCTTAATGGTCGTAATTGTGAACATCCTGCAGAGGTAAATTAGGGGTTTAGTGCTCATGACTGCCGTGTTTATCCAGTTGCAAGTTCAAATTGGTAAAGGACTAAAACCAGTCCCAGGTTAGTGCCTGAAGTTAAAATACACAGTGAATAAATTCATCCCTTCAAATTAGTGAAAATGAAGTGGCTCAGGTTTAGGATATAATATTTCTTTACAAAGAGGCTTGTTTATCCTGTTATATGCATCATCTGTTGTCTGCCCGAGTTCACGTGAATGCAACATCAAGAATATGTTCCGATTATCCGATATGCAACCGCACCACTATGGGGGTAATTCCTGCATACTGGGGCTTTATGGCTGGAGATTATAAGATTATTGCAGAAGAAGTACTACTTCTCTGATAATTATCAGTGGAAAAAATATTGCAGGGGTAATAATACTGTATGTAACACTATCATGCTTTTGATTCCTATTAATACAAAAAAACACAGAGCCAGAACCAAATGTGCCTGTGTGTCCCTCTATATTTTACAAGGGTAGCCATCTTGGTTCATTATTACACAAGCTTGTGCCATTGTCCATTTATGCCTCTTTTGTTGACATTTGCTTGATTACTTTTCTTTTTTAATTTTTAAACATATTTTGCCTCCGTCTTTGCTTTGCGACTTTTTGGTTTGAATTATTCTAGTTTTTATTTGAGTTTTGAATTTTCCTTTTATCATTTTCTTTATCTCTCCCATCTTTTTATTTTTTTGTTTTTCAATCTTCCCTTCCTCCTCCTCCTCCCCCCCAACCTCTTCGTCCTCGACTCCCACCCTTCCTGTCCTTTCCACCTCACCAGAGCCCTCAGCCCCCCCTCAAGACATTAAGTGCAGCACCACCAGCTCCACCACCCTGCTGGTAAGTTGGCGCCCCCCGCCTTTGAAGAGTCAGAATGGTGTCCTGGCAGGGTATATGGTGCACTACCAGGTGTTGGGCCCATCAGAAGGCGGCAGTGACAACGGGGAGCCCACAGAGGAGGCCACGGTGCCTGCCACGGAAGAGCAGGTGCTGCTGCAGCGCTTGGAGAAGTGGACCCAGTACCACATCACTGTGTCTGCCCTCACCATGATTGGGCCAGGCCCTGAGAGCGAGCCCCTGATCTGCCGGACAGACGAAGACGGTACAAGAATCTCTCGTTTTTTTAGTTGTATGGTTCCAGGAGATAACAACCTCACTGTCTATAAGTAACCAGACCACCTGTCCAAACCATATGAAAGTAAAACATGTAAAACACACTTGGGAAATCAACTATGATGGCAATAAAACATAACTAACCAAATGCAATTCATAATAACTACCACATCCCATATCCTGCTTCTCTATCTATAGGCTTTTAGCAGTATCTCGTTGCTCAGCTGAGAGCCATAAGCATTCGTGAGTGCTTTACACTGCGAAGGGATGTCAGTGTTTTTATGATGGAAACAGCAGGCTGGACATTAAAGAAGCAGGTGTGAGTCCACTAAGGTTGCAGCAGCACAAGTCCCCTGGCTGGAAAGTATGGCTGATGAAAAAAGGGAATAAAAAAAGAAAAGAATTAATAACACCCTCGCAGTCCTCACTTAACTACTGTTGTGGTGCTTTGGAGCGTGGTACTCAGACCTGACCTACTCCACTGAAACACAGAGCCTGGTAATGGGTGTCACTGTGTTAACCAAGGTGCTGTTGAAAAACTGAAAATAGGCCCTGTTGACATTCCCTGGAAAACAGTATAATACTGTACTCACAAACTGATTTTTGCTTCTGTGCACTGCTGGTCACTCCTCAGTGTACCAGGTTGGCACAGATAAAACTGAAAAAGACAGAAGAGCCAAGATGCTTGCAAAAAAAAAAAAGTCACATCTCACATCTAAAAGTAAACATTGGACAGCTGAGTTGGGATAACAGGAAGTAGATAACAAATGAGCAAAGCAGTTGAACAATACAATACATAAGCTGACAAATAAAGATGTGAGCATGCCACAGCACATCAGAATCATTTATGGACGGCTGACACTGGCTTCTGTTCTCTAGGATCCATTTCACATCCATTACCACAGCATTTTAAACATCTCTGTGACACTGATGTACAATGAGCAGCAACAGCAGAAGCAAGCTCAAATTCACTCCATGCCTGTTTTAAAACACACAAGTATCAGGGATTGCAGGGGTGAAAGCCACAGCACACTGGGAAGTGCTGTAACAAATTTTCTGGTGTCATTACGATAATAACGTGTGACCGAGAAGTGCCAGGCAGAGAAAAAGAGCCGGGGCTAAAAGGTAGGAAAGATTTTGGCAATAAACAAGATTGGTGAATGATCCCAGGGAAGATGGGAGGGGAGGGGGATAGGGTTGTGATTTAGGGAGGAAAAGCGCGACTTTAAGTCTTTGTGGAGGAGCAAAATTGAGGTAGTTTGAGTAGAGGAGTTTTATTAATGGCGCATCCTTCCCGGAAAAAGGCAAGTCCGTGGCACACGAAAGGCCTGGAAGCAGTGCCTCCCATAAAGGCCTGTCATTATGACTGAGAGAGAGGGGTTCCTATTGACACTGCAGATATATATTGCAAAGGTGGAGCAGACAGGAGAAAGTGGTGGAGTGGATAGACTGACACAGGAGTGTGTTTGTGTTTATTTTTTGTCTGTCTTTGTCTAATATTGCCAGTTGTCAGCATCTTATCTTGGATAATGTGTGTGTTAGGGTGTTGTTAATGCTATGACACAGTTTTATGTGCATCTGCCACCCTGCATTTGCTCCTATAAATATTGTGAAAGATTTGGAGCAATTGCACCAAGACAAAGTACTGCATGTTTATAGCCATTGTCAAAACAGGGACATCCTTACTAATGTCTGAAAACAGAAGATGAGAGTCACTTAACAGTCCCTGCATACAGATGTAGCCACCTAGAAGTTCCCCCTGGTCCCTGGTGGGACCACTGTGGGACCGTGATGGGTCCGTGGCGGGTCCGTGACGGGCTCCCGCTTGGCCCGTGGCGATAATGTAATCCCCCGCGATGACGTAGCGAACGCAGCCACGACTGTTAACGCCCCTCTGCAGCGAGTGTGAAAATCAGCTGCAGTGTCTCATTTGTCCACGGGGAGGAGCAGTGATTTTGACCCGAGTTAATCTGTCAATCACCTTTCCTCCTCCTTTCTTTTTTCTAGGGCTGTTTTCGACTAAGGATTTTCATAGTCGAATCTGATTCGTCAGATTTTGTCGTAGTCGACTAATAGTCGGACCTTTATTTAGGCCTAGGCCTACATATTTTTTTTTTACATAGCAGCAAGATCGTATTTGCAACTTTTTCCCGTTTCACAGATAAACCCAAACCAATACATCCATGGGTAAAACAAAATTAACGGAGGTCACAAGGACTCAACAATCCGTACATTACGTTGTGTGTTTTAATCTTAATCAATATACACTGTGACCGCGACACCGGCAGAGAGACAGACAGGCTGCAGAGGGACGAGATCACAGCTGCGCTAATGGTGCGTTCATGAGAACTCAGAAGTCGCAAAAAACGAGATCCTCTTCTGAAAAACTCATGACATGTCAAACTTTAGGATGTGTTAGATAACTAATTATTCTGTCTAAACTACGACACATGAAACGGTAAACACAGCTGATCGATCGAAAAAACAATTACAGCTCGAGATTTCCAATTTCCGTGGTTGAAAGCAGGATCTTGAATGCAACCTGGTCAAAGTCCGCATTCTCCGTATGTAACCTGCATGCTGACAAAGTTAGATGTCAGACTGGTAGCCTGTGCTGTGGGCTCGGAGAAAATTGCCTTGATTATACTTGATTTTAAACTTTGGCGGCTCTGCCTCTCCTCGTTTTGCCGCTCAGTGAGCATCTGCAGTGACTTCACCGTGACGTTGACGGTCCTGTGTGCAGAGCAGAGCGGTATCGCTCTGCCTGCGCGCTGCTCACCTCCGCGCATTTGATTACAACTGCAGTGGGTGATTTATTAACACATAGTAAGAAGCTAAAAAAGCAGGACCTCCTAAAGAAATTCATTCTTTCTAATCATGCTTGGAGATGGTGATGCTCTGGAGCAGGTGTGAATGTTCTGTAGTTTGGGGTGTGTTGGGCCCGCCCTGCATGCATACTTTCCAGTATGATAATAAGAGAGTACAACAATAGGTTAGCCAGACAGTATTTTGTGACTAGTGAAATGTGTGAATGTGTAAACACTTTATACTGGAGTCAATTTCCCTTTTGTACTGTTAGCATCACTTGGATGGAAGTGATGCAGAGCCAGGTGACAATACATGTGGACAAAGCCACTTATTGGCCAGACAGGGTGGACATTGAGTCCCAACCAAAAAACAGGCCATTCTCCATGACTGGTATCACTAGTAGTAATAGTAGGCCTATACATATTGGTCCCAATAATATTCTCTCCGGTCCAGCTCTCACGGAAGATGTAATTTCCCTCCTTACACAATTGGAATACTTCTGGAAGTTTGTGTCTGAACATATGATTTAAGCTCTGACGACAAACACAAATGATGTTCAAAGTTGAACAGCCAGCTGCATTGCAGGATTGCATGATTTGTGTGACAATAGGTGACCAATAGATGGCCCATTAGTGCGAACAAAGGACTGGGCAATGATGATGCTAATTCCCTAGTCGAAGGCATGCACTGAATACTTGCAACTGCAAACATCTTCCAAAAGGCTTTCATCACTCCCTTAGTTTTTCCTCTTTAAATGTAGATTCACAGTAAATAAATTGTGATTTTAAAAAATTGACAGTATTTATTATTAGCTACAAGTTTACAACAGTTTATTTCCCGATTAAACAGTGGCCAGGGCATCTCCAGTAGCTAGATCTGTTATAATTTCACTTCTTAAATCAAACATGTACTCGTGGTTCTATGATAAATGTGACTTTCCACTCACCACCAGAGGCAGTGCTTTACTGTAAATGCCGCCTCTGGCGATATGTACTGTATTCTGTGAGAGAAGCGCCATCTCCTGGTCATGTCTTGTATTTCATTGAATGGGTGGAGTTCCAGTAAAAACTAGTCACACCCAGGAAAAGGAGGGGGTCACTCCAGCTGCTGGGACTTTGCTGGAGCTCAGCTGGAACTCTCATGGGAACAGCATGGCAGCTGCATGGCAGTTGCATGGCAGGGGAACTTTGATGTGGCTCCCACTGTACATGACAAGATGATTCTTATTTGACTTGTTGTCTTATTACCCACAGTTCCCGGGGCTCCTCCAAGGCGGGTGGAGGTTGAGGTCCTCAACTCCACAGCGCTTAAGGTGATGTGGCGCTCCATGACACCAGGCAAGCAGCACGGTCAGATCCGTGGCTACCAGGTTCACTATGTGCGTGTGGAAAATGGAGAGTCTAGGGGCCTGCCCCTCATCAAGGACGTCATGCTGGCTGATGCCCAGGTATGACCATCTCACAGCTTCCCCAGTCAACATCAGTTAGAGCGATGCAAATGTCTCCCCAGAGCTCATTCACACAAAATTGCACACAGGCCCTTGTCTGCCTTTGAATCTCTTTTTCATTCACGATACAAAGACTGGTTAAGCAGCATACATCAACACTGCTACGCCGATTTAATGATTAAAATCTCAGCGGGCACATCAAAGAAGCTCTGGCCAACTTTCTCTCTGACATAGATTTCAAATTGTGTACTTCAGCCTCACCTGTTGTGGCTGTGCAAATATTGCTAGAGTATGCTGGAGCGATAGGTTGCTCTTGCCTCTTGGATTTCATTTCATATCGCTGTAATATCCCCCCCTCCCCCTTCAGCCCACAACAAGAGCTGTAATCAAAGCTTCACTCATCTTGTCCTCCCTCTTCTGCCTCCATGGCTTTTATTAGGAATGTCTAGACCCCTGCTTTATGGCAACATGTGCCATGAAATGCCTGATTGTGTGTTTGTATCAAATGCAAAGACTCAAAGAAAATGCTGATTATAGTATTCTTTGCCAGGGGCAGGAAAGTAAAATTGGCATGAAAACATTTCACCAAAAAATCAGCCTCCGCTGACAGATAGAATTGTAATGGAGCCTTTTGTAATAGCTTTTTTTCCCTTTCTTTCCCTTCTTCTTCCTTTTTACAAAACTTACAAAACCGTCAAAACGGAGTTGGATGAATTCTGACAAAGTGCCACTGTCTTGGACTGTGGCAATCATCCAAATGGAAATTATAGCCTTGAAGCAATAGGGTAAACAAGACAGAAAAGAATAGTTGTATGCAATGTTGCCTTTTTGGAGAATGAATGAATCAAATTCTATTTTTTGCACATGAATGAAGAAACCAAATGCCACCAGCATCATGTTTACATGTTTAGCATTTAGCTGTCTCGCCAATGCAAGACTTCAAATTATCTTGAATTACTGAAATTATGAGATCCAAATCATCCAGCTCGCATCCAGCAGTTATCACAGAAAAGGATTATCTTTTATTGTTGCAGATTTTTTGTTAGTATATTTAAAAAATATACTATACTATTTAAAAATATACTAACCACACATCATCTTTAAACCCTTAATGTCACTATTAGTTGGAGCTGTCAGTGATTTAACTCTAGTCTATCAGCGAGCTGCTGCACAGTAACATGGTTAAACATCTCCAGGCCTCACAGGCAGCTCAGTAGAGCTTTCAGCCTTGTTTCAGCTGGTCCTCATAACATAAGCTTCAAACAGCTTCTCTTTCTCCTGACCGCACAAAACCAGTGACCTATTTCTGATACCAACCCTCTGCTCCCAAACCTCTAATGCCCCCCGTCTCTCACAATCCTATTTCTTCCCTTTTTCTTTTCTCTCTCTTTCTTAAAAAAAAAAATTGCTTTCTCTCCTGCACTCTCCTCTTTGGCGGTGGGGGGGGGTTAGTGGGAAATGGACGATACAGCTGAATATGTGAGTACGAAGTTTCGCCTGAGTGCTTTGTGTAGCTGAAAGGGAATAAACAGCGGGTATTGCATCAACCTGGTTGGATTCACAATTTACACAGACCCTCCAATCTTTATTCAATAAGTTTGGATTGCAAAATGGCTCAGAGGTTTCACCTCAGCTGTCTGGCCAGCCAACCTCTACGCTATCTCTGTACGCCACTGAGGGAAAAAGGACTAACTTCTATTGCCGTCTGGCTTTTACAAAATGGTGGCTGATGCAATATCCACTGCCCACTGTGCCTGGAATGCTAATGCTACTAGTGTCTTGTTTTGTGTTGATGCAGTACATTTTGTCTTGTGCTTTGGTGCTGTTTGTGTGCGGGTGCTTCTTTTTTTTTCTTCTTTTTTTTCCTTTTTCTGTTATTCCTATTATTTCATTGTCTGTGTGGTGCCTTAGAATTACTGTCGTGCTGTAAATTCACATCCTTTTTTTTGCATCTTTTTTATTAAAAACACAGAGACGTACATGTATAATCCTTGAAATCTGCTGTGAAGTCTTCACCACATCTGCAGATTTTTCTTTTTTGCAACAAGTTTATACCCTTATTTTGAACCCAGAATTGATACCCCGGCCCCTCTGCATTACGTGATTACCATGTCAAGTGAGAGACAGTACTTATAGCTCATTTACCTTTATTGACCTCTCCCATCACTCCAGCCAACCAGCCTGTTAAAAACCTAATTCTGCATTCGTTCAAACCTGCTCCTTTGAAAGATTCATTAGAATTGATCGGAAGCCTCTCTTTAAAGAGGACTCAAGGAAACTTAATGGCTGAGGTAAAAACTGACAGCGAACGGCCAGGATGTATTCAGCATGCATTCATCACATAGTTAAGTTGTTGATTGGAATATTGCTGAAGGAGTAAGGATGCAAGGGTACTTCCCATTTACATAATGTCTCTCCTCCACCAAGGCAACTCTAATGGAATGGAATGGTCTCCTATTACACTGGGGAAATCGTTACATTTAACGCATGCCTTGTGAAAATTAATAAAGACGACCAGGAGACACTTCACTCAGATTAACATTCTGTGTAAAGCAGTTTGAACAGCATGAAGTGTGGCCAAGTCATCAAAAATTCAGGATACATTTTGATATTTTCCTGTTTCCTGTGTCTACCCCGTCTCTCACAGGAAATGGTCATCGGAGGACTGAAGCCAGACACCACTTACTCCATCACGGTGGCAGCGTACACCACCAAAGGGGATGGGGCCCGCAGCAAACCCAAACTGGTGGTGACCAAAGGGGCAGGTCAGTACAAGGACAAATCTGTTAGTTGTTTGTTTGGTTTACACAGCCTTAGTTCATGCAGTAATGAAGGCAGGATATAGTTTTTTCAGTGTATGGCTGAAGGGTACCTTGCTTGGGGGTGGGGGGTGGGTAGGGGGGTTCCTCTTCATTCCCATACAGTTGTTACTGGATGGCTACCATTCCTGATAAACAGATTTACTACAGCGTTCAGTGTGGCTTGGAAAAGCAGGGCATTCAAGAACGTGGTGTCCTTACTAAAAGTATATCTGATACTCGGCCCTCTGCTTCAGAAGTACATGTTGTTGAGTTCACATTTTCACATCATTTTCAGCTGCCATTCAAGACACTTTTTCCAAATGAACCAATCTGAGCCGTAAGAACAGTTTAGTTTTCAGGGATGATGTTTGCCTTTGTATCATTTCATTCAGAAATCTATCCAAATATTTATAGAGATCACGGTGGTGTGAGATAGTTGGAGATTTTTCAGTTCGATTATGACAGCTCGAAAACCCAAGTAGAGTCTTCGGTTTGAGCCTGCTACATTCACATGGAGTCCGGCAGACAGTAAACTGCAAATACCGCTGGACGGAACGGTAAAATCAAACAAACTGTCGGACGGCATGGCACAACGGCAAGACGTGTCACCATGCTGCTACGGCAACGTCAACATACCCGTACTCACACCGCACGTTCGGTTGAGTTTATCGTCGCGGCAGATGGCAAAAGTTGAAATATTTTAACTCAAGACGGCATTGCCGTTTGCCTCCCCCAAGTTTTACCGTCGTTCTCTCGTTCACTAACATGGTGTCCGGCATGTCGTCTGCCGTTTACCGGACTCCATTAAGGCTTTAAGGATAACATTTTGGAGACTAATGCCTGCACATTACTTAGTCTTACCTCCAGATTTTTTCTCCTTTGTTGCCACCACCAATTAAACTGGACCACTTGAGCCTGTTTGGAAGCTGCCAGTTGAGGTACCATAAGCATGATCTAAACCTGTGAGGCTGGCTCCCTCAGAGTGTGAAAGCCATCTTTTGGAGAATTGGAGGCGTAAAGCCAATATAGAAGCATCCTTTTGTGGGAGCATCTGTGCCAGTCGGCTTTAAGAGGCTTCAGAGAGCCAGGATGTACACAACTGCATACATATTTATACACACACACATTTGCATAGACACCTTCTCACTCACACTTAGCCATGCGAGCATAGGCGGTATCCACACACATACTGTTTATGCAGATGTATGCTGTGGTATTGTATCCATGCATTAGTGTACATGCACATGGTCATAAAAGATCATAAAACAATAGTGTAACAATGTACAACATGTTTCTAGCAGCCCAACACACGCACACAAACAAAGGCAAATTTCCCCAGTCCTGACAGGTGTGTGTTACAGGTGTCATGGAGCGTGACACTGCCAAAGGGGCTTGAGCGAGTGCTGTCACTATCCATCCTCCTGTCAGGGCCAGCTGACTGATATGCCAGTCTAGCGCACTCAGCCTGTCCCTCAGACCGAAAGCCTCTCCTTTTTTATTATTGAAGTGTAAAGAAATGGTTTGTGCCAGGGGGCCAAGATAAATAGAGAAGAAGCAGCCTTTTTTTTTAGAGGTGAAGTGGTTGTCTGAGGGTTGTCGGGACGGCCTAGTGAATAGCAGGGATCCCACTGGTTATGGGATTTCTAAAATAGCGAGGAATTTCCTGAGATCTGTTTCAAGCGGTGAACAAAAGTGTTTTTTTTATGCTCTCCGGGGATTTCATGAAATGTCAGTGAGTTTAAAAATTAGTTTAATATTTTAGAAAGAAGCTCAATTCTTTTGTATAATGTCTCTTTCTTTTTTTCTCCAAAGAAAGCTTAACTGTTCTGGACAGCTTTAAAGCATTTTGAAGCTATAAAAAGAACACGAACAACAGGGACAAATGAGACAGAGTAATCAGATTATACATTAGTTCCACAGGAGGTGTACCAGTCAACAAGTCCCTTTTTTCTCATTGAATTGAATTCACCTTTATACTATGCTAGCTGAATTTGTAAAATGTCAATGCATAATGTTAAAATGCATTTGATGGGTGCACCTTAATGTTTTATGCGCATACTCACAGAGGTATTAGATTATGCTGCTTCTGTATATAGCTACAGTCAAGAAACTTCTTGATCATTACATAAAGAAAACACACATATCCTAATTTTGACACAGGATATCATGGGATACATCCTATGTGTATTATATTTAACTTGACAATCATTCTTTTCACCATACAAACTGATGTTTAAGTGTCCCTTTTGTTACTCATACACTGGCACACATACAAAGTGTGATGCAAATGAATGAAATATTCAACCGCATGAATGCATGTATGCATTTTTAAAACACACACAAATACACATAACTTATGCAACAGCTCTTTCTTTTTGCAGACAAGCATGCACTTAAAGAGAAGCAATTGCCTCCAGATACTTGTGACGTCATGGTCTTGTTCTGTTGAGGAAACATAAAGGCCTCAAAAGCGACATCAATACAGAGCATGGTGACAAACAGAGCATGTATTCGTGCTGCTTAAAATTCAATTCACATCAGTGGCAAAGTCTTTTCATAACCCAAACATTTCAGCGAGCCTGTCTGGTAGTTTGGTGCATCATAAAGTATCCAAAAGAATATTTCTCAGGATTTTCCAGGATATAAAAAAACAGGTCTAACTACACATTTATTTGTGAGTCACACAAACAATATTTATTCTGTGCCTTGAACTCGCTTTGTTTGCCAAATGAAAGTCAGGTTTTTTCATGATTCATACTTTCCAAACTCTTCTTTTGAGGAGTACACTTTTTGTGGCTTATGAAAGACAAAGTTTTTGAGAAGGCCTTAAGGACATTTTATTGACAAAGGATTAAAATGTTCGTCTGAAACTTTCATTCTGCCGTCACATCTGTCCATTAAGAAGTTTTTCACCAAGATAAAAAGATCAACAATCGATGCCCATCCTTTTGATCTTCATGCTTTGTCCTGGTTGAGGTAGAAAATATATTTAGTGCTGTATTATCAGAAAGTTTTCAAAACACTAACCCATAAATGAACTCAAGACACAATATTCTATAAATGGCGTGTGTAATTGACTGTTCTTACTTATGACCTGCAAAGTAAGAGAGAACGGTTTAAGGAAGAGGGACATACCATCTGTATTTTGCATTAAAATTCCTAAACTTCCCATGTGATAATGTATTTTTAGTTATGTTGAAATTTACACCACAGTTTTTGTAAATTATTTAATAACTGTTGACAGTTATGTTTTGGTAGTTAACATTTAAGAGGTTGCACTGTGTATTGTTTTGTACAGATCTGTAATGATGGACAGACTCTGAGGTTTTATTCCTGCTGTAATTGTGTCAGGTGGTTTTGCGTTATTCACTAATTGCATTGCGAGTCAGAGTGGATATAAGGCAGATTCAAACAAACTCAGTCACACTGGCTGCTGATGGCTTCAGTGAGATACCCAGCCCCTCGAAGCGTCTTGCCAGCTCACAAACTCCCAACGCCCAAGCACTGCTGCCTCCTGTAAAGCGATGCTGAGGGATGCATGTGTGCAAAATGGGTATGGGGACTTCTTCTCAATGCTGTGCTGCAGACAGCTGACTTGAAACATCAGCCCCGATGTTCAGCAACTTTCTGGTCGTTATTTTGATCCAGCAAGAAGACATCAATGTAATGGCCCTCTAGCTGTCTCTCTCTGTCTTTCTCTCTTAATAGCACTTGCTCTTCAAAAGGGGCATGTGAAAATTGTTGCAAATTTGACTCAGTGACATTTCCTACCCTACACATTACTCCCCTCCGTGAACCACTGGCACACACACACACACACACATACACATGCACTCCCACAGTAAGCAGACTAAATTAAAAGCAGAAGGAAATGAAAATGTGAGAGTGATGTATTCGTCGCGACTTTGAAGGTTAAAACGACCTCTTACCCCCCACACGTCCTCAGATAAGTTAAATCTCCATAGATGGGCTCTAGCCGCAGGTTAATCAGTGGGAGATTCTTTCCATTGTCAAGATGAGGTGGGGAAAATGATTTAAAACCGCACATACATTTGCACCGTGGCCCGGTGGACAAGTGCAGAGGTAATATGTTTGTTTGTGCGCATACAACGCCGCGTGTACACATGTGTGGCATGCACGAAAGAGGGAGGAAATGAGAAGGTAACTTGATCGCCCCTTCCTCAATCAGGCTGAGAGTGTATCAACAGTGTGCTGTTAATACTGTGGCCTGATGGGAAGCATGCTGGGAGGCCCACGAGGAGGAATTGAACCAGGATCGACCCTGAAATGGGACATAGAGAGAGAAGTGGGTGGGGGGGTGAGGATGAGGGGGGGCACAAGGACAGAATTGGAGAGATGGGGAAAGAAGAAGGAAGAGTGTAAGGGCAGAGAGAGATGAACACTGGGAAGAGAAGGAGAGGGACAATCAAGGTGTCCAAGAACCACAGAATCGCTCATGTACGCCGCACACACAGACACACATTCCGGCCTCCTCATATCCCTGTTGGGCCCTCTCTGCAGCAGATTGCTCCTTGTCCCCAGTCACCTTCATCATCCCTCACCCCCCCCACCACACACGGATACATACAACCCCCACTCTGCCACCCCTCCACCCCCTCCTACCAGACCAATCTGCCGGCTCACTAGCCATGATCCCTCTCCCCAGTGTGCAAAAGGCCGCTGTTTTAAATGTACAAATAATACCGCAGTTTCCGGGCTACAAACTTTGAATAATGGACACTTTGTGGCTTGTTGAGGTTAGAAACGGAAATTCTGAATGGGAAACACACACATACGCACATACTGTATGTGCACACACAAACACACGCTAAGAGTCATCACAGGACCATTATCTCTGATTCTATTTCCTTGATTAGCGGTGAGCGTGACAGCAGAGTGGGCTTTTAAATGACACCAAGCTGAGCCGTAGTATGTAGCTGAAGAGTATTAGGAGCATTCGTCTCACCCAATACTTAGCACCCCCACCTTTCCATTACCGGCAAAGGCTCAGCTGACTAGCCACCGCCGACCCACCCGCCCTTCCCCCGTCTTCCTCTGGCAACAGTCTTCAGAAAGAAGACCATTAGCAAGCGGAAATGAATAATACGAGCAGAGGGAGGAGACTGCAGAGAGTGGATTGCTTTGTGTGCGCGTGTATGTGTGTACTACATGCACATTCAGACTCACATGGCAGCACACACAAATATGCAGCTGTATATGTACACAGACGCACACATAGAAAATCATACTATTCCACTGAGAGGGAATGCTGTGGCCACAGACTAATGTTAGCTTCTCCAAATTACTTTAAGTCCATACTGGGCAACAAGCCAAGCAGCTCTGTTGCAGCTGGAGCTGGGAGAAAACTGGCGCCTATACCATCACAGAAACACATGCATACAGTACATGTTCATCCATACTGCCCGTTATACAATATACACACAAACAGATTGTACAAGAGAGTTAAGTTATAAGAGGCTTGAAAAGATGCTGCAGTTGAAATTCTTGTAGCATAACAAAGTGAAAAGGAGGACAAACGTATCCGTAATTGCAGCTGCTGAAGATAGCGATGAAATGTATGTTACACAGTATACTCGTTGATGATTTGCATTGCGCTTATTCAGCGTTTTTAATTTATGCTGAGAAAGCTCTCACTGCCAGGACCAACCAATTTGACAGCGACCCAGTTGGCAAGCTTTTTTTTTTTTTTCCCCCGGAAATACACAGAGATAGCCAATCTTCTCGCAAGTGGTCTCACAATTTCATGTAGAGGCATGAAATTAAATTGATTACAGCGAATAAACTGAAAATGTCCCATAGCCTGATTTATATTATTCATTCAGATTTATATTACAAAAAAAAAAAAAAAAAATAGGAACACTTGTGTTTGAGTACAGCGTGTATATGTCTGCAGTCGTAACCTCACTTGTGTTTAACAGTTATCTGTCCTGCCGGTGCCTTGTACTTCTGAGAAAGGGGTTGTACCGTAGATGAGCAAGTCGAGATAGAATCTATTTACAGAGGGACAAGGCTCAAGTGCGAATCAGCCACACTCATTGCTCACAAAGCTTTGACGGCAACTCGAGAACTGAAGGTTTCCCATAACTGCTGCTGCCTCTATCACACTGATGGGGTCTTAAAAGGGGGGGTTAAGATGAGACGTGTGTCATCCATAAGAGCAGCAAAACTGGGCCACTCTGAAGAATGGTGTCTAGACCCCAAGTGTAGATCATCCATTTTACAACAAGAGATGACTCTTAACAGCTGAAAGAGGCACTGTTCTCTGCTTAAACTTTTAGTGATGCTTTGCTGTACAGAAAAGATTTTTGGCTCAATCTTACATTCGTCATGAAATGGTAATGAGTACAGCGATCGCTCGAGAATTTAGAGGCTCTGAGGAACTTCCACGTCAACGTGCAACATAACCTGACACAGCTCGTTACGTTAACAGATGAATGAGTGATATTAAAAGTTTTACTCTCAGGGTGGTATCTGAAATCTGTTAATATTTACAACAGCCACTAAGAATATCTGAGTATTTTACTGAAGCTATAGAATTAGGCAGGTCTTTTCCACGTTCAGTTCATGTTTCAGTCATAATACAATTGAGGACACCTCCATAGCCTGTCATTTTAAAATATGTCCCCTTTTATAACTAGAAAGCATCATAATTAAGACTTGTTTTATTTTTTTATTTTTTTTACAGTGCCTGGTCCCCCATATCTGTCTGTGGCTCAGGACTCGGAGTCATCAGCCGTTGTCCGCTGGGATCCTCCAGACCTGATCAATGGCATGGACTTGCAGGGCTACCGGCTCCAGTTTGGCCGTAAAGATGTCCCTCCTTTGGCCACGCTGGAGTTTGCACCCCTAGAACAACAGTACTCTGTGGGCAACATTCACCGTGGGGCCACTTATCTCTTTAAAATCTCAGCCAAAAGCAGGGGGGGCTTCGGAGAAGAGGCTGTTGTGGAACTCAATATCCCAGAGAATACGCCAGGGGGATACCCTCAAATTAATGAGGGCTCCAATGTGACGTGCTGCTCAGTGCAGCTGTCCTGGTCTCCACCAGTACTGGCGGAGAGGAATGGGGTAATCACAGAGTACACTTTGGCCTATAAAGAAGCCGGTGCCGGAGGAGCACCACGGGAGCTCCGCTTGCCTCCCGGTGTGTCCAGCTACGTGCTCAACAGTCTGAAACCGAACTCTGCGTACGATGTGAAAATTCGTGCACACACCAGTGTAGGTCCAGGGCCCTACAGCCCTCCTAACCAGTATCGGACGATGGCCTTTGATCCAGCAGGTAGGGTTTGCCTGTTTCTTTCCCAGCCAGGTTGGCAGGGGGTTGGAAATTGGCAACAGCACAAAATTAAAACTGCCTCACCCCCACCTTCAACTACCTCCACTTCTCCTCAAGAAACAGAAAAAAAATTGATTTTGAAATTGTTTGCCGTTGGATACTCACCTCACTAACCCGATTAAGGTAAAAATGCAAGTCAGTAAGTTATAGTCAGTCATTTTGAGAGAGAGGAATGCAGCATAGAATCCAAAGGTAAGTGCTGTTTGATCAGACAATCCTGTCAGTCGTCCTTGCAGCCCTTTGCCAAGCACACTCACGCAGCTAGTCATCTCACATCCCCAGTTTTCAAACAAGGTAGGACCTCAGTCAAACCCAGTCACAAGAGTATGTTTGGACTATTCCAAGATGACAGAAAGTAGATTTTGTTTTTTTTTTTATTTTAATTTTGGTTTTGGATTTGTTTTGAGATACCCCTCCCTTCCTAACTCCCTCCCTCTCCTAATTCCTCCTCCCACCCTTTCCTCTGTCCCTTAAGGGGACAGCTTGTGGCATGGCATCCCCCAGATGCACTGCTGAGGACTGTTGGCATGCTGTGTTTTGGGTCTGTCTCTATGCCTGCATGGCAGCACGTAGGTAGTGCCAACCCAGACTCAGTAGAGGTGTAGGAACAGTTGGCATTGAGACCACATGGGTCGGTCGTTAATCCTCAAGTGGTCATGAGTTCAAAGACAGCGGTGAGGCGGGTTGGCACTACCCACGACAGCTAGCCAGTGGGCGCACCCTTGTGCTCCATGGGTTTGTTGTCCATGAGTCTTCCGTGCTGTGTGTCTTAACCAATGGCGTTGCCCCTCTCACAGCCAATCACAGCTCACCGTTACACTCACTCTCCAACCTGAAGGAACGTTCCAGGGAAACGACTGTGCTTTTGTTTTGTTATGTTTTTATCTAAAGGTTCTTCATTTGTTTCTCTTTCCTTGGTCTCTCTACATGTTCCATTCACTAAACATACACTTTGTTTTTTGTTTGTTTGTTTTTTTCGCATTTGTCAACTCAACAGATGTCCCAAAGAATTTCACTGTCAAGTGGGCCACCAAGACCACAGTGGTCCTTGCATGGAAGTTTTCCGAAACCAGGTCTCCATACAAATGCACGGTGAGTGTTTGATGAAATCCTGCTGCTGATGCATGAGTGGCATTTTAATTTCATAACATCCTGAAAATCCCACTCTGTAATATAGAACTCATTTCCATCTGTTTTTTGTTTTGGTTTGTTGTTGTTTTTTTCTGAAAATGAAAATACACCAGTGCAGTTTATTATGCATTTGTTATTTGCATTTGCATAACCGTTTCTTTCCTTATGTAATCATCAATGCACATCCATTCCTACTGCGCCAACATCCGTACTTACTCAACCACCAATCTATCGATCTACAACCGCACATTCATTTTATCCCTCCTGCCAGTTCTCAGTTCAACTTCTTCACTGTCTCTTGAACTCTAGATCGAGTACAACCGTCAGAAGATGGATGTGGACGCTAGGCAGTTGAGGGTGTTTATCGCCGGCCTAACGCACAACACTACTTACGACTTCAGGGTGACCTGCCAGGAAAGCACGGACGGTAGTCAAAGACACCGTGTGGTGGCCAGGACAGCGCCGTTCCTCGTAGTTAAGAAACCCAAGGTGGACAGATATGAGCCAGACAGCATTGTCACCATGTCCTTCCCACCAGTCAACACCAAGGATGTCAAGTGAGTAGAGCATTCTGAAAGATATTGCAAGCTTTGTCTGAAATGCTTTTGAGGAGTGGAGCATTTAAGTCCATGTCTTGAGATCTGATGCAGTATGGATTGAAATTTCATGTATTTGAGATGTGTTGAAATGAGGGGGGGGGGGTCAGCTTTGAGGATTTCTGAGATAAGAAAACTATTGCTAGAACCCTTGAAAGTATTGAATTATCACCTCGATTTCCTAACCCTAACCCCATGGGAAGGGTTTTAATTCAAACTGCTGTACAATATTGACCTTTTAATGTGTTTCCAGGAACTTCTATGTGGTGGTGGTGCCACTTAAGTCGACCACTGGAGCAGTGAAAAACCTGATGAACCCTGACGAGATGGACATTGAAGAGGTAGGATCTTTTAATGGCGAGAGGTGTGTAGTAAATCTGGCATACAAGAAGTGATCGGGTTGTTTTGGAGAGCTGGATCGAACAGGACATGGAATGAGAAGAGGCAACTTCAATCCTTCAGTTACTCTTTTTTTGATGGGAGTGTCCTCTTTTCTTTCTTCTGCTAGCAAAACCTTTTCACAGTGGCAGTTCCAGAAATGCGTGTTCATGTTACCAGCAGTTACATGTGCTAGACACATTGTATTGTAAACACCATGCACAAGACACGGGCACACACACAACACAGACATAAGTACATCTCAGCTATGCTAATTCATCCCCCCGAGCATGCACCATAGAGAATTACACAGTCTTCTCCCACCCTTCCCATCGCTCAGGGTCACCTTGAGCGCCAGATCAACAGCAACCATCCCTATTGAATTGGGGATTACACACATTCCCTTTCCTTAATGCCTGCCTCTGTCTGCCTCCCAATGAAAGGGAGGGGTTGGATGTTCAGAGGGTGGGGGCCCAGGATGCATGAAACTTTGCCAGGATGTTAGCAGCTGTTTGCATTTGTGGGTGCAATTTCACTGTAAGTTTTCTCAGGCAGTCCAATGAAAGCATTATAGTCTTATAGATCTAATACTGTACATCAGTGGAAGTGAGGGGGCTTTATTGAACCTATAATAAAGATTCTGCAAATCCTAGTCATTTTTAAAGAGCTTTGTTTACTTATGACAAATTATTTTGTCTCTCATCAGAACCTATGTTGATCATCATTGGAGGTGTCCGACTCTTTCGGCCGTGTTTTAATCTGGACATCCTCAAACCTTTGACAGAATCAAATAACATTATTGGCTCAGACTTAATTGCTCTCTAGTTTCAGTCCTTGTAAAAGGATTATGCTCCCTCTCAGCCACTGCACTCCTCTGCAGAGGCTGCTACTGCCATCCCTGCAGACAAGACAATCACAGTCCAGACTGTTCATATTTGTGGTTCTCTGATAGTGGGAAAAGCTACCAAATGCTGTCAGAGCCCAGGCGTCTCTCCTTATCTTCAAAGTCTCATCTCTTCCGAGAGCACCTGCTCTCTTAACACCTCTAACACTGTAACATGCCGAACAAGCATTAACTGTGCACTTGTGTTGCACTTCTTTACCTGATCCCCTTGCACTTTGTCTTATTGAACAGATTTAATACTTTAGTACTTACTTCAAGGTCTCCACATTACTGAAGCTTTAGTGCTGTCCCTCACTTTGCTCACTTTGATAAAAGCATCTGCCAAATGAATAAATGTAAATGTAAATTTAAGATAAATCAGTTGATTTAGGGTTGATGTAGAAACTGCATTGGTAAAACCAGATACTTGAAGGATCAGCTAAAAGTAAACAAATCCCCTTCTACATCAATCAGCTGTTGCGGGAGGTGACCCCAAAGCGCCGATCACGCCGTCAGCTGGCTCAGCTGGACCAGAGGAAGTCCTTTATCACAGCCTGCTTCAGGCATCTGCCTTCCAGCTTCACCGTGGGGTCTGACCATGTCCACAGCAACTGTGAGAACAAGCCTCTTGAGGCTCGCCAGGAGTACGTCTTCTTCCTGCTAGTTGAGCTCAATGCCACCAATGGGGTGAGTTAGTAGTTCAACACAGTTCATTTCACTTACTTTTGGTCAATATCTGTTACTGTAAGTGGAGTTGGTTTAATAATTCAGCTCTGTTCGTGTTATTGTGGCTCATTTCATTTTTTCTTCATCTGTTTAGTATTTAATATGGCTGTTTGGTAAAATTCACTCACTGTGTATGTTTTTTCAGCTTCTCCCTTCATTTCACTGAACTTCGTTAATATTTCTTCCTTTGATTTTTCTGTGTAGAGAATGTTTGCTACCAGCCCATATAGCGACCCAGTGCAAACTGGTAGTGAGACGGAGGTGGACCCCCTGCCGGTAGAGCCTGGTGATGGACTCATATGGGTGGTGGGCCCAGTCCTGGCTGTGGTCTTCATCATCTGTATCGTCATCGCCATTCTCCTGTATAAAAAGTGAGTTGGCTTGGCAATTGTAGTTTTTTGTGGTGAATGCAGTTGGACTTTATGGTACATAAATAACAATGTTCAACCTCAAATGATGATAAAAACAACACTCACAGAGAGCATTAGTATAAACTGCATGTATCTAAGGTTTTACACTGAAAAGAGATGTAAAATCCAGTATTTCCACTCTGGAACTGAATCCTTTAGCTCCTGGCATTGTTAGTTTGTGCCCATGGTCCACACAAGCAAAATAACAACATAACAGTGATCCATGTTGTTTGTGAATTAAATGTTCCCTTAATGTCAATACTTTTAATCAAGGCAGCAACACAATGACGATTATTTTGTCATTTGATGTTGAACCGGTTGTTTGCAGTGTAACTGGGGAGTTGGGCTATCAGGATATAATTGCATGTTAGGGAGCATGTTGAATGAAGGGCTTATTCTGTTTTATAGCAGCATGATAGTCAAAAGACCCAACACCATTGTTGCATGTAAATATGAAAGCATTTCTTGTGTAAAAGATGGTTGTGGGAAGTGAGGGGGTTGGAGAAAGAAGAGAAGAGGAGATTCTTTGAGATGGTGCTCACTAATTAGATGGTACAATCTACTAATCAAGCGATGTCATGCAGCAAAATGAATACCATCAATTCCAGAAAGAATAATCGCTAACTCTATCATTCAAATATTGCCAAAACTACCTAACTAGTCATTATAACAATCATTAACATGTTACGATAATTATCCAGTGGTGGACATCAAACTCTGCTGTCAGGCTTAATCAACCGTACATGAGGAAGCTTCCTGCTACAAGCGCAAATGAATTTACTGTTTCTCAGTGTCGTGGGACTTTGGAACAGACGTTTTAGTCAATATTTCTTAGTTGTACTTTTTAGCTTTATCAACTGCAGGTCCAAATTAGCATGTGTCATCAGAGGTTTCCCCCACATACAGTACCAGGGAAGATCCCTGCATTTTCCTAGGGGGGCAGGGCAGGTGTGAGCAACACAAGTAAAGCTTGCTACTGTCAGATGATCCCTGACTGTCTGACCTTGCCTTACCTCCGCCTTGGTGGTTAGGGAGAGTAACATCTCTCCTTGGATCTCTCTTTTCTCTCTCTTCTCTTTCTCTCCTCCTCACTCTCCCATATCCTCCTCCATCTCGCCCTGGTGAATAGTGTTTCCCAGGTCTGCCCTTGGCCCTGACATTCCCTTTTCCCCGTCTGTATCTGTCCTTTGTGCACACACATCATCACATACGGCCATATGCAAACACACAGACCCAGGCTCGCAAATGCTGCTTACTCACACGTTGCATTGAATGCTCACTAGTTCTCACACACTGATACATGTGCACACAGGCACACGCAGACACGCACAGGCGCACACACACACACACACACACCCCCTCCAAATGCTGATGAGCCTTATCTCGCGTTTTGCGAGCCCAGCAGCGACCCCTGTGAATTTTAAACTGCTCTCTATTGATTTATCTCTCTTCTTGCCTCCCCCTCTCCCTTTCTCCTTGTGTGTTGTGTTTTCACCATCTTTATATATTTATTTGACTCCTATTGCTTTCTCTGGAAACAGCAAACCTGACAGGTAAGGCTTAGCAGTACTTTATTGCATTTTACAGGGGGAAAACAAAATAGCCTGCCACAGCAAAAAAAATAGAAAGAGGACTCTTTAATTAGTAAGGGTGAAAGAGAGTTTTGCTTACTTGATACGCATTCTCAGCTCTCTAATGCTTGATTTGGTTTCTCTCAAGCTGAGTTACCAGTCGGCTGGAGCTGTTTAGTTGTTGGAAATGTCATTAGTGAGAGTGTGGTGACTGTTTTGCTCACAAAAAGTTATTGTGTTTGTATATCTTCCCCTCTTTCTACTCTATTTGTGTCTCATTCTCCAGCCGCAAAAGAAAAGAGTCAGAGCCACGAACAAAATGTCTGCTCAACAACGCAGACATCACGCCCCACCACCCAACCGACCCCGTGGAGATGAGACGTATCAACTTCCAAACTCCAGGTACAGGAACAACACACAGCACCTGCACCGAGGAACAAAACTGGTCACATTATAAAACTGATCAATAAGTGTAGTAAAACTGATACTGCATACACATTTACACTTTCGCTGATACAGATGTGAAGAGGAAAGTTTGTTCATCCAGCTTTAGGTGCTATAATGTGATGTAAATTATATAGTGCAAACACAATGGACAGCTCAGCGTGAAAACAGGAACAGCAGCCATGGAAAATATATAGATAAAAACACACGTATTTCTGCTTTACAAAAGACTCTTTGGATTACTCAGATAATAACGGTCTTCATTCAAATTCATGAAATAACTACTTTTGATTGTTGGATAAAAGCCAGCTTGTTATAATGACATCTAAGGCTTGTCTTTCTTTGGATTTCGATGTTTTCCATCCCACAACTGTTTCTAGTGCAAACGCTCATGCCTGTTATCTCTGCACGCACAGTGGAGAGTACAGCATTAGGATAACCTCAAGGTTCTATTGAGAAAGTTATTGAGGTTTTAACAAACTACAAAGCAAAGTAGCAACTTTAGCTGGAACCTCTAAATTTCCCTTTTTCCAAACATACTGAAATGGAAAGCAATTTTTTTTTATTTGGCAAAAAATGTTAATTAAAATGCTGGATGAATTAGCAGTAGCTGTACCCATAATTAGTATAATTGGTTGCTCTTGGACCGTATTGTTGTGGTCAAATAAAGTTACACAACTGCAGAAAACCATCCTTCTTGGCACCGGTTCAGTCATTTACAGTGTTTCATACAAATAAGAAAGGAGGAAACATACATGTTCATGTTCAAGTATAATTTACATACGTGACAACGGGTTGTAAAATTGCCATACACATACATGTATTAACTGGTAACAAATGATGCAATTTAAATGTATCCTGCAGCATACAAGGTGCCCCCATATCATCCTGTTTGACATAATGTTCCCTCATTACTACCTTCAAGCCATATTTATGTGTTTTCCATGTAACAATTTATAAATAACACATTAGATGGTGCCTGTTGTTGGACTGGATGATTTTAGGTTGAAAAAAAGAATCCTGTTTTGAAGATGTCTGGGTCTTTACCTGCTTCCACTTTTGTCTTACTTCCCTTCTGGTGTTCATCCGAGCTAAAGCCCGGTGTTAACAACAGAGCACGTTAGATCCCACACTCATTCTCTAAGGCTTCTCCACCTTAAGCTTGTCTGACATCTTCCTCCTGCCTCCTTTTCAGACCCATTATCAATTGGTATGCCTTTCCTTTGTTCAGCCTGCAGTGATTTAGGCAAAGATGGCATCCACAGTTAGTCGTCTTTGGTCTGAATCATAATGGAACCAAATTTGCTTTTTTTAATGTCTTTTTATATTTGGTTCCCTTAAATTTCCTCTGTCCAATTACAAGCTATGGTTCTTAGACAGGGGTTTGCAGCCAAGCCAAGGAGCTTGTCTATTGGCTCTCCAGGCCTGGGGCCTTTCTGTGTGGAGTCTGTATGTTACCCCAGCGCCTGCGTGGGTTCTTTCCAGGTTCTCCAGCTTCCTCCCACAGTCCAAAGATATGCACAATAGGTGGATTACAGACACTAAATTATCCATAAGCGTGAATATGAGTACGTGTGCCTTGTTTGTCTCTGTATGTCCGCTATTCAGCTCAATGACAGGCTGGTAACCTGTCCAGGGTGTACCCCACCTTCACCCTATGTCAGCTGGGATTGGCTCAAGCCCCCCCTGACCCTTCACGGATAAGCCCTATAGCGGTAGATGGATATCTTTTGGCCAGTTTTGGAAAGAAAGTCCCGCCGGGAAGGAAAGTTAAGATAAATGTGAATGAAGTCCCTGTTGTTGCCTCTAGCTGAGCATTTTGGAAAACATTATGCACTAGCTGGTGTATCACTAAATCAACACTTTTCTCCCTCTGCCTTGTAAAAGGAGTCTTCTGTTTTCAGCTTTACTGAAGATAGGTCAGATTAAATTCTTTCTTCCAGCGATTTTCCATATGACAGAAGACAAAGACCTATTGCCGTGTTTAAATGGTGTTGTTCTCACCTGACTGAGCAACCTTCAGTAAAAGGAGTAAATTCTCCAGAGGCAAAATAAACACACCCTCCCCTTGCTTCGATGTGTACCATTGTTTCTCTTTCTCTTCTCTGTGCCTCCCACCTTTTCCGTCTCCGAGCTCAGTGGTCTTTCAGCCATCCATCTGTCATCTGCAGCCAGGCTCTGCTCCATCAAAAGGCTCCGATTTCAAAATGGAGCGTTTCTCTTCAGCTTCTGTGGGAGCACCCTGCAAGCTGCCTTGAGTCTGTACCTTGGAAAAAAAAAACAGAGAAGAAAGATACCAGGATGAAAGGAGATGCACAAAACCCACTTATGCACAGAAGTGTGGAAGTTCAATTTGCTGTCCTCATCTTTATCTGGCTTGATATTCAGAGCCGTATCAGTGGTTCTATAATGACAAGGTAATAATGGCCATTCTCGCTATTTGTCTCTCTGACTTCCAGCTTTTTCCAACATGCCCTCACTGTTCTCCTTCCGTTTCTTAAATAATAGAAATTCTTGTTGCAATCTTTTGCTCTTTTTCCCCCAGCATTCACCAATACATGTTGAGACTTCTCTTTATATATGACAAGCATTCTCATTTGACAGCCTCGCCGTTGTTCTGCAGAACCGGGCGATGTCATTATCTCCGCACCCAGGGAATTTAATTTGAATGGACATTTTAGCCCAATTAAGTGGGCCGGTGAGCATTTGTGAACATCCCCATCAGCTAATAGCGACCATTGTTCAAATGAGCATACGCGCAGTGCACTTATCCAAGGCCTCTCCAATCCAACAGAGCATATGCCACATTGGCAAAGTGTGCTCACTGACCCCTAGTGCTGGGGAACAAAAAGTATGTTTTTGATTAGGCTCGCTATAGGCTAAGCATGGCTAATGCAGTGTGCGTGTGTCTGTGTGTGCTTGTGCATTTGTGCTTTAAAGCCTGTAGGTCATGTGACAGCCGCACAGTGACATCCCATAACTCCTTAGGGTGCAGAGTGGCTCTTTTTGTCATTATCTTCATCGGTGCCTGGGGTTTAATTGGCAAATGGGGCCAAAGTAATGAAGCAGCACGACTCAGTGGATATCCACTGTCTGTCTCCATCCGAGCTTTCTCTTTTATCTCAATCTGATTTTTTCTTTCTCAGCATGTGTCGCTTTTCTCAATTTCTGATCCCCCCCCCCACCCACTCTTCCCAGTTACCTTTTAAGACAAACAAACAACAGCAGTTGGTGACCATCACAATCTGCAAATCATCATTTGTACGTTTCCTATTATGCCAAATTAACCTTGTCACCTTTCAAGCAACTGTAAATGAAAAGACATAATGGGTTTTCTCCACAATCTTAAACATGCAGTTTCTATACATTTTCTACCCCCTTCCCACCTCCCCTTGCCAAAACACAATCCTATGGAACCTCCCATTCCCATAATTCTGTCAGAAGAAGTGCCTTTGACATTTAAGTGTGATCAAATATTTTCTCATAGATTTGCACAGTCATCAGCCAAACGCACACACAGTCAGCAGCCTACCTGTTTCTCCAAATTACAGCAACAACTGCACCACCCATGCCCTCCTCCTTGTCTCCCTCTTCCTGCAAAGAAAAAGGTCTTTCACAACACACAGCGCACACTTCCACATAAACATAATCAGACATGCCTGTACATCCCTCCTGCTGAGATGAATGACGTTTGGAGACAGTGGATCAGAGCACCCCCACTAGGTTTAATTAGCCATTGTCACAAATCAATTAGCAAGAGGGAGATGTTTGATGTCTTCATCTCCTCGCTCATTGGAGCCATTTGCCCGACGCCTTCACGCCCCTGAGAAGTAAACCCACCAAAATAAAGTTTAGCAACTTTCATTTTGTAGAATTGAGCTTTGTAGTGTCTCATGGCTGACATACAACATAATCACGTTAGACTGTTTTTCTTTCAAGGAGTTCTTCAGCTTCTTTTGCCTTCCAACTGGAAATGATGATCTATCTGCCTTTTCAGCTACAAAGGGACGCAGTTCATGTTTTTGGATGAAGAAATTAAGGGATAGAAAAAACTTTTTTCTTTTGAAAATGACTGAAAACTTTTTTTTTTCCTTTGCTCATAAGTCATATGTCTTTTTTCCCTCTATTTCTCACCTCAAATTCTGGAACAAATTGTATTTTCTTTGTAGATCAAAGTTGCCATCCATGGGTTATGTGATCCTTTCTTATCGCCGGGTAACCCTGTTGATCGGATTTCAGCTTTCAGCCCTGGCAAAATTTATTTCCCTTCACATGATGGGCAGATTGCCAGCATCCCATCAAACGGCATCTCTCATCCACATGTCCAGTTAACGTTGCCACAGATGGCTCCTTTCTGCTTGAGCGGTTGAGGAGACCTGAGTCTACCCGGACATAACAGCGGCTGGCTGCAGCCTCAGAGGACTTCTCCTCTGGAGCAGATAAGACTGTGAACCATCACCGCACTCCTCGGACCCCTGACTCCCACCAGCTTTGGCTCCACAGCTGTCATCCAAGAATGTGGACACTTTTCCACACCTTTCACTCCCAGTGCTTCAGCAGAAAGCCACATACAAAGGAATCTTTTAGAGTTACTTTTCACCAGGACACATAAGCTGGTTTTCTATTCTCTGTCTCCTTCTCATTCCTGTCAATGGGCTCCTCTAACTGGTGTTTATGAAAGCTCAGAGATAGCGAATCCATTTCTTATCCTGATCTCTATAAGCGTTGATATGAGGCTTGGTAGAGGAGGTTTTTTCTGCAGGGGCTGACACCCATGGCTAACCACTCTGCTCTGAGAAGGCCAGTGGCACTGAGTGGGATTTGGTAGCAAAGGGAAGGTCTTCTGTTATCTGAAGATGTTTGCCCTATATATCATGAGTGTGCGGCACTGTCACAGGCCACCCAGACACGTTTTCTCATGGTAAATCACTGTAGTTTTGCTTATGTGTTTTATTTCATGGACCTTTTTATCATTATGCACATTTTTATGTTTGTTTCCTACATAGCCTTCTCTGTTGCATTACAGCCTTTTGAAACCATTTTCCATTTATGTTTGCTGTTCTTTACAGATTCTGGTTTGAGCAGTCCTCAGAGTGAAGCAGATTTTGACTATGAAAGTTAGTCTCTATGCTTTTAGCATCTGCGTACCAGCTTTCCTTATCTTTTATTTTTTTTCTTCCCCAGCACCGCTTGCCTCCATTTACAAATACATAATTTGCATTTGTTTGTTTTTTCACATGATGCAGCAAAATTTCAGCTCTAATTAATTTGACGTTGGTTTCCAATGGTATACTGGGCTGTTTTTTTCCCCCTCTCTTTTCTTTTAATTGGATGTCAGTCACGATGTTCACTTGAGCTGTTGGCTATGCATTAATCCACCATGCATAAATAACCTGTGTGATCACTTCTGCTGATGTAGAGATGGTTGAGAGGTGTTTCTTTTCACAGACCTCCTTTTTTTTCACCTCCTCGATGTTGTCTTCCCTCTCCTTTCTCCTCCTCCTCTACCACTGCTGCTCCATTTCCATTCTGATCTAACGGGGTCTTTTCTGTGCTCAGAGATAACGAGCAGAATTAATTAAAGCGGTGGCAAACAATGGCTCGACATTTGATCACCCCCTCTCCCTGCTCACTGTGAAAGGATCAGCCGAGAGAAAAGGCAGAATTTCTGCCCTCCCTTTATTTTCTTTGCTTACCCACAGACAGACTTCTTCCCTTTTATATGGAAATACACAACATCATAAATAGGCTTTTGAGGAGAGACTGCTTTGACTTATCAGAAAGAATCATTATATGTCTCAGGCACATCGAATGCGGATTGGGAGATTGGAAATGTGTAATTAGACGCTAGTTTGTTTTTCTGTGTTCATTGATCATGCTGTTGATTGCGGTGGGAAAAAATGGAAGAGTCTGTACGTGGATAGGAAAAATCTGTGAGGACTTGGGAGGGGGAGTGGTAAAGAGAAGGATGCGGGTGGGGGTAACAACAATTTGTCCTTGTATGACTTTGCTAGACTACTGCTAGACTACAGGTCGCGGCAAAGCCTAGTTTTGAAAGTAAATCTTTTCTCGGGTAAACACCGCAGCCTTCAGCACAGTGTGTAAATGACAAAGCGAGAGCGAGAGCAAATCAGGCGTCATTGGCTCATTTGTCTTGAAAACAAAATGTACTCTACTAATAGATGCACGGGCAGGTGAGTTCAGTCGCAAGCTTCATTCGTCTAAATATAACAGCTCATATTAATTAGCTACACTGGCAAATGGCAAAGTGGGATAAAGATTAAAATAACTGATTTAAGCATCTTACAGTTTTAAGTATTCAAATGTTTTTTGTATAAGTTTCTCTAAATGTTCTACCACCATCTGAGAAACTAAACAAACACTAACCTCCAGCCTCTCCCACCGGCAGTGCATCACAGTTTATCTGGATGTATATGTAAACACTTTGACCTGATATATCTCTGACGGTAGCAGGCACTTATACATGCAGACAGTAATGTGGGCAGTAAACACAAACTGAAAGGAATTGATGGAGTTAGGGTACATTTGTAATTCACACAAACACACATAGACGTACACACACACACACAAACTAAACACAAACATGCTTTGATCTCCCCTCAAACAACCCGCTCTTGTTCTCTCAAGGAGATGTGAGGTCTTAACTTATTTTGCTCATAGCTTCTCATACCTTTCCCTCTCAATTTAAGGCGAGAGAACTGGCAACCAAGTTTAATTTTCAATATTTCCTCTTTTTCTTGATGCTCATCTCAATGAATTCCCATACCAGAATCGATTAATAACTCATTCTCAAGTGGTGTCACCGCAGTCTGCATGCTTTCTTAGCTCATTGAAAAACTGAAGTATGAATAAACACACTGTTTCGCAAGTTTTGTTTTTGCTCAATTTTATGAAGATGCTCAGTTGAAAAATATGGGTTAAAAAATAGAAGAACAGTTTAAACACAGGAAATTCAGATGTTCCATTAGGCACAAAATGAGTGCGTGTTACACAACTCTTGTCAAGTTGTCTGTTAATGCAGTGTGTCCATTTATTTTCCAGAGAATGTCACGCCATTCAGTGTCATCTCCATTTGTCTCGTATATGCATTGTAATCTTTGTTAATCTTCATGTAATTGACGCCGCTGCATTGTTCACTCAGTTTAAAATAAATTACCATTACTAATGAAGACTGTCAGTGCAAGGGGGTTGGGCTCTCCTCCTCCTAAGCGCAACAAAAGCAACCAAAACATCAGTGACCCCCTTGACATTGGGGGGGTATTAGGCATTGTCAAAAAAGGAATATTAAGGATGGTTGATGTGATTATGGCGATTTGCACACCCAATTAAGCCAGAGAAACTTTTTTTTTTCTTTGAAGAGATGTCAACATTTTGTCGACTTCCGACCTTGTCGCTTGGCAGGAAAAAAAGGCCTCTTACTAAAAATACAAAAGCATTCAGTATTGCCAGCCGAATGCAGGCCGGGGCAGAGCCACAATCTATGGTTGCTCCATTTCCATTACATGGCCTCAGCATTATACCCCTAAATGGATTAGTGGCTGGAGTGCACAGCAGTGGTGATAATATTGTAGCAGCAGCAACACAATATTCAGTGGATATTGGAGCAAGCGAAAAATCTCACAATTTGCTCACCCATTTGAAGAAGCGAGCTCTTTCTGTGAATTCCTTTGGATAAGTGGCAGAGGGATTTGGGAGGAGAACATATTGGACATGCAATTGCGAGTGTTTTTTGATTTTTTTGGAAGTATAGTGGTGTTCATCTTAGAGCTAGTTTCGACTGGTTTGAGGGAACCAGGAAAGGGTAGAAGGAGCAGCAGCTTGCTTGCTTTGCACTGGCTGGCTGGAATGGAGCAGCTCACTGTGTCACTCAGCATCACTCACACTCCTGAACCTCCTTATAGCCTTCACCCCACCTCCCCTCACACAAGCCCCCAGGTCAGGGCTCTGTTTTAGAATAAGTGTATTTTTATAGAGCCATCAGTCAAAAGTGGTCAGTGTACAAACAGCAGCACAACTAGAGCATTATAGATTACGTATATCGCAGTAGAAGATCTGTTCAGTAGTTTTGGTTTTGATTAGAAGCTAAAATTAATAGTTTAAAAGTTAAATAATAACATGCATACAGTATATACCTCATTCATTTGTAAGATAAGAGATAAGATAAGCAGCAGATAAGTAAAAGAATATAGAACACATAAAAAATATAGAAATAAAAGGAGCAATATTCCTAAGTGTATATATAGTAAAATAATGAATTAAGTTGACTTGAAGATTTCTCAAAGTACCACCATCTTTGATTACTCATTTTTGTTCTTTGTCCTAACAATCAAGAATTTTCCCTTCTCTTTGTTGATAGCAGCTGTGCTAAAATGATGCTTTTAATTATCTCCAATGAGGAGTATAAGGATTTTTCTTACAACATAAGCATTTCATTGATTCAGAGAGTAAAGAGGCATTTATGTTTTCTGTGATTTCACCATCAAAACTTTTTAAACGTTTTTTATCCTATGTATTTTTAATTCATTTCCCGAGCTATTAAAAATTAGTCATGCCTCTAAATGTTTAAATCGTAATTGGTTTGACTGTTGGTCTTATTGGTCCATCTCTCTGTGAACCAATGTGGGAATTAATACAGTTTGGTCTGTGGGTATGTGTTACTCATTTCTTTGTGAAAACAGTCAGTCATATTCGACATTTGAGCTCTGGCCTGGCCCAATCATGTGCTTATAACATCACCTGTCAATACATTTTGCTGTGCGTGAAATTCACTGTGTTCTGCACAAGCTTCCTCACCACTAAAACCCAACTTCCATTGTTATGTTATCAAGAAATTCTCACTCATAAAACTGTGTTTGTTTGTTCGTTTGTTTGTTTTGTTTTTTCAAGTCTCTATTTGACTGTTGTGTCCTGTCTAATGCACTGATGAGCTTTCTTTCCTTTCTTCCCCTGTGTGGAATCCTTCTCTCCACTCTTGGCAAACAGGTATGATGAATCATCCTCCCATCCCTATCTCAGAGCTGGCTGAACACACAGAGCTCCTGAAAGCCAACGACAACCTCAAGCTCTCGCAGGAGTATGAGGTGAGTGGGCCAAAGGTCACAGTAATTGCTCTGTCTGATTGTATATGATTCATTTTTTTGTGCTATCTTTTTTTTTTACAATGTTAGAATTGTTAGAGCTCTCCCTTGATTGTATTCAGCTTTTTTTATTTCCTCAGATTTCTTTTCTCGATTTGGCAACAATATAAAAATTTCTCTCTTTGGGCTCCTGCAACTCCTGTGCTCCCAAATGCAATTTTCTCAAATTCTTTGCTAAATGAAAGGATCATTCTGCTGTGGTGAATGACAGAATTGATTCGATGAAGCTGATCGCCCAAATTGTGCCCTTTGTTTCCCAAACCGTATTCACCAAAGGAAATGGAAAGACGAGGCTTTATCTATCTAAAACATTTACTCATGGAAATGTGATGCTTTGAAAGTCCTTCACACCAAACACCAAACTTCTTCCGCAATGGAAACCTAGTCCTTTTAAGTAGACGTCCTCTAATGTGTTTCACAGGGAAAAGCACACCAGCAGTCAGGCTTTAGTAGGTCTGTGTGTGCGTGCGTGTGTGTGTGTGTGTGTGTGTATAGAAGGAGTAACTGAGCTGTCTGAGCTTGGAGACCACGGCGGTTATAAATGACACCAGAGTTGATTAGAAATCAGGAGCGCTGAATCAGCTCTTGTTTGCATACAGGCAATATCCCCTCCTCGCCATCCCTAAATCACTGTGCCTGTCGCCTCGCTGCACGCCAGGCTAAGGTAGGAAGCGGGTACACCAGCAAAGATTGCCGTCATCATGCCTGCTGGTGGATGTTGGTGGATAATGACTTCTCATAGTGATCCAGTATTTCTTGGGTATCTATTATTCATAAATCCACATCTGGGCTGTGTACCAAATGGACAAGCTCGCTCCATTCGTAGGGAAGAGAGACAGAAGACATGATGCCAAAAGTGACGCTTTGCTACAACTACAACTTCTAATTACTTGGCTTTGAGAGAGCATTAAAGCGCCCGCTCGTCTCTTTTCCCTGCTCCCTCTGCCTCCCTCTGTCCCCCTGCCCCTTCACTCAACCACCCCCCAGGAAAAATAAATGACCAAATTAAATAGAGAAGTGTAATTTTAATTTTGTTATTTTCTTGATGAATGGCTGCTCGTCCAGGGGCCCCAGCTTGCCAAGCGCAGCTCTACGGGGCTTTGACTGATTGGTTTTTAGCCAGGCGGGATGTGAGGGAGGAGGAAAAATGGAAGGAAGAGGGGAGAGAGGAGAGATGTGCGAGATGAGGTGGGGAGGCCTGGTTAATGATGAGGACTCAGTGAGGGGAGAGAGCGCAGAGCTTCGCAGCTGGAGAGCACAGATGAAGAGGAGATAATCTTGACACAAATGGCAACAGAGAAGCAGTTCGAGTTTTACCTAATCATACAGAGGCCGCGCGGTTTGTTGTCTTTCCACTGTCAGGCAGTGTGCAGCCATGTCCTGAAACCCTGCTGTCCCTCAGAGGAGCTGTCGTCCAACTTCAAACATCATAATGAGAGAGAAGAGGGAGAGGTTGTTGTTGTTTTTGTTAAATGAAAAATTTTAAGTAATTGTTATTCAATCAATTTTTTTAATCATTTGATGCGGTTTTCAATTTTTAAGTTGAGGAATGTGTCTCGGAAGTGACCTCAATCTTTATACAGTACGCACACACACAAACACGCACTTGCATATTCTGCCTTAAGGTAATTACGAGAGAGATGAACAATAGCGGGGTAGTAGGTGGCTGCATGGAGAGAGACTACAAACATCAGAGAGGAGATGGGAGATAGAAAAGGCGATAAAGAGACAAAGAAGTGTGGACAAAAGAGTCGGTAGACTTTGAAGATGGAGAGATGCAGATAACGAAAATGGGGACAAAGACGGAGGGATAGAGAGGGCAGAGAAAACAAAGATGGAAAGGGGCTAAAGACAAGAGAGAAACTCAGATTGCTGTAATGATTACATGCAAATCGTTGGCTCACATTTCCAGTTGGACTTCATTTAGCTTCAGTCTCCCTCTCCCGCCGCCCCGCCCTGCACGGTAACGCCCTTACTGCAAATATCCTTCAAGCCTCCATCCAAACACCAACACAGTGCCTGACGCCCATACGCAAACAGTGAATTGTAATGGAGTACATAATTATCCTGAGCGGGAACACACATTTATCTGGCATTCTTTTATTTCAAAGAGGCAACCATGTCAGGCTTCGCTCCAGGGGGAGAGCCGGCAGCTGCCTTCATCAATATTGTTATTCGTCATTATGTACCTGCTGTATTAATGATCTTGATAAAGTACTGTGTGCAGCTGCTGTGAGTATTGAAACCGGTCAGCAAGCAGATTTTCATGATACCATGTACTTTCCTTTGAGAAAATCACCCTCTCAATCTCTCCCTCTCCCCCCCTCCCTCTCTTCTTTCTATGATAACAATCAGTGCGTATTGTTATTGCTCAGATCCTCTCACAGCTCTTCTGATTTCTTCTCTGTGTGTGCATGTCTCTGCCCCCTGTCAGTCGATCGATCCGGGCCAGCAGTTCACCTGGGAACACTCCAACCTGGAGGTGAACAAGCCCAAAAATCGTTACGCCAACGTCATCGCCTACGACCACTCCCGCGTCATCCTGGCTCCCATCGAGGGTAAGGCTCACCCATCCTCGCACTCTGCACCTTCACCGCCTCACCATCGAGCTCAGCTCTTTGTGTGTCATTTGGGAAATCCTCATAATTACAGAGTCGATTTAAGTCATTAGGAATTGGTACTGAACAGACATACACAAGACCAGATGGGATTACACAGTGAAGAGCTAACTAGAACAGTTCATAGCAATAAAAACAGAATATGTTGGATAATCAATACAGTAGAATGCTGTATTTTATTGTATTGTAAGGTAGAATGGGATAGTCTGGAAATCTAAGATGTATAGGATACAGATACAGCTCTGTAGCTGAATTTGTAGGTAATGAGAAAAGAACGGAGGACGCCAAAAAAAGAATGGAAAGCACTGCACCACTAGGTTTGATTACATAGTTATGGTACCGAGTCATCATAGTTGTGTGAAGCCAAATAGGAGAAAAGTGAAAATAAATTCTAGCATGAGATTCACTTCAGCTTGATTCCCGGCAAAACAGCGGATTCACAGAACAAAATGAAATTTTGTTGGAGGCTAAACGGAGGACTTGTTCCAGCTCAACTTGGTCCTGAGCAGCTAAGCGGTTTATGGAATCATATTATTTTTGGGAGTGAAGCGAGGACTTGTTTCACCTCATCTTTGGGGGCCCCAGTCATATCTCACACCAAGAGTGGCCCAGACATTTAACCAGTGTTTCCACCGTCCTATTTGTCTCATCAGATCTGGGCCTCTCTCCTGATTTCTCTCTAACTGCACATAGACACAGCACTGGGAATCTCAGAGCCAGGAAAACTCTTCCTCTGACTTCTAAATCTCAAGGGACATTGTCAGAGGTAGTCACCCTTCACCGCTGACATTGTTCTGGCGTTGCATCACCAGAAGAGCTCCTGACTCCTCACAGTGGTGCCAAACTCCACACAGTGCTCTCCTCTTTGTGTGAGCGAACAGCTCCAACTAGATTTCAACATTTTGCAATGGCCGGGCCAATTTGAGGGTGCGACAACATGCATAACAAAATTATCCCAGGGAAAAAAAAAAAAGCCTCGTCCATAAATACATAAATTAATCAAGTCTGAAATTTCTATTTTACACTGCAGTGATTTTGCCATTAGTCGCAGCAGTAGAACAATTCATGCACACCACCATTCTCTGTTCACTTAGCTATGACTAAAGCCAAGGCACCACAGTTGGATTGTGCGACGTGGTATCCGTTTTAATGACATTTGCCTTTTTTTTCTTCTTCTCCTTTATTGCCATTCTTTCATTCATTATTTCTCTTTTTCTGCCTTGTGCTATACCTCCTCTCCTCACCCACCTCTCTCCTTTTCTCTCCTTTTTCTCACTCACTCTTTCACCCCATTTTTTCTCTCTGTCTTATATTCGCCGTCCAACCCGGTTGTTGTCCTCACTGCGTCTCCGCTCTTAAATTAGCCCAGCCAAGTGTCTCATTGTTTGTCGCTTGAGTGAGTAGACGTCAGTCAAAGAGACGTGATTCTCCAACACAGATGCCGCCAAACTGGAGTCTCTTTACAACTGACAGGATTGTAGACGTTGGTTAAATGAAGATGGGTGATGTTCTCTTATCACTGTCAGATGTTGTGTTAGACACACACTAATCTTTGAGATTATCTTTTTGGCTTAAACCTTTTTTTTTCCCGAGAACAACTTCAATTTGCTGTGTCTGTAGTGGCTCTGCGCCAGGCTTGAAAAGACCTTTATGTTCTTTGATATGGGACCCTGCACACCACCACAACACTCAGATCCCCTCAGATCAGAGCCCGGTGACAGTTGTGCACTGCACATGATGAGACCGGAGATTTGTTTCACAGTTAAACAACTTTGCACTCTCTGTATTATGAGCAGTCCTGATGAAGCCTTGCAGCGAGCAACATATTTTATCTTTGAAGTGTTGCTGTTACTGCTGTAGACACATTAAAGGATGCCACAGAATACTTTGATAGCTACATGCAGGCAGTTTAAGCAGGATTTTACGATAGAGCTTATGAGTGCTGTACACACCATCCTCTGCATTAAAAAACATTGCCAGTACACATCCATCTATGCGACGGTGCAGAGAGGATTCCTTACGGCTAGATTTAGTAGAACCCATGCGTAACAGAGCATGGTGGTCGGGGCTGAGAGGAATGGGAGCTGGATCTGCCCTCCCGGCTTTGGCGGCTGAGTGGCTCTTTGCTATCCTCCATCTTCCAGCACACCCCAGCTGTGGTTGTGGTTAATCAGATGGAGGCTAAACCATATCCACAAAAAAACCAAGGCAGAACCACAGAGGTACGAAATGGGAGAAATGATAAAAGAGCAGCACAGGAAGTTGTGACAGTGAGGTAGTTGCTGAATTTGAATCCATTCAAATGGAACAACAATTGAGGTTTTCTTCCAGATCTACAGCAGGAAAAGTCGTGCAGACGCAACATACAGTATCACATTTAATCTTGCCTTATGTCTTGTTTTTATTTTTCCTCCACCAAAACAAGCTCCAAGAAATATTGGGTTGAATAATATCTATAATATTTTAAACCCCAAAAGCTGACACGAGGTACTGTATCTGAAGAAAACACCATTTGTCTCTGGACTATTCCAAACCCTGACTAATCTCAGCCAGTTTTTCAAATCAAGGTGTGAATAGGTGTGTCTTCTCTGTACGAGGCTAGATTCTTTACGCCTTTACTGATTGGGAAACAAGATTGTTATAGAATTACAAAGGCAGATGGTTGAATTAACAGAGAAAGTGGCATGGAAAATACCACATCACACCTTCTCTTTCTCCTGTGATCTATTTCCAGGTATCACAGGGAGCGACTATATCAATGCAAACTACATCGATGGCTACAGGAAGCAGAATGCCTACATTGCCACCCAGGGTCCATTACCAGAGACATTTGGGGACTTCTGGAGGATGGTGTGGGAACAGAGAGCAGCCACTGTGGTCATGATGACCAGGCTGGAGGAGAAGTCACGGGTAAGTTCGCTCCACCAATTTTTGCAGTAAAGCTGGGCACCGCGTTTGGCAGGTTTCTGAGTAAAGTTTCCCTCCAGCGACTTCACAAACCTCTTTAAAAGGTTGTTCTTTTTAAGTAAACCTCAAATTCAAATGACTGCTTCACAAGACCCAAGCACAAGAAGCAGCTGCTGAAAATGGCCCAGCTTTACATTGATTTCCCAGTTGTCCACCTGAACGTCATTGGTAGGTAATCAGACTTCATTTTCTTGAGATGAATTGCTTTTCAGAGACATGTAGAAATTTGAAAGGGGCGGTAAAAGCAGCAGAAGAGAGGTGATAAAACAGAGTTAATTCAAAGAGGGTCTACCTGTGCACATCCGATAAGTTAGGCTGTTTCCACTGGGGGTATCTTCACACACTTGGCCGTGTTTTCCCTCCTTATTTTCGGGGAAAACTCCAAGCTGTTGCATGTTCCCTGTAGCACTGAGTCTTTAGCAAGTTTCAGCTCTGAGACTTCGCAGGGTAAATTAAATTATAAGCAACAGAGAGACACGGCATTTTGTAATACATGTGGCCAGCGCCTCCTACACTCATTTGGTGATTGTGGAAGTAAGAGTAAAACATGTCTAGAGAGCATGGTGACTTGTTAAGGTGTAGCCACTCTCATTCACTTTTGTTAGTATTTTCTTTACTTTTTATGCATTTGCATACATGGGAGCTCACCCTGGTGTCCTTGAGATGGAAAGAATTGGTTTCCACTGTTTGAAACCTGCCAGCGATTTTGTAAGATGACTTACAATAGAAAGAGCAGAGTAGGTAACAGCATCATTTTACAAACTACTAGATTAAAAAATGAAAAATAGAAGTAATTTTACCTATTACTGTAATAACAGTGAGTGAGTAGAAAGCATGCTAGTTATATTAAGGAAGTCTGTTAAGTGCTTGACAGCTGGATATCAGCCCCGTTTGCCAGTAGTGACAGCCAGTCATTATGTAAACAAAGTACCTGCTTTATGAACCATTTCTCTATATTAGGAGATAAGAGTGCAGGTAAGTGCTGCACAGAAGCAACAGAGAGCATCCTCTGGGGTGGATCTGTGGGGATAATATTCTTCGCTGTGAAGGAGTGGACTTAAATGTCAAAAAGCCAACCGCGATGTTTCATCCTGTCAACTCAAACCTGTGTCAACATCAGGCACACTCACCCCAGGTGTCTCCACTCATTTTTCCTCCCTCTATCCCTTTTCAGTTGTTTACCTATCCTCCATCCTGACATGCGCGTTCCACTGCTGTCAAACGTGATCAGGATTAGCGGGCGGTAGAACTTGAGTGTCAGCTCGAGCAGGAAATGGAAGAGAAAGCTGGAGAGCAGCTCATCTCCTTCACTGGCTGTCACATCTCATCAGATGTCCGCCGGCGCGTCACACCACATATTGAATGAATCTTTATTAAGTGGGCAGACAGGGGTGGGCTGGGTGGAGCTGGCGCTGCTTTTTCTAGATATACAGTAGAACCTCTGGATAAGAGACAGCAAAAATAATGAAAGGTTCTCATGTGAGGATCTGAAATAATTACACTAAACTAAGCTTTCTTTTTGATTGATTGATTTTGATTGTTTTTGAAGACATTTTGCCCTACAAGTAAACAATTTTGATTCAGCTGAAGGAAGCAAGCAGGATTTGGTTGATGAAGTGAAACCATCAAAGCACAGTGGCTGTGGTATTCTGGTCACATACAGTATGTTCAGTGTACACAGTGTTTGTTCTGAGATGTGAAACAGAGAGAAGCTACCCCGGTGCTTCAGTCCACAGCGCCTGGTGTTTTAATCCACGGGAGGGTTTTCCTTTATGAGCAGTGCGTGAGCACACATATTCGTGAGAAGAGGAGGGAGCATGATTTGATTTGACCATCGTGCTTTTCAGCGGCGACACCATTTAATAGAATGTGACGTACTGCAGCTAAAACCTTTTTGTGTTCATCTGTCTGCCTCTCTCTCTCTCTTACTTCCTCTTTTGCAGATTAAGTGTGACCAGTACTGGCCCAGTCGTGGCACAGAAACATATGGAATGACTCAAGTCACTCTGCTGGACACCATAGAGCTGGCCACTTTCTGTGTCCGCACTTTCTCCTTGCACAAGGTAGGATGATTTCTCTCTCCACACACACATGCATCCCTCTCCTTCTTCAAGAATGCACTACAGAGAAATCTCTGGCCAACTGCGGTTGTCGATGATTAACAATATACCCATTCAGTGTCTGCCCAGTAAACACGGGGCTTATTCACAAGACACGGCTCATAAAGAATAAACACCCAAAGTTTCCATAAGCAACAAAAAGTGATGTAGACCGTGCGATTTTTCCATTCGATGTGAAGATGCGGGAGTATAATCCTGTGTCCTCATTGTCCTTACAGTCCACCCTCTCACCTTGTTCAGCTCTCTGTCTCCTCAATAGATCATCTGTTTATGTGCATCTGCCAAATTGGAGCACTTAGGTAAAGTGAGCAGAAGAGAAACTCAATATACATAATTGGCAGACTGCTTTCATGCCTCTCTGTGCGCATGCACACAGAAAAGTGAATACTGAGCACACAGGCAGATGCACAGTCTCCGAACAAATGAAAACATTCCTAAGAGGAGGCATTTGCACATGCAAGCTCACAGATGCACACAGGTACACAAACATACAGCCAAGATTGCACATAGAAAACAAATGTATCTCAGTACCCATGAGTATGACTTAACAACAGCAGACATGAACAACACACATTAAAATGAATTTAAATACAGACACTCACACAAACACGGGAAAAAACAAAGGAGTCACCAGCACATGTATTTGAAAACTCATTCACTCGCTCAGTCTCCTTTCAGTCCTACAAACACTTAAATTAGCTGTCAGACGACACAGCAGAAAACCAGCCCTGGGCAGAGTTTTTCCTCTTAACCAGATAGCACCATATTAAAGCCACTGCTGACTTTTTAGCCGGCGTGTCAGCAGAACAATTAACACCAGAGCAAACCAGCGGTAAAGATAGAATGATATCAGCATCCACGGTGCTTTAAAGACAGCTAGTAGACATTCAGGGCCATTTACACTCCGCCGCTCTCAGCCTCCATCAAACCTATCTATCCTCTCCTTCCTCCTCCTCATAACTGCAGTCATAGCTGTGATTTCTAACTGAGCTGATTTCACTTCATATCTACAAAGAAAAAAAAATCTTTGTTGGTTTTGTGTGGAGAATATGGTGGCAGGCAGTAGGCACACAAACATGTAAAGCAGCACTATGGCACCTACTCATACCGTATGTATGTATGTATTGTATGTATGTACTGTATCTATTTATGTGTGCGTTTATGTATGTATGTATGTACCGGTATGTATGTAAAATTGCCCTGCAGTGATGCAGATTTTTGTCTACTCATAAATCCTTAACCAGAGGATGGGATTAAACAAATATTAGCAACGAAGCACAGCAGCAATCACATCCATGTAGCTCGCCTCCACCGCAGAAACAGGGAATGTCCAAAAAAGAAAAAACAAGAGAAATAAGAAGTAGGTCAGTTTGCTTTTAATTACCACACTCATTTATTCATTTATTCAGCATGGAAAAAGTCCCTCTGTCAGGGAAGCAGAAGCACTGCATTGAAATGCAAACAGTTGCTCCATTAGAGACTCTTCAGAGAGGAGAGGAGGACAGAAATATGCAAGGAGAATTTTCCCTTTCTTCTTACTTATCCTTCTCAAAATCTTCCACTGGATCCCAGCTTGTACCTTTGATGCATCTAGAGTAGAGTAAGAGATAGGAGATGACAGACGGCTGTGTATAATGTGGGTGTTTGCTGTATGTATCTGTCGACGTTTTGAGCATCAGTAACATGAGAACATGAAGATACAAGTACCTGTAGTGTCCATTATAGAAATTATCATTAATATTTTATCATGTTGAGGCTATCTGAGCTGCTGTGTGAGTATATACAGTAAATATATTCATATATATATACATACACATACATACATACAGTATATATGAAAGGAAAATTACAACCCAAGGGCAAGTCTGCCGTAGTCAGTCTATCCAAGTCAGTGGTTTATCTGTCCATAGATTGTGGGGGCAGATGTATGGAAAAAGATGAGGCAGCTGTTCGCACCCGGCATGCGTCTCGGGTGATTCAATCACAAGTGGGCACTTCTAAGTACGTCATTTCACACCTGGTATTGAAATGCATCTCTACATGCGTCCCGGGTGAACACTCATGATCAGATCTCTCTCCTCCGCTTTATATATTCGCAAATGTGTTGGTTTTAGTCAGTCTGACTATGACAGATGGGTTCGCTGTCAGTGTGTTCGTTGGAGCGTGCACTAGGAAACGCCATTTGAAATAGTTAAGTATTTCAAGTTCATTGTGTATCTCTAAATAGACTGTAGCATGGGACGGCCATTTAGCAGGGGGACAGTCATTGTAGCCTAGGACGCAGTCTGAATGTGATCAGGGATTGGATTGAAAATGCTTCTTCAATAACTCTCATCCGTGACACCGATAAGGTTGGTCCGCCAGTCAGCTAAACACAAACATACCATCACCAGCTGATTCAACCTCCATCTGTTTTTTTTTTTTCTTTTTAATCCAGAATGGCTCCAGTGAGAAGCGGGAGGTTCGTCAGTTCCAGTTCACAGCGTGGCCTGACCACGGCGTACCAGAGTACCCGACCCCCTTCCTGGCCTTCCTCCGTAGGGTGAAGACCTGCAACCCGCCTGATGCCGGTCCTATCATTGCCCACTGCAGGTCAGTAGAAATTAAATTAAAAGGCTCTGTTTTTCCTTTGTTAAACTTGAATGTAACTATAGTAACCTCATCCTACATATGGAAGTGGTATCCCTTTTTATTTTTACTTCATATCCATCTCTCTGACTCTGTGTATGTGTGCGTATGCTCATGAGCAAACAGAACGGCGAAGCTCTTCCCAGTGTATCTTCTATCATACATTACATAACACACATTATACAAACACACACTCTGGTTCTTAAAAGACCTACATCCTTTCTTTTCTCCATTGGTCACATCATCATTCTCTTTAAGGCACTCCTTTTTTCCCCTGCTTTCTCTCTCCACCTCCAACTCTTTTTTCTCTCTTTGTGAAAAGCCTCACAGTAATCCTTTCCCATCTTTCCTGCTTCTCCCTTTTTGCTCCTTAACCCTTCCCCCTTTTACAAGTGATATTGCTTGAATGGCTTATTCAAATAGAAACCTTTTTGTCAAGATAAGAAGACTTCAGTCGGTCCAAAGCGCTACACAATAAAAACTGAAATTCGACAGCTTGCTTCGCTCAGTCTCCATTCCCGTTGCCCTGTCAGTTTTATTAGTTGGTTCTGGTATTCCTGCTGCACTGTAGCTGTCACTTCATCTCTTTGTTTTGTTCACCTATTCAATTATTTAGCATGTAATGCCACAACAAATTTGCAAGCATTACTGGACGTACATAATCACCTTGTGTTTTAATATTTTAGGAGCAAGAGTAACAATAAATCACAATCAAATTCCTGCTACACAAAATGAGACAAGGACTTTGTATTAAGGAAACCAATATTCACAGCCAGAGAGTCCTGAGAGGATACAATCCTAGAAATAAGAACAATGAAAAAAATGAATTTCTATTAAACAGACCTCTTTAAACATCTAGATTCCATTTCTCTTTCCTATTCCTCCTCCAGTGCGGGTGTTGGCCGGACAGGCTGCTTCATCGTCATCGATGCCATGCTTGAGCGCATCAAGCACGAGAAGACGGTCGACATTTACGGCCACGTGACGCTGATGCGGTCACAGCGGAACTACATGGTGCAGACGGAGGACCAGTACAGCTTCATTCACGATGCACTGCTGGAGGCAGTGGCCTGCGGCAACACTGAAGTAGCTGCCCGAAGCCTCTATTCCTACATTCAAAAGCTGGCCCAGGTGGAGAGCGGCGAGCACGTCACTGGCATGGAGCTAGAGTTCAAGGTACAGGAAATGAAGCAATTTCTGGTACATAGACTACATTTATGCAGTACCTTTCTTGTCTTGAAGACCATTATGAGTCACATTCACCCATTCATATTCACATCACATTCATACAGCACTTAAGCTTACATATTGCACTTTTGTTCTGTCATACGCATTCACACTCTTGATGCCCACTATACATCCTCCTGAGCCACATCCACTCATGACCTGGTTCATTTTTAGAAGTAAAATGACAGGGGTTCTGTTTGACTTTAAACCTCTATTTATTTCTTCCATTCACTAACAAACCATAAAATTAATGTGGGTGACAAATATTTTAAGCTTAAGTTTAGCATGTGTGCTCCACTGGGGTCTGGCATGTCAATTATTGGATACGCTGCCTGTGGTGCTTTTGCAGGTGACCCCATTTTGCATTTGGACAAATTCAGGCACCAATTAAAAACTGCAAGTGACAGGAAGCTGAAAAACTCATCTGGCAGACTGAACTGTCCTGAAGCCAGTACCGTTAGAAAACAACATGCAAATCAAATGAGAAACAGCACATGTTAGATCAGTGTTTGTATTAACTAACTTATTCATAACTATATAATGAAGCCATAAATGCTAAGTTTTGAGAGGTCTGCCACCTTGTCTTAAGCAGCTATAAGACATCTAAACGAGTCTGGCTCCCAGCTTTATCTTCTCAGAAGTTATTTTGGATGCAAATCCAATTTCTTTGCCTTTCATATTTTTCCTCCTCATCGTTATTTGGAATGCGCCTTAATTGTGGGTTGCAAGTAATTGCTTTTTGATTCGTGATCACAAAATTTCTCAGCATTTTTCACACTTGAACAGAACATACAGTATACGGTGGCAATTCTTGACCAACAACTGTGTTTCTGGCTGGAAACCGTGAAACTAGACAGTGAGGACGACACAAAATGGATGATTATGGTAGCTGATTGAGGAAACTGGGCGAATAATGTTTCAGCTGAGCAAAGATGCAGTTCACGGAAAATCCTCATACCTCAGACAAACTGAATTTGGCAGTAGGCGAGAGGCAATATGGATGTCCCTTTGAGCTTATGTTGCTCATAAAGACATAATGGAAATGCTGAGCGAACACAGTGTATAACATAGTAAGCTTTAAGCATTTGAGATAAAGACACTCCTCTGGAAGATGTAATACCTCTCAGCCCCAGGTAAGTAGAATATAGATTAAACCCACCTTATTTATGTGGAAGCTATTTGTCAGTTTACATATGCTGTCCAATTAATAGGATCTCAGATGGACTAGAAGGCAAAGCTCCTTTTTTTTCTAAGCCTCACTCTAATTTAATCTCTTTGATGCACACTTTTTGAATTATTATTGAATTTTTTTTTTGCAAAGATAGAAAATGGAAATGTTGAAGCCCCTTGTTGTTCGGCTGCAACGCTCATTTTTTGAGGATTTGTTATAATATGCTCAAGCAAAGAAACTGGGTTTAGTCCAGCAGGCACTAGACAAAAGATATTTGGCTGAGAGCAGCATGAATTTGAGTTTGGGGTTGAGAAAGACAGTGTGCACGCTTTCTAAGAGAAATTCATGACAAAGCAGTAGTAGGTGAGCATGGGCAGCCAGACACGGTGTTTACATAGATCTCCATTAAAGATCTCAAGAATCATCAAGTTATAAACTCACCTCAGCTTCGCCACTATGTACTGTACTATCTGCTGACCTTGAATTGCACAGATGCTCGCTCCCAAATCATCCGTCATCTTCCCATCGCCATTCATCAACACGCCCCCCTGCCAAGAAACAATAATAGTGCTGGTGTGTTCAACCTTGTTTTTTTTTTTTTGGAACTCACAGGGGCACAATGGTGGTGGAATCTCTATCGCCATCTGTAACAGGGATAATGCTGAGCTGGCGTCAGGAGTCGAACAGGGATTAATAACGTCCACACTACAGTCAGGGTAGAGAAGAGAAGTGCGTGTGAGGAGGGGTGGGGGGGGCTAGCTAAGTAATTAATACTTGATGATGACAAATGGAGGTGGATGGCAGGGCAAGTAGAAGGAGGAACGTTTGGCTAATGAACAAAGGGACAACTGTATGCTAACTTGGCGCTAAGGAAGTGATTCGACAGAATGCTGCACTATAGGGAGAGTGGGAGGGCATTGTCAGTCTCAGGTGGGGAAACGGTGTCATGCAGAGTTAAGCTGTGACCGGTGGGACTCATAGGAGTTCAGCAGGGAGGCTGAACCAAGAACAGGGACTTGTCATGAAGTTGTCAGATTAGGGCTTTGTGAATGAATAACAAGCATGTTCAGAGAGAGATTTATGCACGGAAGACATTTGTTCACATAACCCACTTTCACGAGTCTTCAGAAACATACAGGACATGATTCGGAAAAAAAAAAAAAAGAAAAATACAAGAAAAAAGAAAAAGCTACAGGGATCCATTTGAAATGAAACAGCAAAGGAAAAATGTAAAAATCAGCAGCCTAGTTTTAATTGGGGATGAAATGCAAAGAAGAAGACAAAAACAGTCATCAGTTTTAATCAAAATTAAAGCCGCAAGCGGCGTTGTCGGCCCTCGCTCGACCCATGCGACCGCGGGGGCCTGAGGCGCGCGGGGGCCGTGGCGCGAAGCGAGAAGGGCGATAAAGCGCTGCGGGAGCAACGCGTGGTTCGTCCACCAGGCGGCGCTACGAAGCCAGATGCGGGTAGGTGCGTTCAGGGGCTGACTGGGATCAAATACCTGAAGTTTGAACTAAATCGGACAGTGTAAATGTAAATCAGTTCACTTCCTGTTACCACCAGGGGGTGCATTTGTATGAACCCAGATGTGGGTAGGTGTGATCAGGGGCTGACCGGGATCGAACACCTGATGTTTGAATTAAATCGGACAATGTAAGTGTAAGCCAGGTCACTTCCTGTTACCACCAGGGGGCGCATTTGTATGAACCCAGATGTGGGTAGGTGTGATCAGGGGCTGACCGGGATCAAACACCTGAAGTTTGAAGTAAATTGGACAATGTAAATGTAAGCCAGGTCACTTCCTGTTACCACCAGGGGGCGTATTTGTATGAAGCCAGATGTGGGTAGGTGTGATCAGGGCCTGACCGGGATCAAACCCCTGAAGTTTGAATTAAATCGGACAATGTAAGTGTAAACCAGGTCACTTCCTGTTACCACCGGGGGCGCATTGAGTAAAGTGGGCGTGATATACATCAGATCGTTCAGGGTGGAGCCATCATCATCTTCAGCAAGTTTGAGGCTGATAGAATGAAGTATGTGGGCGGTAGAGCCTTCTAAGTGTAATGTAAGTGTAAAGCAGGTCATGACCACCGGGGGGAGTATTTGTATCAGGTTTGTTCAGTGGCTGACTGACATCACCCCTGGTAAAATCTAATTGAATCTGCCCATGTAAGTGAATGTGTAAAGCAGTGTCACTTCCTGCAACCACCGGTGGGCGTACGTAGGAAGTCTATACATCAAAATGTTCAGGACGGAGCCATCGTCATGTTCAGCACGGTAGACGTTGATAGGATGAAGTATGTGGGCGTGGCAGGAGCTGTAAGGCGAAATGGCGAGGAAAAATAAAGGCGCCAAGCAGGACACTTCCTGTTACCAACGAGGAGCGGTAGGAGGTACATGGGAAGTTTATACATCAAAATGTTCAGGACGGAGCCACCGTCATCTGGAGCAAGATTGACGTTGATAGGATGAAGTGTGTGGGCGGAGCATCAGTTCGAAGGTGAAATGGCGAACAAACAAAAAGGCGGCAAACTTTATGAAGCCAAATCAGCCACGCCCTTTGACCTAGAGACCTGCGGTTCTGACACTTTGATCACCATGGCATGTCAGTGGTCCCCAGCCAATTTCAATATGACCGGGCTAAATTTGTGGGCGGAGTCAATGTTTTTGTAATGCAAGTGACTTCCTATTACCACCAGGGGGCGCTTTGAGTGAAGTGGGATATCAATACATCCAAACGTTCAGGACGGAGCCATCGTCATGCCCAGCAAGGATGAAGTTGATAGGATGAAGTATGTGGGCGTGACAGTTTGTCAAAGTTGAAATGGCGAGCAAAGAAAAAGGCGAAAAACTTTCGGAAGCCACTACAGGCACGCCGTTTGACGTAGAGACTTACGGAGCACAAGATAACATCAGCATGGCGTCTCGCTGGTCTGTAGGCAATTTGATGTTGGTCGGGCAAAATCTGTGGGCGGAGTTAACTTCTTTATGTAAAAAAAGTGACTTCCTGTTACCACCGGGGGGCGCTTTGAGTAAAGTGGGATATTGATATATCGGGCGAATCAGGGACTCACTGCCGTAATGTCATTCAAGTTTGAAGTTGCTAGGATAATGTATGTGGGCGTGACAGCCAACCGAATTTGGATGGCGATCGAGCCCAACTTTGGCGGCCACCAGAGGCCACGCCCTTTGACCTATCGACCTACGGAGCACAAGCTGTACTCAGCTAGGTCTGAAGATGTTGTCCATCAAATTTGGAGCCGTTTTGGTTTGGACGCATTAATTTGGCGCCAAAAACGATCAAATCAAAATGGCCGACTTCCTGTCGACATTTCATGACGACGCTAAGAGGCATTTTTGTATATCTGGGTGAGATACATATGGGTACCGAATTTCGTCGGTCTACGACAAAGTGACCCAAATTCCCTATGGGCTTTTTTGGACTTTGTAGGGGGCGCTATATCGCCATTTCGCGTCGGACCGGTGCGACCACCCAAAAATATCGAATTTCGGATCCGGCCGGACGCCCGGGCAAAAGTAGAAAAATTTTCGCGTTTGGGAAAGGGGTCAAAATGGCGTTTTAAGAGTGCAAGAATAATAATAATTAAAGCCGCAAGCGGCGTTGTTGGCCCTCGCTCGACCCATGCGACCGCGGGGGCCTGAGGCGCGCGGGGGCCGTGGCGCGAAGCGAGAAGTGCGATAAAGCGCTGCGGGAGCGGAAAAACGCAACGCGTGGTTCGTCCACCAGGCGGTGCTACGAAGCCAGATGCAGGTAGGGGCGTTCAGGGGCTGACCGGGATCAAATACCTGAAGTTTGAACTAAATTGGACAATGTAAATGTAAATCAGTTCACTTCCTGTTACCACCAGGGGGCGCATTTGTATGAACCCAGATGTGGGTAGTTGTGATCAGGGGCTTACCGGGATCAAATACCTGAAGTTTGAAGTAAATTGGACAATGTAAATGTAAATCAGTTCACTTCCTGTTACCACCAGGGGGCGCATTTGTATGAACCCAGATGTGGGTAGTTGTGATCAGGGGCTTACCGGGATCAAATACCTGAAGTTTGAAGTAAATTGGACAATGTAAATGTAAGCCAGGTCACTTCCTGTTACCACCAGGGGGCGCATTTGTATGAAGCCAGATGTGGGTAGGTGTGATCAGGGCCTGACTGGGATCAAATCCCTGAAGTTTGAATTAAATCGGACAATGTAAGTGTAAAGTAGGTCACTTCCTGTTACCACCGGGGGGCGCATTGAGTAAAGTGGGCGTGATATACATCAGAGCGTTCAGGGTGGAGCCATCATCATCTTCAGCAAGTTTGAGGCTGATAGAATGAAGTATGTGGGCGGTAGAGCCTTGTAAGTGTAATGTAGGTGTAAAGCAGGTCATGGCCACCGGGGGGAGTATTTGTATTAGGTTTGTTCAGTGGCTGACTGACATCACCCCTGGTAAATTCTAATGGATTATGCCCATGTAAGTGAATGTGTAAAGCAGTGTCACTTCCTGCAGCCACCGGTGGGCGTACGTGGGAAGTCTATACATCAAAATGTTCAGGACAGAGCCATCGTCATATTCAGCACGGTAGACATCGATAGGATGAAGTATGTGGGCGTGGCAGGAGCTGTAAGGTGAAATGGCGAGGAAAAATAGAGGCGACAAGCAAGACACTTCCTGTTACCAACAGGGAGCGGTAGGACGTACATGGGAAGATTATACATCAAAATGTTCAGGACGGAGCCACCATCATCTGGAGCAAGATTGACGTTGATAGGATGAAGTGTGTGGGCGGAGCATCAGTTCGAAGGTGAAATGGCGAACAAAGAAAAAGGCGGCAAACTTTATGAAGCCAAATCAGCCACACCCTTTGACCTAGAGACCTGCCGTTCTGACATTTTCATCACAATGGCATGTCAGTGGTCTGTAGCCAATTTCAATATGATCGAGCTAAATTTGTGGGCGGAGTCAATGTTTTTGTAAGGCAAGTGACTTCCTGTTACCACCAGGGGGCGCTTTGAGTGAAGTGGGATATCAATACATCGAAACGTTCAGGACGGAGCCATCGTCATATCCAGCAAGGATGAAGTTGATAGGATGAAGTATGTGGGCGTGGCAGTTGCTCAAAGTCAAAATGGCGAGCAAAGAAAAAGGCGAAAAACTTTCGGAAGCCACTACAGCCACGCCATTTGACGTAGAGACTTGCGGAGCACAAGATAACATCAGCATGGCGTCTCGCTGGTCTGTAGCCAATTTGAAGTTTATCGGGCAAAATCTGTGGGCGGAGTTAACTCGTTTATGTAAAAAAAGTCACTTCCTGTTGCCACCGGGGGGCGGTTTGAGTAAAGTGGGATATTGATATATCGGGCGAATCAGGGACGCACTGCCGTAATGTCTTTCAAGTTTGAAGTTATTCGGATAAAGTATGTGTACGTGACAGCCAACCGAATTTGGGTGGCGATCGAGCCCAACTTTGGCGCCCACCAGAGGCCACGCCCTTTGACCTATCGACCTACGGAGCACAAGCTGTACTCAGCTAGGTCTGAAGACGTCATCTATCAAATTTGGAGCGTGTCGGGCAAACCGTTTCGGACGAGTTAATGTGGCGCCAAAAACGATCAATTCAAAATGGCCGACTTCCTGTAGACATTTCAGAACGACGCTAAGAGGCTTTTTTGTATATCTGGGTGAGATACATATGTGTACCGAATTTCGTGGGTCTACGCCAAAGTGACCCGAATTCCCTATGGGACTTTTTCAACTTTGTAGGGGGCGCTGTTTCGCCATTACGCGTCGGACATGGGCGAGCAGCACAAAATATCGAATTTCGGATCCGGCCGAATGCCCGGGCAAAAGTAGAAGCGTTTTCGCATTTGGGAAAGGGGTCAAAATGGCGTTTAAAGAGTGCAAGAATAATAAAAATAATAAACATTACAATTTCAATATAGCAATTTTTCCCCCAGGGTCTGTCCATCACATGATCACTTCACTACTTGATTACTTTGGGGCACTTGCACTTTGGGGTCATATGCACGTTGGGGCCATGAACGAATTACAATAGGGCCTTCGCTGGGCGAGTGCTACTCGCCGCTCGGGCCTAATAATAATAAACATTTCAATTTCAATATAGCAATTTTTCCCCCGGGGTCTGTCACATGATCACTTTGGGGCACTTGCACTTTGGGGTCATGTGCACGTTGGGGCCATGAACGAATTACAATAGGGCCTTCGCTGGGCGAGTGCTACTCGCCGCTCGGGCCTAATTATGTTGACAGTTTACAAAGTATTGTCTTGTATTGTGGCCAAATCAGAAACATAATTAAAACAGTCAATTATGTGTTGCACACACTGTACAAGAAAGATGATGTTTACTTGAAATACAGTATTGCATTTAATGTTAATAAATAATGTCTATTTATCTATTTATTTTGAATTTCTAAAATTGGTCTGTCTATGAGCTTTTGTCTCTGACTGTAACACCAAAATTGATTATCCCTGTGGCAGTATAACATGGTTTATGTATGTAATGCGAGCTGATATACTGCACTATAAATGAGCAGGATCTGGCAACCGTAACCAGAGGGACCCCAGGTGCTTCTGTGCCCTGTTGGACGGCAGGTTGGCTGGCTCCGTTCCCTGCACCCTCTGTGGTGTTTGCTGGTGTAGCTGAGGGCCTCTTTAGCGCTGCCAGGCCACCTCAAGCCTTTCCAGGTGCCTTTGTGAAACATAGATCAAAGGGAGGACAGTAGTGAGGGATGAAGGGAAGGGCAGAGGAGGAGGAGAAGGGGAAGAGCTGGACGGACTCCAAGTAGCCACAGAGACAGAGATAGCGGTTCCATGGGGGGAAATAGAGAGAAGGGAGACTAGTCTAATGGGGGAAAAAGGGGGTAAAATGGAAAGTTATACCCTGTTGCAAGAAGAGAGGCTTTCACTTTGCGTGTTTTGACAGGACGTTGAGAAACGAGGAGTTGGGGGAAATAAAATCTGCATTCCTTCCCACTTTCTCCAGTGGGGTCAGTTGCAGCTCATCCCTCACTGTCTCTCCTCTTAGGATGCTGCTAGCGTCTTCAGTGCGCCATGCTTTTCTCTGTCTGAAAAGGGCCTTGAATAATCTGACGAGGGTGTCTTCCATTTGCAGGCAAACTCTTAACAAGCGGGCATACACACCCACGCACACATGCACACACACACACATAATTTCTTTGTTGAGAAGCCAAGAGGAGGCGATCATAAGACTTGCTGACCCACAAACTCCCACTGAGGTCCTTATGACGATGATGATGTAGCAGTACAGCTTTTCATTTTGATCATTATGCATTATGTGTGTGTGTGTGTGTGTTTGTCTTTCTGAACATCTCTGTGTGAGTCTATGATTTATGCACACATACTACACTACCATTATCAAAGGCGCTGGTGACCCACTTTTAGGCAAGTTTTCTGTTTTGCACAGTCTTGATCCAGAGGCTTGTTAGTCTGGGTGTGTGGCATATTTTCCATCGTTGCATCTGACCCTGCAGGACCTCACAAGCTGCAAAAGGGGATGAAGTTTTTTTTTGTTTTTTTTTTGAGTCGCTTCCTGATTAATATATTCTTGATAAACAATTTCTCTTTGAAGTTGTGCCATCATCGGTAAAGCTGGGTGAAAGATCAGATTAGATTGAGTGCACTTTATTACTTTCTGTCATTGATATTCTGCTCTCTTTATCTGTCTCGCACCTGTCCTCCCCTTCCTCCCCCTTTCCCCATCTCTCCTCCTTTCATCATCCTCTCCCGCTTTTCCTTTCTCTCACTCTCCTCTTTTCATGCCTCTTCTCTCCTCTCTATAACCACCGTGGCTTTTGCCAATCCATTCCCCCTTCCTCTCACCGCTGTGCTCTCCTCTTCGTCTTCTTGTCATCTTCTTTCTCCTCCTCCATACCTTTCCTTCCACACGTTTCTTTTTTTTCTCCCCTCACACTCTTTCTGTGTCCTGTGTTTCCTCTCTTCTCTTCATTCATTCATCCATCTATCATTCCCCTACAGCGCTTGGCCAACTCTAAAGCCCACACGTCACGTTTCATCAGTGCCAACCTTCCCTGCAACAAGTTCAAGAATCGGCTGGTCAACATCATGCCCTATGAGACCACACGTGTCTGCCTGCAGCCAATCAGAGGCCTGGAAGGATCTGACTACATCAATGCCAGTTTCATTGATGGATACAGGTATAGGTGGCATCCCAAGAAGTGGAATCAGTGGTGTTAAAATGTTACTTATAAACACAGGTGGTTTTAATATGTTTTTATTTGTGTTCATACAGGCAACAGAAAGCCTACATCGCCACGCAGGGCCCTCTGGCAGAGACTACAGAAGACTTCTGGAGAATGCTCTGGGAGAACAACTCTACCATTGTAGTCATGTTAACCAAACTGAGGGAGATGGGACGGGTATGAATCAGATACACTTGCAACAAAGATGGAAACTAATGTGTAAATTGTCCACATATTAATTTCAGGGAGGGTTATCTTTCATTCCCACTATAACAGGAAAAGTGTCACCAATACTGGCCGGCGGAGCGTTCTGCCAGGTATCAGTACTTCGTGGTGGATCCCATGGCCGAGTACAACATGCCCCAGTACATCCTTCGAGAGTTCAAGGTCACAGACGCCAGGGTAAGACATAGGCGGAGGTGCTTACTGTAATGTGGATTGAGAATTGTGTTGCTGGGTAACTGAAGTTGTTTTATGGTATAGATTAAACCAGGGTTCCCCAATTCCGATCCTCGATGGCCACTGCCTGAAGTTTCCTGCTACAACACACCTGATACAAATGAGTGGCTCGTTATCAGGCCACTGACGAGCTGATCATTTAAATCAGGTGTGTTGTAGCAGGAAACTTCTAAAACATGCAAGGCAGTGGCCCTCGAGGAACCCTGGGTAAAACAAAACATCTGAAAGCCTGATTTCAACTATACTATAGGTTGTCATAGCTAGAATTATTATTTGGATTGAATTATTATGAGACATCTGAAACATCAGCCTCACATTATTCAAAGAGCAAAAAGCCCTTTTGAGGAAATATAGGTCACATAACTGCAGGAATCTTTTTCTTTTCTCAGAACTTCCTTACATAGCTTTGAGATTGTACTTCTGCTCCATAATTAGATGGCTTTCCTCTCAAAACAAGATATCATAGAGACTTAATGGTGAGAGTAACTTCATTCAAATATTAATGAGGGTTCAAAACCAAAGTGACTTTTCATGTTGAACTGTTTATAACCTACTCTACGCTACTGTAGATATCGCGTTACCCAAGTATTTCTTTTTCGGTCCAATTAGGTCGGACAGTTTGAAGCAGCAGCAACAGAACTGTAGCACAGAAATAAAAACTGATTCCTCTTTTTGCCAAACAGGCTGACATATCCAACGATTTCCCAGGCAGTATGGCAGCTAGTTAGCAGTCATCCCGCAGGAGAAAGAATTAATACACACAAACACACACATATACACATACACAAATATGCGCACTATCCAATGTGTGGAAATCAGGCACAAATGCTGTTTTAAGCTGGTATGCATCACCTGCCACATACACAACAAGCACACATCCACACACACATATAGGATATACACACCCTGTGCAGTGTGCAAAATTACTTTCTTAAAGGGCTCAAACACACACACACACAAATGTGCACACAGGATCACTTTCTGTCACAGACCTACTGTATCTCCATGCTGATTTGCTATTCTCAGCATAAATATAGAGCCATGCATGCAGACACACACACTCACCTTTGTATATTGATGTATTTTATGGCTGTTGCATACAAGGACACATAATAGTACACACACACACACACACACACACTGATACATACATGAAACGGTAACACTTTACAATAAGGGTCCCTTAATTAACGTTAGTTAGTACATTATTAAGCATTAATTAACTGTTTACAGATATATTAACAATCATTATTATGTATTACTTAGGATTAGGAAACACATTAATTAATGTAGCCTATTAGTAAGCAGTTAATTAATGTTTACTACTCAAAGTTAGTTAATAAATGTAAAAGTTGAATAATGTAATTAGTTACCGTTATGTATGCATTACTCAGCATTAATCAACATTTAAGTTTATATATTAATGCTTAATAATATACTAACTATCGTTAATTAAGGGACCCGTATTATAAAGTGTTACCCACTAAACAAACATATAAATATGTTTTAAGACCACATGAACACCTGGACACACATGCATACATCTTGTGCAGTGCACTGGTCACTGTTTACGTCTTTCACGTGATTCCCTAAAGGCGATGGAATGAAGGGTAAATGGAGGCAGACAGACTGATAATCAAACTCATTGTCAGAGTTAAGGAAACAACATGGAGAGAGAAAGAGAAGATGGCAGCACAGTATACAGCACAGAAGGGTTTTGTGGTCATGACGTGAACGTGGAGGTTTTGTCAGTATAAAGTGTTAAGAGCCCCTCTGTGAGCGTGTAGCTGCATATGCATGTGTGATTTATGGGTTTTTTTAAACCTTGTTTAACTGATTGTGCATGCATGTGAGTAAACAGAATTGAACTCCACATATCATACATGCATGTTTTTGTATATGTATGAGTGAGTGCGTGTGTCTGTGTGTGTGCGCGCGTGCCTACGTCGCATGCCTCTGCACAGTAATAGCAGAGACTCCACGCCTCAACACTCACATCTAGCGAGCCAGTCACGTATTTAATCACACAATTTGACACGCCGCGTGGGCCCTCAGGTTGTGTGTTAAATTTTCCTCTCTTTCCCTACCCCCCCCACCTCTCATTCTTTGGCGTGCTTGGTTTATTGTGTTGTTGTCTTTGCCCCTCTTTCATTTTTAATCCCTCTGCTGAGGCAAAATGTTTTTGAGATGGAAAAACAAAGGCAACAAAAGAAAGACAACATGCAATGCGTCATAAAACAGGGAAACAGACAGGAGATCTTGTACAAAGAGTCGGTGGAGGGAGCTTAACTTTTTATTAACCAAATCATTGTATTTGCCAAGAAGAATAAAAAGTACAAGGCTGCGGCCATGCAAAAACATATCAACAGATAACGCAGCAACACTACCGTACAGGAGAATAACTCTTCACGTCAAGAGCTCAAGGACTCAATAGACAGATTATGTATATCCTTAGAAACATAGGAGCTTCGTCTACTCTACATCCAGAATCTAGTCACCAGCTGCATTCAGCCTGTTATCAGCAGAGTAGGCAGCAGCCCCTGGTGGGAATCTGAATGAATGAGTGAATGAATGAATTCAGGTGTAGCGCAGTCACCATCACCCATGACAAATAGAGACCCTGGAGTGATTGTTTACATCAACACATTCACTATTAGCTCTGCTCAACATGATGAATGTCATTTTTTGGCACAGAGTAACACATGGAGAAAGCATCCATTTTCACGTTTTAGAGGCTGTCTAATATTAGATTACCTTGTGTGTGTTTGTTTCATGGTCACATTGAAGGAGTACTGACATAAGACTGACATAAGTTTGTTAAAAACCAGTGATATGATGTTTAATAGCTGGCAAGGAATGGATGAAGAAGAAAAAAAAAAGTTTGCTGCGACAAATATAACAGCTAAATCCAGAATTTTAGCACTACACATTAATCTGAGGCATGGTAACGGCTCCATGAATGCGCACAGGTGTCTGATCTGTGTGTTGTGTTTAGTATTAACAGCAGTTGTTTGCAAGTAGATCCTTCAACAAAGCACAGTTTCCAACCATTCCAAGGTTGTAGCCACTTGCAAACACATTGATTATTAACTTTCTGTCTATTTACCACTCCACTGGCTCTGGGCATAAATGTAATTTGTTCATCATTATCAAGCTACTCAAACAAGTGCGGTGAATTATCTATAAGGAGGAGGTGGGGAGGGGTAATTCTGTTTCTTAACTATTTATCGAAGGTTAAAATATCTCTTTTCTCAGTGCAAGTTCACATTATTGCTTATTACATCGATTCTATGGCACAGTTTAGACAGAATTACTGCAAACACAATTTCAGAATCTATAATTCTGCTCCATCTAATAGCAAGATAACAAAAAAAAGGATCCCAAAAAAAGGATCCCAGTTTACTCGCCAGCTGAGCGTTCATTGAATGGCGCCTGCTGTGTGGTGTGAATAAACGGTGGGAGAACGTGTGAGAGTGACACATCATGTCTAAACTGGATTCTGTTGCGCCGTGACGTGAGAATCAACAGGAGAAATGAGCACCTTGCTGTCTTAATTACCGGCGTGCGAGGCCGTCCGTTTCAAAATGCAGAAATGCTTCTCACTGCTCACTTTTTTTGTTCCCCCCAAGACACCTTGAACAGACGCTCTTTTACAAGGACACAAGTCCTGCCCGCGTATTCACAGGCTTGACAATCAGCTCTCTCGAAATAGAGAGCAGCAGCGTCCTTGTTCCCCCGTGTGATGCCAGCCTGATTGTGAAGATGTATTTGAATGTTTTTGTTTGCTTTGGAAGCAAGTTCAGTTATCTCAACACTTAAAAAACTCTCACCTCTTAAACAAGATTATAAGAATCGATCTCAGATTAAATTGTTCCTGACATTTTGTGCAGCAGGCATGTCTGTGTGCGTCAGGGTTTTTCTTTCCAATTTTCATCGTCCAATCCCGCCCCCCACTGCTCCGCTAGTCCTCCCGTTCTTGTTTCTTAGCTCCCTCACTCTGCTCATCCATCAGGTCGCGGGTATCGATTGCATCGCAGGATTATCCTATTCAACATGGTGTCTGGGAGAAGACGCTTGTCACAGCAGATACACTATTGATTAGCTTTAACTAGGACCTACTCATGCGGCACACACGCACACACACACAAAGACAGGAGAAAATAGAGACAATTGGAGTTGGATGGTAGAGGAGGGAAGTGGGTGAGAAAAAGGACACGCTGTCCCTCTGTGTTGACGTGTGTGTCATTTTTACATGACATTCATCTGTGTATCTGTTGTATTGATATTACAGATACATCTGAAGATAGAGGATTTTTTCTAGATATGATTGGCCCCATGCATCTTGTATTTGTGTTGCTTAGCTTGCATTAAACTCTCAGAAGAATGTAATAGTGAAACCAGCTCTAAGAGTAATGATGTCCTCCTCTGTGCATACAAGTTTCACCGTGAAGCCACTGCCTGCCTTTTCTTTATGTCTTCTTCACATTCCTCACATACAGTCTCTTACTCTCTTTCTCATCTTTCCCCTGTTTTTGCAGGATGGCCAGTCCAGGACAGTAAGGCAGTTCCAGTTCACTGATTGGCCAGAGCAAGGCGTTCCCAAGTCTGGAGAGGGATTCATTGATTTCATTGGCCAGGTGCATAAAACCAAGGAGCAGTTTGGACAGGACGGACCGATCTCTGTCCACTGCAGGTAAGACATCTCAATGTCACACGGCGTGCCATCATTTCTTTCTTTCCTGAACAGGGTGGGCGGGACGTGCCGTATTACCAGAGATTTTAACCGGTTCCACCTCAAACTGCACGTCTAACACACCTTCCTGTCTTGAAAGAGATAGAGGGCCTTGACTATCGGGAAGAGATTAAATCACTTCTTAAAGGTGGTTATTGTTTTGCGGTGCAGCACCTCCTGCGGTGCAGCTCTAACAGCATCATCAGATATGATCCTCTCTCCTCTTTTTTTTTTTTTTTTTTTGCCACCGCAGTACACTACCAGTGCACCTCCACAGGCCCATCTCCTCCATAATTGATAAGGCTGAGATGCGGCTTGGCATTTGCAAAGAGGAGGCACATGAAGTGATACAGCCATTCTTTTTGGGTTTTATGATCGCTCTGTGATGCATTTTTATCACCTCGGGTGTAGCTTCCAAGGTAACCTTCATCATTAACTCGACATGTTAGACTCAGGTAGAATTTGATATTTGGCAGTGGTCACCAACCCAGACCGATTATTCATATTCATTGACAGACCTGGAGCAACATACATCTGAATGAGTTGTAACCTTTCATAACCACACAGCAGACACCTGTCACAGTTTCTTTTAATACTGTGAGACGTAAAAGGAAGGGGGAAAAAAAATTAACAAAGACACTTACCTGCATGTGATCCATTGTGCATGGTGTTTCATGGTTTGATTGGCATTGAGAAAAAGCGTTTGCCTTGAATGTGATAGCGTTAACAAACAGGGGTATTAACACAATGAATTATTTCCGCGGCGTCTCCTGAGCACGTTTTTACATTTTGCAAGAGAGAAGGTGCCACTTTTTCTCGCACAGGCACCATGACATCACCAAAAACATAACATCACCTCCCCTGTATTAAAAAGCAATGATGTCACCAGCCATCAAATGGCCCTCTGGGAGTTGTAAGATGTGTCAGGGAAGCTCCAATAAGACTGAGTTATTCCTTCCTTCTATGAGGCCATTATTAGAGGGGGAGAGGGCCGTCTTAAAGCCAGCGGATCAGTTATTGCAGGAGGAATTGCAGGACTGGAGGAACGGACGAATAGATACACAGGCCTGTTAAATCGGACCTCAGGAGTGTGGCATCCTCCACACAGCACGGTGAAACCAAACCACCTCAGCTTACAGTTTTGCTTTTTATTAATTGTTTTTTTTTTTAGGTGTCACTTTCTGTAAATGCAGATATTTCGCCACCTCCCGCTCCTCCCTATGATCCCTCTCTTCCTCTTCTCCCTCCATCCTCCTTCGAGCTTTGTCATCTCCGAGTTGAGAGCTTATGCCTTCCTTTTCTCTTACTCTTTCGTCTTCTGTCACCAGCCTTTCCGCTCTGTCATCCATCTGTCTATTTCTTAATCCTCTCTCTTTCTCTCTTCCTCTCTCTCAATTCACTTCAGCTCTCCCCATCTCCTTTCTCTCAATCTATTCATCCATTCATTCTCCGAGACCTCCTTTCTTCCACTCCCCCACCCCCTTTTCTTCCTCCTCCTTCGTCTCTCTCCTCCTCAGCCACTATCTAATAGACCCACATGCTTTTTGTCATTAATTGCCTGATTACTTCCCGTGAATGGGGACACCAAATCCTCTCAGTCGGCAGCGGCCCGGCAAGCCTTCAGACGTGGAAAGTCGATCTTCCTGGAGAGAGAGAGAAAGAGTGAGAGGGAGATGGAGAGAGAGAGGAGCTCTGAGGGAGTTTAAGAGTCCATGTGACAAGCTGTGACTGACTCTCAGGAAGAGGCTTTGGGTGGGCTGAGGGATGCTGCAGCGTGGGGGTTGGTAGTGGGTGGTCCAGTGCGTGTGTGTGTGTGCAGGGTGGTCGTATGTTCTGCATGATTAGGCTCAATAACTACCGCGTTCGATATCGTTTGATTTATTGTCAGATGATATAAGTCATCTTTTGGCCTGTGCCTAGCTGTGTCCTCCGACACACACAAACTCAAAAGTGTCTGCTCGCAGCCACCGCTTTCACTTCTTCATTCAGTGCCACAGCATCCGAGTGCTGGAAGGAGCCCAAATAAATCTGTTGTCATATCAATTATTGTTCCATTGGTGAAGTGGAAGTTATTTCACAGCAAAGCAGCTTAGAGAGGCAGCTCTCAAGTATTTCAGGATCTGAGTTAAGACTCAGACTGTATTTCTGGAGAGCGGCAGCAGGCTGAGTTTCCCGACACATGGGAGGAGGTGGGGCTTAATGAGACAAAATGTTTGCCGGGTTGTTTTTGTGCATGATTTTCGAGAGCGTCCGCGTGTCCTTGAGCGCTCATTTTGTGCTCGACGAGTATACGCAGGCACACATTGAAGTGGATTCACAGAGTTCTCACATGCAGTCCGCGTCCTTGCTATCAGCAGCATCTCTGGCTGTCTCCAGTTCTCAGGCAGTCGACTGTTTGAGGCATTCGGAGCGACCCTGTGTGCAAACTTGTTATGACAGAGTCTGGTTGTAAGATACAGCGTGCATTTTAGAGGAAATTTAGGATGGGAATGATTTAAACATGACTGTTATTTTGCAGGTCTTGGTTATACTGATGTAGATCATAAATAACAAAGTACATACATGGGAAGGGACTAGAGGACCTAAGGGAGCTCAAGGCATAACAGAAAGACACATTCCACCGGTACAAATAAGGATTCGCCTTTCAGTCACTGTCTGTAAGCAAGACATGTCTTTACTCATTTATTTAATAATCGTGTGTTTCTAGTGCTGGCGTGGGCAGAACTGGAGTTTTCATCACCCTCAGCATCGTCCTGGAGAGAATGCGCTATGAAGGCGTGGTCGATATCTTCCAGACAGTGAAGATGCTCCGGACACAGAGGCCAGCCATGGTCCAGACTGAGGTTAGAGATCGCACACACACACCACACACACATATACGAAACTCAGTTCAATAAAACTCTATATTAAATCACCTCTGTATATATATATATATATATTTTTTTTTACCTTGTTGTGTAAAGAATGTAATAAAAAAGCAGCTGTCAGATCTATAAAATTGCCTCCTCTGATGAGTACTGTAATTAGTCGTATTTATAAATTGTTAATTTAATATCATAGTAATACGTTCAGACCCGCTGTGAGATCTTGTGTTTTGATGGGTTTTCTTTGTCTCTGTGTGTCTCTTCTCTCCCATACAGGATGAGTACCAATTCTGCTATCACGCAGCTCTGGAGTACTTAGGAAGCTTTGATCACTATGCAACGTAAAAAGCCATCTCTTCCCCCCCAGAATCCTGTCGCCCCCCCTCAACAGTCTCCTGAGCCATAGAAACTTTGAAATTTGAAACGACAACAGCAGACGACGATTACACCACCGCTAATTCAGACACACCAAAACAGGATCCTATTGTAGATTTTTTTTTTTTTTCAGAAGACAGAAACAGATCAACTCAAGATTTTAATTCCAATTTGACAAAGAGACCCTTCTCGAGGAAGCGAGGAAAAATTGCCCATCACCAAGAAAAGACAATCCTCTTCAGGAGAGGAACCAGAAGCTGTGGCTCAAGCTTTGGGGCGGGAATCGATCAAAGTGTCAGACTGCTTACCTTACCTCAAGTGTTTCAATGTGGAGGACATTGTAAACATTCGTGGACATTTCTCTTCTCAAAAATATCTTCGTGATACAACAGTAACGAGCAACAGATAATGAAGGAGAAGGCAACAGCAAAAATCAGCGAGAGGCAGATGGATGTAGCCAAGAAGGGTGGACATTTGTGGGTTGTCTTTTTTTTGTTTTGTTTTTCTTTTGATATGCCTGGGTGTCAGTATTTCTAGCAACACATTTTGAGAGTGGTATCCAGAGAAATGACCAAAATGGGGTTGCCTGTACGAACACAAGTTGTTTCCCAAACTCTGGTCACCCAAACAAGATGGGACAAAAAAAAAAATCATAACACTCACTCCATCTGGCATCAAATAATTCCTGAGTTTTACACCGTTCGACTAAATGGTACACATATCGTGTGTGGGGAAAACACTCAACTATTAAAGAACACGTCACACAATTGCCTGTTCTCAAGCAGGAGGAGCTCAGAGAAGCCGCTGTTCATGGTTGTTGGGAAGAAAAGCAGCAAAACATATCGTAAGATCAGTTAAGTTTCATGAATCGTGAACTTGCGCAAAATCAGTATTTTAAGCCACCGTGATGTTGAAAAGTACCACAAAGTATTTACAGTAAAACAAAAAGGAAGAAAGAAAGAACAAGAGTCCCAGGAGGCCCGTGCGTGACGGTCACCGGAGAATTCGGGGGGAAACCTCGGCTTTTGCAAGAAGCTGCGGCTGGGTCGTCTTGCGGATCGGTCGAGGTGGGAGAAATGGCAACTGTGTCCCATGATTTTTTACAATCACTCCTCTCTTTGGATCCATTGCGTCATGGGGCTTCGGTGTTAACATCCACCATTTTGAACAAGAGAGAAACCTGGTGGGTGAGAAGCTTTGGAACAAAAACGGAACAACCAAACAAGGATTGCCGCAAAACGTTACGGCTTTCTTTGTGTACAGTGACCAATGCTCATCAACTTTTTTGTCTTATGAGGATTTATCCTTTTTTTGTTTTCTTTTCATTTCTGTCAAAACCAAACATGCTGCTTATCGTGTGTATGCTGTACGTGTGACTCTTGAGGGAGAAGAAACTGACGAACAAGAGATGCCAGCTCTACTAACCGCTCCCACCCAGGCGGACATGACTGAAAAAGCGCATCCACATGACATCATTGTCCACCAGTCTTTTCCAGCCCTCCTTTAATTTCCCCCCCAGCCTCCTCTATAATCATCTATTATCATTGTACAAGACACTCAAGAGTGGCAGAGGCCTGTTGCAGTTACAAAGCTTTACGTTCATGTGATTGAAAAATTGGCCTTTAGTTCCACTGTGTGTGTGTTTGGTAACAGGTGGATAAACAAAGTAGATGCTTTGGTTTTTGTCCTACCGTTTTATAGATGATGTCTCTGTGGGTGAAACAGCCAGACCAGGCAGCCATGTTGGATCTCAATGCCATGATGTGATAATGAAATTCTTTGGTACTAAATACTTTTATTGCACATCCCTAAGAAAAAAAAAAGACAAAAGAAACTTGAAACAAAGACCCCGAAAACAACAGCAGGTTGACGCACTAATGTATACGTGTCTGGTTTAAAAAGGAAAAAAAAAAATCAAGCTTTTGAAATCACCAGGTTTAATTTTAAGATCAGCGCTTTGGTAGAGACGCGTGTACGGATCCTGCAGAGGTTTCCGGTGGGTGTGCACAAAAACCAGAGCAATGGACAGAACTGTGTGTAATCTTTTCTTATTTCCAAAAAAGCCTTATTGTTATTGTAACATTATGAAAACATTAATGTTGTATTATGACAACTTATTTTACATTACATAGTTGACTTTTTATTTTCCTTTTTGGTTTAGTTTTTTAACAGAGATGTTGTATCACATTTTTTAAAATTAGCAGGAAAAGAAAAATGCTTATTTGTTCATATTACGTTGAAAGACATTCTATTTTTTCACTGTAGAAATGTTAAGTATAACAACATGTCTGTATGTGTACGTGTGCATACATGAATGTCTATATATATATACATCTACTGTATGTATGTATATACACACATGCATATACTGCACACTCGCACATGCATATATATTTAAAAGCAGAATATAAAAATATATCCAAACACTTAGTATGAATTCAAATTTTTCTCCTCATCATCTTTTTTTTTAATACCAACCAGTGCTCATGTTTTCAAATATAATGGGTTTTATTATTTTCTTTTGTTTGTGAGTTTGTTTTTATATTCCTTGTAAAACCGTGTGTGTTTCTTTAGAAAAAGCAGAGGATATGTTAGCACTATGCCTGGATCCTCTGCCTCCACTCACCAATGTTTTACTTCTACCCCTGGGTAGACCCTGTGCTGATGAGGAGATGCCATTTTTAAACCTTGCTCAGATTCTTTATAATCATAAACTTGTAGGCATTAGTATTTTTTTCTCCTCTTGAGCAACTGTTCATCAACTGGTCTACGAAATATCTAATTAATCAAACATTTCATGATTGACTTTTTTATTTTCTATATCAGCCCAACTTGACAAACTGTACCTTGAATGATCATGTACAGACTAAGACCCTCACAGTTTTTAAGGAAAAATCCAAAGTTTTTTTTCCCCCCCTTTTCTTATTTTCAGACATACCGTGGTCATTCATTTTGTTAGATATCCACTATGATCTAGAATATACCTGTAAATAAACAAATATATAGATTATATGTATTTGTATCATTTGACCCTCAAGATCTCATACTTTAAATGGGTAAAGAACTGCAAGGATTTGGGGTTCTGCTCATATCCGACTTCCTGGTGTTTGTAAAGCCTGTTTTCTCTCCTCCTTTCTCCAGCCCTGCTCCCTGGTCTTTAATTACCACTCGCTTTTTTTTCTGCCTTTAATTTCCCCTGTTAGCAGTTAAACTGGGAACCATGCCAGCAGCTGTTGCCACACCTATTGCCTCAGTGAGGGCATGAAATCAGCATCAGTGATCTGCTGAGAGGTTAGTCCACTCTACTAACTTACCATTTGAATTGCTAATCAACCATAAATTCAAGGGTCTGTTAAATTACTGTGGACAAGATTTTTTTTTTTTTTTTTTGCCCTTGCAATGGCGTGAGTCTATTACAGATAATATGGACTTCTCACTATGAGACTAAAGCAACCCGAGGGGTTTAAGACCTGATAGTGTTTAAATGATTAGACATACCAAGTCCTTAATTTTACACAAAAAAGACTACGTGGGTGTAGATTCTCCACTACTGTGAGAAACAATAGCACCCAAACGTGTTCTTCATTCCCTTAAATTTTCTCACAAGCCCTGAAAGGTCCCTCAGCTGTCCGACTGCCTAATATGCCAAGGTATTAACCACAAATATATCATTGGCTGATGGACAAACGCAGCTATGCTAAAGGCCACAAATAGTTCAGTTGCAACACGACATGTTGATTTATTTTCTTCCTAATGCATTTTTTTAAGCCTTGTATAGAACCATTCTCTGTGTTTTTGTTAGACCATGTTACGTTATGGGATGCAGAATGAAATCAGGACTCACTGAAACGGCAGTGTGGTGCAACCAAGGGAAGACCAAGACAACCAAAAAAACTTGCTGCAAATACACATTTTCAGCACATCATTTCTGAACAGTGGGAACCTTGAGATGTTTCATAATGAACTAAAATCCCAGACTGAGGACTTCTGGAACTCAAAAAGACTGGTAAAAAGGGGCCCATGCCAAAACTGGAACCGTGGAAGTCTTTGGAAGCTTGTGCAATGTGTTACTCTTTTGACTTCATGTAAAGATGCTAGACTTTTGAAAACAGCCGCCAAATTTACCGAAATATGTTGCCGAATATTTGGGGAGGGGGAGCGGGACTAACAAAAAAGAACAACACTAACAAAAAAATGACATCAAAAAGAGTAGAACATATACAGTAAATACCGACAAAATGAAAAAGAACCCAAACTCAGCAAAATAGTTTTTCCTTTGTATGAGGGCCAAGTGCTATCACTTTCAAACTGTTACTTCTAACTGAAACAATAATTGGTTTAAAGCCACTGTGTATGTAGATATGTTGACTTTGTATTAAAGAAATGTTGTCTGAACATCATCTTGCCTGGTGTGATTCTTCAAGACATCTTTCGTCTTGCCTCTCCATGTGTGGTTAATGTGCATATAGCTGCTTGAATTGTACCATTTGTCCACTACAAGAAGCAAGTATAGGACAGGTAAAGAAGCACATAAATGGCACATTCTCTTTGTTAGTAGATGCTTTGATTAGCTTCCGTCCTATATTTATCCACTGGCCTCTCCACAAACATATCCCAATGTGTTCTTAAGCCCCTCTTCAAGCTTGATAAATGCCACCCACGTTGGCCAATATTGGTGAAGAGGCAAACCATCACCTAGTGGTATTTGCTCTCTCATCCATCTCCAAGTGTGGCTCTCCAGATATCTGATAACATCAAAGTAAAATGTCTGCGAAGGAAGGGGTGGATATTCTGCCAAACCTTGCCACACTTGCCTTTCATCAGCATTAGATAAGAGCCTGTAAATGGCAGTGTGATTATGGTATGTTACATGTTACAATATTTACTTGAAATCAATACCAACCCAAATGTCTGAAGTATAGTTAAAGGTCCTACATTTTAAAGCCACACATTTATCTCAGTTGTTTACATCTCTTCTCTCAGGCTTCTTGCTGAAACACTCACAGGTCACTAAGCCTGTAAGGAGAGACTCTCTGAACCTTTCATCTGATGGCTGACTTTCCTGACTAGGCAAATACAAATATAGCAGCAGATTTCAAAATTCAAGACAAACCTTTTTCGGCCAAGCTGGACAGTGGTGGGCTTGATGATTGCTTTGCAGTGATGGCAAGTAACGAAGTACAAATACTTTGTAACTGTTCTTAAGTAGAATTGTCAGGTACTTTGTACTTTTAGAAGTATTTATTTTTCTGACAACTTTTTACTTTTACTCAATACATTTTTAACGCTCTGTTGCTTTCCCCAAAAGGCTTGTTACTTTTCCCAAAAAATTTCACAAGTTCTAACTGCTTGTTTTAAGGCACACATGCGTTGTAATAATAATGATAGGCTAATAATAATAATAACTCGATTTATACAATATGAATCTGTAGAGTAAAACCAGAATTTTGTTGATCAATTGTAAAGGTCTTTATTAAAAAGTAAGTGGGTATATATGTGGTTGAAATTGAAAAGTATTCCCTTAGTTCTATGAAATGAGAGTGAAGAAACTGTTGGTGTAGTGCACCATCCTGATATTTTGAGCACTCAAACATTGGCTCCCCGAGGACTGCACTGTTCATGATCATTTGATTCACACACGGAGCTGCTCCTCATCACCTGAAACGGCAATTTATGACAACATTGTACAAGAAGTCGCACAAAGATTGTCATTTATTAAAGGGTAATATACGCCGAATGACACCCCGTTTCAAGGATGATGTTACTAATTGTCTGCTCACAGAGCTGTGTTTCAGTCCATTCTTTTCTAATAGTGGCGAGCCAACAGACCGAGTGTGAGGGTAGGCGAGGAAGTGAATTAGGGTGGTGATTATGCAGTGATTCAGACAGCAGCTCATTAGGACCCAGCTAAGCAAGCAATCAACGAATCGATGTGACAGTGGACCCAAAAGCCACAGAAATTTGTAATAAATGGCAAAGCGATAAATTGGATTATCCACAGCCCCGTGGCCAAGCTCTTTCTGTTTCGAATGACAAATCAATCCAATCATGCCACAAAAAAAGAAGCCAGAAGACCCAAAAGAACAGGCCTCAAGTTGCACCGGCTGCAGAGGTTATCAGTCTGAGATGGTCTTTGTTAAGGTAGTGGCTTTGCAGAGGTCATTTCTGTATGAAATTCAGGGCTTTAAAATATTCATGACAGACCATTAGGTGTTTATGACCATCTTTTATAATAAGAGATTTACCGACATTTGAACCCCAGCCAGAATAGTAAAGGTGTCAGAGGGGTATACCATACCACATGCCTACTGATTCACAGAGGAGAAGGCTGCTCTGCCTTGAGATCTTGATAATGTAAATGAGCAGCTGAGGAGCTGTAACAAATAAATAAAATGAAAAGACAGCAGTATCTCTTCTTACCTCAGGGTATGTTTTAAGCAGACATGATGGATCTACTCCATCTACCTGTCAAATCATTATCACTGAATGTCTCTTCCTTGACTGAAGCACAGGCTGATGAAACGCCATCATGATATTGATGAACAAAGACAAGCGGGCACGGATCAATAGAATGATAGACAGTTAAGATATACACATTCAAACCGCATGATAACTTGGGAATACATAGTAAAGATTATTTCACCATTGTGATTGCACTTTGAATCAATCCTCAAAACTGTTCAGACTGAACACGACCTCTGCCATGAAGAAAAAACATTGCTTTTCTCAAATGCCTTTGCTGCCATCTGCAGCATATTGTGAGGTACTTCATCACTTTGATAACCACGCTGAGGAGCTATGCAATCACCTAAATTAAAGATTCATATGGATGATGTATAGATGCAGATTTGCTCTTTTTATGCTAATAAGGCCATTATGGCATTATGGCTGGCATGTTATGCTTTTAGCAGATGCATTTAATTTTGATTCACCAACAAAAGGAATCTGTACGTGTAGACTTCTCATATTGATGAAGTAAATATTTAGGGTTTTAACGGCAAATTAAGCTTCATTCTGCTGCCAGATATTTATGAAATTTGAGTACTGAAGGTACCTTGTGTGTTGTAAATGTCCTGTATTTTTTATCCCTGCTGGGGACTGCCTGTTTGAGCATCTGCCAGCAGTAAACGGTGGCATTTTAAAATTGTGCATGACTCCTGCATCTCCTGCACTCCTCTCTCTTTCCTTCTTTTTCTTTCTAACTCTGTTTACATTTGACACTTAGCCATGCTTGTGGCCTCATTCTGGTTCTGCTGAAGAACTGATCCAGCACTGGTGGAGAGGGAAAACTGTCTACAATCAGGATTGACTGCTACTTAAAAAAGACATTCATGGGCCCCCCAGAATTAATCTTTTTTTTCCATTTGACTACACCAACAGGTCAGATCCGTCACTACTCAAAAACATTTAATGTGTAAAGGTGAAAATAATAAATCACGTCACTAAATCAGCATCAAAAATGCCTCCTGACTGTTGTTGCTGGTGCCATTTCTCTTCACTTTCCCATAATCCCATATGACCTACATAACCTTGACCAAGTAGTTAAGTGTGTACCAGTGCGGTTGTCCAGCCAAAAACTCTTCTCATTCTTAAAGCATTCTTTAGCAAGGTGCTTTATCCATGTGGATGCAATTTTGGCTCAGGGCATGAAGAAAGCCACATCTCCCCTGTCAAGTGTTTTCCTTTTTTTCCATGCATGCCCATACAAGGACAAGGAATGTCTCTTGCAAGAATTAGTTTGATAATGACTTGGTTTGGATTTAGAAACACTTGCCATCCCTGGCCTACAAACTCCAAGATCTTTTAATGTTCAAACATTTGTCCTATTTGTCCAGAAACCGTTCTTCCAAACAGTTGTTTCTAAAAACTCAATCAGTCTCAAATTTCAGCTGAAACAGTCAGTTCATCACAAAATAGGCTTAGTACCATAGGGATAATGGCTCTGTAATGGGAAACAGAGTCATGGCAGATATATAAAACCTGACAGTACTATCTGCTCCATGATGCTCTCAAGTGAATTCTACAGTAATGATTAAGGATACATGAAACCATCTGCACTTGAATCGTTAAATCTTCTCAGTAAACACGTCCATGAACACAGTTAAATCAGATTCCAGCACAGTCAGGAGCTGGGAAACTGGGTTACGGCTGCAGAGTGATGATAACTTGTCATGATTTTAGTTTTACTAACACATGTTCAACCTTTTTACTTGTTGAACACTCTGTTTGCTATTTACACAGTGAACTCACGAGTATGAGCCAAATAAAAGAGGATATTTGTCCCCAGGATTAAGAGAGCCTTTGTGTCATCAGGGCTCTAATCATTCTGTGTGTGATGTTCTTCATCATCTCATCTTCAAAAACATACAACGCACTACATGGGATCTGGTTGTACACTAAAAGCCTCATTACAGCCAAAGACATTCTTCTGGTAATGCTGTAATCTCCAAATTGCTCAGATGTCAATGCAATATAAGGTCCAACAGGGTAACAAGCCAGACAACTATAGTCTCCAAACAACACCTTTATCTGGAAGAAAAACCAAAGGTGAGCACATTTTTCTGACTGTAGATTTTAATGAGTGTTTACACTGAATAATTTAGCTCCTGGCTTTATCATTTCCCTTTGAACTCCTCATTGATCCTCATTGGCTTATTTATTTTTCATGGACTCCGAGTCGTCTGCTCTGCTGTTTAGTTATTTGTGTGAGCTGATATGCTGTAATTAGCATTAAGAAGACCTCTTAAGGAACAACAAGATAGGGAGAGTACAGCTTAGTCATGTCTCATTAAGGAAGCACATCGTCCTCTGTTGCACTGACCATGTGGACGCCTGTGACACATTAAGTGTGGCCTTTGTGTTTCTGTTGCACTGTCAGAGCGTGGGATTTTGTTAAGGACAAGAGAGAGTGATAAACAGCTCAAAGAAAAGTTGCTTTGTCGCTATTGTACCTCATTCATAATAGCTACGGATTAACTCAAAAGGCAAAGGTGGGAGGTGGATGAAGTTACAGGAGAATTTCATACACAGTTATTCCTCAAGTGCAAATGCATTTTCAAAAACAAAAAAAGAGACAGTCTCATTAACAGCCATGTGATCCCTCAACATGTCTACCTCATTACAAACATTAGTAAAATTGCAACACTGTGGAATGTATATATATATACATATACATGTTGTTATATATGTGTGTTACATATCCAAAGATACCACCTGAAAAAAAAGTCTCCCAGTTTACTGAGACGGAGCCTCATCATCATGTCCTCGCCGTATGACTCACTCTCTTCACATTGAGTAATTGGCCTCTACACTTCTGTTTCGACATGCCTCCACAGATGGATGGGAATGAAGTGAGAGGAGACCTTCTTTTTGCAGCTCTTTCTCAAGGTGCTTTCATGTCAACAAGGAGCCTGAAAAGAAATCATCTGAAACTCTTTCAGGCATTTTCCTGGGAACATATTGCTGAACACATTGTCGCCGTGCCTCCTGTTTTTAAACAGCAGAGCAAAAACGTATGTCTTGTTTCCTGCACGGCACCCATGGAGGCATTTGCCACAGGTATGACCCTCTGGCTGAGTTCAGAGAAAGTTCAGTTGGTTGTTTTCTCAGGGAGCTATGGTGTTCTGTGTCTGTGTGCTACACTTTTACAGCTCATTAGAGTAAAATAACAGAACAGCATGCTTGGGGCTGGTGTTTATAGATGGATATACTGTATGTCAGATGCTGGAATAATAGATTGGCTCTACTATGTGTATGTGTGTTTGAGAGAGAGTGTGTGTTGATTTGTCAAAATTCCCACTGTGTGCATGTTTACTCTATATCTGGTTTATCTAAAGATAACACTGTATTAATTACCTCCCTCTGCTGCTGTGCTTTACACTCATTAACTTACACTTAGTTGTGGCTGAGAACTGTTTTCTCTTCTAGCTGCTAAAACACTCCTGTTTTATCAGTGAGCAGCTTCACTGGCGCACTCTATCTATCTATCTATCTATCTATCTATCTATCTATCTATCTATCTATCTATCTATCTATCTATCTATCTATCTATCTATCTATCTATCTATCTATCTATCTATCTATCTATCTATCTATCTATCTATCTATGGGCCAAGAGTTATGGTGCAAATTGTCCCACTATGTGTAACAGAGGTTATGCATATGAATATACAGTATAATTACACAAAATGTATTTTTTTCATTTGCATACCTGATGATTGTGAGCCACCATACAGTTACTTACAGTAATTAGCCTGTGTTCCCTGCATTCCTTTTTCAGGGAACCCCATGTTTCAAAACTCTCCCTCTTGCTTTTGTGCTCTGTGGGAGAGGTGAGCGATGTTCCTTGTTCCAATCTCTTTTGTGTTTTATTGGGCCTTATTTAATGGGCTACTACAAATATCCGTGTTATGTCCACATTTTAGGGGCTTAGGTATTAGCTGCATTGGAGTGCAATTACGGTAACTAGACATGGTTAGCTCACAGACATAGAGGGTCCCGGCAGCTTAGCTGCCCAGACCCTAAATATTATGTTTACATCTCTCGACAGCCTAGCAAGAAGTTACTGCTTTGTGTACCAAGTCCTATTTTGCTCCTAAATTTTATGACAAAGTATTGCTATCCTTGGCACCAAAAGGGAGGACTGTGGAAGCCTGTGGAAAAAATGTGATTCTTTAATCAAAAGTGGATGTCTTTCATCTGTGGCAGTGTTTTATTTTCATTTTATTCTTTTTAGCTCAGTGTTTTTCAGAAAAGCTCCTCTGTCAGTCAGTGAGTTATGAGTTTGTGTATGGAAAGAAGTCAGTGATGATAGCTTGGGGTCAGTTGGACTTTTAAATAGACTTTAGTGGAATATTAGTAGTTTGAGATAAGTTTTTCTCAATTGCTTTGGTGCTATTCTCAGATCAGAATGAAGGTTCTCATAACTATTAGTTCAACCTCCACAACATGTAGTCTTTTGTGCACAACATCGTAGCAGTTTCTCCTTCCTCTGAACAAATTGCAAAAGCTTCTGGACATGTATCAGTTGGTTTCATACAATTCTCCGCTGTTTTATAACATTATCATTTGTTTATGTCATATCAGTCAAAATGAACTATACTTTTCAACACTGAATAGTCTTTCCCTAAAAAACTAATAGTCCTCATTTCATTGTTTCAGTCATCACATACAAAATTGTTGAACTAGTTTGCAAAATCTGTCAAACTCATTGTAAATGTTGGGAGAAGCACTGTATTCAAACATTTCAGGGAGAACAGGTATGTATAGTGTTGGACAGTAATTCAGCACTAAACAATCTGCACTGCTCATTGTGTCAGGTTTTACTGTCAGATACAGTGGGAAAGAATTTTTTACATTTACTGTACATTTAGACTTTCGGCTTCACTAGAGACCAGATTTACGTAAAGTTGTACTCAAAGGCTGTTTCTTATGTCTGTTGTAGATGACTGTAGTGTATTTTTCTATTGCACGATGCTGTGAACAAATCAGAATTGCAATGAGCATGTGGAGTAAAAATGTGAAACATACATATTCAGTATCAGTGACTCCACTACAGTAATGTGTAACTTTACTGTGGCTGCACACAGTGTATAGTGTTGTCTTGAGCATTTTCAGGTAGTATCATCACTTTTTGCATTGAAAAACGCATAGAGAATAAAGTGTCATAATGAAAACATGACAAAGCCATTTGACTATCATGCTCATAAACAATGGTGTCAAGACTTCTCATTTTGACGACACTGACAGTTTCACTGACACAAGTACTTGCTTTTGAGGGATGGACGATCCATTTTGAGCAAGTGATGCACTTTTGCAGGTTGTCCACTAGGTTTTGCAGTTTGTAACAATTGTTTTGAGAAATGCACTAACTGTTGTGCAAATGTTAAGAGTGAGGTGAGAATAGCACCAAAGCGATTGAGAAAAACTGTAAAATGCAACTCTGACTCAATAAATTGCAGGAATGACTAAGAACAGCTGACCTCCATTTCGCCTCTCTTTTCCTCTTGCCTTGGAATCTCAGCTTCCTCAACCTCAACATATCATCTACATCATCCATTTTTTTAATGGTTGATTCCCTAGCGTTTGCTAGACTTTACAACTTGTTTTTGATGAATTAGTTGTGGTGTTCGTCATGTTTGCCTTCTTATGTACTAGTGCATGTAATGTTCCTTTGATGTGCATTTCTGTGACAGGTGGGTGAAACCTGACTTAATCCACAGCTGACTGAGATCAGTTACGTAAGGTTGACTGATCTTAGCCTGTATAAGCTTTGTGTGCACTGTCATGTCAGAAATACATTAAGAATGCTCCTTTGGTGATATGACGCTTTACTAAACTATGTTTTAGCGTTTTGAAGGTTTGATTTAATGTGTGTCTGCGCCACAGATAGTAAATTGTGCACAGCTCTGGTCTTTTGACAACCTTAAACCTACACCATCACTTGCTTTGGGAACCACATTTTACCGACAAACTCTAATTCGAGGATAGTATGGCCACCTGAGGACATTAACCCCCAAACCTTTAATGCAATTAGCTACCAAATGGACCAGTTTAAAGTTCAACTATGCGGAACCTGTCTGTTTATTCCCAGCCGCTGTATGCTTCCTTTAGAGGCAGTGGGGTAACAGAAAGGTTGCAAACAGTGATGCTTGCAGATTGTCAAGTTGTTGTTGATGATGACATTCTTGTTTGTGTTTTACTTACTCATAATGTGTTTTTGATTAGTCTTTATGCTCCATTAAGTATTTTTGCTTTAGCCCAAAAAGGAGACATGCTAATGTAGCCGATGTTATCTGGCCCTCTGCGTTGTGTTTCGGTACGGACTGCCACAGGTGGTATTCGAACCCTGATCGGGTTTGCACGTCCTTTATGGGTGAGTGAGTGTACCTGGACCCATATTAGCTGCTGGTCGCTATCACAAAACAGGTTAATTCATGAATTGAGTGATAGGCCTGGCTACATCTTTTTTCTGTTGATACAAATGTGGTTTAAAAAAAAAGGAATATCATCAACCACAACAGTAACTAGTCTATTCTGTTCCTTGCCAAATGTGGTAAAATAAATGTAGTGAGGCAGCTAAAGTTTAGATTTTTAGCTGTGTTTTGGAATTGGGAAAGGAGCTAGCATCAGAAACACTTCTGTTTCAGGTACTGGACCAGGTTTACGGCGAAGAATTTACCTTGGGTGGTGCAATGTGATTGAGGTGCTGCAGAGACTTTCACTTTTGTTGATCAGAGCAGCCATATTGGATTTTGAGGTCAGGATTGATGAGATTGCTCTGAATTTAGAAATTGAAGGTCTAACCTCAGTGTGCTTTCCATTAAAATTTTTTGGACCATGCTTCTCTGAAAATCCAATTCCCAAGTGGCTTGATTAAGGATGTTAAAGAGTGCAAGTCAGGTTGCTCCTACTGGCCAGTGCATTTGTTCACAATGAAGTCAATAGAGTGTACGTAACATTATCAAAGTTACAATGTGTATATTTGTGTAGTCTGTCATAAAGAAGGGATTAGGGGTTACAGGGTGTGTTTGTGTCACAGTGGGCAGAGATGAGAGCTGGGACACCCAGGCGGCAGTGCTGATCTTACAAAGTTGTTTTTCAGCCAAGGAAAAAGTAGGTGGAAGGCATGAGCCTCCATTCTCTCTTGTAACAAGTTAAAAGTAATTTATTACAGTAAACCATCACAATTAGTCCAAAGCTGTATGTAGCGTTAAGTTAAAAATCCTGCATAGTTCCTCTTTAAGACATTAAAAAAACTAATTAAAAATTCAGTAGGCTACTGCAGATGGATAATTGACTTTTGACTTTAACAATCCATGCAAACAAATAACGATTATGTTTACAGATTAGGCTTCGTGAAAGGAAGGTCAAAACGTAGTCAGATTTTTCTCACTGTGGTGTCAAATGTCATAAAATAATTCACGAAGAAAAGCAAACCATTATGTCACATAATGAGCACAACAAGCTAGAGGTATTCACCCCATTAGATCCATAAATATTTAAAGTAAAAAGTGCTGGTTGCTTCAATTGTTGCTTTACTTTGCCGCATTCATCTGTTTTCTCCCAAACATCTTCCCTGATATATCCTTTGTGTAAAGCCCAGAGGATTCTTTAACTGGAATGAACTGTATTTATCCAGACACCCAGGCGTACCTCAAAGCCTTTCATCTACAACATGGGGAACAGATGAGGGAATGTGAGCTCTGCAGGAGTAGGTGTGGTAAAGTAAAATCGACCAATGTGTGGATCTTGAGTCCAGACTAGGATTGTTTGTTGTACTCAAGCTCTTACCTTTTTTTCTTATCCTCCTGGTTGAGCTTTGCAATTCAAATTTGGCTGGTGGAGCTACTTACATGATAAATGAGCCTGGAACAAAGACAGTGTGATGTCTCCCCAATCTGCAAATGACCATAAATACTGATGTCTTTAGTTTAATGTTCTACTGTTGCTATTTTTACTTAATTGTATTCATTCATTCACTCAGGCTTCTGACTTTGATTTACCAACAGAATGCCCAATTAAACAATTTCTAAATGTACTGGAGATAAGTATTATTAGAAAAAATGCCAGACTATTCATAACATACTGTATGTTATTGGTGTTTGTGAAGTCATGTTGTCCAGATTGCGATTATGATCTCATGGTCAGTGTTGTTCCAGTATCAGCCCTATTCCCAGGCTCTTATCAGAGAGAACCACTGAGGTTGTCATTGTTTAGATTGTCTTGTTGATAAATTCCTGCAGTTGTGGTGTTGAAAGTCAAATGCATTGTAGACTGTGGTTAGCCTCCATCACTTTCTTCACCACAGTGGACATAATGAAAGACACTGTATATAAGTGATCATTTTGTTTGTTTATGCATAGTTGCGTGCGTGAGAGTGAGAAATAGAGTCGAGAGAATTATTTGACCCTTATGCACACATGTCATGCAGCTGTGGATCATGAAGTTAGTCAGTTCTGAGAACAGCACAGAGGACCGATTCTGCACAAAACTTCAATCTTTTGTGTCCATAATAGAGGCTGACTCCTTCTTTTGCAAAAGTCTGTACTATGTTAACTTTCCTTTAAATCATCATTAACTGCTTTTCTGTGCAGTGCAACAAAAAAAAAAAAAGTGCTTTGGTGCAATGACTTATCTTCCACTGATCACTCTCTGCAGCCCTTAGGACAAACATTTACACAAGTAAACTCACATGTAAGAATTAGAAACAAAACATAAGACAAACCAGCCCCTCCTCCCACTGTGCACTACTTCACCACTTTGATGCATAATGGCCTATCTCTCCAGTGGCAATCATTCCAAAGCCCTCCCCCTTTGTCTTCCTGGGAGGGGTGAATTGGGGGAGAGGGGAGAATGTGCGGCAGTGTAAGAGGATACAGCCGGGGGAAGGGAGTGGAGATAACCGGGGGTTCTGCTAATACTCTGTAGTTTTTATTTCCATCAGATGGGGTGTACGTGATTCCCACTTCTTAGTGAGTTCGTTCTTGGTGTTGAAATAAGTGCCCGGAGATGGTTTGAATGGAGCAGTGCAAACCCTCCAACTGAGAGTCAACTTCACCCCTAAACACACTTCTGTGGTGGTAAGACCTCAATTTATTTACTTAAAGTTAAATACCATTTGTGAGCAACAAACTGCTTCTCTGGGAAATATGAAAGGCTAAATAATACCTTAAATGTAGGATATGCAAACTGTGGAGGAACCACAACACTTAGGAAAATGAATGTCTTGTTATGAATTTATAGCTGTGTGGCATTTGTGCATTTGTCTAAACTACTTTTGTGTATTTGATAGCATGGAAAAAGTGATGTAAAAAAAGAAGCCATTATCATAAGAGTCTGCTTTGTGAAGACACATGTTGCTTTTTGCCAAGTTTGTTGTGGGAAACTGTGGAGAAGAGTTTGAGGACAGTTTCACACCGAAATGGATAACACAAGATGCATCATCAATTGTATAGTGAGGCATGATCGCCACAGTTGTTATAGCATGAGATATGTGAAATATGGATCAAGGTCACTTAATGTGATGGAGCTTGTGTAAATCAGGCTCATCAGCACCATCATGAACATTTTTAATTTGGTTAATTTGTAAATTATCATTGATATAAATTGAGCTGAGTTGTAATTCTCAGTTCTTGGTGCAATGATTGGACAGCTGTTACATCTAGACATATGTGTCATGACTTTGAATTAACAGCAGTTTTACAGCAGATACATGGATATTCTGGAATTGTGTTAAATGGCCTTGTTAAACCATCAACTTTTACGTTTTTAAAAATGCATTATGCATTATTGCATATTGAGTGCATTGGGGGGAAAGATTTTTAAAAAATGATAATGCCTTCAGTTTTCCAGCCTCTTGTGTTTTGTTTACCCCAAATGAGTGAACAGGACAACAACCACTTAGTCAAGTCAAGTCAGCTTTATTTAAAGAGCACAAAAATGACATTTAAACATTTAAAAACAGTGGGTACAAAAAAATAAAAATCAGAGGATGCTGGAGTATTTGTATGCCAAATCAAATGCTATGGGCTTAGGATCAAGTGGGCTGAACGCAAAGGAATTTTGCTAAGTGATGTTAGTACCATCACTTCTCTGAGATCATGTTCTTGTTTCCCTACCTATCACCGTATCATTTATTGTTCAAGTTTCTTTAAATCAGTGTTTTTAGCTTTGATAAGTAATGCAAAAAAAGAAAGAAAAACACCCTGTTAATATGAAAATGATTTGCAATTACAAACATGGAAAAGATATAGTGCACAAAACACAGCACTAGTACTGATGTTCAGTAAACTGTGCCAGAGTTTTAAAAAACGTTTGCCTTCTACCACTCAAAAAAAAAAAAAGATTTTCCCACTGCCAAGCAAAAAGCTCCCTGGAATCTCCCAGCTGAGTTCGGGGCCACATCTGCACTGATGATATTTCAATCAGGACAGACTATTAAGAATGGAATAAAACAGGCTGTGAGACAGAAAGACATTCATTGTGTACAAATAACTTGGTGCTTAGGCCCAAGGGAGTAGATGAGCTTAGAAGACAGATCAATGGATGTGAAGCTTCTATATAAGAGGACTTTCCTCAGGCCAAGACACTGGTGGTGGTAGGGATGACGCCTCCTGACATGGAAGCATCTGGATGAAGATCTTGAGTCTTGATTGAGGAGGTGAAGGGGAGGAGGTGGTGGGTTCAGAATTATTTGTGTGCTGAATGACAGCTGGGACCCCTTGCTTGTCCACGCGCTTGCGTAGGAAGCCTGAGGCAGGAAGAGCACACCTTCCTGCCCTTCATGAGCCATCATGAACGGCATAAGCTGGGAGCGCAGCAGCAAAGAAAACCCAGACAGAGCAGAGCAACCAACATTAATACAATGATAGGAGGAGCTGGGGTGGAGGTGGGTTGCAAAAGTGCCAGCAAAGGAAGCAGGAAAGAGAGTTGGGCGAGAGCAGTTTAAATACCCAACTCTGAATGCAATTTCCCAATAGGGAGCGGACACACAGAGTCAGCTGAGCCATCAGCTGATCTGCACCGGTGATCACAGCTATGCTGTTAGAGCTTGATGTCGTGGCCTGCCAGAACTAACGCTACACTTGATTTTTACTGTAAACATGACAGCTGAAAGCTCATTGGAGAAGGAGAGAAGGTGCACTGCAAAAACTCAAAATCTTTCCAAGAATATTTGTCTTATTTCTTGTCAAAATGTCTCATTTCTAGTCAAAACTAATCTCATCACCTAAAAATTAACTTGTTTTCAGATAATTTTCACTTGTTTCAAACTAATTTTCACTTGACTTGCTCCATTGGCCTATTTTTCCACTTATTTCAAGTGAAAATGTGTTTGAAACAAGTGAAAATGATCTGAAAACAAGTTAATTTTTAGGTGATGAGATTAGTTTTGACTAGAAATGAGACATTTTGACAAGAAATAAGACAAATATTCTTGGAAAGATTTTGAGTTTTTGCAGTGTGGTGGATTGAGATTGGATGAAGACAAGTGATGAGGGGTGGATCAAGAGGGAAGCGGGAGAGATTAAATAAGACTCAGTGAAGAGATAGTCTTCCTGACTGAACTTTCGCTAAGCTTCATTTTAGACATTTAGCATTCCCCATGCCATTCAGAACACTGATCTCAATTAAGGTCCCATGGTTTCCCATTAGCTTGAACAGAAAGCCATCTGACAGCCTGAAAGATCCAATTTTGAATATGACATATTGATTGCAGAGGCTAATAGACTCTTTTGGCTAATGTTCCTTTAAAAAGGTTTTCAGGGTCACACGAGAGCTGGCGCCAAGCCTCTCTGGAGATGAACAGACCTCATAATAGTTTAGATAGCTTTTAGTGGAAAATCCAAGGTCCTTTCTTGCTTCCTACATATTAAAGTTTTCTACCTTCTGGAGAATATGAGAATTAGACATAAACCTGCTCTGCTCGCATTGCTTTTGGTAATTAGCCTATATGCATATGCAACTCATATGCATTCAGTTTATTTTTTCCGTTTGTTTCATTTTTGCTAATTGAGTAAGTAAAATATGGAGCCAATCAATTGCAGAAGGCAGCGTTTCCTCAAGTAAGATGCAAATGTAACCATATCGCAGGACTTCACTTAACACACAATGTGTTAGCACATTAAAAATAAGAGATCAGGTCACCTAATGGAATTAAGTCTGTGTTTCATGCTCTTTCTTCTAAAGTGCTTCTGCCTTTTAGATCAAGTTACTGAATGACCCTCAGTTACTGTTCGAGGATGTCCAAAGCCCAGCTTTCCGTCTCTTTATTAAAGCATAAATGGTAACAATAGAGTACAGGAAAACACTTAGACAAGAAACAACAAATCATATGGGGGAAATCCTGCAATATGAAATGATTCCTGGATATTGAGACTGACTGGTGATTACTTTTCATCCATGTTTGTTCCTGTTGTCCTTGCTGAAATGCTGATCCACTGATATTTATTTCCTCCTTCCTTTGAGTTTCAACCATCTTAACATTTTCTATTTAGATCATAAAGGGTTTATTTATTTATTACTTTATCTAAGTTAAGGTTGGTATCCATCTTCCCATGAAACTGGAAGTACGGGGATTTTGATGTTTGTTTTGTTTCATGGTTCCTGTTTATTCCCTTTGTCTCTTATTTCATCCCCATGTCCAACCTAGCATACTTTCACTTTGCTTGAAGCCGGTGTCATACAATCTGACAGGCCTTTTGAGGGCTGACCACTAGGGACATCATTCTAGTCTAACAGTGACAGTGTGTGTTTACTTCCTGTGAGTGTTTCTGCCAGCACTGTTCGCACAACTATATTTCCTGTCAGGATGTGCCTGTTCTCTGTCTCTCTCCCTCTAATTTGGTTTCTGTATCATTCTCACTGTCGTTGTTACTGCCAACATACGTTTGTCAGTGTTATCCTCTGAGCTATGACTTTCTATAGGTTCTGTACAAATTTTACTTTCAAATAACATACTTGAACTCTTGTTAGACTGTTGACTTTTTTGGAACTTGCTTATCCGTCCATCTGACCAACCCATGTTTCTTTCATGGTCTAACTTTACTGCATTAACCTACTCATCCTCTCAGCAAATACTGATGATTAAATATGATGACCAATAGACATTAACAACTAATTTTATGGTGTATGGGTAATCCAATTTTCAGGACCAGTAGTTTTGCATTATATTGGGTCTGGATAAAAAGTTAGGTAAACACCATTTAGAAATAAATTACGTTACCAAAATGTAGGCTACTGTTGATAAACTGTAAAAGTGCCATAAAAGTTCCCACAACACAGCAGCATTTAATTTGTATTTTCTGACTGTCTATTGTGGACAGTGTCTTAAAATTTAACTTTTCGCTTTTTACTTTTAAGGTTGAAGAGAGAATGAACCTCCTCTGACTGATGTTCCATCCTTCCATCCATTTCTGAGTCATCTGATGCTGCACCTGCTGGCCACCATGAATGCCTCAGCCCCACCATCTGCCAACAACACGCCACTATGCTACTCCATAAGCAGCCCTCCATTCAACTACAACCTCCCCATCGCCTCAGCCTACTATTCATCCATATTCACCATTCTGGGTCTCCCCTCCAATCTCATCGCCTTCATAGTTCTTGTCAAGTCCTTCCGGCGGACACACAGTCGCTCACGCTCCTTCTTCCTGGTCTTCCTGGGCGGCCTGGTGGTCACTGATTTCATGGGTCTTTTAGTCACAGGTTCCATCACCATTTCTTTCCATATTACGCACTTTAATTGGCGCAGTTTAGACCCTAACTGCCACTTTTGCAACTTCATGGGCATGTCCATGGTCTTCTACGGACTGTGCCCATTGATGCTTGGTGCTGCCATGGCTGTGGAGCGTTTCACTGGCATCAACCGTCCATTTGCACGCACCGGCAGGATGCCCAAAGGACGGACAATCTCCATGGTGCTGATGGTGTGGTTTATTGCCGGCTGCATTGCACTGCTACCCCTGACAGGCATTGGGAGCTATCACATCCAGAAGCCCGGCTCCTGGTGTTTTTTCCTCATTAGTGCCAAGGGAAATGACAAGATCTTCTCTCTCATCTTTTCATTGGTTGGGTTGATGAGCATCACTGTGTCATTTCTGCTGAACACAGTCAGCGTGGTGACCCTGATCAAGGTGTGCTGTGGACAAGACAGAACCCAGCGAAGTCGAGATCATGAAGTGGAGATGATGGTTCAGCTCATCCTGATCATGGTAATTGCATCTATCTGCTGGTGCCCCTTGCTGGTGAGTACATCCTAGGTTGTTGCATGTAAATGTGTCCAACTTCGAACAATATAAGGTGTGTCACTGTAGGAGCTTCCTGGGAATCTTTTTAAAGGAACAATCTGCATTACAGTCACAGGCTTCAATTAAATTCTAGGGTAATTGATCTATTCCCTAAAAAAGTCCCTGGTTGGGCGGTAGTAGTAATAGGTTTTTTGGGGTGTGGTCTGCAGTGCTTGGCAATTTTGATTGGTTGAGTTCTCATCACATTTTATTTCATCTGCCATGTTTAAAGCAACATTGCAGAGTTTATCGGCCTTAAAATAATGTTTCCAGAGTCATTGCAATGGTAGAAAAATGGTCAACTCTGCATCCAGAGAGAGACGTGGTGGGTGCATGCCAGCAGCAGTGTGCAGTAAAAGCGAAACTTACGGTTGCCCTCCGTCAGGCGATACAGTCGCCAACACTGGATGCGCTGGCTGATAAGTTTGGCTTTCGTTAAGTTTCGTTTTTCCCCCCAGACGATAGCGCTTCTCAACCAGATGGTGGAAGCACTGAGCTGAAACTCCACAATGTTGCTTTAAAAGCCCACAACTGCTTTGTTTTCATTCAGGACTATTATTTTTCATCTTGGTCAGAGATGTAGAAGAAAAGCCTACAACAGATGAACCAACGCCAAACCAGGCAATAAAGCACAGCTTGAATCTCTTTGATGCACAAATGACGATGTTTTTGTGTATGTTGTTGTATTGGCTTTGCTTCTTCTTACTGCGACCCCCTCGATTGGACAGAACACAGGGGGAAAAAACTCAGTTGATTCTATTTTAACTTAGTATGTATCTTTACTTTAAACATTTAGGGTTCAGGTAAGGTTATTTGAGGCTGATACAGAGTATGACACATCCCGCAGCTGAATTCGATCAATTATTGTCCATGCACATAGAAAACAACAGGAGAATCCCCTAACTGACATGAAGCTGTGAAATAAATGGGGTACTCACGGCCTTTTATTAAGCTGCCATGGGCCAGCACTCCACAGAAATTCCACAGGCCTTGTTTCAACCTGTGTAAATGAGCTTGGGGCCTTGGTAACTATAGTCTGTGGTCTGTAGCAGTGTGTGTTGTGTAGTGATAAGACCCATAGGGGGATGTGCCCTCTACAGCTGGAGGCAAAAGGGAAATATCTGTTCAATCTTTGTAAGTGGGAATAAAAGTAAATATAAATGTCCTGCAGAGAGAATATCCAAAAAACCATCATTAATACAATTTTTTTTATTAATCATATCCATATTTTGATTCAGCAAAAATGTTTTTTTAACTTTCATGAAAGAAATGATCAGCATCACTTTTAAAGTGATTTATGGAAAGATTAAATCATGATATTTGATTTTTCAGGTATCTGGAAGCTCCCAACACTAATCCTATCTATCCAGCTCTTGTTCTTATCAGCACTGCCTTTTAAATGTTCTAAGTCCTAAGCTCCTTTTCTTCCAACCTGGTATCGGCTTACAAATAAGTTGCTTTCTGAAGCGTTGTCATTAAGCATTTGTCCACGCATGTCATTTGACGCCATACAATTTCTCTACTGATGAATCCTTAAGAGTCTAAAATGACAAAAAAAAAGCTTCAAATGCATCACATGCAAAATATCATTAAAAGTGGTGCATTATGCTATCGCACAGTAGTACATGTTCTTCACCTTCTGACTGTGTGCTTCATTTCTCATTAGCAATGCTTGACCTACCAACTGTGTGCACCCATAGTCTTTTGAGGAATTTTAGAAACCTCAATTAATCAGACAAAACCGTTAACACCATAAAATACATTTTTACCATTTTATCAGATTGTCCATGTTGTCATGATCTGATGTAAAGTTTCAGATTATTCATAATAAAGAGACTTTAATACATAAAAGCATTTTAGGAATTGAAAACAATAAGAAAAGACCAACTCTGGTGCCAAAACTTAAATTTTCCTGCAGTCCTGTCTAACTTCAGCTGTGTGACACCCCGCACAGATAAAAACTGTGGTGAGCGCCGTGACTGGTGTAGCTGTGACACCTGACAAGCTTTTGTTCTCCATACGAATGGCCACCTGCAATCAAATACTTGATCCCTGGATTTACATCATGGTTAACGTGTGCAGACTGAGGCGAGTAAAAAGTAAAACAAAATTACCTAAAGTCAACCTTAGCATGTCCTAAACTTTTTCCAATGAAACTCATGGAAGAATTCATCTCTGTATCACAGCTTACCCAGGGCCTTTCAGTTTGTAATTCTTTACCCATAAACTCACAGTATCAGTAGCAGGCATGCTTCATAGTTCAGCTGGTGTCCTATCTGGGTTCTACTGCTGCTGTGTTCATCTCATTTCATTTCATGAGCTCATAAACATTTCACTGGGATGGTTTTGGCCCCTTCACATGTCTGTTTGTTTGTTGGTTGTTCGTGTGCCTGCTTCTCCTTCCTGAAACTAACACAGATAGGCCTTGATATCTTAACAATCTGCACATTGAAGTCTTAGCTATCTATGCAAACATTTCTTCAGAGCAGAAATGCTCAAATCCTTGCAAACAACAGAGTCATCCAGGTTCAGAAATCGTAATGTTTTGAAAAATGTAATCTAGCTGCGAATAGGCCCCAGTGCTCCAAGTATCCCTGATGGCAATAAACAAGACCATAAATGCTACTGTTCCACCCATGTTAGTTGCTGAACGAATACACAAAACTTTGACTCTTTGGTTGTTTAAATTCCTGAAGCGCCTCTGCATCTGAGAGAAGTTTGTCGAACTAAAATTGTATTTTAACTAAACTCTTGAATGCAACACTTTCAATGTCCTAGGTTACTGATTTTCTTGCATTGTGTGGATGAATACCACTGGAGAATAGTTAGAGCACCATCTGAATTTGGACCAGAGTTAACAATAAGCCAATATGTCATTCTGAAGAACCTTGTCAGCATGTTTTAACCCCCAAGAGCTTGATCATTCCACTGCTTTTGTGAAGCCCAGACTTTCATATACCCATTTCAAGCACCACAACAGTTTGTTCTCATGATTTTGAAGAGAATATTTTTTTTCATTTCTTCACCCAGGATTTACTCAATGCAGTTTTACTGATTGTATGTGCAAGTTGTGTATCTCAGGGTCAGAGGGGACATAGAGATACACACTGCTATGTTATCATTATGACCATTATGATCATTGTTGGGGGGGGGGGGGTGCCTGTGAGTAATCTCGCCTAGGACACCAAAATGGCTAGAGCCGGCCCTGCCCAAGAGACTGCTGGGCTAATAACTAATAAGGGCATACAATTCTGCAGCTTAACTGAAGCAGGGGGATAATTGAGTGACCACTGCCTCAGGAGAGACATGGCAAAGGTAGCCAAGCCTTTCCCTCAGAGGATTTAACACATATAGCCTATCATTGTCTGGGTGCATTTAAAATATTAACCAATGTAATATTTCCTCTTTCATCCCTTATCCCTCTTTTGAACTCATTTCTAAAACAATTTGCTCTCTTTAACCATTTCATCCGACATTTCCATTTCACCCCTCCTCTGCTCATTTCCTGCATTATTGATTTCTCCTTGTTTCTTCATCTGTCCATCTTAATCTTAACTGTCCATGAACTGTCCCTTCCCTTGCCAGATCTTTATTGCACAAACTGTGCTGTCAGGAGCCGAACTCCAGATCAGATACCTACTATTATGGCTACGCTTCGCCACCTGGAACCAGATCCTGGACCCATGGATATACATCCTGTTTCGAAGGGCAGTTCTTAAGAGAATCTACCCCCGTTTCGACTGGTCACGGAGCTCCATCATGACCTTGTACCCACCCATAAGCAACACCCTGCGCAGGTTCACACGTTCCTCACTGGGGAGCACCTTGGGATCAAGTGAGACAGAAGACACAGGGAAGTCAAATGTAACACACCCATCTAACGTGAAGCCTCCGCCTCCTACTCCATGATTAGTTGGATTTGAGCAGTTGACGCAGAAAGATGAGGGACATCATTAAAGTCACAGCATGTATTTACGTCGTAACATCACCTATAAGGAGAACATGCAAGGTTGGACCTATAATCTGAAAGGTTTTTGTTACAGTATACAGTATTAGCAGCGACACTTTATTTCAGAGCAACATATAAAGACAGGGCAGTGAACAAGCCTGCTATCTATCAATAATAACAATCTCTCTAACCACTGTATAGTGCGGAAGTTGGCCAAGGTACATTTGAGCTGTCTATACTGCATCTGTACTGTTCAAGTGTTTGTACGGTGTTTGACTTTTAAACATTCTATCACAGTAGATTGATTGATTGATTTTTACACATATGTACTTTGTTTAGATACTCATGTGCCACTATCAACCCAGGAAGAGTTAGTTACTGTGGAGGTGTTTTCAGGCTAATGCTGAGTGTTGTCCTTGTTCCTTTTCTGAATGCATTTAAATGAACAGTTTACAGAATATAACATACTGTTGAAATGTTGAAATGTCTAAACTTTCAAAACCAGGAAATGACCAGTTTTCCCAGATTTGGGATCTTCGGCCTGTATCCCAAAAGAAAACAAAAAAACTGTAAACATTATTATTTTAAATTGCCTATTAACTTAAAGCCATGACATATAAATAAATCATATTAGTAATACATTACTAGTTTTAAAAGCAGCATTTCCACTTTACTCTATCCCTTATGTGCTTTGAGGCTGTAAGTGAATGGACAGTCATTTATTAATAAATGAAAAGTAATGTTTGAAAAACAAGGGCCAAAGTAAGTGAACAATGTTAAGAGTTAGTGTATGAAAGAGCAAGTGTGAAAGTACTGTAGTTTTTGCAATTTGGGTGAAATTGCAATTTGTTGTGAAAAATAAGCTCATGTGGTTTATGTAATTTATTTAAGTCATTATCTGCATAAATATCTCTTGGATCCAGAGTTGCTCAGGAGTTAGGACATTTAGAAATTATATTTTAGGGGGTGGCAAGCCGATTCCAACAAGTAATGAAATGGTATATAAAACTAGATTCCTTCCCCTCCTTGCCTTGTCCCTCTTTTCTGGGCTTCAGTCCAGTGTTATCATTTATCCCTTCACAGACTCTTTACTTATTCTCAGGCATATTTATCAGAAACAAGTCACAGTGTCTATTCATTGACAAGATATTTGTAAAACAACATTCACTGATTACAGCAGGAAATCGCTTGTTTATTGATTCATATTCAGTCATAGCAACGTCATGACAAACATTTTAGTGTTATGCTGAAACTGACTTTCTTTTGGTCATTGTTACCAAAAGAGGGTCTGGATGGAAAAAAAAAAAAAAAAAAACCTACTGGATTACTGCAGTCACCCAGCTATGTGCACCGATTCTGCACATCCTTGCTTCGAACACTGTATTATGACTGATGTCAGTGTAACTGGCACTCAATTACTGAACAAATTGACCTGAACAATCACTGATAATGGCTCAGAATGTCTTAAGCAGTAGGCCTACCATCCAGTGAAAATGAAGTGTAAAGATGTCGATGAATGTGCTTGACAAAAATCGCATTTGATTGTACACATAAATAAAGGAAATAAATCTGTTAAACACACACAGACTTGGTGATAATGATTTCAACCCTTTTACTTACAGTTTAAACATGTAAAATGTGCCATACAGTTTTAGATTGTCATACAGAGGTGCAATCATATACAAAGTGTTAAAACAAAACATCACTATCAGACCAATACTGATGTAGAACAATAGCCATCAGCTCAGCGTATACTTCTAGATAAATAGACAAACTAAGAACCATGATGAAGGCTACAGAAACCTGGTCTTGTATATTTACATTGTCTCTGAATATGTGACATGACACCATTGTGATATAAATCACCGCAAAGACCTTTATTTGCATAAGGAAACTCCAAGGAACTGGTTTCCATGCACATCAGCATGTTTCATTTGCGTTGTTTTATATTTTTATCATGGGAAATGATGGGTTGGGTTGTTTTTGACAGTAATGATCATGTGGGAAACTGAACCACAGAAGAGTGGGCTTCACATTGCCCTAGCTTACTGAATGTTCACACTCATGTGATTTCATTTTCAGATCATTGGTTTGATGAATGCCATGCTAATTTTAATGACTGTTAACATCAAAGTTAAAATGAAAAAGCAAGTCAAGAATTATGTATTTAAAGGACTGAGAATATTGAAATTGCAATGATTTTTTGAAAACTCAATTGCATTAGTGCCATTTTTGCCTCAAGAAAAGTCGCCCAAACATTGTAGGACAAACAGATCTCTGTCTTGTAGTGGTTGTTGTACATGAAGAAGCACACATATTGACATTGAAAATGACCCAAATGTCTCTTCATTTCTCCTCACCTTCTATGCCAGAGGAAAAGGGTTCACTGTAGCTTATCTGACTTCCTGGATTCCTAGATCAGTTGGCTGATTGTGGGTTGTTTTGTCGTCATGTTTCCTAGTACTCTGTTTGTAGCATTTCCCAATGGTTACATGATGGTTTAGAGACAGATAGAGGGAGGCATAAAACTTGTATCTCTATTCAAAAAAGATGTATTTTGGTCATTTTAATGTTTGATTTAAAAACTACACTGATTTTTTTTTTTCCTTTTTCAAAATGTTTAAAACCATCCACAGTGGCGATCTGCTTATGGACACATTTTTGTTGTTTGATGTTTAAAGTGAGAAATTGCAGACCCTTTTGTGTTATTACAGTAGTTCAAAAAAGATATGTGAGGACTGGAAAGGCAATGTTAAAAGCTCACTTTTCATGTTCAGATTCTGCCATTCTTGACGTCTCCAATAGCCCCCCATACATCAAACAAGAACACATCAGGGAAAGCAAAATCTCCCAGAACTGAGTCCAAGGCCTCAGCAAAGTCATCTGGGTTCTTCTTGTCTTTGCCCGCTTCCACAATGGTGGTTGCTGCAGAGTGAAGGGGACACAAAAGTTTCAGTTTTTACATAATGATGGTAAATGCTATAGGGGTTAACTCTACAGCAGCAGGCACCAAAAAGTCATTTAAGATATTTTTTCTTGTAGTTTACTCCATAAAAGAAAAAGTTGGTTGAACCAGAACCAGCTCCCTAAACTTGCATAACTTATGATGCAAATATTCTTACCAATGCTTACATGAAGACATGTAATATGCAAATGCACTGTTACACTACTAAATGTTGTAGATATGTGTAGCAGAACTAGGTCACCCCTTGGTCAACTTTTTTCTCATCATTTGGGCCAAGGAAGGCAACCAAACATATTTTTGTAGGCTAGCTTCCAAGTAAAGAACAGGATGAGGGATGGATTGAAGAATCATTGACCTATTTTGCATTATATTGGATATAAACCCGGAAGGCCATTGACCTTGAGTTTCTGGGAAAGGACAGAGTGCTCCCCTCATTCCTTCTCTTCGGGTTGCAGGAATGTAAGCAAGTGTCTCTCCAACGATAACTGATCAAACTTCCAGCTGTGACATGTGGCTGTCAGCTCTAGAGAATAACTGCACAGCTCGCCCAGGCTATTTTTGGTGCACCATAATTATTCAAGATATCTTTTTAATGCAGGAATTAACCAGTTAAAGTCAAATTAAATGAAGAAGAGAAAACAGGTAGCTAAAAGAAGAAGAAGAAGAAGACACACATACCATACAGACACATGAAATCCCACAGACCTCTGGGTTTGTGTAATCTTTATAGCACTGACTTACATCTTTACATCCAAATATAGACTGAAAAGTATAACAAATGTTCTGTGGGTGGCCTTACCCAGCTCCAGATCTCTGATGCCCATGTAACTCTCCAGCAGGTCGTCCACTTTTTTGGTGGCCCTTTCTTCAAACTCGTTCTGCTGGCAGAACACATAAGGAGCAACACAGAAGTGTTATTGTAAACTCACTGGTGTTCACGTTCTAAATATGGTGTAAGAAAATTTGTGAGTGCTCATCCTCTCCTGCCAAAATATGCAGCAGCCAGGAATATTCTGGGCTACAGTTTATCACTTGGATTTATGTTAGATAAATATATCGAAGTTTATAAATGATGCAAACTGTGCAAGTGTCGAGTGTTTACTTGTAAAAATGTCCTAAATTTGCTGCTTCTTGAAAACCATTAACCCCACTCAGCCTCTGCATGAAATGACCTGCAGGTTTCTTAAAGCATCAGACAGCGATCCAGTCGTTTTGGCTAATGCTGCATTCCAGGCAGGCTTTTGAAATCGTAAGTTACGGCTTCAAGTCACGAATTACGACTTTGTAGCGTTCCAGGCAACCCGTAACTGGTGTTTTTCCGACCTGTTGCCTGTGAAAGTGCACTATAACGGCACACACAGCCCTTCATGCCATTCTCTCTCCTCATTGGATAACGCTTGTATCCCACATGGAAAGATTTCTCTTCGGTTTACCGCAGATCAGAGTGACTGAGACCCATGTTTTGGCCGAAACACTCTATGTAAGTGATTGCTGACGGAAAAAAGGACTAATTTAGGACTTACTGTATATTAACAAAAACATTCCGCTGACTTATGCTTTAAATGTGGGAATTAAGAATCATTTTATTACAGAGGTCATTGCTGGAAAAGGTGAGTTGTGACTGGATTTGTTTTGATTTCCTTTTTAGTTCAGTTCAGGCAGCATGTTAGCATGACTCAGCAGCACGCTGATGATAAAGTGGGAAGAACATTTGATGCAGAGGCATTTCACTCACCAAAACCCATATATCTTATCATTATATTACAAATCATGCAGTAAAGAGAAGATGAATAAATCATGAAGAACAAAGGACAATAAATGAAGTAGTGAAATAGAAAGATCAGAATTTAAACTTCCCATGGCCATTGTTCCCATGGGCGTGTGAAACTAACCACTTCCTGAACTGTAGCAGCACCCTTGGAGCGAAGGCGCAGTGTCTCCCTTCCGTTCACCATCTTGCCCTCGTTAGATTTTGGCACTCTGGTCCTCATTCCAATCATATCTAACCACACACACACAAACAGGATGAAAAGTTAATCATAGTAAATACAAAGAACCTCTGATGCTCTGTTAGGATTGTGCTCATGTTCTTCTGACCAAAGCCCTTCTTTGGTTATTCACATAGACTGGACGGCCAAAACAAGGAAGAGAACACTCAAAGCTTCAGAAATGATTTCATACCCCTGCCCGGATTTATCGCCACCGGATGAACACACAGAGTTCCTCAGAATTCATGGCTCTGCATTTGTCCTGATATACAGTGTGTGTAAGTCAAGGATAATTAAAGTGAACAATATGCACCTGAAGTTCAGTAAGTGGTTGTTGACGTTGTATCTCATTCACAAGTGGTGGAGCCAGTGATGATATATTTCACTTGATGAGAACTCTTCCAGTAAACAAAGAGTTCTATATTGGCATAAATGTGACTCATGGATTTCCAGTTTACCATTTCACCTTTGTTTGTATTAACAACCATTTTGCTGACATCATCGTTGTCGAATTTTAGATAAGAATAACTGCTGGGTTATAAGGAAGCCAATGCCAGTGTTGGTCGGTCTGTAGGTCCCCGCGCTGATCCAGACTAAAATACCTATGCAACTGCATAGAATTCTTTTCAGGCATCAATGTTCCTCTTGGGACATGGAACATGACTTTATTTGGGTTGATGATGCAGTGAACTTTCATTAATTGTTACCATGAGGCTACTGTTGTGTCCCGATGAGGTTGCGATTTTTGATTTTGAGTGAACTATTAGGTGCATTGCCATGGAATTTTGTCAAGACAGAATAGACTGTAATACCTTCAGTGATCCCCATTAGGGATCACTGAAGGTATTATCTAATAATTATGTGAATGTCTTTAGTTGGGAATGACCAGATATTCCCATCATTGGCAACAGTGGCTAATTAGCAAATTCTGTTAGCTGAGTTAAGATTGAGAGGATAAAAAACTTTATAGTCTGCTAACATCTGCATGTTAGGATCGCGAGCATGTTGCTCAGAGTAATACTGCCATCTGTGTAGTCTTTTGATTAGATTTTTTCTCTTTGGCTAAAATAAGGGCTAAATGAAGTCCCAGTTCAATCAAATTCAGGATGATTTATATATGAGATCTAGAATTTGACAGTCAGTCATGTAGTATGTAATACGGTTCTTAAGACTTGTGTAAAACTTGTTATGGAAGGTTTACACAGGGAAATGAGGAGATATGTTCAGTCAGTTTACTAGATTAAGTTTCAGAACAAGTGAGTCAAGGTTGTTTTATCAAAATGTCTAGTTCCTCTGGGTGCTTTCACACACGCAGAGTTCAGATCGAAAATTTGGGTCAGTCAGACTGCTCCAACTGCCTTTTTAGGATTTATTAAATCGTGGGTCTTTTTTCAGGACAGTACTCATGTAAACATGAAACTCTGCCAGTGGTGCAGTGTTTGGACCAGAGTGAAAACAAACACCTGTGAATGTAAACCCTACGAGCTGAAAAATAAAACAACGTATCATTTTCGCGTCTGGTGCAAGTGGTGTGGTTGGTCCACATCAGTGGGCCACGTGCAGAACGACCCTAAGGTAAGGTTTTTATCAGGAAGTCTGCCCATTAATCATGGAATTGGTTTCTCATAAGTGAGATTCTGGGCTCCCACCAAGTCCGACATTTCCTCTCTTAAAATGGGGCCGCTGTTTTCTGCCTGCCATGTCCTTTAACGGATGCAATAAACAAACCACTTACTGTACTTTTGGCAGGTGAAATATCTCTTGAGAGAGAAGCGGAAGAAGGACGACCTCATAGATGGAGAGCGTGTCCCTAGAAAAGTTCATGGGTTTAAAATACAAAATAACAATCTCTGGCCATCAATCATTACCAAGATATGTAATAGTATTTATTTCAAATTTGTTCTTAGTTTAACTCAAAACATGTTGTGTTTATGTTTTTCAAATTCTTATGTGGACCAAATTCTTTCACAAAGACTAAATGGGAATGCCTCAACATTGCAGTGATGACAACACTCAAACACACATGCACACAAGAACTCAGTAACCTGAGGTATCTCACTTTTTTATGTGCTTTTCAGTCACACAGTGAAGAATCCATTGATAAAAATCCACATTTTATATGCTAGTATACATGTTTAGTCATATTACCCCTTGTGATTGCCAGTCCGAGTCGTAAATGGTCAGAATGCATTCTGCCCAGTTGAGAAATGTTTAGCACTAAGACAGTTTAGGGTTTAGGTTGAGGTATTGGTAACCATTTATGTTAGTTATGTAGTTGTAATGTGTAAAGTCAGAATTACGGACAAACATATGCCTCTAAACAGACGCAATAAACAAACTTTTGGCAGGTGGATATCTCTGGGGAGAGAAACGGAAGAAGGTCGGCCTAATGGATAGAGAGCGTGGGCCTAGAAAAGTTCAGGGGTTCAAAATGCAAAAAAACTAGCTAGTGTAATTTAAAATACGAAAACATAAATAAATACAAGGTTTGTACTGTTTGTTTCCAAATTCTTATGAGGACCACATTTTTTCACACATGTGAGAAGGTCCCCACATTGCAGTGATGACAACACATACACACACACATGCACACAGAATACAGTCATCGGAGAGATTTCACTTTTCATGTGCTTTGCAGTCACACAGTGAAGAATCCATAGATAAAAAATCATTATTGTTCAGTCATGTATTACCCTTGTGATTGCCAGTTTGAGTCTTAAATGGTTAGAGTTAGTGCCTTTTGACCAGTTGAGAAATGTGTAGCATTACAGTAAGACAGTTTAGGGTTTAGGTAATCATTTATGTTAGGTATGTAGCTGCAATGTGTAAAGCCAGAATTAGGGGAAAACAAATGCCTCTTATAAAAAAAGAGGGAAAAATGTTCTCATAGATATAAATATGTGGGTGTGTGTTCTTCCTGTGTTCCTGGAGGATGCTCATAGTTGCTTCTGAATTTCTATAAAGTGTTATTTCTTTCCAGCATGTCTTGTGGCTGGTGTTGAATTGTAAACCTAAAATGAAACCATAAGATATTAAAATGCATCACTGTGCAGTATTAATTTCTCAAAAAAGCTTCCATTTCTTCTCCCGTTGTGATGTGAAAAATACCTTTAGCCATTTTAATTTTGTCAGTGCATGGTAAGGAATGAAAACATATTTCAGTAAATGCACTGAAAGAGTTGATTTTCAATATCCTCCCTCCCGATTTTACTTACAGCTGAAAAGATTTATTATATTGCTGGAGTTTCCAAACACTTAAAAAAGTATTTGAAAATTCTAGAAACAAAGTAAATCCTTGCCTTTGTTGTTACTGTTTAGTTACTTTTGAGCATCCACAATCACACATAATCAAGGCTGAATTTTAACAACCTGCGTCATCATACTTCGCAATTAATTGTTGCTACGAGGAACAACTTTTCCAGATCCACTGACAGCAAGCTTGTACTCTCCAGACAGTTACGCCTCCCCTTTTGTTTGGCTGATGATATGTGACAATGTTACTGAACTCTGTCACACAGGTCTCTTTCCCATGAAAGCTTAGAGCCAAGGATGCGAGAGATACTGCCATGTTTATTTTATTCCACTATCCTTAATTCAATGTTTTCAATTCCTGCATCTCATCACCCAATATCCTGCTGGATTAATCCACTCAAGTGGCTTTATATTTTGTGATGTGAGTAAATACAAGGTCCTAGATTCAGAAAAAAATGGAAACTACAGTTTTTTTTATCCAAATGTTTGTGTTCAAGATTGATTATTAACTCAGAAATCTATACTGCCATTGCACGAGAACAACAGAATTGAAGTAGAGACTCGCAAATGCAGTGCTATTTAGAAAAGACAACAACACAAAGACACAGCAGAGTTAAATAAAAGATATTCAGTATATTTCACAACGTATAGAGTCATTTAAAAGTGCAGTGTTCAGTGAGCTGACTCCTCTATTTGCTGTTAATGCTATCAGCGCATTGGCCCATTGATTTTTTGACAGATTTTCATCATGTCCATATTGAAAACTGACGATGTGCATCAGCCAAAACATTTTCCACTCACCAAAGGCCTTCTTGGGTCCTACCAGGCGGAGGGTGAAGGGTATGCCTCTTGGTTGCTCTTTTAGCATCTTAGCCACCTCATAGTGTCGACACCCTACAATGCTCTGGTCATTAATGGCCTCAATGTGGTCACCAACACATACGGTCTTCAGCCGGTCGATAGTACTGCCTTCTTTTATCCTCTTAAAAACAAAAAAAGAGAAAAACATATGAGTAGATATAAATGAGCAAACTCATCATAAATCCTCTGTAGAGGTGAATATGTATAATTTCTTTAACCAATTAAAGCTGTTACAAACATTCATGTTTTAAGTGACAAAAAAACAACAACAATTTTATCTGTCCAGAAGGTTTTTTTTTTTTTTAACCACTTTGAAATCTCAATCTATTATGCTCTACCAGTCAATCACCTTGATGAAAGCATATCCAGCCCCATTGTCTGTGATAGTGAGGCCCAATGCGTCTTCTGTCTTTGTCACCTCCACCTCCTTGGTTTCTCCTCTGACATGAGCAAAGATGAAGTCTTCCAGTCCAATCTGTCCCCCCAGTAGTTTCTGCATGTCTACTTTATGAGAGTTGAGGGTGCAGAACAGGATCTGGGGCAAAGAAATAGGGAAAATATCTTTTTTGAGTTGAAAATCAAATGATGATACTAAGAAAAGCATTTATGCTTTAAATTATTTTCTGTATCAGTCTTTTTCTTTTTTTTTTACTTTATTCTGCCTGCAAATGTGCAGTAAATGTAGAACCTGGATGCAAGACAAGAACTAAAAGAGGACATATGTTTGTGTATTTCAATAAATTTCACTTTGACATATAGATTAAAAGGTAGAGTCTGTAGGTTTGTTCATTGCAGATTGTAAACACTCCATTCAAATTGGGCCCCACACCCCACCTCTCAGGCTCAACTGCACACGACCCCTGACAGCAGTTGTCAGGACTGACTCATGCTCAACTGCTGTTCACATGGAACTCTTCTCCACTTTGGCCTTAAAAGTTCTCATTTGAATATCTGCTACTACCACCAAGATAGCAACTGAACACCATCAGTGCTACTAGTCACATAACCCTCAAGGCTCCCGTTGCCAGCGACAGAAAGGGTCCAACGCTCCAGCACCTCACTCGGACTGTATTTCCTGATCTCCGCTGGTTAAGTGTGTATCTGCTGTTTCTTCCGGCTTGTTGGCATCCAGTCACTATGTTTTATAGTTAAGCTATGTTAAGTCCATGGCGCCACATGCCCAACTTCATCTGTACTCTGTCATTGGTTTGGGATAACACACCAACTCCCCGCCCAGAATAGTCCTGACTACATACATCAGAATACACATGGGGAGACAGGGCTCTGCAGACACGGTCACCACCACGCATGAGTAGAAGCCCGTAATGATTAAGCAGAATTTCTTTTATAATTTATTTAATTTTATTATAAGTAGCTGGCTATATATTTTGTTCTTTTAGGAAGATCCTAGACTCTATAGCTTTAGGCTATGGTAAGCCAAATTGTGCAACTTCAAGAGCTGACAAGCGATTAATTAACCATCAACACATCAGAGAGTGTTTGCATGTCATACCCACCTAAATGTTTTTTCTTTCTTTCAATGTTACATTCAAATTATACAAGTGACAAATACAGCTACAGTGCAAAAATCTGAAAAAAGTATAGGCTACTCTTTTATACATCTTAAATCTGTGTCAGAAGCATAACACTAACATCACACCTGTTAGTGAGATTTTGATTTGCACAATATACATGTCTACATGAGACTAATTGGTGCCTGTAAAAATCTTAAACATGCAGTATAAATATAGGACACCAGAGGGCAGTAGAGCCAAACAATTTAGTTTTGCTTTTGTGGCCATTTTGTTATGAGCTCATTGTAATGCCTGATTGAGAAACTTTGTAGAGCTGAGTGTTTAAAACTTAGAAGATATCAGCCATCAGGCTTAGGTTGGGTTTTTTTCTGTTCTTTAGAAGAAGAAGAGGGTTGTCAGTGGTTTAAGTTTTTTTCTCAGAATAACATGATATTAGTATGTAGGTAGTTGCAACTTGCAGTAGGCTACAGACCTTTATATAGACCTTCTGTGTAGGCTATGTGTCTTCAAGAACAACATTTTCACATTGCAAAAAATTAATCCTGTGAATCGCTTTTACAGTTTTAGTTTGAAAAAGGGAAAAAATATCCCCCAAAACTTTTATTTATTTATTTATTTTTTATTATTATTATTTTATTTTAACTAGCTTTTGTTTTGTTTGTTTTTTTAAAAATCTCCCAGGTCATGTATTTGGTAGGCGTAAAGTTAAAGGTCATGTTTAACTTTATAATCCATAACGGAAATTCAAGATAACCTCAATGAACTGTTATCTCTGTTGGAGCAGTTCCTCTCAGATATTGCTCCTGATAATCCTCTTGGCAAGTGGAATAGACTGACTGCAGTCCAAGGTCTTCTCCGGCATCTGCTCTATGGCTGTACTGTAACTTTATGCTGCTGCTGTTCAGTCCACAGGAGGTCAAGGAAACTGTTGCACTTCTCACTATCACCAATTAATTGACTGACATTTCTCATAGAAAGTCTCACTGCAGTTCAAGGTCTTATAGATATGTAAGTTGTTAAATCCATTACAATCACTTTAGACAAAACCACTCAAATGTATATTTTTCTTGATTCATGTAAGACCCATAGAGGGCCAAGAGGGCTTATTTGTTTATTTATCCTTCTTGTTGTCTTTGTGGAGAGATTGTGACTAGAAATTAAGTTTAACAGCCTGGTGTGCAACTTAAAAGGCTCAAGTTTTCAAAATTTGTTTTTTATTGTATGCATTTGCCATTACGTGAGACTCAAACACTTGCAATGATTCATTTTAAATCCTGAGAGTAAACTATACCACACAGCTCATGTTGTTTACACATTATCAACTTATTCCTCCTGTGACATTCTTGGACATTCCAAATGTATTCAGGGCTGAACACTTGCATAACACAAGCAAAGAAACCGACTCCTAAAACATTATCATGACAATACCTGATAAGATCAGGTATAGGTTTGTGGTATATGGAATGCATAGTATTATCACTTCATCTCCAGTCATTTATGCACAGCAAGTAGCAATACAGAGATAAAACAAGCCTTCATGGTGGCCTTCATAACACTACTGATAAGTAGCAAGGCCAATGCAGAATACCTATCGTTCAGTTGCTGTGTGTGTTACCATAACTAGTGGATGCTGAGCATCACCATGTTAACCATCTCTTTTTCTTGAAATTCAAAAAAGTTTCAAATATTTTCTAAATACAGAATAATATTTAATTGCTCATACAACCAACAAAGACATTAAACAGGACTAATTGTTGATAAATAAGTTGCTGTGATACCAGTTCTATGATTTTTATTTCATGACTAACTGCTTCAGTACAGGTCTAGGTCAACTTCTGCAAAAAAAAGATGTTCACAAGCACAAGACAGAGAATTATTTCTGAACTATCATTTCCCTCTTGTGCTTACAGATATACTTCCAGCTGAACCTGATTATCTAAATGTCTGAAATGCAAAATAAATTGTGTGATATCTGCATGGAAGTCTGTATCTCAAAGAGTCTGTGGCCTGTGGTGTTTTTACAGCAGTATCAGGCTGCAGTTTGGTTTGCTCCGCCCTGACCCACTAACGGTTGCGTGTAAACTTTTTCTCAAGGATTCTGGTCTCACTGCAGTTTAAGCTAAACTACATTTGATCCACGACAGTGTTTAGACACATAACTTTGGAAGTGATCTCTCTAAACGATGGACTATTCAGTCACGCTAATACTTTTAATAGTATTTGAGTATGACATCTTAGATTTTCTGAAAGGGGAACTGCCAATTTTATACATGCAGTTCACAAAAATCATGTGGGAAAACTACTCAGACTATATGAAAATAGTAGTAAACAAATGTCTTTAAATGTATTTTGAAGAGCTTTATGGTGTCATTGGGGGATTTTCTAGGATTGGCCTTGTATGCAACAACATAATGAAAGAAAGCACATGTAGGCATTTCCTTGGCAGAAAGGGAATAACTGCGTGTTTCTGATGTGTGCATCATGCAAAATGTAGGATCCAGTGTTTCTGGAGACCCAAACAAGCCTATGATGAGACTATACAACACATTCTTGAGGCCCTTTGAAAGGTGTTTATTATACCATATCAGCTCCTTTATGTAGTAGCTTAAATGAAGCATTGCTGCTGCCCTTGATGCTAATAATCATCTTTCATTTTTTTTAAAATAACTTTTGAAATAACTTTCAAAGCAAAAATGTCATCTATTTTTCTTGTGCCCCAAAGTCACTTCCATTACTGTAAATTGTTTTGTCCTACAGTATGTGTGGTGTTTACTGACTACAGAAAACTATCTGGTTATTTGTTTCCATTATTGATCCTGGTCAAGGCGCATATGAGTACAAAGTCTGGCAGACAGTAGTGAGGGCAAATGATCTTCAATATTGCATCATGGAAAAAAGCCTAGACTGGAAACCTAACACCTATTTGCCTGCCAGACCACAAATGGCCTGCCAGACCAGAAATGCAAGAAGGGAATGTAACCAGTTATTTTCTTTGATCATTTTCATAATTTGAAATGTAAATAAGTAGTCTGGGTTTGTGTTGTACCTCTGATGGGGAGATGTTGAACACTTCTGCGATCTTGGCATACAGCTCCTTGACATTAGTGAATCCGTGGATGCGGCCTGTGGGGCTGCCATGAGCCAGCTGGGTGTGGAAAATGAGCCTGGGTCTTGGGTATTCTGGTGGGCCCGGTGGTGGTGGCGAAGGAGGAGGAAGCGGAGGCGCCGTGGGCTCCACACACCCTTCATTCTGGCTGTGGTTCTGAGGCTTCTGTTCTTCCATGGCTTCAGCCCCTGCTGCCTTAGTGTCCTGCGGGCTCATGGCTTCCCCGTTCTGCATTGGCCCCAGTTCAGGTGTGTGGTCCTCCTCCGGGAGCCCTGGTGATGCACTGCTCTCACAGGGAGAGAAACACTGTCCTCCCTCCTGTTTAGCTTTGTGGTGAAGAGTGCAGATGAATTAATGATGATAGTAGACTGGTAACTGTATCTGGAAGAGGCCAGCCAGGTCCTGCCAGGTAGAAACCTGATACACTTTGAGTTGAGGATTGTATGTGTTACACCTGAGACTCTGGCAACTCATGCAAAGAGAACACAAACAAAACACATCGGGTAAAGGTTTCTTTATAAACCTGACACAGTTGAAAATCTAATTCCCTATATCAGCCTGGCTGCAAGACAATAGCACACACATTATCCTGAAAGTGTGAAAATGCCCTGCATATCTCCAAACTGACTTCCACAGAGGGCTGCTCAGAGATGGCAACAGACAATGTCCTAGTGTGATAGGTAAGATGATATCATGGGGTGAGGAGTAAGTGCCCCCCGCCCTCCTTCGTTGGCCACATTGAATGCAATAGGCTGTTGCTGGGCTCTGGGGTGAATCCTTGGTGATGCACTGACCTTTCTGACCCCACTGACAGCCCACGGATACACTGCTGAAGGGAGTTTGTGCTGGTACACAGATGTTTTTTTTTAATATCAGTTCCCTAACTTATTGTACTAGATTGTGAGTTCACATCACATGGAAGCACTTAAAATAGCTGAGACAGATAAAACAGATAAAAGACCCTGCTGGCAGCACTCAAAGGCCAACCCGACAAGACACAAACCTGGAGCGGGTGCCTCAGCAGAACTGTTTAGCAGTTGTTTATTTTGAATAGTGGATAAATAGCCATACCGTGAAAAGTGATGACTGAATCAGCATAATTATGCCCATTTTGTTTGCCATGGTGATCACTTGCACATAACAATTTTATTTGTCTCACTTTGTCCCAGATGATGCAGCAGATGTGCAAATCCTGCATGTTTTCACGTCTGGACACAAAGAACTATCTATTGCTCTTTCATATGGGAAATTCCATAGAAATCACATTTTCAAACATTTGCTGGGAATTTCGTATCAGTAATGTGGTTCCACTGCAATTCTTCCCAGACAAAGATTCTTTAAAAAGCTGAATGTAAGGTATGTATTGATGCTAAATGAGAGACTGAGGTGCTCAAATACTTAAATTCCTAAAGAGAAACATTTTTGAATGGCAACCCCGTTACCAAGGTGTATGCTTCTATACGATTTTGCTGTAGTTTATTGTTGTATAGTAGGTGTACAGACTGCATTGTCCTGCTTTCCCCTGCTTCATAAGCATTTCTATACACCTGTGTTGTAACGTGCGTGGCTGCAGATGTCTTTGCGTCATAGCCTGCCTTTTCCAGGCCAAGGTGTCTACCAAGGTCAGGGTTGCTCACTTCAGGAGCTGATAATAAGGATCTTTCTAACAAAACCTTCCTTGTGCTACAGATAATAGTCAATCCTCTAAGCAATGTATTGGTGGCCTCCATCTATACTTTGCAAAGCAAACAGATGTGTGAGTTAGGCAACATCACAGATAACAGACAGGTTCTAGTTTCTTGGATGTCTATATGACAACACTAATACAAATATATCTTGGCTGATTTCCAAACGGGATGTTTCCTACTTGTGACGGATGTGATCTTAACATAAAGCTGTCAGCACTTTGGCAAATGCTTCGCTTGCAAAACTTCATGCAAGCAAAGACTTTGCTTGCAGAATTTGCACAAAAAAAAAGAAAGATAGTCTAAGCTGAAGGCATTAATGCAAATAGAAATTACACTTCATATTACAACAGTGTAACACGCAAAATTCAAAACCACAACAGTCTGCCAAAGCATCCTGCCTCAATAGAGTAACATATAAGTACAGAAGAATGCAGTAATATAGCCAGAAAATAAAATTAAACACACAATTTCAAAACCTCCCCTTGTCTATGTGACAGCTCGCTTATTGGCTCTTAACACATGGTGTGTTTTTTGTTTTGTTTTGTTTGTTTTTTTAAGAACACTAAAGTCATTTTCAAATATTGACCAGGTCAAGGGTGAGAAATTCAGGATCACTGAATCAGACTGTCAATATTAGCATAACATATTCACCAGCCTATAGGTGGTATTGTAGCCTAATGCTACTGATATATCTAGATTATAAGTGTTATGTTGTCCAAAATGATAGCTTTACATCTTTTCTTAATGAATAGATAGATAATATTTCCAACAAGAATGCTGTTTCGGTGAACACACAAGGCCACTAGACCAGGGGTGGAAAGACTACCAAAAAAATCTACTCAAGTAAAAGTACAGTTACCTTGATGAAAATGTACTCAAGTAAAAGTAAAAGTACTGGTGTAAAAATCTACTTAAGGTACAGTAAAAAGTAGCTCACTTAAAATTTACTCAAAGTAAAAGTTACTTCGTTCCTTTTTTTTTTTTGAGGGGGGGGGGGGTATAATGGCCAGAGATCGGCCTAACGTTCTCCATGCATGTCTCTGTGTTCCAAACTTGTCCCGTCTCCATGGATACACTGGTCTCCATCATCTTTTACGTGTAGCTCCTGTGGAACGAACTTGATTCTGACCTTCAGACACTGCGTCTGTCCAGAGCCAATCAGATTGACAGTTACTGGCACTAAGGTTGTCACTATCATGATCATGATACTAAAATTTTCAACTCAATATCGATATTAAAAGGATAGTTCAATGGTGTCAATGGTGCTCACTTTTCTTTGTCCAAAAAGACCAAAACACATCCAAATACCCCCATACTGCTCGTCTGTACTGTCCCTCTTGTATTGAAGCCCCGACATGCCTGATAACGTTGTCTTTAATCATTAACGTCACTTTTAACCACTAGCTGTGGCTAATGGCGATCAGCATTGTTATGCACTAACTCACGTGGCGGTGAGGAGGAGAGAGGTGTGGCTACCTGCTGCTGCTGTGTGCGTCTGAAGGGACAAAGAGAGAAGCGGCAGCACAGCAGCGTAGTACTTTTGACAACCCACACAGACGCAATGCAAGCTCATACCCTATATATTTTTTACTTTGTAACTAAAGCTCTTTAAAATGTAACTAAGTAAGTTTCTTTCAACAATATATACTCAAGTAAAAGTAAAAGTACTGACTTTAAAACCTACTCAAAAAAGTACAAATACACAAAAAAGCTACTTAGTTACAGTAACTTGAGTAAAAGTAACTAGTTACTTTCCACCCCTGCACTAGACACTTCACAGGGTCACAGGGTCAGATAGAATTGATACATAGCTCAAACTCCCATACAAATTTGGGCTAAATTAAACAACTAACACAAAGCTTCAGTCAGTTCCGGCTCCTTGTGTAGTTTCCCATTTTGCACAACTATTAATCCAGCCTTCTCGGTGATGAATCAGCACAGAAAAGCCTGTTACTGCCTACGCTTCATCGACACCCCTTTATTACATCACATACATCCTTGTACAGCGTGATTTCCGCCTCTCTATCTGCTTTGTTTCCTGGCAGGGGAGACGGAAGGGAAGACCATGGGCTGGTGTAGGCCAGATTGTGTGAGGGTGTTGTGTTTGCTGTGTCATGTGGCAGTACACTGCCTCTTCTGTTCCTGTTGCTGGTGGTGTGGCGGCGCCTGAGCTGCGTGATGAGGAAAAAAATACCTCCAATGCTGAGATTTGTGTGGATTTCTTTAAACTGCTGCCAATTGGTTTTCTTTTCTAAATGTTTTCAAGGTCTTTATAAGTGGAGTGGTAAAACACTCTACTGATGATGTAAGAAAGCTGTATTGAAATTCAAAGGAATGATGTATCTCACACATTTGTCATGATGTATAAACATGACGTCAAGAATATTTTGGGGCAATTATTGTAATAAACTGATATAGTCATTCTCCCTTATAATGTAGCCTATGTCCTGAAATGTCACTGTTAAAAATCATTAAAGGTTGTAAAAAAAATCTATTTAATAAAAATAACAGAAATAGATAATGCAGGTTACATATTATTTATTTATTTATTATGTTTCTCATGGGTTCGGGTTGAACCAGGTGAGGTAGTACAGGTACCTCACAAATCCTCCAGTGTGTCTACAATGTGACTTTGCTGACAGTCTGAACTTTGCCACATGGCCTTGGTGTGCTTACTGTTTATAGTAGGTGTGTGACTTGGCCATTTGCTGCAGCAGTTGTTGTCTTCTTTCTACAGTAGGCTAAGTGGGACTTGGCTACAAGGACAACACTGTGCCAAAATGAAATAGCCTATTTCATGCTGTGATATTAGGATTTAAAAAAAAAAAACCCAACTGAGCAACTGACTTGTCTGAGTCACTTCCCTTCACTGGAATTGGAATTTCTATTTCTTTCCTTGCTCATTATAATTCATGAGGGTACAGTAGCCTAATGTCACTTCTTTCTTCTTTTTTTTTTACTGAATGGATGCCGCCACGTTTTGTCATAGCATACATGAGATCAAGACACTCATCTTATTCTGGTAGGCTAAACATTTGTGGTATTCACCCTCGTAGCCTATAGTTAATTTTCAGCTTTCTGTTTAAGGATGCAAAGCTGTATGTAAAGTGGTAGGCTACTGGCTATATGGCCCCACCCTTGTGTGCTGAACAGTTATCTTCATTGTTACATGAGGCATGGTGTGATGTGGCACATGAGACTCTGCTGTTTAATCACAGTATTCCCCATGTTGTTCACACGTGAAATCACAGGTAAATTATTGATTTAAGACCCACACTTGTGCAGTAAAAACACAGGCCCAGCCTTTTATAGCTCTAAAGAGAGTGACAGCCCGACTACCATATAAGGTAATGGGCGGTCGGTCGTGGCCAACTACCCCGTTCTGATTGGATAACTCGCCTGACATGACCGTTTTTTCTGAAGTCATCGCCGCCGCTTATTGGTTGCCTGACTTGGTCCGATTTAAGCTCATTATCTTAATCAGCAGTAGATGATGTGAGGAGGAGGAGGAAAGAAAAAAAAAGCAGAAGCCAAAACAAGGACGGTGGAGTTTGGCGTGGAGTGTCGTTTCAACACGAACCGACCACCACTGGCTGAGGGAAGAATGCTTGAAAACAAGAGGGAGAGATTGAAAACCTTCCTCAGGAAGATCGACGAGAAGGCCATCGTCAGAATCAAGCACTTCATGAAAGAGAGGTAAGCGGAGTGACTGGCTTAGCTGAACCGCTATCTGCCGGTGAGCAGCATCATCAACAGGGTGGCTAACGGTTAGCATCCATTTGCTGACAACAATCTGTCCGACTGGGTTTTAGATTATCTTGTCTCATCTTATATTGTTGTGCCCTTTTTATCACAGAGATGTGAACTACGTTTTTCTACTAAAGCGCAATGTTTTGTACAGGGGGAATATCTTTCACGAAGTGTGTTGATAATGCTAACATGCTAGCCATCCGCCGGTGTAAAGACGTGGGCATTTAAATCAACTTTAGCGTTAGCTAACGTCATTCGTGTATAATTGGATACAACCATTGGCTGTGAATTTAAATAGTAAATAACGGTCTTTGTTCACCTGTGTGTTAAATATATTATGCTGGCTCTTTGGGGCATATGTACATTAGCACACAGTGGAGGATCAATAGCCTATCGTTTGTTAGCATATAAGCTTTAACGTTACATTCGTTAGCTTAGTTATTGCTGTAAATTAGAGCTGTTGATAACTTAAACATAGACGTCCTCGATATGTTTAATGGTATGACTTGGATAACGCAAGGATGTTTTCCAGTGGTAAAAAAAAACAAACAACAACCACAAAAACACAACCTGTTTATATGATAAATATTTTTTATGGATGATGATTTTGAAGTCAATAGTGCATGCTCTTACAATTATGCTTCCATTAAATTGTTGAAGAGAGATGGGACAGGGGGTTTTCATCTGTAATCCCCTGTTTCTTTTAGCATAAAACACATTCCCAAGAAGTTACTGATTGACCCACATTAGTGCACATTAGTGATGTTATGTGTGTTGTTTGTGTCTAGTAGCTGGCTAATCTATTCCAGGCAGTGTGAATAAACACTGTTACATGAATGAGTGGCATAAAAAGTAAGGTAGTCCAGACCTGGTTGGTTCTTAATCTTGCATTTGCCTCCTACCTAGAAAGCATGACTCATTTGGATCCATTTGACATCACTATGTCATGTCAGTGGCTCATGGATGATCCAGAGCAGATCAGCCTGGCAGTCATGCATTAATTCACAACCACATTCACTCCTACACTATTTTGTTATACTTGCTATCCTGTGGGATACAAACACACACACGCTTGTCATACACGGGTCAAGCAAGTCTATGTTTTCTCAGAAAAGCCTATTTTTAGCTCCTGTGAGGCGACCACAGGTGGTACACGGTGTTATATAAAGGTTTCCTGTATCTCACTGTTAGTACTCCCCGTCCTCTCAGCTTTGCATTTCACTTTCCTCCCCATAGATAGCCCTTTGCTGGAGTCAGGAGGAGCCCCGCCAATCAGACATAACCTCCTAGTTATCAGTGTTGTCAGTGCTGTGGTGTGTCTGTGGTGTGGAGGGTGATTATCTGTTTCCACAACACACAGATGTAAGAGTATTGTGGCTCTGGCTCTGAACAAATAAACGGTCAGTTCTGGCCTTGAGTGCTTAAATTCTCCAATTAAAGACGGGAATATAAAACAAGTGATGCACCACATTACTTGTGACTGAGCTTGGCATACAGGTTAGTAGGGCAGGCAGGCAGAAAACTATGGATTTGCTTTGTTTAAGTAGAAAAGAACGTGGTATCGCTGCAAAGCTTTCTAAGATGGAGGAGCCTAGAATAGGCTGGGTGGGGCACATTTGCAGGCGTCCTTTTGGCTACAGGAAGATGCTCCCAGGAAAGAAGTTCCCTGGCGCTGTGGGCAGTGTAGACATGTAGGTCTAAATTATGAGATGGGCTGCAGGCGCAGAGGAAAAGCCCAAGTTAGAGGATAAAAACCACATCTGCAGGGCAGTTTATTGCTAAATGAATGGTTGCATACTCACCAGCTGGTTTTGGTTGAACTTATCTGTTGCCTCTGTCAGACTGGTGCTAATAACCATTCCTCTGCCCTTGTCACAGAGCCAAGAGAAAAGGCTATATTATTCTTTGCTCTTTCACCTTTTGGCACTCACAGTAGCCTGGCGAATTCCACTTTGAGTATTTACCGTATAGTTTATTTAGACACATGAGGCTTATCTTGAAGTGTGACTTAAGGCGTGTCGGGTACCTGCTTTGTTTTGAACTGCAGGATAAGATTGGGTATGCTGTCTTGCTGACAGAAGGTGGCTTTGTTGGCCATAAAAGATTTGACAAGTCAGCCCTTTTTAATACTAATCTTGAGTTTGAGATAAACCTAGTCCTTGAAATAGTGGGTAGACCTTACGTCTTACCTTGACATCATTGTGTCAAGGTAAGACCCTCATCTGAGGCTTGACTGTAGGAGAAATAGCAGCAACAACAACAAAAAAATGCAGTCCTCTCCTCTCAGGAAAAAAAAAAAAGTTTTCACCCTCAGGAGAATTTTTCCCTCTACCACAGCACTACACTTTATTTTTGCTGTCCATACAGCGCATTAGCCAACTTTTTTCAGACTTGAAATTTCAGTGAAAAACGGTAAACCATTACTCATCCAGATTTGATGAAATAAAGATGAGCAAGTTATGAACATGTGGACTGTGTATCTCAGGATCAGGAGGTATTCAGCAGGCAGTTACTAATAAGTGAAATCATCGGCTGTGGACTTTCCTAATACACTGCCTCACATGCCACGTGGCTGATTCGTCCTGCTCTATTATTTGATGTTGTTAGATTTCCTTATTTATTTTTGAGATGATATGTTGCTGTTAAACTGGCTTTTACCAGGAATTTCAGAGCAGCAAATTGATGCAATTCATTTTCGGCTCAAAATGGTTTAGGCGCAGGTAATAGTTTTTAATTCTTCCTTGAGGCCATCCCGCCGTTCTGAAAAGCTTCGATAAACAAAAATGTTTCTGTAGGTTAAATACGAGCTCAGTTTGTGTGCTGTAGAATGGCCCAATTTTACATTGACTGATTTTCAAAGTCAGCTGGGGTTTTGCAGCCACCCCACCGCCTCCCCTGCTCACATGCCTGGTCGCTGAGAGTGCTCCATCGCCTTGAAGAAAGACCCTTTCTGTCTCCGTGCCCAGTTCATTCAGAGGAAGTGGAGGGAGCTGTTGCGTGCACATGGCCACATGACTTCCCACTCAAACACACACACACAAACACAACACACACAGTTATTCTGTTACACATGCACACAGGCGCACTCTCTGTTCCACTTGGCACACATGCACACAGTTTTTCTTGCAGACTGAGCCCTGGCAGGGCGCTGCAGACTGTATGTTATTTTGCCATTACCACTGGCTCTTTTCCTTGCCAATACTGACTGCTCTGTTAAAGCTCACATGCAGACATACACGCGGAGACACATTTCACTCCAATCCAGAAGAATATTTTTCATGGTGTTTTTAAGTTTCTTATCGGCTTAAAATTGTATTGGCTAGTTAGATTGTTGTCAAAATGTTGTTGTTATAGGCCAAATTATAAACCCTGCTGTACAGCAACGCAGGTTTTAATTGCTGTGCGTCATTGTCCCCAAGATAAAATGGATTATCACACTGATCATGTGGCTGGTGTTGGGAGGTCAGTTTTCTGGTTTAGTTGGAGGCTTAAACATTTTAACTGTCCTATTTGGCTCAATAAAGCACAGCTGCATCAATCTGTTGTCTTGCTTTGGAATAAACGGGTTTTGATTGGACAGTGGGGAATCAGCAGTTCACGTGACGATCATTACTTATCCGCGGCTCTCCAGAAGATGGTGCTCTTACACTGTCTGGCTCTGCTTCAAAGTTTTCTGTCCTTGAAGTCCCTCTGTGATCAGTTGACGATCTCAGAGGGACCTCAAGGATATAAAACTTTTGTCAGCTCACATGTGAACTCGGTGCCACTGTCACAGCACTTGCATTGGCTGTGGGAAAGTTTTGATACAAGAATTCTATACAGAAGCAGTCGTGTCTTCAGGGCGCAAGAGCAGCAGACTGGCTGACGTACGGCTGACGTACACAGCAAGACTCCTGGGATAATCTCTCATCTCGGGACAGCAAATGAAAGCACCATAACTCTTTACCCTCAGGAGCTCTTTTGCCAGCTGGAATGTCCTGTGCTGGAGAAAAGAAAGCCTCCACCTCTGTCAAAGCTATTTTCCTATGAATTCAAACATTATAGTTTGTGTATCCGGTGTAGATTGAACTTGAACCATTTTTTTCCCCTTAAATTTTCATAGTGAAAATTGCCATTTTCTACCCTTTTAATATATGCATCAGAGAAGAAAGCATGCATTATGATACATCATCAAAAACATCAGCAATTCAGTTTATTGTTGGCACCGCAAAATTTTCCATCCTACTCTGTGGCCATTTTTGCGTATTAATGTTCAGGCTGTTGAGCTCAAAGTGGTGATAGGAGTAGAATAATAATTTGTGTGTACTCTGACCTCAGATCTTAGATGAACAGTGCTATCGTGAGAAGTCGCTCCTCCTCACCAGCATTGTGCAAGTCTTATCTATAGATAAAAAGGTTGGTAACAAACACTCATGGAAAAGCTTATACAGTATGTACACAAGTATTGTGTAAGGCGAATAAATCTCACCTTTTGTCTGCCTGCAGCATTATGATGCAAACATGTTCTGCGTTTGCAATATTTCAAGCAATTTCTAAAAAAAAAATATTAAAGCAAAGTAATCTAAAGAATTACCTTTAATGCTGCTTAAATGTCATTAAGATCAAATGATAAGTTAAGGAATAATTAAATGTTTGAGAGATCTCCACGTATCAGACTTACAGTAAACTCAGGAAGTTGTCTGGTTTAACCTTTAACATCAATGATAGCCTTTCCTCCATCACTGCCCTCACGTACGAATGTGTTGTCCTGATTTGCGAAGTCCCACTATCAGGGTCAAGGACTCTGACGGGCCACATTTTTACAGCCAGAATCAAACCTGTGCCTGTTTTTCATGATAAGAACTATTTATAACCCAGCCATACCATAGTGTTGATCCTGGAGCTCGACGCCTAGATGTTTACACCGTAAACATAACAGATGCCTGAGGGGCGACGTATGGGGCCTAAGTTTAGACTCATGCCAACAAGTGTAGTTTGATTTTGTGCGATTGAGTTTCCTAGATGGTGGTGCCATAGGTATCGGGATCGTCTTTCTGTCCCTCCAGCCAAACACAAATGTCCTACTAGCCTGATGGCTTCATTTGCATCCTCTACAAAGACTGGGCTAACTGTTGTCATGCACATCGCTCTGGCTGCTTTCAAACCCATCTCCTTGTTGTCATTGAGAACAGGCCATTGATTGTTATTGTTAGGCCGTCTAAACTGAGAACAACCTGGCAATGGTTCACTTTAGTCTCCCCCCACGTTACCACCATCCACTTTCCACTGTTAACTGTTTCCACGACAACACATTGTTAGACGGCCCCCAGAAAGGAGAAAGCTGGGGAGCTTTTCATTCATCCTCTTTCCCGCTGTGTACTCCTGGTTCTCGCTCTGTCTTCACTTTGAGCTCTTTGGCTCTTAAACCTCTGCAGTAAAACAGACCTTTACTCCCTATCGGTTTGGCTTTGACTGCTCAGGGTCTAAGTGCACTTTTTTCGGCCGTGCCCTGTCATTCCTCTGCATCGACCAGTGCTGGCCACAACCTCTCAAACTGTAGAAGACGAGGGGGAAAATTTAGTTTGCCATGGAGAGAAGGAAATGCACGTGTAATGTACAAGGTGCTTTCCATGATCATTATAAGGAGGCAGGAAGGTAAGTTGAGAAAATGTTCATAGTTGTTGATCTGATCTATCTCTCCTCAGGCTGTCTGAGACAGGGCAGGGCTGATTTGAATATTATGCACTTAACTTGTTGCTGTTGATGAGTTTGGATTTTTTTTTTTGTTGTTGTACATCTCTTTTGTGATTACCAGCTCATTTCCATGGAAAAAGATCTGATTTATTTGCTCAATAGGCCCAGTCCAAATCCAGGAAAACATGTTTGCATACAAGTGGTTTCAGATCTGAGCAGACGAACATCAAGACTCTATGATGAAGTGATTTATCTGGTCCTCTCGGATAATGGTAGAACAAATGCAGACGGATTAAATCGTAATGTGTTTGACAGTAATCTTGATTTTACAGAACATGCCATCATGTGAGGTTGTTGTTCACGCTGTAGTTTTCCACCTCTGAGACAATCTGTACTTTGGAGTGTATCCAGACATATATTCACGCCTCTAACTGTTTGCATGCCCGGCCATTTTAATCTGCTGCTGCATAGAATTTGATATGCCCACGCTTGTTTTGAAATGTCTAACATGGTTTTAAAAAAAAGAGGCGCTCAACATTGATTTTTGTCAGGCTGTATGACACAGTGGTCCAACAAGGAAATAGGTCAGAAATCAAAGCATCTGTCCTTGACCATTATGCTGATATCAAGTAGCTGCCTCCTGCTTTATGGTGGTAATTAAGAAAAACTACTTTTATGCAGTACATGGTTCTTGACATTTTTTTAGAGTTTTTCCTCATGCAGCAGACATTTGTTCAACAGTTGACTCTTTTTTTTCTTTATTGTAAACTCTGGTTACTGTCACACATCTGGCCATATGTTATGGGTTTGGCCTTGAACATTTATAGCCAACTGTTTCCTTGATTGAGACAGACTTGATAATCAAGGCATGAGATGTACTTTCACACAGACTTGAGCACGTTATCAGATATTAAGATTCTGGCTGGGTTTTTTTTTTTCTTTTTTGTTCCTGCCTTGTCATATTTCCGTAGTTACAAGATGCCAGTGTCATGAAAGTGACTATATTTCCTGTAACCTCTGCAATAAACATTACATACAGAAGAATTTAGTGGGCGGTGTTAAGGGGGTAATGTAAATGAGTGTTTATGATTTACAGGTAATGCAAGGACCCAACAGATACCTTATCTTCATAAGAATTAGTTTATGAACTCCCATCATTTGTGGGAAATGTTCTTTACTGTGTGCTCTGGTGAGTACAGAGCCAGCTGGTGGCTTTGTGAGTGTCAGAGGAAGCGGCTACGGTGTGACCTTGTTAGTGGTTACGGTTCATCCTGAGCAAAGATAGGAAGTTGTTGAGTAATTCAAACAGTTCAGAATGTTTGAATATTGCTTTTATTGCACTGCTCCTTTAACCCCCGCCCCCCGTCTTGCTTTCCGTAAATAGGTCAGGTGTGCATACAGGAACACACGTGTCCCAACAGTTCATCTGTAATTATGGTATGGCTCACACAGTGTGTTGCTAGAGTAAAAAAATGGCAGCCACAGAGACTTACAAACCTACTACACTGGGTAAGACTGCATGCAGAAACAGGCCTCAGCTTTATTGACACAATGGAAGAGATGAAGTAATCCCATATACATGGAATAATATTAATGCTATTTAAAAATCTTTATGAGCTGTTACCTGTATCATACCCCTGACCCTGTGGTGATTAGTCATTAATGAAAGTAAGCGCCAAGTTGAAGCCAACTTACACGTTCTTCTCCTCCCTGACCTTTACTCTCGATTACTCACACAGCAAGGTAAAGAAATTGTTCGCTCATGAGGCCTTGGGTTAATGACAGGGTTAGAGATTGTATCACAATTTCCTCCATCAAAAATCCTGTCCAGGATTGAAGCAGTGCAACATGCTATGAACTGTATAATGGTAGGCTATTTGATGGTATCTGTCCCTGTTTTTTAAATGTCTGACTTCCTGTATGGATGCTCTTTAAGCAGAGCGAAGACTTTTAAGGTTACGGCATGTTTTAATGTGTCCTTGGTTGGAGTCATTTGCCTGAAGGGAGACAGGGATCATGCACCACTCCTAGATCGGTGCAGACACGCCAGTCTGAGCACCTCGCAAGTATTTTACTTATTACTTTGTCATTTGCACTCTGAGCTGTTTTTTTTTGAAAAGCCTCTGATCCAGCTTTGGGCAACCTGGAGCAAATCCCAACAAGACTGGATTTTGATATTAGACAATGTCTGCCAGTGGAAGATTTTATGAGATGGGCCTTGTTTTTGTAAACGTGTCTACACTTGTGTTGCGCTCCGCTGGCTCTGTGTGTTTGAGAGAGCGAGAGAGAGAGGGGGGAGAGAAAGAGAGAGAGTGAGTGCGTGTGTGTGTGTGTGTGTGTACATTGGGCCCTTTTCATGCTTGTTTGGCTCTGGGGGAGTGGCTGAGTTTGACGTCAGCCACTACGAAGTGTCACACCATTCTCAACACAAAGTGGCTTCCTCTTTACCAGCACATTCATAGAGCAACAGTTTTTTCTGGCAGGATGTTGTGAAGGACTCTGACTTAATTCAGGCATAAACGCATCTTGGACAACATTTTAGAACCTTTTTACACGTGGTGTGCTTTATTTTTTTTATCTTTTGAGTTTTATTTTGGTTAAGACATTGTGTAGCGCTTATAGAGACAAGAGCGGTGTTGTTTTTTTAAAGTTTTTTTTCTGTAGGGAAAGGAAATGCCTACAGTTAGTAGGTACATGAGTTTTCGTTCATCAAAGCGATTTAAACTTGTCAGGTAAGGTGACATTTGATGTTGTTGTTGTTGTTGTTGTTGTTGTTTGAGTTTTAGTGTTTTTGTGTTGTGTTTTAGTTCAGGTTGAATTGACGCTTTGCAGTCAGCTTGTCACGTTTTGTCTTGTGTTGTCATTGTGAACATAATTTACAGGTTTGGATTTGCTGACCTTGTAGGTTTTAATGAAATTGTGGCTCGCATGTTCCTGGTCAAGGACGGGCCATGGCCTTTGTAGAGCTCATAGTCGCTATGGTAAATTCTATGATCCTTTTCACAAGACTATTTGGAAAAAAAAAAAAAACTCTCTTTGAAATGGTATGTTTATAGAGTCTTACCAGTTAAACCGCATGAAGCTACGTCAAACAACTTGTAAAGCGGCCGGGACGTGTAATTGTGCAGTTACCGTATGAACCCTGATGCAACATGTATCCATAAAACTTTGTGATAACCTTTTCCAGCACATCATAAAGATAAAACCGTTCATTTACTGAATATCAAGTTCGTCATGGCACAACTTATCATTTTTGCAGAATTAGAATGATTTGGTTAACAGGGTGGTTGTTGTTGTTGTTGTTGTTGTTGATGATGATGCTGATGTGCGCTGTTTAGCGTCTAACTTGGAAGCTAGATGACAACACTCAACAGCTTACAGGAAATTGATCTAGACACCCTTGCAGATACTTTTATGAATTTCTGAGAAGTTTTTGTGTGGCAGTGGATGGTTACTTCCGCCACCTTTGTTATGATCTGTGGTCGTGGGGTTTTTTGTGCACTGTGCCTTTGTATTGCACATGTATTTTGCCCATGAAATCTTGTTCCTGTTGTCTTTTGGTATCATTTTACTAAGAAAAATTCCACTGCATAACAAAACGAAAGGGACTCTACAGTAACAAAAAATACCTGGCAAGTAACCTCCACCCCCTTCTTTTCTTCAACAGCTACCCAGTAGACGGCAGTGGTGGCGGTCTTCCAGAAAAGGTGAAGAAAAGCAGGAGCAGCTTAAGTAATGGCAGCGTCAAGAAGCTGGAGACCAGGAAGGCCTTGAGCTTGGAGGCAGCCCAGCTCGAGATCCAGCAACAGCACAAAACCCTCACCAGACAAGTAGCCATCAGGTAGGACCGATAGGATGATAATATGATAATAACGAATATGATAAGATGCTTGGGGAGGGATCACAGGAGCTGCGACACCTGACAACCCATGTGCAGTGGTCATTAATAGAATTTTTTTTTGTGTACTCGGTATTCACGTAATAGACCGCACCCATCTGCAAACTAGTCCTTCATTTTAGTCTCAGCTCCACACCTGGCGAGGTTTGTTGACTGTGTATCTCACACGGCTGGGACGCTATTTAGGTGTAAGAAATCTGTCCAGATGTGTAAACGTCTGCCAAAGTACTTAAAATCTGTGGTAATTCCAGTTGCAGGGCCACATTTTACCATGACAAAAATACACACACAGGCTAATACTTGTCACACTGTTGCAGCTGGTAAAACGTAACATACGTGTACAGAGTAAAATTAGCACCACCACAGTAAGCCACTTCTCATGAATTAGACCTATAAACTTGTATGCCAAGACTTTTTTTTTTTAATTTATTAAATTTTTTATTATTATTTATTCAAAATCCCTTTTAATGCGTGAAAATCAGACATTTGATATAGTAGAGACTTGTAGCTATTCTGACCGTGCATCACAAGACCTGGCCTGGCGCTCAGCTGTTCAGTCATGACACACACATGACTGCACAGCCGTTGCAGGCTGACTGTTTTCTCACATGATTCAATTTTTTAGATTTGTGGGATGAAGAGGGATTTTTTTCTCTTCGTCACACACCAATGGGTTTTTTATTAACCATTTTATATTTTCAAACGTTTCTCATTTTACAGTCGCTCTATCCATTTTTAGCATCTAAGTGTTTTTTTTTTCCTCTTTTCTACTGCACTTCAGCATGCAGTCACATTGTGGCTTTGTATCGCCTCACATCAGCCTGATTCTGCTGAAACCACAGAGCTTTTTTAAGCCAACAGCTGTGCCTTTTCTCTGCACAGGTCACAGACGTTCGAGGTTGACAACAGAAGCTTTGAGAAGACAGAAACCCCAAGCACACAAAGTGTAAGTCCACCTTAACTTTTCTTTAAAAGAAATGGATTGTACTTCACGTAAAAGTCTAAACCTATATGTTACTTTAAGTGCATCATAATGTCAGTGAATGAGAGCGAGGTCTCCAACTACACAAGATCATTTATTGCAAGTCATGACGTGACAGCACATGATGTAACTTTTTTAACTTGGAATTTGTTTTGTACTTTCTATTTTTAGAGTTTCATAAAGCACAACAAGACATTCCACAAGTTGTTTCCAGACATTCCTGAGAGTGAAGACTTGATACATGGTAGGTAAATGAAAGTCAAAGAGAGCATCGGTGGCTTAAAGACCAATCAATTGTATAAAACTTGAACATTTGTTCTCCTCTCGTCTCCCAGCATACATCTGTGCCCTGCAGAAGGAAGTGCCCTACCATGGTCGGCTGTACATCACAGACACCCATGCCTGTTTCTACTCTTCAGTCTTACTTAAGGACACTAAGGTAGATACTCACTACTCACTCAGCATCTTCTTCTCAGTCCTTTTGGTCTTAATGTCTGAGATGACTGTTTTTCTAAGACTGGTCTTTTCTATGCGTTACTTTGTTCTCCTGCAGGTAGTGATTCCTGTTTGCTCCATTCACATCGTGAAGAAGCAGAACATGGCGTTGCTGGTTCCCAACGCCTTGTCGATCCGCACTTCCGATGGAGACAAGGTAAGGTCCTTAATAATTCATGCTTGATGCAGTTTGTGTTATATTTAGGGAATCAATGGAGGCCTTGTTCAGCCACACTGAACTCTCCTTCAGGTGTAATGTAATCAGTGACGATGCTTCTTTTATTGCTTAAATGATGCCATTGGGCAAACGGCTAATGCTCCTGCTGTTTCTTCTTTTTCTTCCCTCTCATTGTTCAGTTTCTGTTCGTGTCACTGCGGAACAGAGAATCGTGTTATCAGCTGCTGCGTTCAGTCTGTCCTCAGATAGAGGTGAGTGGCTCAATTCACACGTCCACAACTCTAGGTTTCATGAGCTTCACAATGATGAAAGCGTGGTTATTCTGTTAGTCTGTGTGTAACACCAGACGGTTGCGTCAACACTGCTAAAATCTGACTGAGGTGTACATTTAGTGTCTCGTCCACTTCCTAAGTACATTACTTCAAAGTGCTGGTGTAACTGTGGCATTTTTGCAACCCTGTGTGAAGGAAAAAGATCAATTTTGACAGAACAGAAACTCTAATGTCATAACCCTGTTGCATGTCTATAATTAACTTTTTTATGCTTTGCCTAAATGCAGTTTTAGACAAGCAGGCAATCTAATCTATTTGTCAGAAATTTGGTGTAATGTAATTTTGGACAAAACACAATCTAAATAATTCTCTCTGTTACAGGACGGTAGCACAAATAGTAGCCCTGTCTTCTCTTCAGCCGAGAACAGCTTTGATAAGAGCAAACTTGTGGTAAGAGACCTTTTCTCTATTTTTAAAAATGTAACATTGTTGAGTTGTTGGAGCAGTCAAGTGATTTTTTTTCCACTTGTCTAGAAAAATGTGTCTTTGAGTTTGTTATGTGTTTTTCTTTTTTGCTAATGGCATTCTTTTGTCTTTCCTCAGAACTCCAGCCAGTCCAGTCTGGATGACAGCTTTGACCAGTTTGACGGCTCTGAATCTCAGTCTTTACAAGACCAGCCTCTGCATAGACCACTCAGAGGTGAGAGGTCAACACCTGTCAACTCCTTTGCTGCCAGCCATTTGCTTGTAATGTCAAACAGTTGACGTGACAAACCGATGGACCGCAAGGAAAAATTTTAATAGATGTTTGTCTGTAAACCGTTTGTCTTGAAGCCATTATCTCATGTTCTCATTTCTGTTCCAGTCAGTAGACATGCAAAGTCCAACATAAAAAGGCTGACTCTGTTTTCTCTTCCCTGCAGAGGCAGTGCCTAATTCTAATGGCTCGGCTTTCAGGAGCCTGCACATGCAGCAGAGTGATAGCTCATCTTCAGAGGAGCTGTCTGCATCAGGTAATGGAGACACACACATACGGGGGTTCCATTAGTTACCACCATTCAGGGCCATGTTATAAAGTAATGTGTTTGATCCAGAGACTAAGAAATAAAATATTCACTTTTTCTTTAATTGGTAAACATCTAGGATAAATTACAAAGATTACAGAATCTCTTTTTGTTTGTTGCTTGAATTTTCATTTATTCTCTTGACATGTGACAAAACCAAACCCACTTTGGAAACCTGATTCTCATGCTCAGTTTGCATTTCTTTTTCCTGGTTCAGGTGGATCATGGGTTTGGAATGTGACAGAAAAGGCCAAGTCGATGCTGGTTCAGAGAGAGGCCAGCACCCTCAACACTCTACTTTTCATTTACTTGATTTTGTGAGTACCACCTCCTTCCTCTTCCTCTGTCTTTTCTTGTTTTTCTTCTCATCTCTCCCTTTGATCCAGTGCCTTATCTTCCTCTGTGCTAATCTAAATCTGCTGCTCGCACTCAAAGCTGCACTCTGTAAAGGAAAGTTTTAAGAATTTCAGAAACCTGTCCTGATAGTTGGTGATCTTGTTTTGTCTCATTCCTTTGTAGAAAATGAATACTTGCCAAGTTTAACTAAAAATAATGCACATAAAAAAAGACTTTACCTAATAAAATAAACAAAGATTTAATTAAAAAAACAAAGATGTTTTGTTTTCTCTGCAATGCAGTTTACTAAGTGCAGTTTACTACAGTTCTTTGAGTGTGAGCTAAAAGAAACCCTGAAAAACATTCATTTTAAATAGATAACTGATATCATATCTGTCTCCGTCGCAGTTAATAATAAAAAAAAAGGCAAAAAATGTGACCTGTCCTATTTTGTTCCAGGGTTGTGCTGCTGCTGCTGTCTTCAGGCTACATTGGTTTGCGAATTGTGGCTCTGGAGGAACAGCTGACATCCCTCGGGGCGCTGCCCGAGTTCACTTTACAGAGCAGGTGAGAAGTCTTTCTCTTTTGATTGGACTCTTTTTATCCGTAATCTGAGACAGAACAGCCCTATTGATAAGATGACTGCCTGTTTGAGTTTGCAGTGCACAGTATCACAGCGCTGGAGGAAAGGATGTGTTGTCCATATTTGTACTTCTGTATTTACACATCTAAAAAAATTCAATGTATCCTGATCATCTCAAAAATGAAACCAATCAGGGAGTGGTTTTTCAAAAACCCAGGCACATGATACCATAGAAGAATTTATTTAATTGATGGTCTTATTTTAATTGTCATCACTTAGAAAAGCTTAATTTGTAATGAAAGTTAAGTGTTCATTATAATAGGAATGTTGAATGGGAAGAAGACATACATTGATTTTTGCATTGAAAGCACAGTAGAGATGGACAGAGAGGGGGAATGAGATACAGGAAAGGTCTGCCCGACACGGGACTCGAACCAGGGTTGAGGACTGTGGCCTCTACATGGGGTGGCCCCTTTAACCACTGCGCCACGCACTTTCAAGGAAGCTCAGAGATTCATTCCTGTAAAAGGTGTAGCCCTGTTGCCAAGTAACTAATACCTTAGTGTTAGGTGTGTATTGAGTTGACTCTTGATAATGCCACTCTGAACTGTTTTCCTCTGGTCTTTTCACAGGTACCGCCAAGACACATAACACTCAGCGACTGAAGGAGAGATCGGTTGACCCGTGACTGGAGGATTATTTTGGCCTCTTTCCAGCAGAACCCAGTGGGAGAAACATTGATGTACTTGGACTGTGCTACCAATGTGGCCTGTGCTGTTGGCTTGAGGACGAGTGGCCAATCTGTGCAATTTCAAAGACAACTTGTAAACTTGAAGGGCTATACTTCCTCCTAGTGCAGTAAACATAAAAAAAATGGACACGCCACGACTTAAGTCGCACAGAGCCGAGCCAAAATGCATACACACTGCCTGGTTGCAGCGTGTCTGTCATTCAAACCAAAGCCAAACGGCTCTAAGTTAGCACGGTGCCACACACGGTGATGGGCACCTTTCCTGACAGAAACTGTTCCACATCTGTGAATTTATGTTACCCATTGTCCTTCATTCATTCTCTTCTCCATGAGCATGCAGTCTGAACAGGGCTATACCAATCAGCATTAGCCTACTATAGTGCTTATTGTTGCATCTCAGCACAGGAGACATAGTGCTATGCATAGCCAAAGATGCACACAGTGTACGTCTATTGCATGAGTGCACAGAGATGAAGTTTTAATTGATTTTTCTATCTCTTATTTACACTTCCCACCTATCAACAGTATATACAATTCTGTCTCTGTCTGAACTCAGTAACCTTTGGCTACTTCTCTTCTTCTGGTTCTTATCTTTTAATCAGCTGTGGGTTGAAATGATGAAAGCTGAAATCTCTCAGATCAGCCCATTGAGGCTTGATACTCTCCTGATGGTCGTATCCTTTCTCTCTTTCTCCAATCAGCAATGATTGCAGTATTACTTTCCTCTTACTTTGGCATGATTTAAACGTGTTTAATGATCAATGCTCAGAGGTTATTTTCTCCAGTCTCCACTGGATGAATGCATCATCAATGCACAAATATTTAGTACAATAGGATAGGAGGAGGTAGTCTCAGAGGTATTCATATGTTTTTGTTTTGTTTTGTTTTTTGTGTACGGCTTTTCGAAAAGCAGACTTATAATCTGTCTGGGTCAGATGTCTGTCGATGTTCTGTTTTATACCAGGAAAAAAAAAAAGACCACGTTGTGTTAAAGTACAAACATCTCTTTGACGGGCCTCTCGAGGACCAAGTGGCATTTCTAGACTTTTTCAGGTTATTTAACGTAGCACCAATAATTTATTTCTAATGCTCATGCACGTGTCTGACGAAATCGACACTTAACCGATACTGTATATGCATTCTCACTCTTTATCACCCAGGGAGGAGAATATGCAACCACACTTGCTGTAAGGTCCAAGTTTTCATCAGCAAAACAAGTGGTCCCAGAAAGAAATTTCAATATGCAACATATTATTATTATTATGCATGACAAAAAATGTAATTTATCTTTGTGTGCTGTTTTTAATTGGAGCTTGATGTTTTGGGGGGGAAGAAATTGTGTAAGGAGATGAAAAACAAAAAACAAAGATGTGAGTGAAAGAACAGCTCGAGTGAGCGATCGCACTTTAAAAAAAATGTGTTGTGCCTGTCACAATCCATGACCCTGTGTTTGGATTGAGAAGAAATGGCAAAGTTGGTGTTCTGTGGTATCTGATGGTGCTAAGACTTTTTTTTTTTTTTTTTCAAAAAGAAAGAAAAAAAAACTTGTTTTCACTCAGGGGTGGTGGGCACTACCTGCCACGTGGTTTTAGGTTTTCATTTTTTCCTTTGCCATTTCAACGTCTAGTGCTCATGATGAGGTTCCCATTCTGTACATCTTGGCTTTGGTGGTTTCTCAGATGTCCCTTTGAGAAAGAACTCTTTCTATTGAGATTCACTTGACTTTACTAATTGATGTAACTGTATTGAGCTTCTGAGAATGCTTGCTTTTTCTTTTCTTTTCTTTTTTTTTTACCTTCTTCCCCCTCTCTTATGACTCTTCAAACTGACCTACCAGCGCATATCCACACCACATCTCAATGATCTAACATCACCCTTGTTGTGGAAGCTCTTCTTGACGAGGTGTTGCGAGTGGGTTTTTCTTCACCCACACCCCGTTTCAGGAGACTCGAACACAGTGTGTGTAAAAGGTTTTTGTCAACTTGCCATATACCGTACTGTCAATTCTTAAACCCGACCCCCTCCACCAGGGGGCAGCACACACATCCACTGTCCTCAAATGGACTCAATGCAAGAATTTCATAGAAGAGGGCAGTATTTGTGTGGTTTTGCACTATTCAAAGTGTTGTAAATAATTTTGTATCAGTTGTTAATGTCCTAAATTCTGCTATGGTCCTATATATATTTATTTGCATTCTGTGTAATTCAAAGTAGTCTCTGTGAGATGGCTTTGCTATTGTTCAAAAATAAATCAAAATGTTGCAAAGTAAATGTTCTGTGTCGTTGAGCTTTACTTTTCAAGTACTAGACATAATTGTGTGGATGACGGATGAACTTGATCAACTCAAGGTTGGGATGATAAACTGATCAGATGTGAAGATAATTACAAAACACATACTTTAAACACACTGGCATCTCACACCATCTGTTTTGGGGATTTCTTCTGCGGCTGTGCCCATAATCAGACTGCTCACTGTGCAGCCTTTATCAGTGCATGTACAGAGATTTATTTTGTCTGTGGGTGTACCAAACTTTGCTAGTTTTGAAAAGCTGAATTATTCAAAGGTCAAAGGGAAACTGGCTGCAAATAATTTTGCACCCAGTTGTAACTTTCATAGATATGTCTAGAAGAACTAAATGAAAGGAAAGTGAAATGTTTTTATTGATAATTATTGATTCATTGATAACCAATAATAATTTGGTGGTGATTTTGCAATAACCTAATTTATCTTCACAAATAGCAATGGTTTTGTATCAAACTACTTCTGTGGGTTTGTTAATTTGGGTTATTTGCAAATAGCCTATATTGCATTTCCAAACCCTGCATGATTTGTGTGTATGACTTTAAGCCTGGGGTCGGTGAATCCAGGGTTGAAACAGGCAACACACATTCAGCTTTGAGAGACCACATGGTATGAATTTTTATCGAGTTATCTGGTTTCACTTTACTGGGAAGCACAGGTGAAGTGAATTCACTTGGTGAGGCAGGATTTCATTTTCTACAGCAGTAGCTATGTTGTGCCTCCTGTATGTAGCACAACACCGCCATCTGGTGGAGAATTATTTTCATGTAGGCATCACAATGGAAAACAGACTGATCCTTGTACCACACTTTTCTAGGAATATTATTGGAGATCCTCAGATGTTTTAGCAAAATCAGTGATAGTTGATTTAATCACATTTGGGGGATATATCCTGATACGGAATAATAAGTGGCTAAATAATTTGAGGTTCTGTCACTGTGTCACAACTTTAAAAAACAAGGTGTTTTCTAAATGTTGTGGTCAAGATGGATAAAAGGACCATTTTCGAGGAAATTAGTTTTAAATGAAACAACACAGGAGTCTATGATTTCTATTTATTCCATTCTACGTATTCAACAGCAGCTGCAACTTCCATGTCAACAGTCCTTGGATCTCATCAGTGCTTCCAGCTTGTTCAGCTGTCGGGGTTATTACTGGGAGCAGGTTCTGCAGTGGTCCTCTGGTAAGCACAGAGCTGAAACACGCCTAAAAGGCATATGAGAGAGGACTTTCAATCTTCACATCAATCTTTAAATCACATGTGCACAATTTGAAAACAAAAAACAAAAAAAGACCCACAGTGTTAAATAAGAATGGAAAAGCACATTTTTGTCCATGGTACTACTACTGCTACTACTACTTACAAATAAAAGAAAAGAATATAATGACTGCACCTGCTGCAAAAGCCAGAATGATGGCCACCCAGCCAATGATGTAGGACCAGGAAAAGCGCCAGTCCAAGAAGCGTTTTCCAAAGAAAGTGACGGTCACTCCAGTGTAAATCGCCAAAGCAAGCAGAGCAAGGAAACCTGACAACACACACCAGTGAAAACTGCTCAAAAAGAAGAAACTTCACATTTCTTGACAGTCCTTCCCGAACATGTAATTTGTCCTTGATAATCTGATAAATCTCACCTACTTGTGTGTGTGTTTGTGTGCATGTGTGTGTTACCTGACAGCACCAGGGCGATGCCACCTGTGCGTACCCTCCTGTTCTTGGTGCCGTTAGTGAAGGCGCTGAGGCCGAGCACCACCCCAGCAAAGCAGCTCAGCACGGCCAGTAGCATGAAGGCCCTTGTGGCATCCCAGAAAGCTGGACACAGGAGGGCAACAGGCGGGCACACACATCAACACATGTTCATGTTCAGTCCCGCTTGTACAGGCTTTTCTCTGAAATACTAATATTGTATTTTGCATACATGCATGCAATGCTATGTTTGCATGAGTTTGTCTGCATACACTCACAAAAAAGGAGACTGTAACCCTCACCCCAGTATGCAGTAAGTTTTCTTTTTAGCGTTCTTTTCTTTCAAATCCAGTTTGTAATTTTAGTTTTCAATCCATTTCTAACAGCCCACTTCTTGTCGTGAGTAAACCTATTTTGAAGTTACCGACAAATTTAGAGGTTTTTTTCTGGGTAGGCCAACGTGCTGACAAATTGTCTATGCAGATGGTGTTTTTGCAAGAATAATTTCCTCAGAAATACCAAACTGTCCGCTTGTAATGTCTAGATTTAGCTCAAATCAGATCAAAATATCAGTTTGAGTTCCTGCCACAGAGGGCACATCAGTGTTTTACTACTTCTGGAGCACTCACCTACGGTTATCGTATGGGCATGACATTTGTGGTTGATGCAGAACCTCCAAAGGCCCTGATTGGCCGAGCTCCCCGAGTATCGATACTGCATCCAAAAGTCAGTCGCCGTGGAAACGATGAGCAGCACGAGGGCGGCCACACCGCAAAGCGTGCCTCCTCCTGCTAAAGAATACAGCATCGTGGAGAAGCCGGGGGAAGCACTGTCCTCCTAAACATTCAGCAACTGGTTTAGGGGGAGAAGAGAAGAGAGAGACTGAATTACCCACAATTACCCTGAGAGGTTGAACTGCATTTACTGTAGTAAAATCATCCTGTGGAAATGCTCAACCTGTTTTGGAGACATACTTTGTTCCAAATGGCTGTTCAAAGATGTACATTTAGGAACATTTGACGAGTGTGCATCAAGTTTAACGTTTATAGCCTACTTTATTTAAAGCAACATAGGTCAACCTACTGACTATCCTCACATCCACTCCTCCACTAATCTATATCACACACTAGTCCTGTCCTTGCAAGCTGGAACTTGCACTGTCTTGAATGTGCTAAACCAGACATATGATGGAAGATGCTCCAGTGACATGCAAACTTATCTTACAACAAGATGCTCACCAAAATAAAGCAACACTGAGTTTTTTGACTTTCGACAAGTGATCGACGGAAGCCTTTTTTAAACCAAAGGGCACACAAGTAACCAAGCCATTCTTCAAAACGCTGTCCAATTGCTCATTGGCAGCAAAGCACTTGACCCAAACTGCTGGATGACAATAAGCTTGCCTATCCGGCAGTTCAGAGCCATTGTTCACCACTAATTCCCCTCCGTGCACCACAAACTAATCTTCCTAAACTGAACAACTGAACTGTCAGCACTGTTCCTCTGTCACCCGGCCAGCAAACCAGTGATTTCATGCACTGATTTCAACTCCTGCACACCTCGCTGTACTTCGTGAAAACTCTTCAAATTCCAAATAGTGCATCCAACCCAGCCTTACTCTGAACTACAAACGTTTTCTGACAATATTCTCAGGCGAGAAGCATGACAAGTTTCAAGCCCCCAGCTGTGAGATGTGCAGATCATTTCCTCTGTAAGAGAAGCATGGATAGATAGATAAATCTCCACTTCATCTCTTCATTGGCCTTCTTGATGTCCTTGACGACTCAAAAAAAAAGGTTTTTGTTGATTTGCTTTTCACACCCTTAGAAAACGCAGTATCTTCCTTGCAGTGCAGTAAAAACAGATTCTGTGTAATTCCAAGTTTCTTTTTCCTGATACCTCTGGGTTGGCTGGTGTCTCTCCAGGGTCGCTGGCTGTAACAGAGTGCGTATCCTTTTTAAGCCCTGAACCCCTGGCTCTCATTGTCCACCTCACAAAAGAGGGAATGATCGAGCGCAGCATGTGAGTGATGGTAAATCCACCCCCCTCTCTTGCTCTTACTCCCTGCAGTTACCCCCCTCTTCTCTATCACCTGTCTGTCTCTCTGAACTTCTGCTCTTCATTCATGTATTTGCATCCTGCATAATTCACCTTTTTCTTTTTCTCCTCAGTTACTATCTGCATGTTTTCTATGAAATATCTGGTCAGATCTGGCAGCTGTGGTGGATGCATCATGAGATTCTCCTCTGTCAAAGGCCATGGCCATGTCCCACCCTCCCGCCCCACAGTTAAGCCACGCCAGCAATTGGAGTGTGCAGAACAGGCACTGGCAATCCTCCTATGCATTGGCAACATAGGCAATGGCCTAAAGCAGAAAGTAAGCATTTGTGCACCGTGCGCCTTGCATTGTGTGCATCCTCTGCCTACCTGTGTGCACCTAGACACGTGTCTGTGTGTGCATACGCGTGCGCATGTAGTCCTTTCTGAGCAAACACTGGTAGTATACACAGGGAAATATAAAGTATACACAAGGACGGTTTCACAGTGTAACTTAAAAATACCTTTATTTATTCAAAAGCAAGAACAGGGACAAGAACCTCATCAACCCCTTTGGATTTCCATCATTACACATCCGTGTGCACTCTGAATTTCTTTTAAAATGATCCTGAATTTCCAGTGAGCCACAAAATATGGTGTGTACTACAGTAAGCCATGACATCTGTTCTCTACCATACCACCTTCTCCTTCACATGCATCAAAAAGTGAGGATAAAATCTAAAACCCTTATTACAAGTGACTTGTCAATCCACTCTGTGTGCAGTCTTGAAATTGCATCATTACCACTGTTTTAGCGCTAGCCTGTCTGTACATTTTTTGATTATTTAGTCATCCTTATACTTCTGGTTGCAATATATTTGCAACATTAACCTTTTTTATCTTGCAATTTACCTGCCTAGTTTAAAATTACAACTTTGTGTCTGCGATGCATCTAAAATGGATTTTTCCTACTTTCTTTATAATAACAAAAAGGGAAAGTCACTTTGGGAATTTATACAGATGTGCACAACTGCCTAGTGGGTGATCTCTCTCTACATTACAGTGCCGTTACAAATATTCTATATATGACAAGGCATATGGACAAATAAGATATAGCTACAAATGGATAAATAAATAAATAAATAAATAAATCTCTTAATTAATCCACATATACAAAAACCTCTTCAAAGGTTACAAAAAGGCACATCATGATATGCATAACCAAACGTGGCTTCTGTCCACAAGGTCACTCACTCCCTCTCTAAAGCTACATCCCATCTAAAGTGACCTCCATGCTCTGACTATGGCTGATTTATGTGAAGTTTGGCATTTTGAGAAAATAACTAAACTAACCTAAAAGTGTGCTTGCAGTGAGCTCACTCATGCAAGGCATCGTCAGTCATCTCTACGGTCTAAGTACGTCTTTGCCATTCAATCTTTATGCTCTACTTACAAAGCTAAAAGCAGAAAGGTACTGAGCAAACACACACTGTAAATATTTAACCTCACATGTCACAAATAGCGACAATAAAACATTCTCATTTCCTCATGGCATTTGAAAAATGTTCTCTCTTTTTTTTTTCGTTGAATTTAATTTTAATTACACTAAAACTGCAAAACCAAACAAACACATGCCTATTACTATAACGCCATGTTTGCCTGCACACACACAGCCACATACTCACAATACATATACAATAGTACTCATTCTCACACACAGGCACACACGCGTGTGCACGCACAAGCACAAGCACAAGCACACACCCAAACACACCCACAGAACCAATTATAGACATCATTTTTTAAAGTGACTGCACACTCAATTCTGGTCACATTTCTCACACACAGACACACTTACTTCACAGTAACTTTAAAATGACCAACATAGAACCAGTTTGTTGCTCACAATATGTATGCATATGTTTGCACACAAACACACATACTGTACATACACCCTGCAACAGTAAATGATCCCATGTTGAGATGTACGTGGACACTTGTGCTGCTGTTTAACCAGTGTCTCTGTAGCAGGCCCTCAGGGGCCCGGGGCCCAGAGGACAACTGTTCGGTCTGCAGAGGAGGAGAGGAAGGTCCGGTCATGGGGGTGCCACCTGCACTGGATCACCTTGTCCCAGTGTTCCCCTGCCACTGTCTGAGGGAGGGGCTTTGTTAAGTCACCTTGGAAGAAAGAAAGAAGAAAAGAAAAGAAACATGACTATGGCAATTATTGACACTGACTGCACTGTGGCACCTTCATTTATCTTTTGACAAAAATGTGAAACACAATCAAATCAGCAACAAGTTAAGTTTAACCTTTTCAAATTGAAACACAAATGAATTGTTTTGTTTTTTTTTCCCCAAATGTTTGCACTCTCTTTGTAAGGTTGCTACCTTGCAGGTCATTAATGATGATCTTGTTGTCATAGGACCCCGTCAGAAGATGATGGGCTCCTGGTGAGAAGCGCACTGAGCGGATGTCGCTGCTGTGGGGCCGGTATGTCTGGACAATGCGGCCTCCTCTGATGTCATACAACATGCAGGTGCTGTCTTCCTGACCGGTGGCCAGCAGGCGGCCGCTGGGATCCACTGCCACTGAAGCAACTGCACTTCCTGTGTGGGGCAAGAGTGGCGATAAATGGACATTTCAAAACAACCGGCTGACTAAACTTGAGCAGTGTGGAGTCATGGCGTGACTCACCTGAGCCGTGCAGAGTTGTGCCCACCACACGGACACAGCTGGGCACGCGCAGATCCCAGAAACGGACCGTTTTGTCCTGTGAGCCCGAGGCAATCATCCAGCCTCCCCATGTGTACAGAGTCAGAATGTGACCTGCAACAAAACGGTGAAGTCTTAAGCACATAATTCATCAAAAACGAACTCTGTTAAAGTGGTTATAATGTATCTATTATTTACTGCTACTTTTTTATGATACTGAATTAATTGTTGACATGTTTATGTATGAGAATTTCACAAATAAACCGTCTGTAAACTGATTTCAAACCCCTATGGTTCCCTCAGGACTGTTCCAGCGTACCAGTGTGTCCACTCAGGGCATGAAGACCCTGTCCTCTCTGACAATCAGTAGTGTAGATGTTGCAGTCTCCAGCCCCAGCACTAATCAAGATGGATCCTCCACTCTCCGGTCCCTCCAAGAAGGCCAAGTCCCTGATGGTACCATCATGCATGCTGAACTCTAGATCTGGGCCTGAAACACAGAGACAGAGAGAAATTAGATCCAATTCAACTCCGGGGAAACATTAACATCAGATCTGATGTATTACTCTGTGCTTCAAGAAACATAGAAAAGGTGAAATACAAAACAGTAATAAAAAACAGTACCTGTGGCATTACAGCTGTCTGCATTGAAAGGCAGGACTTTGACATATTTATCATTAGAGCCAGTTGCCAGAAGTTGTCCACAGTGGCTCCATGCTACACAGTAGATTGAGCCCTTGTGGTGTTTGTTCCTCCTGAAGCGCACAACCGGCTGCTTAGCTGCACCAGAACCACTGAATGAGCCAAGAAAACACAACAGAGATTAATTCAATTATTATAACGATGCTGTAAGAATGTGGCATGGTTTGAAATCATACATAGATGTGAATGGCTCCCACCTGGTGGACAGGCTTTCTGGGTAGGCACAGACTCTCAGGGTTTTTGAGTTGGAGCCAACAGCATAGAGCGCTCCTGAGGGGTGGAATGCTACAGCACGTACTGCCTGTGTGTCCTCCAGCTGGTTGACTTTCACAAACTGGGTTTTGGACTTGCCCGACTGTACAAGAAGATCGAGAAAAAAATAATCATCGTTTGCCATCACAGATTTTTTTATCCTAACCTTTACAATACATTAATGGAATCTATGCAACTACATTTCAGAATGTCTTTTTAACCACATTTAGGGCTTTTCTACAATACAAATATGTGGAACTGCAAGTAAAGTAGAACAAATAAAGTAAAAAGACTGAATGTTTAGCTGGCAGTTAGGTGTACCTCTTGTGTACTGCGTGTTGTAGAGCAGCTTGAATCATCTTGCGCCGTGGGACAAGATGCTCTGATCCTCTCAGCACTGGAGCATAAAGAGATACACAAGTTCATTGTTTATATCTAATTGCAAAAATACATGTTGATAATTAAATGACTGCATTTCTGGATAACATGAGATTACTCTTATGAAGTTGGTGTTTCTGTAGTGGCTGATGAACTGCACAGTTGACAGACTCTTACCTATGACTAGTAGGAACTGGAGACTCAGTGAGGGAAGGTAAACCATGGTTCCCAGTCTTTAATGGGGTGCTGCTAATCACACCACCTGGCTTGTCCCTCAGCCCCCCTGAATCTGCGGCGTGGCGGGTGTTGGCAGTCCTGGGACTAGAGGTGCCGTTTCCCGTCAGTCCATTCCACTGCTGGCCCAGATGTGTCATCACCTCATCTCCTTTGTGGTCAATGCTCACATTCATTTCCTCCAACTTCTGAATGGATCTGGACAGGGACAATATTTTGAGTTGAGACGTCCAGTGTGTTACAGTCACTATTCATTGACGCTGAAGCTTTTCATATGCCCTCCTAACCTGCTGAGGAAAGTCTCAGTGAGGTTATGTTGGGTACCGTCCTGCGGCTTCACCCCCCCCTCCAGCAGCATCTGCTGGTAAAGCTGCCTCTGCTGCTGCTTCTGTTCCAGATGTTGCTGCACTCGGAGACGCTGCCTGTAAAACTCCTGGATGTGCTCTGTGGAGTCACATCGCTGGACAAACACAAACACACACACAGAAAGCAAGCGTGAAACATGTGAACACAGGGCTATTACTGCAGAAGATTCAGAAGAAAGTTATGTAAGGCCACAATCCGACAGGTTTGTCTTCCCTGAACAGGCCCTATGAATGAACATGCACATGTGCACGCACGCACGCACAAACTCTCTCCCAAGAGCTAGTCCTGACAGCTTTGAAGTTCTCAGGGCCTTACCCTTCATCATCCATCCCATAAAAAGTTTTCAAGGACCTCATTATATCCAAAGGGTCTACACTTTAGTCTCTCTTTACTTTTCCCTCTCCACACACACATACACACGCACAACTATCTAATCTCAAGCCACTTCACTTGTCTAGATGGGACCTGGGATGCATAAAGATGAGCGATGATAGCGGCAGCAGGCCATCTCAGGTGTGACCGCACATCAAACAGGATTATCTGCCTTCAGTGCCCATGACCTCCACCCCTTTCACTAAGACAGGGTCAGCAGGGCGTGAGTGCCCCTTGTACAGACGTGGTATAGAGTTGGGGAAGGATTTATGAGGAAGTGCAACACATGGAGGCAAGGAGGTCCACAAGTTCAGGGGGAATCTATTTTAGATCTCTTGAATATGGATTAACGATGGACCAAGCGACCAGACAGACAACCCCAGCTTCTTTTTACAATCCTCAAAAGTCATCAAGCCTGAGTAACCAAAGGTGACACAGCACATTCCTGCATGTATGGAATATCTTTGCCCTAATCATTGATTTATGGTCGATGTAAGGTCTGTAATATATCACTACACATACAACAAAGTACTGCTAGGTTTCAGTTTTTACTACCTCATTTGTTTCTGTGCTGCAGGGCGGCCCACCATCCTTCCCAGGGGTCAGAGGTGTCCGTGTGGTGTTTGGTCCATCCGGCCTCTGTGGGTGCTTCCTATGTCAGTTCATAAGCAATGTTTTAACATCATGAAAGATCAAAAGTAGAAAGAAAAACAAGGGAGGAAAAAACACAAACAAGTTAAAATGTCAGTGTCACAATGTGTAAAATGTGCTACGTTGTGTTTAAACTTGAAGAATAACTTAATTGTAGTTGCGGCAAAGAATCCTGCAGGTGGAGCCAGAGCAGAGCTGGCAACCCCATGTTCTCATGCAGCGTACATGTGCTGTATCAGCCTCTTTTACAGAAGCTGATGCAGCACTGTTTGTGGGAAACATCATGTGGATCAAGGAACCATAGTAAAATAAAATGAACACACAAAATCAAATAAAACCTGTTAAAATTCCTTTATATTGTTGTTATCAGGGAGAACCATTGTATGAAAACTTGCTCTTTTACCTTGAGTCTACAATATCCATGTGGAACAGTGTCTATATTAACATTTAGGTCTTGCTCCTTAAAATTAAACATCTGCTTTATTATTTCCAAAAGCACTTCTAGTACCTCGAAATAACAGGATTTTTCTTTTCATAAAGCGTATTAGTATGAATTTAAATTAGTGAATTATAAAGTGAAGGCTTTAGATTATATTACATCCATCAACATTCAGCTGCTTTGTGCAGCACTGTGGGAAGTGACAGCTGAGGCACCATGTCTCTGTTTAAGTGGGGCTAATGGGATTAATAGAGCTACAGATTGTGGCATACAAAAAAGGTCTACCACTGGGTTTAATACCTAAGGTTGCAGGTGCACATACAGAGGGAGATAGTAAGAAAGCTTTTGGGGGGGAAAAAAGAAGCTATTGTAGCTGCAGTAGGGTTAAACTCCATATCTGTTATTTCAGGCGCTTACAGCTAACACCACAAACCATTTGTCCCAGCTGGGCTACAGTTTACCTCTCAGGTGAATCATCCTGCTGATGCACATTGTTCTCCACAAGGCTCCGACTGAGAGCAGACTTCACGTTCGCCTCCATGCCTCTCTTATCCTGCGCTGCCAGACCATGCGACAGGCCGTCCAGAGCTGGATTGAGAGACCTGGACATGTATGTGTCGGCTGAATGAGGCCTCTGGCGGAAAGGTGAGGTGGGGCAGGGAGACAGACGGTTGATTAATGGAGTCAGGAGGTCGGCGTGGCCTGCCTTGCTGGGCTTCACCAGCCGGTCCACATGGATGCTGAGGACCTTTTGCTGGAAAGCGCATGAAAAGGCACCAGGAGAGACGTTCTGCAGCCAGGACAGCAGCGACAAATCCAGTTCATCACAGCCGTTCCCACAGAGCAAATCCACACCAAGCAACACCTCGCCCTCTGTGATTTCCTCACCAGTTGCTTTACTCTAGAAAACAGAAACAATGTTGTTAAGACCACACAGATAGGAAATGTAGAGCTTTTGTGTAATCCTTGATGATTTTGAAGCGAATGCGAGATTGCAATGACACATTAAATCCTATGATTGACATGAGACCCAGATGGAAATTTACTTCATGGCACTAAGCTATATCAAGTAGGGGACCTGTGGCAGGAAGTGTTACCCTTGCATTACAGTATCTCTAAAGGTTTTGAAAAACACAAGTTGGTCCATTAACTTTTCAATGCAACATCACCACAACACCAGTGGAGTTTCCTTGTAACACTCTCAATGCTCAGAGGTGATATTACCTGACAGAACTCGACGCAACACTCATAAAGAATCCCTTTAATGAGCAGTTGGAAGAGGCGATTCCCACTCGCCCTGAAGCCCGCCTCGCTCAGCTTCCTGTCTGCAGGGATGAACTCGGCTACCATAGCACACGCCTCCTCGAAGCAATGGACACGTGCTGTGCTCGGGTTCCAGTCTTTGAACTCTGCATGGTGGGTGAGGCGGGGCAGGGTGAGGAGAAGACACAGCTTGCTGTAGTCATCCTTGGATGGACAGAAATCCTCCAGACTGTGGAGACACTTGACTGCCTCCTGCATGGTGAACTCAAGCTGTAGATGGAATAACATTACGGAAGATTTGTGAGTACTGTGTTAATACTCTTTTTTTTTTTTTTTGACAACTGTGAAAAACTGAATATATCCATACATTGTGAGGGTCCTCAGCGGCAGACATGGCGTTATTTACACACAGAGCTTCCAGAAACTTCTGCTTCAAAATGATGTAGCGGAACCTGGAAACACAAAATTCAGTATTTACACTTATATTTTGCAGTACATGGATTGATTAACCTTCAGGTGATATTTCCTGGAATGAATATTTTTTTGATAAACTGCTTATGTCATTTAAGTGGGACAACCGAGTTGAAAAATCTCTTTAATGGTTGCTGAGAGGCTGCCAGTTATAATGTACCCATGCTAGTACAGTAGGCCTACTGGGATGTGACCTGATTTAGCTCCTGAGGCTACCAGTCTCCACTTCACTGCCAAAGTTTGCCCAGTGACCAGTAATGTAAAATGTCACCAATACATGCATACATAATTCATGTTGTATGTGAAAAACATACAAAAAGCAACGTGTTTGTAAAATTCAATATTATTCTAACTTAAAAAGTCTTCTGCTCGCCTCATAACTGCTTAACAATAAATCAAAAACACACTCAAACTATGGTCAGTAAATGGTTGATGAAAAAACTTCTTTAAAAAAAAAAAAAATCTAATAAATCAAAAAGCAGATATCACACTCAAACTATGGTCAGTAAATGGTTGATGAAAAAACTTTTTTTTTTTAAAATCTAATATTATGTTTAACAAAATCAGGTGAGAATCACCCCCACATTATTACCCCCACCTTTTCTTGTCAAACTTGTCCATTCCTTCCAGAGGTTGGATGAACTGCATCACCTCCTCCCATTGACCGTCGAGTATCAGTTGCCTGTTGAAAGCAGTAAATAGTTGAATAGGCATCAGCATGCTCATTTCCCACCACATCTGTAAGTCAAAACACAACAGCCAACCAACTGTATAAAGATAATACTGTACACTAAAAATGCACCTGAGGAAGAGCATATCGTCGGAGTAAAGCCCGTTAATGACACCGCTCTCCTTCTCCAAGGCCAGCATGCTGATGTGCAACTTCCTGGAGTTGAGGAAATCCAGCATCAGCTTGATCACCTCTGCCTCCTTGATGTTGATCGTCTCGTCTGCCGTCATGATTACAGGTCTGTGGTGGCAGCTTGTAGCTGGCTGGAATATAGAGGGACAGAGTCATAGAGAGAAAATAAACTGCCTTATCTAGGTTCATCACCTAAATTCAGGGACTTTCATTCTAAAATTAGTGATATCAACTATTTAAGGGAAATGCTGTCCTCATTCCTTTAAAATGATACAAATAAAATTGTATAAACCTCACATCAATGCGTTTCAGTTTGTTGAGATATTCTGATGTCAGATAGTGTAAACACTAAAACAGGAGGTCTATAACAAATATTGATTCAACAGAACTTCGTACAAAACATGAACTTTTACAATGTGTGATGGAGATTTGGCAAAGGTACCCTGGCAGCGGAACATTTTTAGATCAATGTTAATGACATCCAACACACTGTGGATCAATTACTGTAATATTCCTACAGGGGCAACTGGTGTTTCAGCTCTTCCCCTCAATAACATAATTTACCCCATGTGTTAAATGTCTTTTATTAATTTTAACACAACAGCTTGTGCCTGCGTGTGCCAACAGGAGGTTGAAGTGAGTTTACAGTAGGACTCTGTGGTGCATAGTGTTTCTGTAAAGCTCATACTGTGACTATCTACAGTAGCATTTGTGAGTTTGATAATAAGTTTGCATGATTAAACAGTTCTCAACGGTGCTGTGCATAGGACATTAGCTACTGCACTGTTTGTATTGTGCTGTGTTAAATTCTCACCATAATATTCCTATAAACAGTTCTGGTAGGATATCTAAAGATGCAGTAATCCAGGCTGGTCTATTAATGGTTAACCACTGGGGCATCACATAGGGAGCTACAATAAAGGATGAAGGGCTCTGCATTATGCATGATGCTCTCATCCTGTGTCTATGTAAAAATGGCTGAGATGAGCAGTGATGTCTCCAGGTGTCCGTGCGGGAGGCTGAGCAGCCGGTGACACCGCCCTGTTGGTTCCCGTACACACAAACACACACACACATTGTCACAAATAAAACAACATCCAGCTCTGGTCCTGGATGTGACAGCAGGTCTGAGGCCCAAACCTGACAGCCTCAGACACACCTTGTTTACTTGAGCATGACGGCACACAGCGCACACTCGTCCGCACTCACACACAACAGCAGCAGCTCAGTGTTACACACACATACACACACATGCAGGATAATAGCATTCATTTTCCCTCCAAGGTACACGGGGTATCATGCAGGACTGGTACACTCCGGGCTAACACGCCACCGTGAATCCGTGCTGACTCCTCACCTGTCAGTCTGCGCCAACGACGCGCCGCATTAAAGCCACTCAGCGCGGTCTGCAATCTCCAAATCTGACAGTGTCGACGGAGAAGTGGACGGAATAATGTTCCGTGGATCTTGAAATGTCTACTCGTGTTTTCAGAAAAAGCCGCTTTCCGCCGTAATTCTAGTACACAGCTCGCCGTTGCCATGCGGACGCAGCCGCAAAACATCCAATCAACTGCAGCGATGACGCCCTGAGGCCACACCCACTGCACGGGACAGACAAACTTTCAGGTGATGCACGGGCAAAAACCATAGACTGTACAAAGGCAAAAACGTAGGCTGATCATAAAAAAGTTACGACTACACCATGACTACATTTTTATTTTAAAAAAATCTATTATTTAAAATGTGTAGTGTAGTATATTTACCAACTGTAATTGCAAAATTTTGTGAGAGGACTTCGGTAAAAGAAATGTACCACAGTGTAGAAATACTCTAAAAGCCAATTTGGAGTAACTGGATTGATTTGAATGAACACAAGGCTAACTTAAATCATATATAAGGAAAATAGTATGCATACATGTGGTGGTATGGTAGCCTAATGGTCTTGAACCAAGAGCCTACGTAAATTCCCTGGTTTTAAATGATATTAAATTATGGTATAGCCAGAATATCGATGAGAATATCAGTAGTTAATTGCTTGAATTGTACTTTCAATTTCAGTCGGGATTTGTCTGTATCTTCCATGGATGTATCTTCTCCCTCGTTGCCTGTTGCTGGGCGTGGCCTCCCGGATTGCTGCTCCCGCCAAACCACCTGCACACCTGCTTCTGATCAGCTCATCAACTCCAAAGTTCCAGTGCAACCAGTGCAACACAACGCATATAGGCCGTTGGTCATTAACAAAACGTAAAGCACTGCCAAGAAGCTGTGGACTGTTTCAGTCCAAACGCCCTCTTTTCTGGCCAGTATTAGTAACTCAGTTTGTTTAATAATAGACTAGACAATACTTTGAAATGGCTAATAATTTGCTTGTTTGATTTTGCATTTGGGATAGTTGTTTTTTGACAGGTTATCTCTCTATGTGAGGCCACATTGATTCTGCCCCAAGGATCAGTTTTGAGTCTTTTATGTAAATTTAAAAGAAAAAAGTTTATACAACTATATGCCTTAAATTGTGACAGTTTTACCTCAAACAAAAGCTCTGCTACACCGTCTCTCAAAAGTGTCACCTTAACCTCTTACATTTTGTCTGCCACAAATAACTTTTAGACGTTTAAAGTTAGTCTAGCTTTAAAGTCAACACCACAGAAATGCTGAGGCCATGCTTAAGTTTATTAAATGCAAAAAAGAAAAAAATAAACTACATGTTCAGCAAATATGTGGAATGACAGCACAGTGTCTGACAAACAAAACAGGGTCATCATAGTAAATAGGTATGAGCGCACATGAACACACTGTACAATATCATTACACTTTAAATAATCTTCTTCCCTTGGCCTTAAACAGCCAAAAGCAGGTGGACAGAGCTTTCTGTGGACAAAATCCTTCCCATTAAACATCAGAGAAACACATCTTAACTCTGTCATATTGTTTTACATTTTCAAAGACATGTGTAGGCTCTCTTTTGGTCATAAATACCCCATCCCTATCCCCAGTTGAAAGCAAAGCACCATGTTAGCAAATTTGTTTTGTTGAAAAACAGACCTGCAAATGGTGTTGACTTGACATTCCATGATTAAAAAAAAAGGAACGTGACACTGACACCAGTGAAACCCCGTGGCGAGTCTCTTACCCGTATGCAGCAACGAGGATCTGCCCTATTCTGTTCTTGCATTATTCTGTGAGATTCATTCTCTTAATAATAAAGAAAAAAAATCTAAAATATCCCTGGCCTATTTAGGACATTTTCCATTTATAGGCGACTGATGCTGTTAATACACACTCGGATAACTTACATTGGGTTAAGACACATTTGTGTGAAAAAAGAACAACAGATGCTGAAAATGACACAGCCAATTTAATTTGTAACAATGTGGCTATTTTAAGTGAGACGATTTCTCGCTCATCTATGACTGGATTCTTTAAGAACAGAGCTAGTGATTTTTATCTAATCAGAAACTTTGTCTATGCACTTTAATAACTACATTTTGATGCTGGGTGGATCTGCAGTGCCTTAAAGCTTCATGAGTATACATTATTAAAATGAGCAATATGTAAAAGTTGAATTTAATACTGTCAAGCCTGTGCTGGCACAACAACTTCATTTTAAGTCCTGATATAACTTCTTAGGTGTCATTATGTCTTGGATTTTACTCATGTTCCTGATACCAGTGGGTGAGAGTGTGACTGTGCAATATGTCATATAATAGACTGCAAAGTTACTGCGTGGTGCAGTAGGCAGCATTTCAAAAATAAAGAAGAAATAATAACACTGTTTTTATTTGTTCACAAACCTGCTGTGAACCAGCAGCAAAGTGATCTACAACACTGGTTCTCAACCTTTTTGGGTGAAACGACGATGCCTCTGTGTAACCCCTCGGGTTAACTCTGATGCTACATGGGATGATTTTATTTTCACCGGTAGTTTTAATTAATTATCAGACTACATTTTAAGGTTGCAACTACTCACAAGAAAAACAAATGTATTACAATTAGAAACATGATAGCACATTTAGAAATATATATTTTTCCACACACATTGTATAGCTCAATTTTTCTGCAGGTGTCCAGACCCACAGGTTGAGAACCAGTGATCTAGAGTAACGTCCTGCATTCTTTAAAATCACTTTCCCAAAAAAAGGCTCTGAAAAAGCTTAAACCGGTTGGCTTTGCTGAACTGGGCACACATGTACCATGTGGCTAATACTAGCTGTATGCAATTTGTTTTTGGCCCTTAATATACAAACTGTTTTACCCACAGAGATGAAGAAAAAACATGTTCTTCCAAATACAAAAAAAAAAAAGCCTCAGTGTATACGCTGCTTAACAACCATCTCATTGTACTCGTACACGCTAGAAATAAAACAAGCATAAGGCCACACATAAACAAGATAACACAAACAGAAATCAATCTGTACATGAATTAAAAACATTCAGTGCTTCACTGTACCGCGTAAAATGTCCTAGCATTCATACTGTCTCTTTTTTGACATTTGGCACATAGGAAACAAGAAGAACACTCATACATGCCTTTGTAAAACTGACTCAAACGTGACAATCTCTAAAAACACAGAAGTGGTAAGCATTTACATCATTCTTTAACAGTAGCGTACATTCCAGTTGCTCCTAATCTTTGAGTCCTATCATGTTCGGTCCAGAGTAAGGAGGAAACAACAGGGACAGGAATGCAATGAGAGGAAAAACAGACATAAAAAAGACAAATATGCATTCATCTAACTGGCATTGCAGGTGTTTGAATCTTCATGGATATGTACAGTGAAGTGCAAATTGAAATGGGTATGTTCCATTCAAAGGGGGGAAAATGGCGATGATTGGGGGTACCAAGTTCCATTAGGACAGGGCAGGCACTACTTTTTTAGGGGTGGCTGGCTTCTTGGTTTGCCAGAGGTGGTTGTGGATCGTCACCGCGTCCACGCTGGCTGACATGGTCTTGGCTGGTATCTGACTGAACTGCTTTTTGTCCGAGTTGTATTTGTACAGGCCGTCGATCATCTTGCGCGTGATGCTCTTGGGGCCGATGCCTGTCAGCTTGTTGATCTCTTCTGTCTCAGGGCAGTAGATGTAGAGAGAGCGAAACTGGCAGCCAGCATCACGGAACAACACCAAGAAGTTGGTGGCTTCTGATTTCTCCATTTCCTGTTAAAGTCAAGGGGAGAAAAGCTCATTGGATACAGAATCAAGGTCATGTGTGGTAAAGGGATAAACATCCTATCCTTGGTGGAAAATAACTACTAAATTCTTTGTAAATCATTATGACACCTTCATATGGTAAATTCTATTCTATTCTTTATTTCCCTCTTTAGCAGAGAGAACCACATCCTTTATTTTGACAAGGCTTTATTTCAAAATCATTCTTTTCATTGGAGGACTGTTATTGTGAAGCAACTCCTCTCTGCGCCATTATTGACATACTTGCTACTGAATTTACATGCATATGTGCCTTTGATGTACGCTTTTAAAACCAGACAGGAATAAATAAAATGTGAGATTTCAATCCACAGTGTTGAGGGTACTACTACATTATCAGTAAAGCCACCAGGGACCCACTGACCTCTCCAGCGTATAAAACATGTTAAAGCTCCATTACCTCCAGGATCTTGTTCTTTTGGCCCTCGTTGACCTTGCCTGCGAGGCAGCAGTGGGCCAGAGCGTTCTGGATGATGTGTTTGTTAGACTTGGCACTGGGTTCTTTGTAGAGCTTCGGTCCTGGATGAAAACAGGGGGAAGCCAGACGTCAAGATGAGACTGTTGTCATGGCAACCATTCTAGTTATGTCAAAGGAGGGAGGTCTCCCTCGCATTTTTAATTTTTTATTTTTTTGCTCTTTCTTTTGATAAATCATTTATGAAGATTTTCAACCCGTAGCATTTTTCCATCTTACCGGTTAGTGGGACAAAGGAATATGAGCTAGACATGCAGCGTTAACATTTTGGATTACGGTGAGGGGATGCCATCCCAAGAAAACCACAGACATGAAGTGGTATTGTGTAATGTATTACCAGATCAAAGCTAACAATAAAGAAGATAGGTAATGGATTAAATCCAACACTCATTTTAAAACATTGGTTATAATTTTGTATTTAGCATGTTTATGTTATCTTGAATGAAAAGGGATTTTTTTTAGCTGACATACCGGTGTACTCTGTGTTTGACGTCACAGAGGAGGTTGTGGATCCATTTTCCCAGTCCTTCTCTCCATTCCTGCTGCTGGAGCGACTTGGGGACAGGAGGCCGTCTGCAGAGTCTGGCCTAGAACGTAGTACACACAGAATTAGTTCACCTTTCTGCATGGATGCTGCTGCTGAACACTCAGCAAATTATACTGTAGGCAGGGTAGGGAAATAAACTGTGCTATTCACAAGCCAACAAGATCTTTTTATAAACAGAGCCAGCTCCAAAAAAGAACCCAGCCATTGTAAAACAGCTGAATGTGACCGTTGGCTGGTGTCACATTCCCACCCTGTCTACATCATATTTATTTATCCTTTACTGTGGCAGAAACTGAGGGTATTGTTTCAGCGCACAGTTTGAGATCGGTCTTAGTTTGGCTGGCGAGCCGAACAGTAACTAGTAAAGCAGCAAAGCTTGCAAGCACAGGCAATGAGTGAAGCAGTCTGGTGCGCTGGGGGTCATTAAAAGAGGTCAATCAATCAATTATAGTGCAGCACTTTGTGTTTACTTGCTCTTTTTTGCAGACTGCAACTGGATGCTGTGTCCTCTCTGTACATTAGCATCATTGTGAAGCAGTAAGTTATAAATGTACAGAGGCAGAGCAAACATCACGTATTCCACTTGATTAAAATGCATTTAAAAATGCTTGTATCTAATTATATATAACTATGTAAAAGTAAGTGAGCAGGGAAACAGCACAGTAAGAGCAACTAAAGCCAGTCCTCATGTGTTTGTGGTGCATTTTTGAAGGAATATAAACTGTCCACATTAACAAGTCATTTAACTGTCCAATTTAGATTTGAATATATCCTGATGTTGAATACCCTACTGGCAGATTTTAAGAAAAAATATAACGTTAAATGACTTGATAAGATGGGTGTTTTATACAGAGTGAGTTGTTCGTGATGTAGTAGCTTTAGACAAAGTTTAACAGTTTACTTTGAAAGAAAAAAAACGGAGCAGAAAAACAAGTGTAAATTGGTGTGGGAGGCACAGCATAGGGGTGGTGATGTGGAAAAAGAGAAGTGAATATTTTGTGATGGCAGTACTGCTAAAAGCAATGCATTAAATCGGTGCTTTTGAAGTCGGTCAGAAGGGAAATAAAACATGTTGCTTTGTGCTATAAGTGCTATTCAATCCTTAATAAAACCCAGTGAGGAGGAGACAGGGTTTCAGCAGAGGATTGGGCTCGTGGGACAGCGTGAAGCACCTTAAGGTTTGACCGAGGGGCAGAAACTAACCTTCTCCTTCTCAGTTTAGGAGAGCTCAGAAAGTAGAAGAGGCTGCCAGAGGCTAAACTAGCACTTCTGACATGAGTGAAAGAGCAGGAAAGAAAGTGGTAAGACAGGAACATAGGAAAAATACAGGTGAGATGTTAGACCTGAGGATAGGAGTTAGTCTGGAGAGGTAAGAAAATATCACCATTAATGCACATGAAGAATAAACAACTAAAGGCTGGTGTTAAAAATCAACCCAAGATCAAAGTTCATAAGATATTCTCAGGTTTTGTGTGAAGCTTTCTTGAGCTAATAACCACATCACATGTCCAGTCTAAGTGATGACAGCTCTACTTTACTAAACATATCCCACTGCCATATTTCTGAAATAATGAGAGTTGTGTATTGAAAATGAATAAAATCCTAGAATAATCAAACTTTCAACCTGGCATTCAAGTTTTTTTTTATTGCATTTGGCACAGAGACAATAAAACCATCTCACCTTGGTGTTCTCTTCTCAGAGTGGACGCTGTCGCTGTCTCCCAGGTTGAGGGAAGCCAGGGACAAGCTGGAGACTGAAAAGACACGTTGGCGTGAACCTGGATGTGAGACAATGAGATGTGGCACAGCACAACACGATTACACATACACAACACCACGAATGACAACATCACCAGATCACTGTCCACTGTGTTTTGTGCCAACGCCTGTTACAGAGCAATGCGCCAATGAGCTCTCACATTCATAAAATACACATAAAACTGGCGTGATCACAGCTTACAACACTTAGTTAAATGTGTAAAATTATATTTATATAATGCTTCATTAATAAATTTACATAAAACAACACAAAAAGACTGACTGACTTTTTATTATTTCCAGTTTCTACATTTAATATTAATTAGGTTATGAACAAAATATATAAATTAATGCCATACATAATACTGACAGCTATAACTGGCATAATGTACTGAAAATACCAGCTGGTTGTTCCAGACATTTTCAGGTGGCACAAAGCAGAGTGAGTGAGTGAGTGAGACACACAGACACAAGGATTGGACAGATGGGATGAACCTTGACCTCTCTGACCGGAGGTTGTTTCCATGGTTACCTGTGGCAGCTCTGACAGGGGTTTTGGGGGAGTCCATGCTGTCACGGTGGATGGACTTTGGCCTGCCCCTCCTCTGCTTGGCGCCTCCGGCGGGCCGAGGTTTAATGACGGTGTCCATGTCCTCCATCAGTTTGAGCTGCTTCCTCCTGAGGTATTCCTGTTTGATGTACTCCCTCCTGGCCTTGTCTTCCTCCTTCCTGAGACGCTCCTCCTCTGCTTTCAGTCTAAACAGGCAGACCAGACACATTGTAGCAGTCGAGTCGGCGCTAAGAAATACTGTAAGTGTTTTTGGTGTACGAATGGGATATATAATATAATAAGGAATAAACTTTGAGTATTTCATGCCACATATAAAATGACAAAATGTTTTCAGGTTCCCGGCATGTGAGGATGTTTGCTTTACTTTGTCTTTCCTGACATTAAATCAAATATGTTAAGGCTTTCACTGTTTTGAGGATGTCATCTTAGATTGCAAACTAACTGTGAGTTTAATGATATGTAGTTGCACCCCAAATGTGTTTCCAAAACTTTACTCAGAATGACAAATAAATGAAAGAAGACAGAAAATTAGAAATGTATGAACCAATCATATTAGGAAAATGTGTGTAATTATTATAGCCAAACACATTTCTAACAGTGGACATTAAGTTAATAGTGCAATAAATTAATTTTCCCTTTTAAGGCTTCAGAGCACACCACACTGCCTTCACTAAAATGCGCATGGGCTTTTTTTTGCGGATGTTTCAACATACCGAGCTTCCTCTTTCTTTTGCTCCAGCTCAGCCTCCAGCTGCATCTTCCTCTGCTGACTCTCCTTCTCCCTCCTCATCCTTTTCTCCAGCAGCGCGGCTCTCTTCTGAGCCATGTTCTCCTCTGCCTTCCCATCCTCCTGTGGTGTGAAGGGAACAAAAGCCAGTTTGACACTGAATAAAATGTCTGGGTCATTTAATTAAGTGACTGTTTCATCTGCAGTTTGTTAAGTAAAATTGACTTGAAAAGTTGTGACATGCTGTAGCTGAAGAGGTGGAGTGGAGGGCTCTTAACAGTGTGATACTCCTTAAATCATTTTATTCATCTGATCTAATATCCTAAATGAGATAACTGCAAAACCTCAGTTGTTATTGTGAAAGGTCATCTTTTTGTTTTGATTAACCGAGACAGTTAAAAGGCTGGCAACACAGCAGATGCTTTTTTCCCAGCTTACCGGTACTTCTTTTTTATAGACACTTTTTGCAATATATTGCAATGTTTATACCATCTGCAAGAATACATCTGTATTTCCTTTATTTCTTTGATGTTTTTTAGCCACATTAAGATAGATAAACATGAACCCTGACTACAGCAAAAGAGCAGGAGACATAAATATATCACAACTACACACTGTAAATCCATTATTGATAGGAAATCCTAGTTTTACTATGCCACTACAATACCAAACACAGTTCAAATGTAGTGGGTACCATAGGTTGCTACATCATACAGTATAATATGGTATAAATCAGTTTCATCTAGATTTTTATTTAATGGGAGGATCTTTGTGTTCCATCCTCCGTATCCACCCTCACAATCTATTCAGTTTAACACTTCTTCAACCCCACGTTTCCACAGCTGTGCCTGAATTATTCACAACAGCCCCAGTTTTCTGACCTACATCAAAGCCCAGACTGCAGAGAGTGAGCCATCTCACAACAACCCATAAATGGAAAGATAACACTGTCCTCAAGCTGGCATGTTTCCGTAACCATTCACCATTTCATGTTAGGACCGAGAGCATTTCATGGTGAAAAACTAATACAGTATGGCTGCCCTAGGTTCAAATGTATAATAGTTTATTTTCCAGAGCTCTGCTTTTACACTTAAGTTAAGCTTTTGTCTCTGGTCTATGGTTTTATCTTGCGTGCTGGGTTGAATACAGAAGATGCTATTAAGTATAGATAATAGGCTGAACTGCAGTGAGGGAAAGTCCAAACATTCTTCAGACATAAACTGTGTGAAACAACAGCCTACCTTGAAGAAGAAACCACGACATGTTTTCTCCTCATCCGCGTCTTCTGCATTATCCTGCTGCATCTCCAAAGCATCGTCGAGGGTCAGATCCTCCAGCGGCTTCACCACAGACAGAGGAACCTCGATTAAGCTGGTCTTTGCTTGGCCAGAGGCCTCTGGCTGGGGAGGGATCTCCGTGGGTGTAAGGGTGAAGGTTTCCACCACGGGGTGAGCCAGAACCTCGGGGAACGATGACTCAATTGCAGGTTTGACATCTACAACTGGTTTCTGAGAGTCAGTGATCTTAGACTGGCCGTGAGCCTCTGTTTCCTGGGTTTTGGCCTTTGAATCTCCGTCTGTTTGCTCTCTTTTGTTCTGCAGGTTGGGGGAACCAGGGGGTGAGCTGGCTACACATACGCTGGCAAACTCCCTCTCTGGGGAAAGGAGGGAATCAATCTCCTTGTTTTTATCTCCATCAGGAGCTACTGTATCCGGATTGGCAGTTGCTGGTTTCTCTCCCATGTAGACGAAGGAACTCGCCAAAGGCTGGCAGGGAGAAAATCGACGCAGCCTCGGGATGCTGTCGACGGACTGCGGGGCGGTTAGGACTCGATTGTAGGGGGCCAGCTTGAGCTCGCTGGGACGAGCGGTGCGGGGGTTACGCGAGTGGAAAGAGGCAGATTTCCGTTTGATGCTGGTCGGAGAGCGGTGGGTGGAGCGAGGGGAGTCGGCAGGAGAAGAGGGTCCTGAGGATCGAGTGACGGCTCGACTGTGTTTTTGCGGCGATGGGTTTGTGTGCGGAGGAGGGATGACCCAGGCCTGCTGTTGTTGTTGTTGTTGCTCCCTCATGGCCATGATGACCTCCTGCTGCTGAGCCAGTCGCTGCATCTCCGTCTGGAGGAAGGCCAGCGAGTGGTTGAGCTTCTCGATCGAGCGAGTGTACTCTGTGAGGTCCACCTCGGTCAGCTGAGCGGGACTTTGTCCGCCCTCCTCTCCGGTGCCGGGCGACTTTGTCCAGCAGGAGGCTGTGCTGCTTTGTTCCGCCCCATCTGGCGTGTCCGCCTTGCTCCTTCCGAATTTAAAAACGGGACTTGTGCTTGCTGCCTTGCCTTCTCCTTCCGTCTTCCTTCCCTCCTCGCCGCTGGCAGCCCCGTCCCCTTTTCTCTTCACCACGTTGAGAAACGCCGAGTGTCCCATCTTTTGCCGATGTCTCGTAAAAGCGGCCTCCACTTTCTTCTTCTGTGCCTCGATGGCTTTTCGTTTCTCCTCCAGCCTCATCCTCAGCTGTACCATCTCTGTAGCCATGACCTGAGCAGGGTCGTTAGGTGGAAGCTGGACAGGTGAGGGCGATGCTTGTGCTGTGAGAGGGGGTGTGGTTTGTTGATGAACGGGGCTGTGTTCAGGAGTCGGGGCCCAGGAGACGGATAACGGGAGGCCGAACTCTGAGCCCTCGGGAGTGGTCTTGAGGGAGCTGCTGCTGCCACGTCCTGAGTCTGGCGCTGATGGATTGAGCTTTTTCAGCTTCTGTTCGGCAAAGCTGGTCAACTTCACTCCTGTGGGGGATTTGCTCAGGCTGCTCGGGCAAGGACTTGGCGTATCCATATCCATCTCCATGTTCACAGAGCAGTCTTTCAGAGAGGAGTCCTCATCCAGCATGTCTTCTGTTCGGATATGGATGCCAGTGTCCACCTCTGTGGTGTCTGTGGTGCTCAGAGCCCCTTTGGAGTCCAACTCTGACACCGGCTCTAAGCCACCGGCCGTAGCCCCTCCATGTCCCTGGCTGTGCAGGAAGAAACCGTTGTTGATGCCCTCCACTGGGGGCCTGCTAGGACTGTGGATGATCTGCAGGGCCTCTTCCATGGAGGGTGTTGTTGCCATGACACTCCCATGCCCGTTGGGAAAAGCTCGCCTGGCAGGCTCCATACCGGCTAGACTGTCTGGGCAGCCCTCCTCCTCAATGCCGATGCTCTGACCGTTCACTGGCTGGAAGGAGAGGTTGCGCTTCATTCCACGGGGCAGGTGGTGGACTTTGAAACCAGAACCATCATCGGTGCTGATAGACCGGACCATGCCACGTGTGGAGGAAGGAGGGGCGGGAGCAGAGTCCTCTTTGTCAAAGGGGATGTCAAAAGACACTCCGTAAGGCCCGGATCTTAACACAAAAATACAAAAGAAAGAAATTACATCTACAGACACTTATTTTGAAACCGTTATTTGAGAAAACTCTCTTGGGGATTGAATATTTTGAATGAGCAGTAGCATGTGAAGAGAACCGAAACATTACAAACCTTTTCTCTTTGGGCCAGGTGCCCAGGTTTCCATCAACAAAAGACATTGAGGATGACCTCTTGATGTCTCCTATAGGACACAAGCAAGAAAAGAAAAATTCAAAACAGGTAATCACATTTTCCATTTATATCTTTTAGTTCAATTTGGCAGAAAAAAAAAACATCATACAAAATACCTGAATTTCTCGGCTGGGGTCGGAGTGGCAAACTAGAGAGAGAAAGAGAGAAAATTACATTTTAGACAATGTATTAGATACTTTCATTGCCCTTTTTAACTTTCATTTGTCCAGATGAGGATTCTGTCAAACAAGCTGATTTCCATCCATCCATCCATTATCTTCCGCTTCTTCCGGGGCCGGGTCGCGGGGGCAGCAGTCGGAGCAGGGATCCCCAAACTTCCCTCTCCGCCGACACTTCCTCCAGCTCTTCCGGGGGCACCCCGAGGCGTTCCCAGGCCAGCCGAGCAACGTAGTCACTCCAGCGTGTCCTGGGTCTTCCTCGGGGCCTCCTCCCGGTGGGACATGCCCGGAACACCTCACGAGGGAGGCGTCCAGGGGGCATCCTATACAGGTGCCCGAGCCACCTCAGCTGACTCCTCTCGATGTGGAGGAGCAGCGGTTCTACTCCGAGCTCCTCCCGGGTGACCGAGCTCCTCACCCTATCTCTAAGGGAGCGCCCCGCCACCCTGCGAAGGAAGCTCATTTCGGCCGCTTGTAATCGCGACCCTGCTCTTTCGGTCACTACCCAGATTTCATGACCATAGGTGAGGGTAGGAACGTAGACCGACCGGTAAATTGAGAGCTTCGCCTTTCGGCTTAGCTCCCTCTTCACCACAACGGACCGATACAGTGACCGCATGACTGCAGCCGCTGCACCGATCCGCCTGTCGATCTCGCGCTCCATCCTTCCCTCACTCGTGAACAGGACCCCGAGATACTTGAACTCCTCCACCTGAGGCAGGATCTCTCCCCCGACCTGAAGGGTGCATGCCACCTTTTTCCGGTCGAGAACCATGGCCTCGGATTTAGAGGTGCTGATTCTCATCCCAGCTGCTTCACACTCGGCTGCAAACCGCCCTAGTGCACGCTGCAGGTCCTGGCTCGAGGGAGCCAGCAAGACAACATCATCCGCAAAAAGCAGAGATGAAATCAAGTGGCTCCCGAACCGTACCCCCTCCGGCCCTTGGCTGCGCCTAGAAATTCTGTCCATAAAGATGATGAACAGAACCGGTGACAAAGGGCAGCCCTGCCGGAGTCCAAATGCTGATTTCATTTGGCTTAATCTGTCCCATAGATTGGGAGCACTTCACTCCTGGGAGCAGTGAAGTAAAGTGAACAGACAAAGAGCAGCTCCACTAAAGTGGAAATGCTAATGTGCTTTTAGAAGAACATAAGTAATATGACAGTGAATACCATCATTTTGTCTAACACACCTTGGTCTTTCAGGACTGGGGGGTCTTTCCATGAAGCTTCTCTTTGTTGCCTTGGAGATGGGGATGGCTGGTATACTTTTCAACAACGATGAGGAATCTGAGGTGATACAACAGAGACAAATGATCAAACTGGATGGCAACAGAATATTCTACTGCACTTTCTCTCTGTGCATGTTACTGCTTGCTTTTGCTACTGGGAATGCCAATGTAAGATCAGTGCTTTGAAGACTTGCCTGTGCCTTCATTTCCCAACATTCTTGGTTTCACAAAAGACGGTTTGGCCGCTTCAAACCACCAAAACAGCTCTGCCATGAACACCAGGTAGTTATTCTGGGGAAAAATGAAAGAAAACAAACATTAATAACATTTGTTATATTCGATTCGATAAGAGACGAGGACAAAATCTATATCACTTCGCTCATAATGTTTCGCTGGAAGTGGAGGTGTAACTGCCTTGTACCTACTTCTCCAGCAGGTGTCTCTGTTGACCCCCCCAAAGATAGCAGAGTTTATTGAATCCTCTTCCCTTCATATAAATAATTCAACCATTACTTACACAGAGTATCCTCATAAGAAAAAAAATGCCTCACAGCTCAAACTACAGTCTAGTATATACAAGGGAATATAGTAGATATTTTCCCAAATGAGTGAGGTTCTTTTCAATGAAATTGTGGCTTTCCGACTTATTCCACAGCCAGACTTTTCATGATGTGAGATTTATTTTTTGTGTTAGCTGACCAGATGTAACCAGGTGGATAAAGCTTATCGTCCACTTAGCGTCAGTAGCACCTGAAACAGTTGAGACAGGTGATTAAGACATTACCCTAATTTGTAAAAATGGAGGTCAGCTATTTTTTTCTGTTCTATATCACACAGCATGCAATCCACCAGCTGACCTAAATTAAACAGGTAAGTAATGTTGGAGGGATTTTTTGCTTCTGCTGTGCCAGGTCATGTCGACGTCCGAATCAGGTCAAAATACAGTTGGAGGTCAAAATGCTTGAGGACACTGTGCGGCAGAAAATGTCCATGTTACGAATCATTTCTCCCAAGATTATCAGTCATTGTTTCTTTCAGTGGAGTAAAAATGTGTGACCCATTAAAGACTATTTACACTTGACAGTGGTTGGAGCTATATTGTAGAACAGTAATTATACAGTGTGTTGCCTTCACTAGACATTAGTGGAGAGACACCACATGGCTCAGACAGCATGGTTGGCATTTCCTTTTGTTGCCGTTTTTACCTTCACTGTAAAAGCGTCTAAGTTTTTTGTGTTTTTGTAATGAAACATTTTTTTTGCTGCGAAGGGTGAAATAAGTCAAGCTGTTCCTGATCAAGCATTACCTTTTCTTTTTTTTAAAATGTATTTTTAAAAAACATACAGTAGTCTTTATATATTACATTGTCTTGTCATCCTGTTTTTTTTCATCTTGATTCTATTTCAGGAACAGTGCTCCATTAATTATCGGCTAAAACTGATCAGGTTTTTTTTGCAGTGAACATGCCGGCGCTCACTCACAGATGCTCACAAATTCACATGTCTATGCAAAATGAGTGCATCGAAGCAGGAACGACCTTGAGGAAACACGCCCTCTCCCCACCCTCAGCTCGTGGTCTCCAGACAAAGACGGTGCTGCATGGCTCAGCTCTAAAGATACCTGATTCACCTCATCAGCAACATTTCATTCTACCAGCCCCACACTCGCACGCACACACTCACATCATACATTCACTCCTTAAGCCCCTGAAGTGCAGCCCAAAAGCTCATCACGGGGGGGCAGAGGCAATTAACACTTGCAACTCTGGTCTCCCTTGGGTGTTAATGCAGCATTTTACTTCCCCCCCCGACCCCCTTTTGTTTTACCCTCACATGCTGGTGTGCAGCTAGTGCTACAAAAGTCTAAAAAGGTGTGCACAATGACAGGAGGTGCTGTAGGTGTGAGGAGCAGTAGTCCACATGCCAAAGTAATTAAAGTCAAGTATAAAAATATCTAATTATGATCTCCACGTGCAAACTGCTGCTAAGAGTTTTCAGTTGTTGTTTTTTTTGCAGTGCTTCAGTTGAAATATTTTTAATTGCATCCATCATCCTTTCCAACCTATGGAAAGGATGATGGATGCATAAGAAACTGCATGGAACTCCTAAGAAGAGTTTGCCCTTCTTATGACTCTGGGATCAAACGGTTCTTAAACATCAAATCGTTAACAAACACCAAGTCAAATAGCAAAGTGATGGTTACCTTCAGGAGAGTTCATCATTCCTTGATTAAGATGGACAGAAAAAGGAAGAGCCGGAAAGGAATAAAGGGGAAAAAAAGAGAGAAAGAGACGATCTCCTATCCTCCGTTCAGCCCAGATTTGTGGCAGGAATCCAAATTCCCTTCTCGTCTCCCATCTGTCCCTCCGACTACTACGGACACACCAGGTGTGGGTGTTATCGCTTAATACCACCAGTCAGCAGTCACACACACTCACGCTGATCCCTAAACCACCTACTGTACCACCACCACCACCACCGCTGCCGCCTATCTCCCCACTGACACTGGCAATACTACCTCATGGACTGCCAGGTCTGCAGCGTTGCCAGATCTGGCTGTTTGGAGATTTGACTGTCGGACTGTGTCACTCTCAGAGTGAAAACAGGAGGCTGATTGGTGATTACTAGAAGAGCTCGGGGTTGGAGGGAGGGAGGTGGGGGAGCTAATCCACTCTGCGGGGATGGGCACAAATGACCACCCTACCTCTGCGCCTCCTCTGTCCTGCATGTATTACACATGCACACACACATACTCACACACAAACAGTGTCACATTTAAATGTACCATCAAAGCATAGGTCTTTCATGAATAAAAATGCAACCAGCAGGTCACACCCTACAAATTGCATTATCCAACTCAGCAAGACCACATGACCTAGCCACCGACTGAGCATTCACAGGGCATTAATGTCAACAATCGCTGTGCCAGAAAGTTGATTAAAGGATCTAGAATCCTGCAGCCAGACAGACACACAGACTCGCTGCAATCTGGAAAACTCACTTTTTTGATTTACCGCCAAGTTTATCGGGCTGTCCTCAGCTGCCTGCTGAAAAAAAAAAGAACTTCTAAATTTTCTAAAAGCAGAGAAATAAATAAAAAACCAAAGCTTCGGGCTTAGATATCCACTGATGAATTGGCGAGCTAAACAGAGCAACCATTACTTGAATGTCACTTAATCTTTGCACCCTGTACCAGCTGGTGATCCAGGAACTGAGGTTTGTTTTTAATGCAGTAACAGGGGGGATTATCAGCTAATAGGTAGGGGGTTTAGCTCATGTAAATGCTGTGTGTGATTTTTTCTTATTGATAGCTCACAGTCCAAGCAATAGTCAGATTGTAGGCAAATGATTGAGTAACTGAGGGCCATGTTGAATAGGCAACCAAATTACTTATAGTGTGTTCATTGCGTTCCTCAGGGTAAAATCGGCATTTCTGCTAAAAACGGGGTAAAAAAAAAAAAAAAAAAAAAGTGGTAAATGCTGGCTGAAACCCAAAGCTTGTAAATTTCATTTCTTCCTCTTGTATCCACAGATGGCAATCTAGATGTACTGTGAATTAATTAAAAGAAGAGCCAGTAAATGGGAGTGGGTTGACGTGATTTAGTAGCCTGGCGTCCATTAGGAAAGAATGGCCTCATACGTAATGTGTGTATTCTGTGGCTTTGGGGGTTGGGAGCTGAGGAGGGTTAATCCATTGTCTCTTATTTAGCTATTCTGAACAGAATGTGAACAGATCGCTTCTTCTTCTTCGTGTTTACATTGACTGCCAGAGTCTTGAAACATAGTTTGTGAGAAAGGCAACAGAGCTTTAACTCTAGTTGTGTTTAGTGTTGATTCATGCTCACACACTGTACCTGGTTTTCCGATGACTAATAATATCTATTACAGTGTCTAAGCCCCCACTGGCTCAAGCTCCCTACATTTAAATCGTCTTTGTATTTTGATGTCGTCCATAGGTTGCTGAGCCGAGACAAACGTAGGCTATAGCATTTATCCCATGTTCATAATTTAGGGCAAATTACTTTCAATTTTGCAAAGCTTTTCCAATGATTAAGTCGTTTTTTAGGCACAGCAGTTTCTCAAATGTAAGGATTTATTTCCATTGTTGTTTTAAGACTGATCCCTAATTAAACCAACACTAATTAACACGCAGTATCGCGTGTTGGCTTATTTTGTGAAAATATTCACACAATACAATCATCATTTAGAAATGTTCCTTCATATAGTTTTGCGTTCCTCATCTAAATTGAAAACATCAAGTCTAATGATCTCTTATGAATGAATTAGCACAGAAACACATTCAGCCTCAAGTGTGATATTTGCCGCGTGTGTGTCCCCCCGGCGTTCGACTGAGTGTATGTTTCGGTGATGGAGCATGTCTAAACACATCACCAAGTTCCTAAAAGATGCTCACTCCTCCTCATCTTCCCTGTCCTGTTTTCATTTTCTTCCACATCAACACCCCTCTCACTCCAACCCCCCCTCCCTTCGCCTCTATACTGATGTCTCTGTTCAATCTCTATAATAAGGTCGCCATTAGTATGACCGAGCCAAGACGTACAGCTGCTGAGGACGTGACAACCTGGAAACTGGGTCAAGGTTACTGAAACTAACTGGTTCTGTGTGCTGTTTTGGCTGCACTGCTTCTCTCAGACGCTAACTCTTCCCCACTGGGAGTTTTTTATCCGTTGTGAAATCAGTGTCAGCAAAATATTGATGCTGGCTGGTTCACACAACTCAATTATTGTTATTTTTTTCATATCATGCATTTAGTCACTGTCTGGTATCTGATCTTGGGTGCTGCGTTGAGTGTAAGCAGCCCATTATTCTTGCACACTGTGTATTGCTACTGAATTTTTCACATCTGGCTTTGTGTTGTTTGCACTTTCAACTCAGCTGACTAACTCATTTAAGTTCGGGTGTGTGGCTTGAAATTCAAATTGATGTTTAGTCAGGTTATTCAGGCTACTGCTGCTGTCCTTACAGTGACCTGTGCTCCTGTCTGTGCTTACAACGACAGTCCTGCATCAGAGGACATGCTGAGGTGACAGTCAGGCAAAGTCAAACTCATCCAGACACATTCACTTGTTTTTTTTTGTTTTTTTTAAACCACTAATGCAGCTCTCAGGCAAAACACACTGAGATGGACACGAGCACAACCACACAACAGAGAGGGAAAGTTACACATGCGGCCACCAGACAAATACTAGCATGTTGAGACTGCGGTAGCCATTATCCCCTTTATGTTATAAAATAGAAACAGAAGCTGCTTTTGGGGGTGTTGTGGGTATTCATGAAAAGGGTGAGTTCCATGCAGAAGCAAAAAATACAGACATGTGCACAGCGACAACAAGTAAACAAAAAAACATTATAGATCATCTAAAGAAGCGGAACTTTAATGAGAGGGTGAAACAATCTCACAGAGTTAAATAAAGCTTTTCCCGTTTAGTCTTTGGTACAAACCTGGTTTTGAAAAGCAACAACAAGAGAGGGAGAAGGAAAAGTACACAACTGTAGAGCCATATAACGTCAGCACTCTCTCTCTCTCTCTGCTTTGAGTCAGACAGCAATCCAGCAGTCTGTCACCTCTGCCAGTTTGAAAACAACAAAGCTTTGTGACTCCATGAATATTTTTACCAGACCTGTGGCTGATCTAAAGTGACCCTGCAATCTGTAATCTCACATCAGCAGCACAGAAAACCCAACCACACACACACAAATGCAGGCACACAGCCGAGGCTATATATGTCAGAAGAGAGGTGTGGGAATAAACACAATAAAAACTGAGCTTGTAACTGAGAAAGACGGAGTGAGTCAGTGAGAGACAGCGAGAGAAAAGACGATGAGTAATTCAGGATCAGGAGGAAGGAGAGCATGATAGGAGCAAGAGAGAAAGAAAGAAAGAAAGAAAGAAAGAAAGAAAGAAAGAAAGAAAGAAAGAAAGAAAGAAAGAAAGAAAGAAAGAAAGAAAGAAAGAAAGAAAGAAAGAAAGAAAGAAAGAAAGAAAGAAAGAAAGAAAGAAAGAAAGAAAGGGCAACCAAGTTCCACAAGAAAGTGTGGAAGGACATCAGCAAAGAAAGACAATGAAGAAAACAAAGGAAAGGCAATTAAAGTAGGGAATTAATTCAAACAGTTCAAGAAAAGACAAGGAAAGTGTGATGAGAGAATGAGAGGGTGAGGGTGGGAAAGAGAGAGAATGAGAGAGTGAAAGAAAGAGAGAGAACAGGCGGAGAGCAGCTCTGTGCTTGTGGTTGGTGTAGACAGTTTGGACTGAATGGTTTTTCCACAGCATGAGTCACCACACTGGCCCACAGAGTCACTCATTTCTACTGTTTCATTTAGACCCACTGACTGGATACAACAGCATATGGCTTTCAAATTTGTTTAGTCAAAACTCCATGAATGAATTAACACATCCCGGATTTGTGTCAGTTTACGGAAAACTTCATTAACTTAACATGTGGACATTTGAAATAGTCTGTAATTATGACCCCTCTAAGACTCAATGCCACTTATCTGGATTTCACTTTAGCAATATTTTTATATGAGGTTACATTTTTCACATGGTTGTTTTTCTAGTACCAACCACTGGCATCTCTCCTTTCTGGCTTCATTTTAAAGGGGCAGTTTGAATATGGTTGAAGCAGTTCTGACATTTCTGATTTTTCTCCAAGACTGTACTGATGACTGTTACACACTGACTGTAAAAGCTATTTTAGGGTAAAAGAACCTCTGAACAAATGGAGCAGTATTTAACTACATGTGACAAATATATAATTTCTATGTTTGAAAGACATTTTAAGAATAAATATTTTTTATGTTTATTCTGATTAACTTTTACTCTGTCAAGTTATTTAAAATCTGTATAAATCCATGCATCAACCATTGAAAGACGGGCGCCCTCTTCGTTTACCAAATAAACTTAAAAGGTTTTAGGATTGAGGTTCAAATTGAATGTTAAAGTGAATGTCTCACTTTGGGAAAATGAAACCTCCAAACTCTTCATGCAGTAGATTTGAGCCCTACCTTGATGGTGGAGGAGGCGTAGAGCATGTCCTCCAGGCTGAAGTGGCAGCAGCTGTTCAGGTTGTCTTTGCAGAAGTCCTGAATGAGCTGCAGGTTGTAGAGGCGATCAGCCAGCGTCATGTTCTCCTTCAGACAGACATCTGGGAGGACAGAGGGAGCCATCAGGAGTCAAGGTCAGCGTGAACTGGATGATTAAAGGGTTGTGGTTGCGTAGCGCTGGTGGTAAAAATCAGAGAGCTGTGCAATGTCAAAGTTCTTAAAGCACTGTGAAGGTGTTAAAAGTGTAATGGTTCGTAAATGACTGACCAATCACAACGGTGTCATCAACTGGTGGGCGGAGCTGTGTGTTAATAGACATAAAGACTCTCCACTGATTGATCTTCTGTCCTTGTGATGTTTTTAATTTAGCTGAATACTTGTGTATGCACGTACTGTAATCACTATCAGCACACTTCATCAGCACGTGATGTGATTATGTGGTATCATTTGTTTGTGATTGATCTTCGCTCTAATGAATGAACCCTTCACAGGAAGAGGACAAAACAACCACCTCCAAAACACTGTGGCTGCAATTCCTTACAGGTAAAATATCAAATGTTTTCACAATGTGTAAACACCAAAGAGGAAGAAAGAAAAGCCCCAGATCAGTATCTTAACAGGCAGAATAAGCACAGTCCTGACATTTAAGAGCAAGGTTTTTTTTAATCTCTATTATGTTGTTTTGGTCCAAAAAAATCCTCCTCTTCCTCCTCTTACAGTACAGATAAATTCAGGTCATCATGAACTTTGTTGCAAGATCTGCAGAAAACCCGCCCCAAAAAACCCACTCACACATAACTCTTCCTGCATACAACTCTAGCTGTAACCGTTTCCTCCCTCTCCTACGAGCTCCTTACCATCCAGCTGTAGCAGTTGAGGGCAGTAGAAGTGCAGCAGAGCACCCAAGGCCGAGCCGTCCGCGCTGTCTTTCAGCAGGTTGTCCACTGGGGGGATCCAGGGAACGGGCTGGGTTGAGGTCTGCTCCTTTCTGTACCGAGCCTGTGCAACGTACATTCGCTGTCTGTAAACCAACCTTCAATAACCCATTATACATATCTGCAAAATGAGTCATCATGTACAGTATAAGGCAGCAACACTTTAAACCTCATGGAGGCATCATTAGATTTACCCATGTGTGAATGTAACACAGCCTTATGTGGTAAAATGTGAGCCCCAGTGAGAGGAAACAACATCCACTATGGCTGCGAGTCGGGCTGCACAATCGATTTTTCCAGATGGTGTGATCTAATTCTGTGATGAAGATGAAAATAATTATCCTCTCAACATGCTGAGTATTTTAAATAAACCCTCAGTATTTACAGAAAGCATTGGAAAGGAAAAACACTCAAAACCGCTCCATCAGTGTCTCATTTTGTAACACCAAGGGTGCTTTCGTCTACATATCATAATGTTTATGTTGAAAAGAGACAATGTTACAAGAGGGTGTACACTGAGTGCTGGTACAGAGATTAATTATGTCATTTCATGCAAAATGCTCCCAGACATCCCTTCCGTGAAATGAAATTCCACTAAAATAAGCTATTATTTTAATGTTTTTTTTTTTTTTGGGAGGGGATCTCTCGGGACCTCTTCAGTGATTCCCCAAGGGTGTCTTGTTCCCCCGACAAGAACATTCCTATTAGCAAGTACAAGACGGTACATTAGAGAAAAGTTCAAAGTAACACACTCGTAATGTATAAACCCTGGATTTCAATATAGAGCCTTAAATTATAAAGGACAGCTGATTTTTTAATGTCCTTCACGCTCATTTACAGCTGCAGACAGGTCTTTCCTTCTAATTTGTGTTGTACATCCAATCACATGGGGAACATTTGTAATCGAAACCTCCTTGAAGGGTGGTGGTGGAGGGGTTTGAGCACCTGAATGATCCTAGGAGCTACGTTGTCTCCCAAGGCAAAGAGGTCCTTGGTGACGGGTCAGACCAAGAGCGGTTCAAAGCCCCTTATGAAGAAGAAAACAGTAAGGAAGAGTACATCGCCCGGCTGGAGCCAGACCTGGGGTTGGGGCTCGCAGGCGAGCGCCTGGTGGCCGGGTCTTGGCCCACGGGACCCGGCTGGGCCCAGCCCGAACGAGCGACATGTCTGGCAAACCATCTGACACCTCAGGAGGGGGAAGCAGGGCTCCACCAACACTGTTTACAGTGGAGGGGGGGGGCTGTTGACCTCGACTGAGGATATTATCAGGCGGTGGAAGGAATACTTCAAGGATCTCCTCAATCCCACTGACACGCCTTCCATTGAGGAAGCAGAGGCTGAGGACTCATTTGATTCAGTTGATTCATTCATCACCCAAGCTGAAGTCACTGAGGTAGTCCGGAGGCTCCTCAGTGGCAAGGCAGCGGGGTGGGGTGAGATCCGCCCTGAGTACCTCAAGTCTCTGGATGTTGTGGGGCTGTCGTGGCTGACACGCCTCTGCAGCATCACGTGGCAGTCGGGGACAGTGCCTCTGGACTGGCAGAGCGGGGTGGTGGTCCCCCTCTTCAAAAAGGGGGACCGAAGGATGTGCTCCAACTATTGGGGGATCACACTCCTCAGCCTCCTGGGGAAAGTCTATTCCAGGGTGCTGGGGAGGAGAATTTGGCCCGCCACCCGACCCCGGATAAGTGGCGGACAATGGATGGATGGATCCAATCGCATGGGGAACATTTGTTAATTGAAACTCAGGGTGGTAGAGAAATGCTGTGTTTATGTAACAATGAAGTCAGAGGCTGATGCACACGTGTGATAAAATGATGGCAATCAAGACAGACAGAGGGAGGAGGCGGGAGAGGCGGACAGCCACTATGGATACGTAGATGAGAAAGCTTAAGTTGACTTACAGGCACAAGCTTCATGTACCACTTGGTCGGAGACTGCAGCAGCACAGCGAAAGCGAAAAAAACACACAACAACAACAACAAAGAAAATACCAGTTAGTGAGATTAGTTAGTAATGCGATTAGTAATACAAGGAAAGACATGGCAGGTGTGAGACCAAGGAGAGAAAAACCTGTGCTACTGAGAGTGCAAGAAAAGCATCCCACATGACACAAATAACCCTGAAATTGTGTTTAGTGTAATGTGGTGTTAAGGTTTTTCAGTTATTTATCCTTGGCCCAAATATTGGCTGCGCTGAGGGGGCTCACTGTCGCAATTTCACTCAAGCAAAATCAGCGCTAATCAAAACATCATTTCCCTCCCTATCCAAATCTCATCAGTGTGAAAAGTAAAACAGATGAAACATTTGAAATCCAATTTAAAACAAATGCGAGAGAAGAAACTGGACCACGTGACCTGCGTTTGGAGCCCAGATGGAAATCACACTGGTGCAAGGCTTGTGTAACGATGTCAGAGTGGACTCAAAATGTATGAGCTCAAAAAGGATGAAAACATGGGGAGGCAGTTGTTTTTGTTGTGAATTGTAAATGATTGTAATAAATGTAGTCAGTTGTAGTAAATGTGCTGTCCTTCTCCATTTGCACAGTTTGTTTTTGTGCTTATAGGCAGGTTAGCAGCTGATCGGTCGCATCAATAAGCATATACTGCTATATTGTATGGCACAGACAAACTCATCTCATTGTTGCTGGAGAGAAAAGCATCAGCGAAAGTAGAAGCCAAAACAACAATCCCTCTGGATAAATGGAACTAAACTGTCAGCCCTCCACTGGCAATGTAAGCCGACTCCAGAGGAGGAGAGGCCTGCCTCAGTAACAGCTAATTCCCACACTACCTCGAAGCATCAAAGAACCAAATGTAAATGTCACTCAAATTGTCTGGCACGTCCTCAACTTCAAAGTCTAATGGCGATTTGTGAGAAAATACAGTCTCTTTGTGCTGAACCCCTCAGAAAAAAAAAAATCGAAGTTGGTGAGAGGATAAAAAAGATCGATTTTAGCCTTCTTGGATTCTCCTGATTTGATTTACGTCACAGCCGCCTGAATTGTAATATGAGCTAGCTGCTTGAGTCCAGTGCCATCGCACCTGATGTAATCTAATCCTCTGTTTATTAGTTAATCAGTTCATCGATTTGCTAGTGAATGGACTTCATGTGAATCTGATATCCCAGCATGAATGTGTTTTAACATGATGTGTCGCAGCAAAGTCAATTTAAAATGTTTCAGTGGGTGTTTTGTCGTCACTTAAGTTGTCATAACGACATGATGAGTCAGATTCCTGCACAAATTGAAGCGATTCTGAACAACATTTTCGTTCCTGACATTTTGTATTTGTGAGCAGAGAGAGGCACAAAAAACAAAAAAACAAAACAAACTCTGCCCTTGCTTCACCCTTAAAATCAATGCTGATCTCCAGGCCAAGTTGAACATTTGGTTGGCAGGAGGGAAGCGTGGCATGACACGCAACAGGATCAGGCTGTGGGTAATCATTTCTCAGGCTGGTAGTGACATTCTGTTTCTGTACATGATAATCACACAAATTGGAAATCTTTTCCTTCCCTATTCATACAGTACATCACGTTTATTGAATCTTCTGTGCCCAACTGTGTCTGCAAATGATCATAATCATAAGGGATCTTTTTTTTTCACACTTTTAAAAGACAACTGACATTAATATTCAAATACGCCAATGAAAGACTCATTTAGGGGAAAAACACAAGCAGAATCAGCACAATAGATACTGACAAAAGAACAAGGCAACTCAGCCCTGCTGACTTTAAACTTTTTTAAGCAGGAACTGACACTTTCTTTTACCTACTGGTACAGAGATGAGTAACCAGGGGTTAAATTATGGGTTTTGATGAAGACATGACAATACTAATACCTACATGTAGCTTAAGAAAAGGTCGAACTGAACTTCCTGTGCCAGGTTATTCCGAGTACACAGCTCCAAACCTCTCTGGCCCAGTTTGAGAATAAGATATGGGAGATGAAGACCGTCTGCATTTGAAGTAATGATCAAACTGGGAGCTAAGCAGGGTCAGACAGAGTACCAATCAAACCCCTGGGGAGAGGTAGGGCCCTCATCCATCATCTCCTTATGGCACACGCACACACGCACAAGCACACACACACATGTTATACTTGTGTATTTACACATTTACCCCACCCAACTCCACTTCAATCATCCTGTGACACCCCCCCCCCCCTTCCCATCAAAGTTCATCCTCTGAAGCCAGACATGTCCGGTTCAGCTGCAGCTCAGCTTTTGCAACTGTTAGTCCTCTCTTCTCTGTCCTGACTTGCCTTTGTCCTCCCACCCTTCACCCACCCTCTCCCCCTGTGTACGGCACAGTAGGTTCAAATAAAAAACACAGTTGCCCCGGTGAGCTCTACAGCGCGGTCCTGGGAGGTACGAGTCTGACTGAGACAGAGGCTGCCTGCGTGACTCACACTGCAGTCATACTGCAAAGGCAGAGAAGAGGGGTATAGGTCTGGGGAGGTGGGGAGTGATGGGGGGATAGAGAGAGAGAGGGGAGATGGAGCTGCTAGGCATCAGCAAAAATAACAAAACAGAGGAGCACTATTTTTGTGTATTACTGGAGTGGAAGTTATATATAGTTGAGTTATACATTTTGTTTCCTCCACACAAGATAAAAATCCTCAACAAACTGTACAGAAAAAATCCTTCGCTCTTCCTCCTCAACTCTCTAGTAGTGATTATGTTCATAACGCTGGGATGGAAGCTCATTACTGAAAACAATTTGGCCAAAACGCTGACTGTACTTCACCTTCCAAAACAGCGTGTGGTTATTATGCAATGTCTCCTGGCTGAGGCAGTGAAGGCTTGAAAGTTACAAGACTCAAACGTTGAAAAAACTCTCCTGACTAAACAACAATCCAGTATAGCTTACTTGTCGCTTCTCAGTCTGTTTTATGTTTTTACTTGTAAAAGAAGAAAATCCCTTTTCAACACTGCATTACACATTGTTGTCTTTAGCAGCCAGTATGCACACAAAATGAAATTTATTGTAAACTTTAAAGTTACATCGATGCTGCAAGTTACAAAGTCCTAATATCTCAGCAGACACAAACACTGACTGACATGAATGCACTTTAAATCAACTTCAAGGCGTTGAACTGCATCATTCAATGACTGTCTGTGACTTTCATCCAAATTCGGACATTGTGAGCCATAAGCTAAGCTATAGGACACAAACAAAGTCAAAACAACCACAGACCCACCAACATACACACACAGAGTCCATGTGACCTGATGTTACTGAAGGGGCCAACTCTCCAGCTTAGGGGCCTGACAAGCGGGTGCATTAACACGCGCATCAAGTGCAAGCGTGGCTGTGCATGTGAGACTTGGACAAAGTCTGAGTTAGTGTCTGTTGTAACTTTTAGTTTTGTTTATCAAGCATTAAACGATGCTGTGATGTCACTTATTTTAGATTTACCTTCTCCAGTCAGACGTGTGTGCGTGTGTGGGGACAGCTGAGGCATGCAATGCTGTGTCTGCACACTGACTGGACAGATCAGCATCAAATACTGTGCAAGTCTGCAAACAGCCCTGGGACTGGGATGGGAAACACACACACACCCACACACACCCACACACAAACTGCAGTGCTCTATTTCAACTTGCTGCATGCTCAAACACATGTGACAGGGTTGCAATATTTTCCCTTCGGTAAACCTTCTAACCTAGCCACAAAGCTGACAAGTGTGGTGTCATTGTATGCTGCCTGGCGTGACCTGAGACAGAGAGGAGGATAGGACGGGAGGCGTGACCCGGCAGCAGGGGTGAGGAGGGAAGATGTAAAGTTGAGTTTGGAGTTCAAAAGCAGGCCAGCGTTACTTCTTAGAGGTGGGGAATAAGAGAGATAAGCACGGCAGAAAGATGAGCAATCTGCTGCTGATGAATGTGAACTGAAAATGATTACCGTTATCTAACATGTTGGGGGTGTTTGTGACTTTCATGTGAAAATAAAACTTTTAAAAGGTCATTGCTGCTGGTGGTGCACGATGAATAATGTGGAAGGGGAAAGGCGGCAGAAATGAGCAGAGCATGAAGGATGAACATGGGTGCGCGGAGTGACATCATTCACCATCCACTCGCCGTCCTCCGTCTCATCTGCTGTGTCGGGGTGACGGTTGGTGGTTGCCATGCCAACACCATGACCCCTTACCACTAGACCATGATAGCAAATTTACCCTGACTGTTATAGCTGCTAGAGTAGAGTCATTAGGACACAGTCACACACACCAAGGTTCATTAGTTGTAAAATATATCGTATTTTTTATCACGTCTGTAGCTGGAATTTCCTCATATGCAAATCATAAAGGGCTGTGACATCAGAGGAGCTGAGATTCACGAAGCAGTTTCCCACCTGTGTTGATGTAGGCTAACTAAGGTTGGCACTCCAGGACAACTACAACATTTTGGAGCAGCTGCTTCACAGTAAAAAGCCTTCCACTCACTGAAAATATGATGAGAGCAAAGGAACTGTTTAGTCTGAAAGGCTTAAAATGATGTACAGTAGTCTCGCTCGCCAGACCATCCTCCAAAGAAGAAGGAGAAAAAATGATGCTTTACAAAAACCGGTCTAACTCCAAAAATGCTGACACAAAAAGGCACATCTACCCCAACCCCCAAAGTTTCTGTTTTGTACAGCCCTATGTATCCATACATCCTCAAACACACATAATGACTGTGAAAATGATAAATGGCTGCATATCAGTTTTATGTTATAGAATTCTATTTCCACTGAATAAAGTCAATGTTCAGTGAACTGGTGAATGATGACAAACGCAGCATCAAGCAACAGAATCCAAACACACATTACTCCCACTATTCAAATACATACTGTACTGCATACGTGTATAAAGATGCACGCACACGCCAGCCTGTCCTAGGGCATCGGACGTTGCTGCTGATACCAGAGTCAGTTATATAACAGATATGGACTGCAGGCTGGACCCTGAACATGTGTGATCCTGCACTAAATGACTGCTGGCCCATTTACACTAGAGAGCTCTGATCTGCTGGGTAAAAAGATAAATCAACTGCAACTCACTATGATCTTAACATCATTTTCAGCTCAGACATTCTGCACATGGGTGAGACTTCCCTTCGATGCTAACTGGGCTTTAACAGCTTAAAAGAATAGTTCAGCCCAGAATGATATTTCACTCATTATCTACTCACCCTCATGTCGACAAAGGGCTGGGAGAATTTACAGGGTTACAGGGGGTCTCGGCATAGCAGTGCATGTCCATATAACGGTTGCAAATGGACACCAGTGGCCTTCGTCACAAAAAAACACACCAAAAAACATCCAAGTACCTCCATGCTGCTGGTATGTAATGTCCGTCTTGTACTGAAGCCCTGAAATGCGAAATTGTCCTTAAAAAAGTCAAGCTTGTTTGCAGCGGCGGTGTCAGTCAATCGCAATGATGTTGACGCAAATCTCGCGAGATTTGGACGGACCGGGAAGAGGAGCTTCTGCTGCAAACAAGCTTGAAGTATGGACTTCTTTTTTTGGGGACAATTTCCCATGTCGGGGCTTCAACACAAGACGGACATTACATACAAGCAGCATGGAGGTATTTGGATGTTTTCTGGTTTGTTTTTTTGTGACGAAGACCGCTGGTGTCCATTTGCAACCGTTACATGGACATGCACTGCTACGCTGAGACCCCCTGTAAATCAGAGAAGCCACGGATAACTCTGAAAATTCCCCCAGCCCTTAGTCGACATGAGGGTGAGTAGATAATGAGTGAATTATAATTCTGGGGTGAACTATTCCTTTAAGTTCTACCCAAGCCAATGGTCCGAGATATCAAAGAGACACAGAGGTCCGGGACAAAAAGCTCTCAGTCAAATGGACAACGCCGGTTGTTAAATCCATTAAGTGTTGCTAGGGATTTCACTTCGCTTGTGTGACACTATCCATCAAACTAGTGGTGTCTGTCTGCGTGTTGGTGTGGTGTAATTAATGGAGTGCCGAAGCTGGGAGAGGAAAGGAAAAGAGAAGCACCCACCCGAGGACTCCCAGCAGGCTCAGCACTCTGCGTCTCCTTTCTCTGTTCCTGAGCCACGACATCCTTCAGATACTCATTTACCTGGGAGAGAGAGGACAAACGAGATTCATTATCCCTAAGCCAGCAGCAGCATCAATGAGTAAAAACTTAATATGTGACTAATACTTCAGCTCATATTGCTAGAGTTAAAAACTAAATTTGTTTTGGTATTTAAAGTGAGGCTCCACAGATAATTGTGGGTTTAAGTCAATATTAAAACTTCAGTTTCAAAAGTCATCAATGGAACATTAGCAAGCAGATAATATTGAAGCACTTAATTTAATTTGGCTGTAAAATACAGATTAATAATAACTGGGTATTTCACTGCATATTATAACTTTGCCATCTGTATTAAAAGAAAAAAAAATTGTGGTTTTGTGTTGGTTCTATAAAAGACCATAGAATTTTTTGGATCATGATCTGAATTTACTCACAATAAACTTGAGTGGAGTTGAATTAAAATGAATCAACTCTAATCTCACTCAATCCTTAACTTTGGCCAACTTGCACTTATCTCCAAAACTTCATATGGGTCGATTTAAAGCAGGGACCAGTTGTTAAGCTGGTGATTTTGGCTGTTTGGAACGCATACTGTAGGAACTCCAACAGAGAGCCATATGTCAGACCAGTAGGACTCCATGACCACACCCCCTGTTAGCTGTGTGTGTGTGTGTGTGTGTGTGTGTGTGTGTGTGTGAAGCTCAGAGCTGGCAGCATCCCAGCTTTCCTACCAGAAGAATGTAAACAGACCGGGCCCTGTAGCACTGTATGGAGGAGTCGCAGCCATCTGCACATGCAGGCCATGTAGACTTCTCTTATAATTCCAAACAGCTGATTGATATGGTACACGGAAGTGCAAAAGGTGCTACGTATATATTAAATGTACTGAACTAACACTTTTAATAACACAACTAAGTTGAAAGATTTAACACAGAACATGCATTATATGACAAGCAGTGAAAATGACCCACATTTTTGTATTGATAATAATAAAAGAAATTTGCACATTATTAACATGATCAAATTAGTGTGAATACTTTTGTAGGACTTTGACACATAACACTGTAATTACAAGTTCATGAAAAACTGCTAAATGCTGCTTAAAACCTCCAAATAATATTATCAGTATCAGCCTTTAAAACCCTTGTAAGCTGGATCATGTTCAGCCAGAAGACACGAGGAGCTTTGACAACAGCCAGCTCTTACATGTAATTATCAACTCTAAACAGGGTGCCGATAATTGTTCAGTAAAACCATCTTAATAAGGACACGTTGACAGATTTCATGTGACAGCTGGCAAATTGTCATGTTTTACATTTTACTTCTCAATCACATCCAGTGAGTTATGCATATGCTATACACGTGTAAGGAAACACGTGTCAATCCTCGTATGAACGAGGTACTCCATTTTTACTACACCCGAGAGGATGCTTTCTCAGTTCACCTGTGCACGTGATACGGCATAACCTCAAGGCATGGAGAATACAGTGTGTGTGTGTGTGTGTGTGTGTGTGTGTGTGTGTGTGTGTGTGTGTGTGTGTGTGTGTGTGTGTGTGTGTGTGTGTGTGTGTGTGTGTGTGTGTGTGTGTGTGTGTGTGTGTGTGTGTGTGTGTGTGTGTGTGTGTGTGTGTGAGTCTAACATATCTAATGGTATTTAGGTCAGTATTTTTCACTGAAATATCTTGGGAACTTGAGTTCAGAACTCAAGCTCTCCTGTGTACAGAATGTGGACCAGTGATCTTCTTTGACTGAAACAACTGTCTTAGTTTAAATTTACCATGTAACAGCACAAAAAATATATATCTTATGCACAGTTACAAAATAACCTTTTTGGGAAATACTATAGACTGTATAGTAATACTGAATGTGGCATTTTGCTTTGCGTTAAGGTACTGTATGCAGTTCCTCCCATATGACCCTAGGATCCAATGCATGTAATCACAACCTCATGTGAGCTGTAGTTCTGAAGTGATAAATAATGTTAAGTCACTGCATAAGGTGATCAAATTTGACATCTTCTAACAGATTTCTATTTAACTTAAAGGAGAATTGCGGTCATTTTCTAAGTAACGCTCTACAGCTCTAGGTCCCCGAGTGCAACTATAGGAAAATATCTGAGAAAAATATGTGCAGCCCAGACCTAGCTCTCCTCCTGCTAGCTGTGCTACACTGCAGTTAAACAGCGAAGTAATGGGAGCAGTTCTTCTAACTGCGACTTTGGCCTCTATATAATGCTCAAAATATAACTAGAAGTGCTTTGCAACATCCGCCACTCGGTTAGTATGGGAGAATAGTGTTAACGTGTGTTTTTATCACGTACCTGGGTAGACCTTACTAGTCGACAGTCAGCTCGGGACTATTTCCATATCAACAAAGACAAATACGCGAGGAAAAGCATGGATTTGGGGAAAAAAATTTTTGGATGGGAAAAAAAGCAGTTCTATTCATAGTGATGCTTTTTTTCCCCATCCAGCTCTACAGCTGTAGAGTGTTCCTTAGAAAATCACTGGAATTCTTCTTTAAAGGATGGACACAACACCTGATATCATGTATTAGGTTCAGGAAACAAAGGCTGGTGGAGGCTGACAGCTGTTCGGGAAAAATCCAGACCATCTTTGTCTTTTCTCCATCACCCACCTTGTTGATCCAGGTGGCCACTGCATCCTCTGTGTCATATGGCGTTTCCACCTCAGGGTTGCTGGATGAATACTGACGAATGCAGGCCATCACCTTCTCCACGCTCACCGTCTCCACTGTGTATGCCATCATCAGAGTGTCTATCATTGCCAGATGGGCGCTCTGGAAGAGAAAAAAGACACAGAAAGATTTAGAGAGGTAAAAGAAACTTAGAGCTTGAAACACACGGAGATGCTGAACTTATATTTGCTCTCATTCACAGCACTGGATACACTGCATTCTTGTATCTTCTGTTTATGAGTCAAACACAGCGGCAGCAGTTGAAAGCCTTTGACAAGTGTCCGTTTATTTCCTTGACATTTCATCTAAAGAGACAGATCTGACCACGTTACTGAGAGGAGTTGAACTTTGAATTAAAATGTTTGAATCTGTGTGACAGATTGAGCTTTCAGATTACAAGAAAAGCTGATGTATTTACAGAGACTTCTCTGTAAATATCAATTATAAGTTTAAGTATCAAGATTAACACAACAGCATTCACACTGAGATTGTAATCTTGAATTTCTGACTGTGTAAGAATTTTTGGTTGTAAGGCTCTGACTACGCTGATCTCTGACCCTTCTTTGAACCATCTCTCAGTTTTGGAGCGTTGTCCATCGATATCTTCTGTCACAGTCTGTCACAACTACCAGCCCGTCGCGACAACCCAAAATCACACTGTGTAAACTGGGTTCATGGTGCATGGGGAGCTTGGCGCTGAAACAACATTGATTTATAGCATCAGACCAAGACTCCAAATCTTCCACCGTTAAGTCTGCCTTCATGCAAAGACTCCCCCGTGGTTGTTGCCCTGGAAACAAGTGCATCCATTCCTGGTTACGCGACCCACTTTGCTCACAGCGACTACTGGCCTTTTGAGGAGCTCAAATAAGACATCTTCTTTACAACAGACGACAATTATCAGAACTGGCTTCCCATGCATGTTCATCGTTATCAATGAAGGGACTAGCCTACATACAGTATAAGGACCCACTTCTGGAGCTGAGAGCATGGCTTCCATCATACTGTCAGGAGTATTTATTGACAAACTCATATGTCCTTCTTTTCATTGTGTGATAGCCTACTCTGGAAATTTGACAAACACCAGACTCCAGTCAAGTGTATTATATGCGATGCCTGTTATGTGACTACGCCTGCACATTTCCTTGTTTAAAAAAGCTGTGTCACATTTCAGTCGCTCCCCCTGACCTTTCAAGGAAATAAGGCATTGAACAACAAGCAGTTTAACCAGTTTTACACTGCAATATGCAAATAACTTTATGCAATCTTTTTCCATCATTTAACATGCAGGATTAATACAGAAACGAGTGAGTTACAGTCATCTATATCTCTTACTTCAAATGAGGGTCACATATTCCTCATCTATAATGCTGCCATGTGTTTATTGTCAAGCCTAGGTTAAAAACAAGGACATCCTTCAACCTGCAATGAATCAGTCAGTTGTTAACTATGTTGGAGGCAACTCCTGAACATGCAGGAGGGATAAATAACTCTGATACAGGATAAATGCAAAATATCTGTCTATCTGTGGGTCAAAGACAGAGAGATATGAGAACTGACTGCTGTCACTCATCAGGCTAATCGACCAACCTTTAGACGGTGTCAATAATTTATGAGTGTCACAGGTAAGTGTCAAGTCAGACGTTGCCGTGTTAACCCAAAAGTCAGAATACTGTCCCCAGCATCATTTACATTATATTTTTTAAAAAGTGGATTGTGCTGTTGACCTTTTGCTTGGATCCTTTCTGTTTACAGATAGATTTTTCTAGTCTAGTTTTACCCTCTATTTTTGTACACTGACACCTCATTAGTCATGCTCACTAACTATGTAACATCGGAATCTGGTGTGATGTTATTAAAAGCTTGTTCAAAGCAGCAAGAAATGAATAATTTGCATAAAATACATTATAAACATTATTCCATCAGGTCAAACCAGCCAAACACAGAGAAACACAGAGTCTCTCATATAAGTGTCATTTCAGCTCTTACAGTGTCCTGTTGTATGTTACATATTAAACATACTTAATCAAAGTAGTGTACTGACATGTCATGAAGCATTGTAATGTGCAATGTGGGCATTAATATGAGACAAATATGGGGAAACCATAACATTGTCTTTACTGCACTATGTGATATGGACAAAAGCAGTGAAAATCACGTCATCTGTGTATTTGTTCATGCTCCTTGACTCTATAGTATCCAGCACACACCACCCAGGAATCAGTCTGCCAAATATTTATACTTGGGCAGCAGCTTTTCCATGAGCTAATCCAATTAATCAACCATAAAGTTTAAGTGGCTTTGAAGATCCACAGAGATTCAGTGCACCAGCGCTGACGAAAAGGTACAAGGTAATAAAAACCTCACTTTAGTTTTTTTCCCCTTTTACTGTGAAAGTGATGCTGAAGAGAGCATGTTATTCACTTATTCTATCAACGACAGCCATTGAGTCATTTTATGCCGATAATAAGGCTGAGTAGTTGGTAAAGTGTGTCTGATTTTTTCTTGGACTCTTCATGTTCAAAAAGTGTGCAATGTTGGTTAGTATCGGTGCAATAGCTGATGAGTTGTGACTGTGAACTTAGTGTGAAGATGATTCCTCAAAAAAAAAAAGTGCAGGACAAACAGTGATGCAACATATAGCATAATTTAGTAACATGTGGTAAGACTGGCTGTCAACACAGTAACTGTGAGTGAATTTATTTTTTTTAGCCCTGGAATGAATTTTGTGTGTGACACAGCATTAGCTTAGTGCTTAATTTCCGCCATCTCTGATCTGGCAACCCAACAACAAACCAATCCCATTTAATAATACACTGCCAAGATGTTTCCTATCGACCCTCATTTAGCCTGTCCAAACACTGTAAGACATTATCTCAAACAGACTATCCAAAGTAGTTACAGATCCTTGCAAGGACAATTTTTAAAAGGCCAAGGGACCAGCATAAATCCTCAAAGGCCTCTTTCCGCTCCTGCATCCTCCCTTCTGCCGAGCAGTTTGAGGATATTGACTTGGATCTGCCGTGGTCTGATGAGATAAACTGACAACGAGGTGAACTAATCTTGTTTAGTAGACCACAGGCCTGCAGTCTCTAATCAGACTGAATGAATCCAGGCTGTTGTGTAGGACGAAGAGGTGAGTGTAGGATCACATGGTCGTTCCAGGATCCGATGGCTTTTGATAGCGGGGGTTAGAATTCCTTATTTGCAAACACTTAATTATAGACAAAAAGCCTTTTTAAACACCTGCTACAGTATTTGGAAGTGCATAAAGCCGTGGCGGGCCTGAAGGCTGGCCGAAACACACGCACACTTTTGATATTTGAACATTCATGTCGCTGTCTCTTAGCCTCACGGGAGCTTTGTGGTGTTGAAGAGCTCAAACTGTGGATCGTACAGGGTGTAATTAGTTTGGCTCCTGAAATCAGACAGGACAAGTGTTTGAACTGCACTCAAATTGCTGACGTGTGCATCACTTTGATGAACACCATATCAACACAACTGTGGACTTCTTAGGGTTGGTTGCTTTGTGCGGGGTGCTGCTGTAAAAATCAATTTCAGTACGTCCAGTCTGATCTGCTATTGATCTGTTGAGAATGTATGGTTGAAGTTAACAATATGCACGTAATAAATACTTTTTGTTATCAGAGAGCTCAGCATTTTGCGATCAGTCTAACAGCCAAGCCCATAATTGAACTTTTCTTTCATTGGTGTATTGAAATCGACAAATCCGCCTCTTTCTATTTGAATAAATGAGTTTTTCTGCTCTTCGATGGCCTTCTGCACTCAGCATTCATGAAGCATCAGGCAGCATCAATTAAATTAGTTTGGAGTGAAAACTGGTGTACCGTACTATAACACTCAGGGGAAACGGACGGTCGGTCAGTGACGGATCAGCTGACCCTGTGTTAATGTCAGATGAAAGCAAGAGGGTTGAAGAAAACTAAGCTTCAGTAACTGGAGTAAGTGGTGAAGCAGAGGTAGATACTTCATAGCCCTAAGGAAGAGTTAGCCTTTCCCATCAGAGCGGACCTGCCTGTGGTTTGCGATAACGCCGTTTCCTCTGTGACATCTCATGACGTCATGCTTTCTAACCTTTAAGTTGAGCTGAGCACATCTGGTTTTTCCTTCAGCGTCACTTGGACACATCCATACCTTAGAGCTTCCCACCACAACCACTGTCTTCCACTGCTGACAACTAAGAAACTCTATTGGAGCATTCAGTGATGAAATGGGGCTATCTAGACTAACCTCATAAACCAGCCTCTCCCGGAAATGCATTTCATTTCATTTCTGACGGGGAGTCTGGCCTCATCCCCACTGTGAGCGTTTGGGGTGGGCGGGAGTAGTAGCGTTGACAGACAACCGATTCAGCCAGTCAGCAAGTTGCTACTGTATATCAAACTTTTGCCGAATCCAGTTGGAAGAACAGCGAAAACGTCTTTTCCTTCAAGAAACTCAACAAGCGCCGACTCTTGCTTTTGTTTTATTGCTGTAATGGATGTAGTAAGAACTTCTCTTGTTGCTGGTTTTAGGCTGCTACTGCTATATGGAATATATTTGCTGCTAGATAGCTCCGCCGTGGTAAGAGTCACGCAGTGTAGTGACGGGGCTTTGCACCAGTCGGTCCCTGATTGGCCAACGTGTTGCGTCAATCACAGAAATCTGAGGGGCGACTTGAGGGGCGATGCTGATTGGCTCGGGATTCTGAGGGTTTCAGGCCAAACGCTCACAGTGGGGATGAGGTCAGACTCTCTCAGAAATGAAATGAAATGCATTTCCGAGAGAGGCTGGTTTACGAGGCTCTATCTAGACAGCCGTAAGAGGAGAAAAAATTGCTCATTTAATTCCAGTTTATATGTTGTAGTCCTTGATTCAAACTGTCTGCTCTTTAATTGTGCTGTTTTTTTATCAGTTTCTTCCTTCTCCAAGGTAATAACTGACTATGGAAACTATTGGCTGCTCATTCTTTCTTCTTTCTTGTCTATTTTCACACTCACATATGCACAAAAATACACATCTGATTTTTCTTTTTCATCTAAGCTGATTGTGTCCATAAATCCTGTATTGATTTCTCATGGGGTAAGAAGATGCTCCTTCACGGTCAATATCCTGTTTTTATTGTACTGTTACACTGCTGGCTCTGAGTATTTCCGACCAGGGAAATAGGCCAAGACTCCTCATCTTTAATACGACGAATACGTGACAAAGGAGAGATGAAAATCCACCGTAGAAGCCTGATTTAACAACACAAACACAAAAGAAGTGCAAATAAGAACTGAAGCGAACCTACAAAAGACACTGTGCGAGGCATTTCACCTCAGCGTTATGTGTCTGTTGTAAATAAACTAAAAGCTCTTTTGTCAGAGCTTTGAGCTGCTTGTTATGGCCTGAACCAGGTATTCAGAGCAGATGATGTACAATACCACACACAGAATGTTTTCATTCAGGAAATCATTGAAGTCTCCACACTGACTTTATTTCACCAGAAAATGAATTGATGTAATCACTACGGTAATGTCTTTACCATGACTCAGTGAAACCATTTCAAAAGGCTCTATTGAATCATGGCTAATAATCAGCCTGGGCCAGTTATTTTTTATTGGATTGCAATATTTTTTATCGATTATTTATGATCTCAAATTTTATTTTGCAGCAGGGGAAGAGCCATGAACCCAAACAAGAAACAAACCTCTGCACTGCAGTCTCCTGGACCTCCTCTGGACAGAGGAGACACATTCACAGTGAATCAACATTAGCTCAGGGGTGATGTAATATTGAAAATGCAGTCTGTTTTTAGTATCACAGCTCTCCTGTCCAGGCCCAGAGGTTCAATGCTGGTGGAGAAGTCAGAAAATTGAATCAGTCTAGCTTCAGGTAACTTCACGCCAACTCAGCTGGACATGGAAAAGCACTCAGCTGTGCCTCTCTCTGGTCTCTTTTGAAGGTCACCACAAGTACTGTAAAACAGTGGCAGTAGGTAAAAAGGAAGCACGCACTGTTAGAGAAAAGTTTTCTACTTTGATGTGCATCTTTTTTTTCTTTATTGGCATAATATGCAAGCAAAGAAAACGTGATAAATAAATAATAAATAACCAAAATTTAAGAGCTAATCAGCTGGCTGTTTTCATCAGTACTTGTTGCCAGGTTGGCAGTGCAAGCAAAAAACAGACTTTTTTTTTAGCCTTCATTTTACCAGGTTAGTCCCTACAGAAGGACTAACTGAAAATGAGGTACAAACCAGAAAAAAACATGTGTACCTCTGACTTCATGTACTTGATATAGCATGTGGTTACTAAGTCATTATTATAGCGTCTCTGTCAGGCTATATATAAAATAAGCAGTGCTTTAAACGCAATACACGGTTCAGCATCTTAGCTTAGTGCTATACGCCAGCTTGCTAACATTTAGTAATGAACACTAAACACAAAGTAGGGAATGCCATAACCTGTCAGCAAACAAAGCAGTTTGACCTGGTGATGGTGTTAAACTTAAGGTCATAGGGCCAACAAAGTTATTATAATTTCTCCTCTGGGGAACCTGTACCTGAACCAAATTTCACAACAGTGCAGTCCAGTAGCGGTCAAGAGCAACAGACTGACATGACATCACAAAGTCAGACGTTAATTCAAACTGAACTGAAACTAACTACTCAATTATCCAAATCCTGACTTTTCCCACATAGCGGATCAGTTTGCACTAACGCATTTCATCTAACCTGTCTCAATGAAGTGGAGCTGCATTTTGAATGTGGATAAATTCTGTTATCATCATCAGGAATCTTTCTGGAAGTATAAAAAGCACCATCCCTTTTTCTGTCTTTTTAAGCACTCGCTTAGATTTTCAAATTGAAAGCTGGCATCACTCCTTCAACAGCCTGTACCACTGTGAGTTGGGAAAAAAAAGAGCTCTCACATACACAATAGCACTTACACACACATTTGGATTCACAAAATACCAACTGTGAGGTCTGGCATCAGTTGTGGGAATGGAGCTTTTAAGCAACATACCTTCCCCCCTCCATATGCTCCAAACCCAACCTAGCAATTATATGGAAACCTCAAAGCTAACCTTAGAACAGTATCTGGGGACAGGATCATGGCTACCAGCCAGTGCTGACCTACACTGGAGCTCCAAATCCTTCCATCATGTTTGAGAAGGGCCTCTGGGTTGCAACGATTTCATGTGCGGTTAGTGATAAGATTTTAGTGGTTGATTAAATCGATAGTGAGGCTATTTTACATAAACATGACGGACATTCACCTTGTGTTCACAGTGAGTCCCCATTGAGAATGCAGATAGAATTTCACAGCATTGACCACAGAGGAAAATGTATTACCAGATTAATTTGGTACAATGCTGAATGCACAACTGAAGGTAATGCACTTTCATCTTTGTCTGAGAGTTTGATTTTTTTCCTTCTTCCCCTTATAACTTGAGTCTGAGCACAGTGCAACACATTATCTGCAAAGCGTTGTCAGATTTTTTTCTTACATGGTACCAGGAGCTAATTAATTGTTCTCTTATGGGAGTCATTTCTTCATACTGCTGTATTATTGTATTGTAAGACTGCATGTTTACTCCACCGTTGTACCTGCTGAAGCACACCAAAATCCTCTCTGAGGTTTAATTCTTCAGAACTGCGATGAAAACGCATGTTGTAACGGGATAACCAATAAAAAAGAAGAATGTTCTATCATCTAATCTCAGTAAATGGGATTCCAGTTTAAACCTCTGTCTGGATATGGCCAAATCTGTATCAGCATACATTCATTAAGGATTAAGTGCCAGTCAATAATAGGGAGAATCAGGTGAATAAATGTATTTTCAGGTCTGCGGAATAAGAACGAGTTATCATAAAATCCCTGCTTTAAATCATAAAGAGACACAAATGACACAGAGCTTCTCTATAATAGAATAATAACGTAAAGGAGCCACATTCAAAGATGACATTTAACACTGATGTGGTTTAATTTATGCACTTTCACACGATAAATCTCTGTGTCAAATATTAGACCTTGTGAGTGTTGTGTCTCTAACACCAGCAAAAACAGTACATCACCTGTGGATAGGTTTCCTTTTTTTAAACTGAGCCTCCCTCCAGACACTCATGCACGATCCCTATTTCCAGGCCTCGCCTCTGAAGAAACACCTAATCCGCCTAAGGTTGCGCTTCCTGAAGATATTAATATACAAATGTCTTGTAGGTCCTCACCTTGGATCAATCTGCCTCGGAAACCGAGCCAGCAGCTGTTTCCTCTGAACACAAACCTCACAGGCTCTAGAGGGACGCACCATGCCCTCAACTAAAATACCTTTTGTGATATCTCAACATCACTAAATCAATATTAACAAAGACAGTCGCGAAATAGAACACATACTGTACAACTTCAGAGATCAAAAACAATGTCAACAACTGATGAGACAAATTATCATAAACATTACTGTATTTCTCTTGTGTTGGAGGTTAAAAGCAGAAAACCATCCTGAGGATTTATCTTTGCTTTTGTGTGGATTGTTCTGCCCAAACAAAAGAAAAAAAAGCTGAATTTAAAACAGAAAGCATCAGTGTAAATACTCTAACTGTACTAAGCACAGGGAGATGCTCAGGACCGAGGACATCACATGGCATCTCATAATGTGCTCCCTGACTATCCATCCATACTGTACTGCCTGGGAGTCGCCGGCGGCATTGAGCACAACATACTGGCTGTGACTTGGTCGAGGCCGACGAGCACAGAAAGAACTTGGATGGGCTTCCTTTCCACCCTGCTGCTTCAGCTCGTCTTTGTTCGTGAGATCAAGTGCAGAGGAAGAGAAAAGGGACAGAAGAAGCCAGTTTGATGTTGACACAAATTTCTTTGGCACGCACAAGTTACCTTTGTGTTCTTCCCCGTGCTTGTGTGCACCGGTGTACCGATGTGTGTCTTTTGTGTGTGTGATGCAGCATCCTAGCAATGCTGTCTGCCTGCTTGTATGAATCCAGCATTTCAGCATTCTCTGTCTCAGAGCCTGGCAGTGTTCACTATAACAACCCCCACTACACACACACACACCCTCTGAGCACGTAGCTGCACGTACACACTGCACATGTGACATATGCAACCATGAGCACCCCCACTCTTGCACCCACCTACACACACACACACCACGCATGCACAACACCCTGCCTTACTGGAGTGTAACCATGGAAACGGAGCGCCTGCCCAATAGGGGATGTGATGGAGGCAGCAGAAGAGAGGGAACAGGAAGAAGTGTATTCACCTCTATTCATCTCTGCCGTACACGATTTGATGAATCAATCTGTCACTGAGACTGAAGTGGCAAACACATTTTTTAATCAATTCAGTGAAATATCAGCGTAATGATGTTAATTACGGTATTGAGGTTTAAGTGTCTGTGCCGATTCGTTTGGATAGATGAATTCTTACAGAATCTGTACAATCGCTCTCCTTCGAACAATCTAGTCTTCCAAACAGTCTTCCAAATTACAATTTGCTGTCATTAGCAGTGCATTTTCCATTCAGGATGAATCTGAAAGCTCTAAAATAAAGTGTGACAATAAACCTGCCTGTTTTATGGTTCCTCTGACATACAGTCACAGAGATGGCGCCCATAAAGTGACTCAGAAACCATATAAGGCACTATGCCTCGTACTGTAAGTACTCACACAGACTCCGTGATAGAGTCTCATTTAAACTATATATTAAAGATCTTGGCAGCCACATGACCTATTTACAATACTATTAAATATTAAAGCTATTAAAGTCATGACACAACATCAATCTGTATATTGGCCAATGTAGTGCAGCTGTGCACTACTGTATGAAATCCTGCCCTGATTCCAGAGAAAATGTCTAATTTATTCTCTTTTACTTCAATTCGGGGTTGGTAAAATTGCACCACCACCCATTTAAGACCATTGAATGCAAACCAGCGCAACAATCCTGTATCTGTGTGATGCTGACATGAGAGAGAGAGTATGAGCAGCGCTGGTCTCCGTTCTCATTATCACTGCAGAGCTGCCCTTGAGCAAGGCAATAAACAGTCACTTCTCCAGTGGGGCTATTCAGTATCTATTCAGATTAGACTGTGCATGGCTCTTTTTTTGCAGCTTTTATGAAAGTGGAGAGGAGCCACCGTGTTCATGTTCATGTTGAAGTAGAAGACTTAACACCATCCTCAATTTCTATGCCTTAACCACCTTGTCTAGTGTCTATGTATACAGTCTTATCATTCAAAGAGCACGTCTGTTCCACTCAGCTTTGTCCAGTTTGAGCCTCATATACTCATAAAATACACAATTCTTGATGAATGAAAACACTCTTGGCAAGACAGACGTCTTGCGCTGGTCCAAGATTATTATTATTTTTTATATTTTTTTGGCTTTTTTGCCTTCACCTGACAGCACACAGTGAGATAGACAGGAAAGGGGGAGGCAGAGAGAGGGGGAACAACATGCAGGAAAGGTCTGCCCGATGTGGGACCCGAACTGGGAACGCCCGCGTCGAGGACCGCAGCCACATGGGGCGGTCGCCTCAACAACCGTGCCACGCACCACCACAGTCCAAAAATGTAACCGTGCGCGCGGATGCTCATGGTAAATGTAGTATGAAAACACTTTCACAAACTCCTCGTTGTCCCTTTAAAGGTAACAAACCTACTACTATAGGGATGGTAATGGGCCAATTTGCCAGAATGAACTATCCCTTTAAGATTCCTTGGTTTGACTTCTTTTATCAAACTCAGTTTGACATTGCCATACAGGGTTAAACTATACATCAGCTTGTGCATTCCTCAAGCTTAGACATTGTTTTTTTAATTCAGCAGAGATTATCTGGTGGTGAGCTGACACTTTTTAAAGAACACAATAGAGAATAAGCGTAATCAAACTTTGTGATGAAAGCCTTTTCATAATGGTTTTTTCGCTATTATGGGGCTCACAGCAGTGCTTCATGTGGGCTGTAATGTGTAGTGCTATAATAATATTTTCAGATCCCGAGTCCACCTCCGCATCTCCCTTTCTCTCGCTCTATCTCTGCGAGCAGTGCAGGTAAAAGAGAGTGTCAGAATGTGTGTAGGCAACCGAGTGGGCGGCAAGTGCGATTTCTGGAGCCTTCGTCTTCACATGTGGGAATCCATCACGTGGCAGGAGACAGAAGGATGAGTGGGCAGAATAGTGACAGAAAGACAGACAAAAAAAATAAGGCTACGATGAGAAGTCAGTTTGGCGACTTGTGAAAACATCGGCAAACGCGCTCAGTTATGACACACGTCAGACAAAACATCAGCAGCATCCGAGTCTGTTGCTGACTGACCCGCTCGCTCCCTCCAACATCCTCCAAAGTTGCTTATCCTGACAATTACTTTTCCTTATTCAAACTGCTGAGTTCAGAAAATAAAGATGCTCTGCTAAAATGCCACAAAGCAGCATTTACAGTAATGACACTGCCAGTTGTCTTATCTAGAGGAGCTTACGTTCACCGCAGCAGGTGGGGCGCTTAGTCTCTTGCTTTTTCACAGTTTGCTTCAGGAGTAAAAGTAGCCATGTTTTTTATTTAAGGAAAACCTCTTAGTCTCCCAGAAGAAATGGCTTTGCTGCCTTTTCTGCTCCACACACGGCCCCACAGAGCTCAGCCTGGACAGTCAGCTACCCTATCTGCCAACTTAAAACGCCCTCTAAATAATGGAGGATCCTTACACCTGAGCTGTCAGCCCAATATGCAGCAGGTATAAGGCACATAAACTGTCTCATAGTGCTCAAAATCCTTATGGGAAAAGTACTGCTTGACAAATCTGGTGGAAACCTCACTAAATGTGATCAAAACATCGAACATGAGAAGGAGAGCGTTTCTGTGCATCTACAATCAATTTTGACCTGTGACTTGTGTCACTTAATCTGAGCCACTGAAATCCAAGGACAGTGGAGCAGAAAAACCAAGAGCAACCACTGCATCTGCCAGAGAAGGAGAGTATATATAAGGCAGAAACTGAACTGTAAAATGGGAGGGAGGGATTGAAGTATAGGCAAGACAAATGAGTGGCATAAGGTGGGAGGCAAAATGGAAAAGAGTTCAGGAAAAGGACGGGAGAAAAGAGAATAGGAATGATTGAGGACGAAGGCAAAACAGGAAGAAAGCAGAGATAAGGAAAGGCAGAGGGAAATGTGTGGAAATTAAATGAGGAAATAAGAAAGTATGGGACAGATAAAGGGCAGGAAGAAGATAAGTAATAGGAAAGTGGAGGGCGAAAAGGGAGACAAAGAAGATGATGTCAGAGTGATGGGAATGACGTAAGAATAAAATGAATGCAGGATATCGGGTTGAAAAATGGAACAGTGAAATGCGGAGGGAGAAAATTAGAAAGGTGCTGTCACAGCTGTCTAGCAGCTCATTTTCACATTCACCACCACCTGCTCGCTAAAACACGCACATGCACAGACACACACTGTCGCTCATGGCAAAACCAGTCAAGTTATGATCCACATTGGGTCAAAAAGCAAGTGTAAAACGCTTATTCAGCACAGAAAGAATAATGCAACCCAAAATATATATATAAAAAAACATAAACACAAAATAGTGTTGTTGTGTTTACAAGTCAGAGAGCACAGTGAAATTACACGCACAGTAAAGAAGCCACATGACATGCAATTCCACTTAAATCAGCTTTGTGAGGTGCATGTATTTACTGCAATGCCAAATGTAAACAACAACAGAACTTAAATAAGTTTTGAATTAGCATAGAAAGGAAATTAAAACCAGCAAGACTCTACAAACAGACTGCAGGCATACTGTGTGCTAATCATGTCTCAATTGCAATTCACTGAAGCAATACAGCCTCCCATTGAGATTTCGCCCCAAAATAATGAGGATCCCTCTCTCTCGCTGAATAGGCTGCCTACAAAGTCGGCTCCGCGGTGAGAGAGACAATACAGAGGGACAGAGATGACAGAGACACTCACAGTAAGACTGGAGGCCTTAACTCGGCTTGCAGCTGGAAAATGATCAACTTGAATCTCCACACGGTCCGTAAACTGGCACCTCTTTTATTATTGTTTTGGATTTTGTCACTTCTTTTCAGTTACTAGTTTGGTGCAATTGCTCTAAATAGCTGTTTGAGACTTTCTTTAAACTACTGTTTAAATGGATGGAAACCTAATTTCAGAAATCCTTGCGTTTGGCTTCTTTTAACTGACAGAGATCAGAAGAATTCAGATGATTCTGAAGGGCTTATCAGATTTATTTTCTATTTTTAATCATTTGGCATCTGTTCTGTGCTAACATTTCAAAATAAAATACCCTAATTAAAAAGTGGGATCAGAACTTGCACATGGGAAGCTGACCAGTACATCATTCAACTGGAGAATATTGCCCAGCTAGGATGCAACTTGTAAAGAAGCACATGCAAGCAAAAGAATCACTGAATGCAGGTACTGCTTCCTACATTGCTATTTCGAGTGTAGAGTGTGTTTTTTTCTTGTTATAGGTAAAGTAAGTAAATATAGTACATGTGGATGAAAAGATGCCTGGAGGGGGAAAGAGATATGACACATTCCTCCAAGAATGAGGAAAGGAAAGTAACTATCACTGAATGGTACAAGACTTAGTTGAATTGTACCATAATAAACACAAACTTGAATCCCTTAAAAAAATAGTTCAACATTTTGTGGATAATCGATATCACATATAGATGCCTGGAGGGGCTCGCACCGACAAATAAAGGTAACAAACCTACTGCTACGTCTATAGCGATTATGGCAATGGGCCAATTTGCCAAAATGTTGAACTATCCCTTTAACACTAGAACAGCCAACATTCCATGTATACCTAGAACCGCCAAGAGGTCATTTTGACCTCCATTCACTCTAATGCAAAAATGCTAAATGGACTGAGGAAATAAACCCAGCCAGACACACAGTTCAAAACACTTTATAGTAATGCTTCACATTCATATACATACACATATTTTACAAAAAATAACAAAAGTGGTTGCTAGGCAACCAATATAGACGACTCTTTATTTTCCTATTTTCGAACAGTGTGTGTATGTAAAAATTTTCAAAATTGTTTCAAATTTTTGAATTCATGTCCATTTCTCATGAGAGCAAGGGATTCTCATTGTTATGTTCAATGTTTATGAGTAATATTAGTTTTTTATCTGTTTGACCTGTTTTAACTGTTTGACAACTTTCTAGTATCTGAACTCGTGTTGTGTTGTGGGATGAGGTCAAAATGACTAACTAACTAAATAACTAACTATAACTAACTAACTGGCAAACTGAGTGACTAAATGGACATTATTTAGCCCAGATTGCAATTATTGGAAAATCAATTTTATACATGTTTATATACACACACTATTCGAACAGTAGAAAAATAAAGAGTCATCTATATTGGTTGCCTAGCAACCACTATTGTTATTTTTGGTAAAGTATGTGTGTGTATATGAATTGCAAGTATTACCATAAAGTCTTTTGAACTGTGTGTCTGGCTGGGTTTATAATATATATGGCAACATAAATGCAGTTCATTTAGCATTTTTGCATTAGAGTGAATGGAGGTCAAAATGACCTTAGAATATCAGAATCATAAGATGATGTAGAACACACTTTTAGGAAAAGTCACCGACTGGGAGACCTAGGGTTTTTACGCAAACAGAGTTACGCGCATTTTAAGAAGCGAGAGAGGTCAAAATGACCTCACGGCGGTTCTAGTGTTAAAATAAGAAAATAATAACAAATGGCAAAATCCCTCCTACCATCTGCAGCGGCCTCTTTCGAAGGTCCCTCTCAGTGACCAGTCTCTCCTGGTCGGTGACGTAGAGTCCACGCTGCGCCAGCGCCTGGATCACGGCATCGTGGCCCAGCAGCGGCTTTGAGGCGTCGCTCTTCAGGATGAAGCTGCCGGCCCTGCAGTAGAGGTCTGCAGACAGCAGGAGGCTGGCCACAGGAGGCTTCAGGTGCTCCTGCTCGTACTGGTCCGTGTAGAAGGGATCCTTCAAGTCGGACGGGATGCTGTCTGTATGATGAAGCGGGAGATCATTAGACATTCACTGACTTCCCAGGTGGCTCAATAGAAATAACATGCAATGAATTGCCGGCAACCCAGTCCATCGAAGGCAAAATACACCACATGAAAGAGTAGAAAAAAGTGAGTTAGCAAAAGTTTTTGTGTATAAAAAACTATTTTTTCTATTTCTCACAATGAATAGTTGATAAACAAATGTAACCTATAAGATGATGTACAGTGACACCAACTTTATTTAAATTCTACTGGAGTTCTACTAGACCTACTTTAGCAGGCCTGCTTCATTTTTTATTGCCATGCTTTGACAATATCTTCACATGGATACGTGTGAATAGATCTCAGGGTTGCTATAGCAACTGCAGGAGGAGTGGAGGAACCCAATCGATTCATCTACTAGTCTGTGTATCTCCTGCAACTTCCAGCTCCCTGGGAACACCCCTCTCACCGCCTGTCTCATCAAAGACACAGCCTGCACGTGTGTGTGTCTGTGTGTGTGTGTGTGTGTACCACCTCAAGCAAGTCCACTGCAGGAGGACAGTCTTCATATGATTAAAAAAAAGCATCTTTCTTTTCCCTGCCTTTGTCTGCCACCTTTCTTGTTAGTGTTTGCTTAGCTGGGAGGCGTTTTTACAAAGCAAGTCCCCCTCTCTCCACGTTCAACTAGAAAACCATGTTTAAATTCTTTCAAATGAGTTGTTACTGCTGTGTAGAAAATAAAAAATGTCCATGCTCTTCAGATGCAGAGTGCATCACTGTCAGCAGCAGGCAATAGATGCAGATTCTGATAGCGCCAGAGAGAAATGTGACAATGTTGCACTCCTCCAAGTCCTCTTCCCATCCTCCCACACAAGCACACACACCCTGAACAGTCAATGAATCACCTGCTTAGGGTGACCACTATCAACAAGGTCATCTACAGGAGGACATGGTTTTATTATGGAGCAGAAATGCAGACGGAGGCAGTAGCAGCTACCCAGGATGTGCTTCTCCTGTAGCTACTACGTCCGTGTTATTGATCCCGGCAAAGAAATGAATCTTTCCCCTGGCCCTCCCCCTCCTCAGGGAGGTCAGACAGGTCAGGCTGAGTTATAGAGCTGGTAGTGTGCCTCCACTTTGCTTAAGAAACAACTAATTACATTTTACTGTATTCATGTTGTTGTTGTTGTTGTTGTAGTTGTGGATTAGGGCCACATGTGAATTTTTCTTTTTAGATTCCTGACTCTTACAATCGTGGTTCATGTTGTTGTGATGCATCTTCTTCACAAAGCAGCTGTAACACTTGATGTGTTGTTGTGACCCAGTGTGCTGAGCTTTAAAAATACACTGAGTTGAAATGCCATCAAAACAACCCAAAACATCTGGAAACACACAACAAAAGCATCCATCTGCAGTCACCACTGCAGTCACAAACTCAACTTCAGTACTATACAGAAAACTCCAAATTTAACATCCAATTATTTAATTATGTTTTATATCATAATTCATCTATGTGGATAAAAGTCCGACTGTCTGTTTCACATTCACAATATTTCAGCCTTCAGTCGCTGACAGAGCAAAACCACTGGAGCTTTGAGTTTAATAGCCTTAGCTCAAGGGCATCTGCAAAGCATTTAATAGAGAGAGAATAAGAGAATACAGAAAATTACACTGGTTTTCTTTCAGCACCTTTTGACTTTGACTCCTGGTCACCGGGGCTATTAACTGAGCTCTGCTTATGAAACACAGCCATGTGGTAGCCTATATTACATACAGTATCAGTACGTGCTGTTTGATAGTATGGCCCATGATCTGCTGCTTTGTGTGCATCTCGCATGTACTTTACTGTGTATTGGTGCAGTGCACTGGCGTAATGAGGCAGATGCATGTGTAAGTATTCAGAGCAGCGTAGGCAGGGAACTGGAGACAAGCCCGTTCCCTCTCTTTTTCATGCACTCTACAGTACCTCAGCCTCTCTCTCTCTCTCTCTCTCTGGAGGGCCATATTTTTGGAATCAACCCATTTCATTCAGCCCTGATTGAAAATACTTAGAGGATGTGCAGGAGATCTCATGTTTTCTGGACTAGTGGCAATAAATCATGGGCTACAGATTGTGGCTAATAGCATTCTGTCCCCACTGGTGATACAGGGTGACTGTTGGTTTTAATCTGACCAGTAAATAGACATAACCGGAATCACAATAAATGAATGAAAAAGAACAGGGCACCAGAGTAAAAAAAATCTAACAGATCATTTCACTTTGTGCAAAAACTCTGGTCAACCTAAATAGTTTTTAATGACGTAATTTAATACTATTTTTATCTGTACTTTTCTTCCAGAGGTCAGATTGGATGTTACATAGAGTTTAATTATAGACAGTAGATTAGGAAAGTGACTCCTGTGCTCAGGATGAATGAATAATGTTGTTTTGCAACCCACTCTGATGTGATACATCAAGGATCTGTTTGCTATAGGAGGCAACCACCTCAACCTGTAGGAAACATGTTCCCTGTTAACTCTTAATGTATGAAAAGGAGCTTTTTTCTCTAATGAGTAAATTTGTTTAACTCTGACACAACAAACTGGATTATAAACTCAGGACCCGCTGCTGCACTCTGATCGTATAACTCTATTTCTGAGACCCTTAAGAGAGTGATACCTTAGCAACAAACTCCTGAGGTTAGATTTCCAGAACCACAGCTGTGGACCAAAATCGTTTTCATTTCGATTTTCATTTGTAACTGGAGCAAGGCCTCATTCATACTGCAGAATGTCTTTTAGCCCAAGCTACGGTACTGCTCTTCTTTGTGCGTTTTATGGGAGCACATTTCAATTCTGTGTGTTTTTAAGTGATGTGATTCATAAGCCTAGATTTTATAACTGTTTAAGGAAAACGATGAACATCGAGTTACGACTGAAATGTAAGTTCACACAGTAGCGTGGGTCACATGGCTCATGAACAGATACGTGCTCATCCCATATGTCACATGGGGAATTAAGGAAAACAGTCAGCTGCAGTATGAAAATAATTTCATGTCATGACAATGTGAGTGTGATTCACAAATGTCTCCGAGCTAGTTCAGATGCACTTAAAGCAGATTCAATGCACTAAACATTTCATAATCCGTTTTAATACACACTGAAATTAGCAGATTAATAAGAACTAAAGGAAGAAGCAGGAATTGTATCAGTGGCATTATGATGTTTTAGGAACTATCCTAACAATTTTAATGTATAAACTGTTAAAGAACTGCATGTTTCCTATATTTTCAGAGCACTTTCTGCATTATCTACTGATTGTATAAGCATTTCAACTTCTAAAGGGTAAAAAATATGCACATTAAGAAGATAGCACATTCTCTGACGCATTATGTCTTCATTAAGACGTATGTTGAAATGTGACTTAAAGGAAGGAGCCATAGCTGAGAGGCACAATAAGAGGAGGAGTGAGGAGAGGAGTTACTGTACTGAGTACTGCCACTGTCAAACCACATTGTTATGAATCCAGCTGATGGACAAAAGAGGGGAACAATAAGTTATACAACATGACTATGCCTATCCTAAATCCAGTGTGCACATCTGTTCATTCACACCTATCTGAAATCATATTTTGCATAAAAAGACCTGCCTTTGATTGTGCAGAGTGTCAGCTATGCAACCACAATTGGTCCTTTTAATCTCTCTGGATCCCAGATTGATGCTGTGTGAGGTGAGTCTCTACTGACCAGTTATCACACTCAATTGCCATTTTGTTTTCACTGCATTGCTGGTGATGTGGGTGGTGACTCGTCAGTATGGAACCAGGCTACAGTACTGGATATCCTTACATTCCTTGCATTAACATGCACTCTCTATGAGGCATGCATTTTTAATAGATACTAGCTACATCATGCAGTGGTGGTGAAAACACTCTTATCTATAGGGTGACAAAAAGGACTTCACCTTTTAATATCATATACTGCCAGAAGATCAACAGAACATACACAAGTCATAAACTAAGAAGGAAAAAAAAACATTTTGTTTTCATGATGCTTACTGGCTTCATCCTAATAACTTTTTATTTAACCTACATTCAAGCACGGCCCTTGTGTTCTATATACCCTTGTGAAAATGTACAAAAAGTCCCAAGTGTGATGTCTCTTTCTAAATTTGCCTTGGATGCAGCACCCAGAGGGTAACATAATTTGGGACACCTCTCTGGCTCTCCACTGAACACTGTAGAACATCATATTTATTGATCAGTGGTTTCCAGTGGAGCTGATGGTTTCATATTTCCTACGGCTAATATGTGTCTCCAATAGACAATTAATTTGAGATGATCAGCACAGGGAAACAGCAACAGAGCACAATGGTTTTCGTGAACCACTGATGGAAAAACACTGTAGATATCTCTTCAGGGAATACAACTGCCTCGGGAAATCAATAGTGAGACCTATATAGGACTCTCATGACGTCTATTCAGTGTCAGAGTCTTACAAAATGTACACATCTGTTACCCTTGTATTTCATCAGGTTCTGCAGAAATGGGTTAATAGTTGATGACAGACGTGCCCTTTAATAGAAAGCACAGATTGCAGTGATAACATGCATGCAGCGTGCAGGTACAGTAGCTAAATACACCTACCTGTCCCGTACGCTTTGGCCACCAGCCATGTGAGGCTGCAACAGATTTTGGCTCTGGAGAAATCGTAGTGCTCAAAAGACTTTATTGCTGGAGCAACGAAGGTCTTGTGGAAATCCCTGACGTCCTGAACTTCTCCCATATTTCTCCCTCAATTATACGGTTAGACCTTAGGAAGCTACCACACAACGCCGAAGCATCCCACTAGTGGAATTTCGTGGAAAACAATAAATAGAAGAGTTAAACGGAGAGATGCGGTGTCTTTCCGACGATTATTCACAGGTTCTTTCAGTCATGAAATGCTAGGCTGGCTGTGTTTTCGTATTTTTTCAGTCTTGTTGACACAATGAATCGCTAGTCTTGGTGTTTTCCATCCATTCTGCTCCCTACCAGTTCAAATGGGTTCCGTCGGACCGAGCTCGGAAGGTTTCCTTGGATTTCAGTGGAAAAAAAGAAAGCTCTTTGACCGGAGTGAAAGCGGAGAAATGTCCATTCTTTGGGTTCTTTGGGAGCAGACGGCTTCTGCCTTTCATGTCCATGTATTCTTGAATGGATAGCCTACGTGTTTAACAGTCCCTCCTCTATTCAGTCTCTTGGTGCCGTGGTGCGGTTTTCCTGCCGCACTGTGGCTCTCCAAGCCCTGCACCTTTGTTGCACAATGCGCATGCGCGAATGTTCTCTTCAGTGACCGTAGGAAATAGTAAAACTTTTCTTTCAGTTCTTTAGTTTTAACGGTAGGCTACATTATTTCCCTGCACTGGATAGGTCGGAATGACGTAAACCGGCTAAAATTAACACGTCTATTGATACGAAGTGATAATAAAGTTTTTTTTTAATGTAACAATATTCTGCTTTGGTTCTACATTTCCTTGCTATTTCATAATAGATACCAAATATCTGGAAAATGAGAGCAGATTGTCTTCATCGGTCTACCACCATAGACTGTAAAAGTCTACCACACGGCTGCTGTGAAGTGTAAACGGAATTGTCGTTTTTACAAAAGACACTTGAATGTAGCACATAAAATAGGGCACAATTAGCAAGAAAAAAGCTGGACTGGGTGTAAATGACATAAATCTGGATAATTTTAAAGGTTCTCTCTCTATCATATTGGCTTCATTCTGAACCATTGTCATTCTTTTGGATATTTGACTGACTTTTAAGGCCCAACTCAAAACAGTCACATCCAACACCCTCAATGGAAAACATGACTGCACATTATACCTTATAATAATAAACATTTAATAGGTTAATCGTTAGAATATTTAATGAAAATATATGACAATTAAGTTTGTGAACAATAAGCCAATTTCACGGTCACTCAAACTAATGCAGTGGAGAGGCTGTTCCATGGGGGCTGTTCTGCGAACCACATTTCCCGACGTGCCATGCGATATAACGTCATCAGTTTGCGACGGTGATTGTTTTGAACTGCTGGAAGATTTGACGCAAGGAGGTATGTGTAATGCTTTTAAACTCAGAGAAGATACTTGCCGGCATTTATGAGTTAGTCATGTCCGAACTCTGGTTTATGAAGTCAGGAGTTATATTTGTCTTTGTATATCAGATGGATTGTCACGCCATGCGAATCGATAATAGGGACTTGATCCTCTCGCATCTTTGTTACTAAACAAGAAATGTCTTGACTGTGTAAAATATATTGTTCATACGCAGACATCATTTGAAGAACTTGACTAAATCCTTGACATTACAACTGAATGTTTGCATGTGTTTTTCCCCCCTTTGTACAGACAATCCCTAAAAATGTTTATGCCAAGAGCATTGAAAGTGAAGAGACCAGCGCAGGCATCAGGACAAATTTTGAGTAAGAAAAGCAAGGTAGAGCAGGATGAGAGGAAAGATGAAGGTACCTCAGAGACACCTGTTCACAAAGAGGAACAATGTGGGGATACCAAAACACATGAAGAGATATTACAAGCAAGTGGAGTTTCTGCAGATCTGACAGAGAGCTCAGTGCCTGATGATGGACAGAAGTCTCCCCCACGTGAAACGGAGCAGGAAGAGGAGGAGGAGGAGGAGGAGGAAGAGGAGCCGGTCAAATCATTCAAAAAGAGCCAGAGATGGCCGGAGCCAGGGGAACCTGTCTGTGTGATGTGTGGTCGCTATGGGGAGTACATTTGTGACAGCACAGACAATGATGTTTGCAGTCTTGAATGCAAAGCTAACCATTTGGTGCAAATGGGAATGGGGACTGGGGCAGATGTGTTTAATCGTAAGGATGAAAATGGAGATGGAAGGACTCCTCAGCCTCCACAGCCTGCAGCTGACACTGGTGGGATGGGTGGCAGTGCAGCAGGCTATTCCTACAGGGAAGATCGATTCATATCAGGCCTCTCAGATGAACAGGTGCAGCGCATTAAACAGGAGCTAGGCATTGAAACCCAGGGGACAGAAGTCGGGAGACCCATCGTTGAATTTGAACACTGTGCATTCCCCACCACGCTGAGTGGGAACCTGAAGAAGGCCGGCTACGAGACGCCCACGCCGGTCCAGATGCAGATGGTGCCTGTTGGTCTCTGCGGACGGGATGTGATTGCCAGCGCTGACACAGGCTCAGGGAAGACTGTGGCCTTCCTCCTGCCAGTGGTAGTGAGAGCACTTGAGGTATTGTAGTAAAACTGCCTGTTCCTCCACAGATCAGTTCAGGGCTCCAGACTAATGTTTTTGTTTTTTTTCACCAGCCGCACAGTGGCCCCTTACTTAAAATTTTAGGAGCACAAGCAGAAAATTTAGGGGCGCATACTGTAAATAAACTTGCAAAGCAAACTCTCACATTTCCTTTTCATTCATGATCCTCACACACATTGGCCTTCCACCTGTGATGACAAATACCAGATTCTTTGAGTTGTTCCTTCCATGTTTCACCAGTAAAAAAAATAATGTAAATTTACTGGTTGCACATGTTCAAGCAGATGAAAAATGTCATTGTCAATTGCCATTCCGAGGTAGGATGGAATATAGTGGCTTGGATTTATGATTGTTTCTTGCAGATGTGTTTTTTATTTCATGCCACATTTTGTTTTTTAGGGGGCAATTAAAAGGAATTACCTACGAAGTTGAATTAACATCATCATTGTTATTATTATAATAATTATTATTATTATAAGGAGAGACTTTAGTTTATTTACAATATAAACTCTGCTGAAAACACTACTTTCATTTTTATTAACATGCTCAACATTTTTTTTTATTTTAGAAGCCAGTTCACAGTGTGCGCAGCCCTGTGGCTCTGATCCTGACTCCCACCAGGGAGCTGGCCATTCAGATAGAGAGACAGTGCAAAGAACTGGTGAAATGCCTTCCCAACATGAGAACTGCCCTACTGGTGGGCGGCATGCCACTTCCCCCGCAACTGCATCGCCTCAAATCCAGCATCAAAGTACAGTGCAGAATTCATTATTTTTTTTCCCATAGTATTTAATAAATCTTTTCATCAAAACATTTTCTCATTAAATGATATAACTGTTTAGTTGTCTTAATTAAGTTCTCCCTCTAATCCCCTTAGATTGTCATAGCAACCCCTGGGCGACTCCTTGAGATCCTGAGACAGAAAGCAGTGCAACTGGACAAAGTGAGGATTGTGGTGGTTGATGAGGTATGACAGACATGGTGTAGGAGTTCAGCAAATTAGACTTTTGTGCTTCTGGGAACAAAGGACCTGTAATTTTAGATGATCAGGTTTCATTTAAATACCAGTATTTGATTTTTCTTTTTCAGTAAGATGTATCAAGGAAAGTAATGTTTCAAGTGATTGGTAACAGTCAGTTCTAAACATCCTCCAGGATACCAGCTCTGAAATGACTTCACTTAAATTTGATTTGACTTAAAAGTTGTGATTAGCCAAAAATGGCTTTAATTGCTAATTTTGACGCAAATCACATGATATCCAAAAACATGCTGTAAAACCGTGACTATATAAGAGCTGCACTGAGAGAAACTTGAGTCGTCCACACTGTGCAGTGTTTAGTGTGTAGAAGCCATACTGTTTTGATGTGGACAGTCCACATGTATTTGCGATGTCTGCTGTAGGTGGACACTATGTTGAAGATGGGCTTCCAGCAGCAGGTGCTGGAGGTTCTGGATCAAGTCCCTGAAGAGCACCAGACTTTGCTGGCGTCAGCCACCATCCCAAAAGGGACCGAGGAGCTTGCAGCTCGCCTGGTCCGTGATCCAGTCCGTATTACCATCGGGGAGAAGAACCAGCCTTGTTCCAATGTCAGGCAGATCCTGCTTTGGGTAGAGGAACCATCCAAGAAGAAGAAGCTGTTTGAGATTCTCAATGTAGGTTGCAACCCATTTTGATTTTTACTCATAACTCTGTTAGGCGTGGTGGTTTCAACAATTGGTGGCTTTTCTCTTGTTTTTTCAGCAAATCCAGTTTTCACTAAAACCTTAATACAGAGATTTTGGGTGGAGTATCTTTGTCCCAGTGCTTCCAATTCCAAACAAAGCTTTCTCTAACTAGTCAGCTGTTTTCACAGTCTTTTTAAAATTCTTTCTTTTTGTGTAACCAAGAGAAACCAGAAAGTGCTCTGGCAGAGACGCACACAGAAAATGGATTATTGTCTCCGCTTCGATTTATAGTGGATTCATCGCTCAGTCTCGACATGCACTGGTACCAGCTTGGTATTTTATGAACTAGTTGTTTAAAGGTGGGAATTCCTAAAGCTGCAAGGACTGGTCTCCCCACTACACCATATTTAGACAGCCATTGCTGCTGCCTTGGCCCCCGTCTGGAGGAAATGGGTGGGTCCTGAGCCGTGGCCCCACTCCAGGAATCCCAGCAATGGCTTGTACCATTTATACAGGGCAGGACAGGAAAGGTCTGCTGTAGTTGTGTGGTTAGACCATTGTGTGAGTAACAGGAGACTTTCTACGTAGAGGGATGTTGTGATTGAATTTTTTTTTTTTTTACTATTCGTGACTGCTGTTATTTAATCCAGCACCATATCTGAGCACTTTAGTGGGTGGGTCCTGCAGGATTCCTCTAGGATCATTGGGCTGTTAGGCTGGATTTAGAGGGGACATCCATAGAAAAACAAAACTCTGGAGTGGATGGGACTCTATTACAAATTGTTCATATGCCAGAGCCATTACAGCATGATATTGTTTACTCAAAACTAATTCAGAAGATCAAGTTCACTTCAACTGAAGCCAGATCAGTGGCCTATGAGCTGAACTGAATTAACACAGGAGCCTCATAATTATCACTTTAACTTCCCCGATGCTGTAGGCAGAGACACTTGAGTCATTAACAAGGGAAATAACAAGTTGGATTCAGGGAAAAGGAAGACGCATGAAAAGCTCACTCTCATAACATTTATTTGGGCTGTGTAAAGCCCTTCTGTCAAGATGGTGGTAGGAAGGCAGTAAATACACTGGGACAGGGGAGAGAAGTAGGGAAGCGGTTTTCACTCAACTGTTCAAGTCTGGCTGCGTTTAGTACTTGGCTCTGCTACATCCCCATCAACATGTTTTACTTGGAAAAACCCTGACATACTGTATATCCAGACAGGTAAATGGAATCGTTTCTGAGCATGTCAGCCAGTCATTACTTATTTTCCCTGAATATTTATGTCACTAGCTGAAGCTGAATGATTCTGACTGTTTCAGTCTGGCAAAAATGTTTTTCATTCAGCACCTAGCATTAATAAAACTTATTTATAAACACTCAACAGCTGTACATAGTGGCTGAATCTGTAGCTACTGCAGAAGTTTTCATGTTGATATATTAAAAATGTATTTTTTAATCCCTGTTGATTCTGTGTCTTTCTGTGTGGCTCTGCAGGACAGTAAGCTGTACCACCCTCCAGTGGTGGTGTTTGTAGACTGTAAGCTGGGGGCCGATCTGCTGTGTGAGGCTGTTGCCAAGGTGACCAGCCTAAATACAGTGGCAATTCACTCTGACAAGACCCAATGGGAACGTAACCGCATCCTAAGGGTGAGTCCAATGGCAGCCAGGACACGCACAGTCAAGTGGATAACTAGCAGTGCTCCCACTCTGGTGTCCACAGGAGGGTTTGTTCCTGATTTTCTGTTAGCTGGTAGAGCACAGCCACTCAGAGCTAAGACATTGTGCTGCTTTTATCAGGATATTGAATGCACAAAGATTTTAATGTTATTATATGGAGGCTGAAATAACTAACAGACCATCTCATTCGCTCAGTCTCTTTGTTAAAAAAAACATCAAGGCCAGATGAGCGGTTTTCAAACCACAACTACTTTGGAAAAGCAACTATGAGAAAAGGCAAAACAAAATCCTGATTTTAATTTCAGATGCCATTCAATAGCTGGTCTCCCTTCTCAGTAAAAGCTGAAAAGGAGCAGTCATCAGATTTCATAGTTAAGGCCATCCAAGTTTATTCTCAAATTTTAGTTCAGTAGAAACCAGTGGCATCTTACAGTTTTTCTCGATTGCTAAGACACATTTCTCTAAAGCTTCTGTCCTTTTCTCTCAACTGTGAACACAAACCCCAATTTTCAAGCTACATCCACAAAACCTCTGACTCCTCTTGCAAAACCAAGCTTTCACCTCAAAACAGTTTAATCTGTGCCCAAAACTGAACTTTGTTGTCAAATCATGCCCCGAGTCAGTCAAAATTAAAAACACTACCGAGCAGTCACTAAACACTACCTGGAAAAATAAAAAACACAACGCTCAGGACATGAAGCTGTGGAAATAAATGTTTATTGTTCACTACAGGCTAAATGCATGTTGCAAAACAAATCACCTGTGCATTTACTGTAGCACTAGTCTCCTTTCCTTTCTTTCAAATCCATTTCATCCCCTTTTCTTTCCTTCTTCTTTTTTCTTCCTAGTTCTCCCTCCCTCCCTCATCTTTTCCTTCACCCCGGAAAAAAACAAAAAAACCTGTGCATTTAGCACAGAATAAATGTGTCTTAGCAATTGAGAAAAACTGTAAAAACAACAAACAAAAAAAAAACAAGTACAAAAAATAGAAATCCTGAAATCCTGTGCATTTTGTACATACTGTACACATAGCACTTGTACAGTACAAAAGTATTGTGCATTTAGCACTTATATACTGTAATCAAATAAAGTACAAAAATCTACAAATGAGAAGTGCATACAGTTACTCAGCCACAGCATTACAGTATTTCTCCGTATAGTACTGGATCAGGCTACAGGACTTCATCCTGACCTGTAGGCTACTGGCTTATATATGTTCCCTCACATCATTGGACACAAGTGTTATCAATTTTGAGTTGTTGTGTTCAACCGGTGAAACTTGTGCTTTAGTTGTGTTTGAGTTTTGCCTCCTGTGCTAAGCATTCTGCAGCACAGGTGCATCACAATGAAAATGTGTTGGTAAGGTGTGTCTAAACAGGTGAAAAGTGTTTATGATTTTGCCAAAAGAGTGACTGATTCAATCACTGGGTTCTGACAACTGAGAATTTGGTTCAGAGAACAGGGTTTAGTGTTTTAGCAATTGAGAAAAACTGTAAAAATGAGCCCTTGTAGAGTGATTATCATGCTAAACGTGTCAACCAGTTCAATGTGTGCTCTGTGTTGTTTTCAGGGTCTCCTGGATGGAGACTTTGAGGTGGTGATCAGTACAGGAGTGTTGGGCAGAGGACTAGACCTGGTCAACGTCAAACTGGTGGTTAACTTTGACATGCCTAATACAATGGATGAGTATGTCCATCAGGTTAGTAAGAACTGATGTGGGAACATGTTCTTTTTTATTTTTTTATGATGAAAGTATTATATTCCCACTTTCATCTCTTCCTATCCAGATGGGCAGAGCAGGGCGGCTGGGACACAGGGGAACGGCCATTACTTTTCTCAACAACAACAACAAGCGACTGTTCCTGGAGGTGGTGAACAGGGTCAAGCCCACAGGATCCATCCTGCCTCCACAGCTCTTAAACTCACCCCACCTCCATGAGCAGCAGAGGAGGGAAAGACAAAGGAGCAAACCTGAAGACATACTTGTCACCCAAAACAACATCATAGACATCATTAGGAAACATGATGCTCGCAAGAAGTAGCAAGTTCCTCCTTTCATTACTGCAATGGTGCTGTCTATTTATTGAAGAAGTACTAAACATGTTTGTTTTATATTGTACATTATTTTGTATGCTGTCTGTTTTGAAAAAAAATAAACAAAACAAGCAATTTTGTAAAGATATATTGTATCTTCCTCAATCCAGGCGCTCCATTTTAGGGACAGTCTTGCTGTCCACTCCTGTGGTGTCTTAATTTATGATCAATTAGGTTAAAAAAAATACTGCTAATTTACTAAAAGAAATATATATATAAAACTACAAAAAGATGCAGGCATATATAAAACAACAATAACGGGATACAAAAACATCACAGATACAACATACAAAACAAATAGGCCACATACAAAGACTTGAATTATAAGTTTGGACATTATTATTTGGACAGATATGATCTCAATCATATCTCGGCAGGCCTCAGCAGATCTAGGAGGCTACAATTCAGACTTTGTTTAAACCACATAGTGTACGTCACCTTTCTAACGGCAAAGTGCTAAATTTAGAAAGGAAAACATGAGTAGTACTAAAGTTGATTACATTTACAGTTTATTCTAGGAGTGTAAGTGGCTTCACGACCGTATTACCTTGATTATGCTGCCACCTAGCGTTAGTCTCGGGTACTCTGCGCCAAGGCGTGACGTAAAACTTGCCAAGATTTCAGCCAATCAGGTGCTACTGACGCAGACGATTTGAAATTGAAGCGGGCGAAGGCGGAAGAGGGGATAATTATAAACAAAAGTAGCTCTGTTAGTGTGGACACAGCTTATATTTTACTCAAATGCATGTATACTTGGTTTATTTTATTAACATGGCGAGCTGTAGTTGCGTCCGTTTATATAGGTTTAATTTCCTGTAGTGTAGTTTCAGTAAAAAAAAAGCGGAGTTATCGTTAGCGCAGTTAGCTAAAACGTAAACGTTTTATTTGTTTGCTTGTTTGTTTTTAGCTACCAGCAGCCATGTCGTTATTTAGTGTACAAGCCAGGAAACATACAGCTCTTTATGACCATCTTATGTCAACACCATCGTCCAGGACACCGGCCAGAGAGCGCCTGGCTGACCGAAAAGCAACGGACACAACACTGGGGAAAAACGACACCGCATCCGAAACCTCTGCGGGTGAAGACAGTAGATTATCGGATAAGAGCCGACAGGTTAACAGGACCTTTGTCATCTCTGCACTGTCAAAGAGCGGCGGCAGCCAGTACACTCCTTACCGAAGCCGACTCACCCTGCAGAGGCGGTCAAGGAGAAAGACCGGGGCTGAAACAGCAGAGAAAACCGTGGTCGAAAGCAGCCAGAACACCACACCAGCCCCGGAGAAGAGACTAACCCTGCAGCGCAGGACCAGGACTCCCTCCATGGGTAAAAACTCACAGGGCCAGCGTGGGGTCAGCGGCGCTGGCCCGCAGCCAGCGCAGAAAATCCTCAGTGAACCAAACGGTAGGACACCAAGTTTATACAGGACCATGAGTTTACGAGAGGCTGCCACTAAAAACAAAGCTCCTGAGGAAAATCAAGGGAGGCTGGGGATCAGCAAGACGCCTTCCTCCACAGTTAGGCAACTGGAGGACCAGCCCCACATTTTTAAAACCCCCACTAAGAAGACCCCGTTTGCGAAAATCGCAGCCAAGAGAGATGTTTTTGAAAGGCTGTCAGGGAAAGAAACCTCTAAACCAGTTGCAGCCAAGTCCGCAAGTCTAGAAAGGCCCAAACCCCGAGCACAGCAAGCTGAAGACAATAAACCTGTCCCAGCCCCTGTCCCAGCCCCTCGAGTGAACAAGGCGTCCACAGGTGTGCACAAGGCAAACGCTGTGCAGCAGGTGAGGAAGACATCCACCTCGAGCCAAAAAGGGGACGTGACCCAAACTAGGACCTGCACTCCTGCTCCAGCTCCCACCGAGCAGACGCTGTCTCGTCCCAGTGAGGCTCTGAAGCAGCAGGATTCATTTAAGATGGAAAACAGTGCAGTGACTGTGGCTGTCCGTGTCCGCCCTTTCAATGCCAGGTATGCAATGCAATGCTCACGTTGTCTGACAGCTGGCATCTAAAATGTGTGGGTCTCTAAAAGTTATTGCAGAGTCCAAAATATAATAATCAGGGTAGGACGGTAATCATACATCGTTTGTTCTTGAATGTTTCTGATTTTGTCATAGGGAGAAGGCAGAGAAGGCGCTGCAGGTCATTTTTATGAACCACCAGGAGACTCTTGTCCAACATCCAGAGTCCAAACAGAGCTACTCCTTCACTTATGACTTCTCTTTCTGCTCGGTGGATAAGAGTGATCACACATTTGCCAGCCAGCAGACAGTGTATGAGACCCTGGCCAGACCTCTGCTCCTGAGGGCTTTTGAGGGATTCAACACCTGTCTGTTTGCTTATGGCCAAACAGGCTCAGGAAAGTCATACACGTAAGTTATTTTGATTTTAGTTTATTATAGTCATTAATTTTTCATGGTACTCTCACGTCTTTTGAGCTTAAAGTGCATTATATTTTTGAAATTGTATCAGACTGGTATTTTGACCTGTTTTGCAGGATGATGGGCTTTGGAGAAGAGGCAGGAGTTATCCCACGTTTCTGCCGTGAACTTTTTTCTAGGTTGGCCACCATGGAAAATGAAGAGGTAAATAGTCACATTTTCTCCAGGAAATTCTAAAGATTATAAGACTTGAACATGTGTAACACTTGTGATTCATCAAATTACCAATTTGGACTGTCATACTTCAGGTCAAATGTCACGTAGAGATGAGCTACTTTGAAGTGTACAATGAGAAGATCCATGATCTCCTTGTGACAAGAGATGAGCCAAACCAAAGGAGGATGCCAGTGAGTAATACACTTCATTACCCAGTCAAGTATTGGCATTTTAAATTTCAAAGTTTGTGCTAAAACCGCTGCTGGCAGTTCTTAAAATTGTTCAGATAAACAGGTTTTCTGTCCAGCTTAGAATGGAAAGACTTCCCTGCCTTTAAAAGCATGAACATCTATTTCAAAATATGTCTAATGATATAGTGTAGGGCAGTACAATAACCTATGAATCCATCAAGATAAAACTCTGTTGATTTGTTTTTTCTATCTGTAGTTGAGGGTGAGGGAACATCCAGTCCACGGTCCCTATGTTGCTGAGCTCTCTACGTAAGAAAACCCTTTCTTTCTTCCTCTGGCCTCCAAAAGAACATTCTTGTATGGTGTGATTTGAACAATTGCTCACTTTTTTTTATTTTTTATTTCCCTACAGAAATGTCGTGAGCTCCTACAATGACATTCAGGTGGGTTGAACCTGCAGTCAAGATTGCTTCTGTCTGATCTGTGGCCTTCAGTTGATGCTTCTTTGAACAACTTTGAATGATGGAGGAAGTCAAGGTCCAGTGCTGGATAGACATAGAGGCCATGGAGTACAGACACCACGTTTGACTGAATCATAATGTACAGTGCAGGCACATCTTGCAGATATTTGCTGAGCTGTAGAGTTGCTGTATATCCAAAGGGTAGCATGAAAAAAAATGGTATTGGTATCATATAAACAATTCAGTTATAATTCACGCTGGTGTTGTGTTTTAGGGATGGCTTCAACTCGGCAACAAGCAGAGAGCCACGGCAGCTACAGGAATGAATGACAAGAGCTCCAGGTCTCACTCTGTCTTCACCCTGGTTATGACCCAGACCAAGGTTTGTCCTCTTGACCTTAACTCTGTCATTATCAAACACACAATAAAATGCTGTTTAGTAAAGTTGTTCATGTCATGTTGTTTTAGTTGAGTGTTACACTTGCACTTTATTTTTCTGTGCGTGTATGTGTGTACAGACAGAGTTTGTGGAGGGTGAGGAACACGACCACAGTATCACCAGCAAGATCAACTTGGTGGACCTCGCAGGCAGTGAACGCTGTAACTCAGCCCAGACAAGTGGAGATCGACTCAGGGTACATATACTACTTTGTGGCACATAAATGAGAATGTACTTTTCTGCATTGTTAATTTGTATGTATTTTAATTTTATTAGAATGAAATGCCACATGGGCCGATGATATTTCCTTCTAGGTTTTTATGATTGTAAAAATTATCTTCAGGCGCTGCTATTTATGAGAGCCTTTTAATTGTTAGAGACTAAAATCGATCTTCTTATAGTGGGTTAAGGTTACGTCCAGTATTTCTGTTTCATAAACTGCGTTTGCATATGCTCTGATTCAAAAGAAATACATTTTTTGTGTCATTATAGGAGGGTGCTAGCATCAACAAATCCCTGCTTACCCTTGGAAAGGTCATCTCTGCCTTGTCTGAACAAGTACTGACTAGGAAAAAGGTCTTCATACCATACAGAGAGTCTGTCCTCACATGGTGAGAGATCAGTGTGCTTGTGCATACGTAGCTGTTGTAGAACACAATCTTTATTTTTTGTTTTGTTTTTAAGAAAAAAGTCCATGGTTTCCCACACACACGATGTAACTAAAAATACAATAACTAGCTCTGACCCATTCAGCATTTCTAGCTTTGAAGCATAATCCTGGTTCTCCTCCTCTGCAGGCTGTTGAAAGAGAGTCTTGGAGGTAACTCCAAGACGGCTATGATCGCCACACTGAGCCCAGCAGGCAGCAATGTGGAGGAAAGCCTAAGCACTCTGCGCTATGCCCAACAGGCGCGAACCATCATCAATGTGGCTAAGGTCAACGAAGACACCAGTGCCAAGCTCATCAGAGGTCAGTCACTCCTCATCCAAAAAGCTCACTTGACCCAAGTCTAACAGTTTCTTTAAACCTGTTTATTTGTGCAACATTGTTATTGCTCTAAACCTAAAATGTAGTAAAGTTCATTGTTTCATCATGTTTTATTAATATGTTTGTACCTGTCTGTACATGACTGATGCGAGGTTGAGACTTTAAAAAAACATGGATGTGGCCTCTGTGGCTAGAAGGGAACGTAACGGTTCTATCCATGAGGTTAAAAAAAGGGATCTCAAAGAGAATTGGTGGATGTTTTTATGTAAAAGGACTTTTTAAAAAACCAAATAACTGCCATCCTTCACAGCATACAACACATACAGTACCTGCATGTCCCCATTCATCGGGAAAACCCAACGGCCCAACAACCATGCAGGGGAATCCTTAAAAATCACTGCTTTAATTCCACGCACATAAAATCAGCAAACCATTCCTCGATTCTTTGTCTAGATTTCATCTGCTTCCTTAACTTCTGTATCACTTTGTCTTTGTCTGTATGTCTTTTCTCTTACTTTATATGCGCTTGTCTGTCTTACTGCTCGTATCTTGCTCTTGATCTTCTCCCTCCGTCTCTCCCACATACCCTCCTGTCTGCCCAACTATCCATCACCGTCTTATGTACTACCCAGTTCAATTAAGGCTGGGCCCTAACCTTGTCTCCAGGCCATATTTATGCACTGTCATCTGCACATGGCGGCTAACTGTCATGCAAGGATTATTTTTCATGAGGTGATTGTGCTGCTGTTTGAAGTTTTAAGCACTAAGGGGAGCTCTTGCTGTGGATTTCTCTCACATCTCCAGTTTGTGAGAGGCGCTCAAAGTGAAGACAACTTGAACTTTACAAATCGGGTCAATACTTCTGTAGATTTTAGCATCAGCTGTCATTGCTGAAATATTCAGATTTGTCAAAGACCCTCTATGCTGACTGGTATACTATTCATTTAATTTTATATTTGTTCACATCTGTTGAAATATATTGGACTGGTCCTGGATTATGCGCAAGAACAATCAAACTGCAATTATTTCAACAGTTATAATAATTGTTAAATGAGTAAAACATTTTGTGGGAATTTTAGGATTTAATTTTATATATAGAAATTAGGATAATGTTGTCGTGCTTGGTTCTGTTCCAGACAAGCATGTTACATCTACAGGGTATGATTTGTAGGGCTGAGCATCTTGTAACACCAACATGTAGGCTATGTGACACTTGAGGGATATTTCTTAATGCTGTATTGTGATTGAATGATTGATTGACCAGTCTAATTTTGGACGTACTTTTTGTGTGTCTCAGAACTGAAGGCGGAGGTGGAGAAGCTGCGATCAGCCCAGATGAGCTCCCAGGGAATTGAACCAGAGAGGGTCAGGCTGTTCCAGCAGGAGATCACAGCCCTGAAGAGCAGACTCTGTCAGCAAGAGAGAGAAATGGTCGAGGCCAATCGGTCAGCATCGATGCAATCATAACAAATTTATTGATTTTGTTCATTGAAACCCACATTGTAGTTATTATGCTCTGGTTTTAGGGGATTGTAGTGGAAACTTGTAGCTGTAGAAGAATGCATTTCTATCTTTGTTTGTAAAAAAAAAATGTCTCCATCATTATATGGAGAGCAAATTCAGATTTGTTTTTGATCTTCTATAATTGTTTTAAATTCCTGACAGAGCATGGAGAGAGAAACTGGAACAAGCTGAAATACGTAAACGTGAGGAGACCAAAGAGTTGCAGGTAATTTACAACAGAACATATCTGGCTTATTAAACTTCACCTGAAATATAAAAGCTCTCATTTACAATTTGCCACAGTGCAGTGATTGTCAAAGTAGTGAGTGAGGAAACATTCTTGCTGTTGTGTGTCTTTAGAAAGCAGGTGTGACGTTCAAAGTGGACAATCGTCTTCCCAACTTGGTGAACCTGAACGAGGATCCTCAACTGTCTGAGATGCTTCTCTACATGATCAAAGAGGGTCAAACCACAGTAGGCAAACTCAAGCCTGGCTCCAGCCATGACATTCAGCTGACTGGGGCCCTCATCGCTGACCAACACTGGTGAGATAATACTGCTGTAATGTGAAAACAATGGCATTTTGTAAAAATGAAGCTTTGTGCAAATTCATGCAGGACACGGAAGTCTCAAGCCCCAGCTGTAGTCAGCTGACAGCCAGCCCATTAGTCTCTATCCAGTCACATTCATTCTCCTACTATAGGCGGCCTATTTAAATCTAGGCTGTCACACTGATCTCCCTTTCTACACCGCTGCACTTCTCAGTGTCTCTCAGGGTCTTAAATGGCTCCATATCTTCTCAGTGCGCTGGGTATAAATTGTCTCTCTGGAGCGTCCAGGGAGCTTGCAGAGTGGAGCTTTAGCGCCAAGCCTAACTATATTCCATTTGTTGCAATAAATGGTTTTAATCATGACCAGAGTGTTCCTGAATGAAATAAATAAATAGTGTAGTTACAGTCTTGAAAAGTGCACCTCTGCAGTAAGAAAACTACTGTCTATGTTAAGTTAAATAAGTTACTGTTCATATAATCTCAAGATAAAAATATTTATAAAAGTATTTTTATTTTTCCATCAACTGTTAAATCGGTAATTGAATTAAAATATGTTTTTGTTGATTTATATCTTTACAGCGTCATAACCAGCATCCATGGTACTGTTAGCGTCACTCCCAATGAAAGTGCCAAGACCTTTGTTAATGGGAACCTCATCTCAGATTCCACTGTCCTACACCATGTAAGTAGATCAGAAAGTAAAATACCCGTTTTACCTGAGCATATTACTAATAGTTTCACTCTCCTCACGTATGCCCGTGCATCTGGTTCTTAGGGTGACAGGGTGATTCTGGGTGGAGACCATTACTTCCGCTTTAACCATCCAGCTGAAGTGCAGTCTGGGAAGCGGGCATCGTGTTGGACAGGCGCAGGCGATGGACACAAAGATTTTGAATTTGCCAAAAATGAACTACTCGCAGCTCAAAGGGCTCAGTGAGTAAATCGAGCAGATTGAAGATATAGTTTGTTAAAAGTGGGACCTTCCCTAAAGCCGAGTTTGTGTGTCACAGGCTGGAGGCAGAAATTGAAGAAGCCCACCTGAAAGCCAAAGAGGAGATGATGCAGGGAATCCAGATGGCAAAGGAGGTGGCCCAGAAGGAGCTGTCTGATCAGAGGGCTCTCTATGAAGACAGGATCCGTGGTCTAGAGAGAGAGCTGGTACACAACACTAAAATTACATGTTGTACAACCTTATATAATACTTAACAATCGTTCCTCCGCTGAGAAATGTCATGTCATAATTTCTTAAGACTGAAGAGAATGAGCGGAAGCGTCAACAGGAGGTAAACCAACAGAAGGTGGCCACCCAGATGGCAGAGCTGAAGATGGCCAAGATAGAGCTGGAACAGGAGGTGGACACCCAGAAGAAACGCCTCCGCCTGCACATGGAGGCCCAGGTCAGGACCAATACCTGGGAATGTTATATTTCCTGTTGAGACGACGTGACTTGTTTATGTTCTTTTGAATTTGTCTTTGTGCTGGGCAGGTTCTAATCCCCCAGAAATTCTGACCTGCTTTTTTCCACTGTTAATGTCCAGTGGCCTTTTAAAAATATCCTATATCAACAACGTCACAGGTCTCTACTACCTAGTTACTAACAATTTTGCTTCAAGTCTGAGATCCAGACGAGTGGGTAGTGGAGTTGCAGTATCTTGAGAGAAGTGAAATAGCAGACCTTATTTCACTTAGCTTTTTCCTCTTGAGATGTGATCATCTCCCTCATTTGCCCGTTCTCCTGATTTCTGATTATCTAAAATGAGCTTGAGAATCTCAAGCAAATAGGCTGACATCAGGTTGTATGTTTAACGGATGGGCCATTTGGGATGTGTTTTGAGTTGTGGCAGAGCTTGGCTTTGAGCATTAATGTTCTGGCCTGGTGGGTTTTAATGTTGTGTACATTACCATGATTCACTCCAGGCGATGGAGGAACACCGTGTGTGTCAAGCAAAGATTGTGGACGCCCTGGAGGCGGAGAAGAGAAAGATCAGCAGAGAGCTGGAGGAGATGCAGAAGAAAAGGGCTTTTAGGGAAAAGAACACTTTCCAAAATGGTAAGATCTTTTACGTCACAACCACATACTTAAGTTAGGAACTATAGTGACAGTTTTACACCGTGCAGGTGAAATTCGAGATGGGTGAGGTTTGTACATGTCAGCCAGAAACAGTCGAATAGAGAGTGGTGGCAGATGACCTCACAAACATTTGACTGTGCATTTACCAGGTGGGAGGGGGCGGTGAGGCAATACAGCATGATTAATTTAGCAGTTTGTAGTGGTACGGTATACCACTTCCATGGTCATTGGTTCATTCACATAAAACTATACAATGCAAAGTAAAAATGTTATTATCACAAAGCTGCATTGTTATTTTTTTTGAGCAATTGACAATAATTAGGAACTTTAATGATATATTGCATAGAGGTAGCAGTAAAATGCATCTCTTTATAATTTGTTTTTCCCACTCTTTTACTCTTCTCCATTGTGTTGACACTTCCCTACAATATCTTATGTGTGTCACTGTTTTAGGCCAAGAATTGATTGTATTTGAACTAGTCTTATACGAAGAGCATCCATTTTTGTTGTTACAGTCTCTCCTCAGTGGGATGTCATGAAGTTGTCCTTGATGATTGAAGAAGCCAATAAGATCAGTGCTAAACTGAGGAAGAACACAGTCTTCAGCAGGTAACATATACCGTAGATGTCATTCATTTTGTTGAGTGTCTAATTTGACTTTCTCTCAATCACAGTATTAGTTCAAGCTGGAAATTGTGAATACAATATCATTTCTTGACTCTCATAGACACGAAAGCCTTGACAATGAGATTGTGGAGCAAGGGGATTTGCCACAGGTGCGGGTTCAAAACACAAAGCTGGGGATCTCCACGTTCTGGAGCCTGGACCAGTTCCAAAACAACATGGCAGCCATGAGGGAACTCGAACAGGTTTGTCATAAATCACAGCCATCATGTTTTTGATTTAATGATGTTTTTTTGTGGTTGATCTTCCTTTCAAATAGTTGACCATTTGAACCAAATTACAAATACATTTGAAGTGGGTGTACAGGTTTTCAGTGATTTTTTAAAATTTATTTATTTATTTTTTTGCAATTCCTCAAACAAAAGTTGTTGTGTTGAAACATATTTCGTTTTGTGGTTCATCAGTTTTCTGCACCTGCACATAAGCTTTTTAGTTCAGGATTTTTCATAGTCTTTGGCACTTTTCTTAGATTGGCCTATCCAGCCTCTGATTTTAAAGTATAGATTTGTATGGAAGCCACTATTTTTTCTGGCATTTTATTTGGCAGTATTATTGGATGTTGTGAATAGACTCAGAATGATCATGTATGAATAAAATCAGAAACTTATTTACACCCTTAAGGGTCTCAGTGATGCAATGATCAGACTAATGATGAAGCTGATAAATTATCATCAACTATCAAGGACCAATACTCCAATAAGACCATGGGTGATGTCTGTTGAATGAAGCATATTCACTCTGACAGCCTATCTCCTCCGCATTCTGCATATTCAATCTGACATCAGCTCAAGTGCAATTGCCAATTTCCCAGGTGTTTGACCTTATTTACGGCACAGAATGGGTTGTTTTATGCCTTACCGAGGGGTGCTGCATCACTTTGCCATGCTTTCCTCATTAAGTTGAGTAAATAAGACTGGTCATGTCAGCAGTAGTTTACTCTCCGCAGGGGGATTCCACCTCTAAAGATGACGATGTGTTTTATGACCCCGATGATGAGTGGGAGCAAGATATATCGGCATCCTCTGCCTCTACCTCCTCCTTTTCACGCCGAAGGTAATTATCCAGCTCTCCCTCTCTCCTCCTATCTGCCAACTCTGCTTCCCAGCACATAAGCACTTACATTTGATTTCAGAAAATTGTTTTTAAAAAAAATCTAGTTAATGAAAGTGTGTTGTAGTGTTAAGAAACACATGTTTCTAAACAACTGCTGCAGGACCTGACTATCTCTTAACTTAATTTACTATATTTTAATAGTGCCAAGGGCTTGGATTGAAAATAGCTAATGCCTTACAACATATGGGTTGTAATTCCACAGCCTTTGCACTTACCTTATGTGAACAATATGCCAGGCAAATGACTGTATATGGAAAGTTGAAAGGTATGTGGAAGTAACACAGAAAATCACTTTTCTTCAAACAGTTTGGAAGATTTTGGTTATTTTCACAAAGACTTCCCATTTCCATCCGTGTGATTTCCAACTTGTCCACAGAATATTTCCCTCTTTATTCTGTTCCTCTGTTTATTACCTTAATTTCCACGAAGGCTAGGCCAAGGCGTTCAGAAACGGGAAAGGGCAACAAGTCCTTGTGTTTCTCACTCTACAACGCATAACCCAAACACGCACACAGCACCTGTGGTTCATACAGATCACCAACATTTTCCCTTCACATTGTTGTTATTCTTCTGAAGCATGTTTATGGTGCTTCTGGTGGTGCCTGAACTACCAGCAGACCCAGCCAAGTCAAACATGGCACTGGGTCTGTGGTGCCTTTATACTATTTCTCACTCTGATTCTATTAAACTCATGTTTAAGCTCCATGACCACAGTTATAGCTGTTTATTGACCTTTCCCACCTCTAGATTGTTCATAACACATTTATTCTTTTGCAAAACTCTATTTACCCCTTTTTTTATTTAGCTGTCATCCTGGCAAAAAAAGGTCAATTTGCTGTTATTTAGCTCTGTGGGTAGAGCAACGGAGGCTTTCGGTCCTCCCAACAGCAGCCCGGGTTCGATTTCCACCGATGGTCCTTTGCTGCATGTCATTCTCCCTCTCTCTTTCCCTGTTTCCTGCCTCTTGACAACTGTCCTATCAAATAAAGGTTTAAAAGTCTAAAAAAAAAAAAAAACTTTAAAAAAGGTCAAATTGCCACAATCAAGTCTGCCTGACCCCATTTAATAAGGGTAAATGCCAGTCCATTAATACATTTCAGCACTCAGATTAAGTAAGGAAACTAGAGACACCAAATTCACTCTGCACTATGCACCAAATCATTCTGAATCAGAACATCAACATGTTGTTTTAAACTGGCATCAGGAGCAGGAGTTTGTTGAAGGGCAGAAGAATCTCAGGGCGCCTGTATGAGATCCGGGTACATCCTATTCAGAGCCTCCACAACAGCTCCTCCCAGTCTACTGGTAAGAAACTGAACAAAATTATCTGAATATTTTCTCATTTTTGTATTCATGAAATGCACATTGATGAAGACAGTGTTGTTGCTTTAGGAGGACATCATTGCACACCCTCTCTCTTCACTTTGTGTTTCCCAGGCTTGATGGGTGTTGCCAAACCTCCCTCCACCCATTCCAGCAGCACAGACTCTGCCCTGCCCGGCATCTGCAAGGAGCTGATTGGTCAGTCAGTGGCCCGTCTGCGTAGTTGTAGCAGGACAGAGGAGAGCATGGCTGACAGGTTGACTTCTGACCTGAACCTGTTATATGCGGCGGTGCAGGCCATATCTGACCTGTATGAGAGCATGGATGACGACAGTCAAGAGAATGGTGAGATTTAGCCAAAACTGTGTGTGATGTGTGAGAGGAGGAGTGAATTGCCGTTCTTATTTTCAACACTGATGTCAGACAATTACATAGATGTTTCTTATGTAATTGTCTGACATGGGACACCACACTTGAATAATATATCTGGGTTGACATACCAATTCCTCCTGTTATTCAGGCCAAGGATTATCCTATTCTTTTTTGCTTATAAACTGTGAATATGTATTGAAACACATTTTTACTGGGATTTTCTTTCTTCTGCAGTGTTTGTGTGTAACTTGGTTGCTCAGACTCAACTGGTCAAGGCCACCACGGCCATAGAGAGTGCAGTATTTGTTACCACTCAGTGGTTGGCTAGTGTTAAACCCTCCTCTGGCCGCCTGTACACCATCGCTGAAGAACTCAAAAGCCAAGTCAAGAAGCTGGGTGGATACTTTCAGCTGCTCATTCAGGTAAACACAAAAACTGCCGCAGTGACATGCACTGACATACTGTGCTTTTCATGGCACGTGCAGGATATAAATGAGTTGAAGAGTGCAAAATCTGGGCTGAAAAATGATTTTCAATTTAGCGTAGTTTGGGCAGGGGGTAGCTAATCAAAATGCAGAGCATTGATTGACGGGTCTTAGCTCAGAGCTGTTTGAGCTCTGTCTATGGAAATGGCCAAGCGGAGGGAATTCTCATCCTTGAGCCCCAAACAGAACATGAATATATGAAACGTAAATCTAAATTCCTTACCAGCCTCAGCACCTAAACACACAATTTTCCCCTCTCACTCCTGATTTTCCACATTCTCTAGTATTTTAATTTATTTACCTACCCCTCAGACTATGTGGACCACTTTGTTGGCTTGCTATCATTGATTCACTATTAAATCAATTTTAATTCAAGCTGTTAGTTTGTGCTGACTTGAATGATAATAAAATGATGATAAAATGATAATTTTCTCACCGACCAGGGTTGTGAATCGGAGATCACATCAATGGTGACGGAGGCACGGAGAAAGAGCAGTCAGAGCCTGGATGCAGCATTGCTTGCACTTGGCCACCTGGCGGCAGTGACATGCATGCCGCTCAATGCTATGGAGCTGGGTGCCCAGGCCACAGGCAAGGTAACACCACCATTAATACCACAGCAGCTACTATCTCTGGTAAGGCTCTGGGGTCCACTGTAATCAAGCCCCCACTCCACAATACCAGAGAATGGAATATTAGCTGTGTGCATCTCAGAGCAAGGAAGATATTAGGGGGTGGGGAATTATAACTTGACATATTTGTATTATGTTTTTTATTTTTATTTTGTTTTATCTTAGCCCTTTCTAAAAATGGTCAAAACAACCACACTGTAAACCACAAGCTATGACGACCAACATCACTGTGTAACAGAGAACACTGCTGGTAGCTCACCTACAGAAAATCCAATTTAGATCATTCCCAATGCTGAACTCTAGTTTAAAAACACAATGATCAATGAGCACCAACTATGTCAACAAGTGGGACTCAGGGATAAGTCTTTATTTTTTTTAAGGCCATAAAATTCTCATTTAACCCATGATTTTATGTTGTTTATTCAAATATGCTGTCTTTTTTTTTTTGGTCGTCATTTTCTCATTCTGTTGTAACCTACAGATTGGCCCCTATATTCACAATATCCCCATGCTGATGATGCTAAACTTAAGACAGTCTAAAGCATTTTTGTGTTCGTCTTGTCCAAATTAAGAAATTGAAGTACTGTAATATCAAGGGATGAAAAATAACCTAAAATTATTTTTTTATATTTTTCTTGATTGTTGTTTTTGTATTTTGTAGAATTTGGTGATAGATATGATTATAAAAACATGATTCATGCAATATGATTACATCTTTTCAGCCATCAATGGTCATTTGTCTGCTGAAGGGGACCAAAAAAGGTGTGCGCTCTCTCTTAGAGGAGAGCCTCACCATTGCCAGAGAAATGCTAAGAGATGCTCAGCTGGCATATCCCAGAAATCCAGTAAGACATTATGGTCCTTGATTAAAAATACTGTTTTCTATCACACAAATAGTTTTTTAACATGTTGCTATTACTGATATCTGTCTCTACATACAGGTCCTGCAGAGCCTGAAATCCAAGGCACTTGATTTAGCACAAGCTCTTCAGACCTACATGCATTGCCACATCTCGGTGAGTTTCAGAAACATGCCCAGAAACAAACTAGGAGTAATACAGTAACTATAGTGTAATAAAGCTTCTACACTTCTGAAGCTGGCATTGCCATTGAAATGCTAACAAATCAACCTAATCATTTTGGTATTCTCACTACTGAAATAAAACTATGTATATTTTTAATTATCAGTGATCAGCATGAAATCATTTGATTAATAGTGTTGACTATCAGTAGTCTGCAGCTTCATTACAGAAACTGCTATTTGTTTGCATAGGCCACGGCTGAAAGACAGCATACAAACCCAGGCAGCAAAGCCTCCCTGGATATGCAGAGGTTAAAAACAATCTTCCATCTTGACACAGGCTTAGAGGTTACAGATTAATACCCACTCCCACAGCAGCCCCGTTAAAGATGCCACTCAGCCTTTTATGGTTCCTATAAAGCTCAATGCTCTGTAGGCTTATCTTGCTGCAGTCGACCCTTAACGATAGTTTCAGGTAATGAATGTGTTGAATGAAGTGGCATCAGTCACAGCTAACGGGCTTGTTTGCTGTTATCTTAGTCACACAAACTAGCAGCTTTTTTGTTAAAAAACCAATCACTGACACATATAGGCATTAGGCCATTTTGTGTCTGCTGGTTTTGTAGTCAAATTAAACTGAGTTACAGCTTGAAGCAACTACTGGTAATTTTGAAAGAAGCATGTGAAACAGGACCAGACATCTGCATGATTGTTGCAAATGCAGCCACAGTATTAATGTGTCAGTATTGTAACTCTTCAGAAGAACTTTATTTGTTCTTTTATTTTTAATCAAACTAAGACTTTTGGCAGAAATAAAACTCATCAAGTAGAAATTCATAATTAGTAGTGACAGTGCAGTTTTATATTGCAATTCAATTATGATGTTATTGCTTACTAAAAAAAATTAAGCATGTATCATAAAGCTTGGACATTGAACGTTGGTGCACATGGCATAGTGCATTAGCATTTCATTTTGTGGGCATTGAACTTGAACAGGGATGGAGACCATTAGGTCTCAGATATAGGAAAGGTTGCTATGGAGGAACCCCATTCATTGCGTAGCATTGTTTGCCACTACATTGGCACTGGCACAAACAACAAGAAATTCTGTGTTTAAAAATACTAAGAGCAGCTGTGGACCATTAAAATAAAACAGAGTGACGGTCTCTCAGTTACTACTCGTGTGCCATTAAGCACAGATCTCAAATACTCTGATACAGCAGAGATACTCAGTGGCTGACTGTCTGCTAGATCCATTGTATTGTGTATGTGTGTGTTTTAGTTATGTAACTGTTGGTTATATTATATTTGGTGCTGCTTTTTTGCTCTGTTTCATATTATTTGTGGGGGATGTTTTTTCAAACAGGAGAGAGAGTCTGATCCAGAGGAAGTGGAGGAAGGGTCAGAGGAGTCTTCAACTTCATATCTCAAGAAACTGAGGACAGCAGCCGCCAAGCTTTTCCAGCTGAACCACGCCATTAGACAGCTGCATTCCTCTCTGTCCACCACCCTGCGAGGTGAAGCTTCTGGTACACACAGATCCTAGGTGTAAACTAAGATGCATCCAGGGACTTACACAGATACATCCCAAAGTCACAAACATTAGAGACTAACAGTATGTCTAAGGTCAAAGCTCTCAGCATTTCAGTTCATTAAGACAGTTCTTTAAATGTACATTCACAGTATAAATAAAACAGAAGGGCAACTGCAGGTAAATGCCAAGATGAGTGTGTTTCTGTTTACTTTTCAGTATCATAAACCAAATTTTAAAATCTTTAACACTTTACTTTTTTTTCAATGTTTAGTTGGTGCAACTGTAAATAACTGTTATGCCAATTAAAACAAATTATATATGAATAGCAGAAGGATACATGCCCTCAGCCAAAATGCACCAGATCACCATTGTTGTGTGTGTGACTTCCCCTGGCTGACTTTCATTCTCCTTCCAGGAAAAGACAGAGACTTAAGCAGCTGCAGAGAGCTGATCTCCTCCTCTGCCAAGGCTGTTGACGATCTGCTCAGTGGTCTGTCCAAGGAGGAAGGAATGATGATGTCCTTACAGCTTCCCTGTCCTCAGAGCATTGTGACTGCACAGGATGAGCTCTACTCTGCCCTGCAGTCCCTGTCCTCAGCCTGGAACAAACAGGGGGCAGGAGAGAGCGCAGATAAGAGCGCAGAAGATGAAATCTTGACTAAAGAGAGTGCTACCACTCATAGTGCTGTTAGAAATCGAATTGTGAGTAAGGTAGTGTATTCTCTCCCTTCAGATGTGTCCTCCAAAAGCAGCCCACACTGGGTGTAATGTCATTCTTTATGATGTGCCCATATCATGTAGGATTTACTGTAAAAAATATTACTGATGTCATGGAGAGAACCTTTTTAAGTGAGCTGTGTACTAATAATAACAAGTGGGTGTATTCTTCTCTTTTTTCTTGTAAACTAGCTTCAGCACATGCAGCAACAACTCTAACTCTGCTCAGTGCATGTCAGCCAGTGTCACTCCTGTGATGAGAAGTGCTGAGGGTTTTCTTCAGTGTCGTAAAAATTTGCATGGGGACAAAGACTTTTGTCACCAGAATGTGTAGTGAGTTTAACATCATTATTCACAATGGATAAAAGCAATAATGACTGTATGAAAAATGTTTACTTAAGTTGTGCCAGGTCTTCTCTGTTGTACTATATTTTTTCAGAGGCCACTAAATTATTCTTTGTTGCATTTTTTATTAATTCCAACATACAACAGTTCAACATGCAGCTATAGTGTTAGTGTTTTGTAAATGACTTTCTTCAATTTCTTTTGTTCTCACATTTGCATAAAGCTTTGCTCTTGGATTTTGTACACATTCTGTAACAATTTGCACTTAGGAGAGACTTGTATACTCAGGGTTTCTTCTCAATACATGAACTTTAACAGAGGAATATTTCATGTTGTTCTAATCTTTTGTGAGATTTGATGAAATTTTGTTACTATCAAAATTCGGAGCTACCACTACTGCAGTTCGTTAATGTGGTTTAATTAGGCAAAAACCTAAACATTTCATATTGTATGTAGAGCACTAAACCATGGATGCTGTTAAATTACTTTTACTTGACCACAGAATGACAATCTAAGGACCTTTCTAATGTGTGGATGTATTTTGGTGTTATAACTTAGCTCATGCAAATGAAACCATTCGGTGTCTATCACATAAAACATACTTTAGTCTATATATGGATAATCCTTGGCTGCACGTTTAGTCAGGCAGGAAAGGGTGACTTCACTAAGCTGATTAATGGATTCATATTCATTGGTGTATTACATCATTGTGCAAGCCTCTAGCTTGACTAGACCACTGGAAACTACTCAAAGGCCCCTGGAGGTCCTTGAACCCTACTTTTCTTAGCCCTTTGCGCGCAGCAGGTTACACCCACCTCTCCGCCCTGCAGCCTCCTCCGCATCCTCCCCTCATGCTCTCTGGAGTCGGCTACTACCAGGACTGCTCTTGTACTGGTAGAGCACAGCTGCGAGGGAAACTCACTTCGGGAAACTTTTCACTTACTGGAAGTGTAAGAGACTCTTTAAGGAGTGGTTGAATGCTGCGTTCACTGACACTACGCAATTGGAATGAGAAGACGCGCAAAAAAGTTTGTACCAAGACGAAAAGTTCAGGTAAAAAGAAAGTTAAAGTTTTTTGATTTGTGCTTCTTGTTGCTCATACAGTTAAATCAAAGGACAGTACGAAGGAAATGTACTTCTTTTTTTCAGGATGCACTGGTTATTGTTCCCCAATTTAGGGCTGCTTGTAAGTACACCACTTTTCTATCTCTGCTTTCTGTTATGCAGGATTTCAGATTTTCTTAGAGTTGTGTTGTAGACAGATGCAATGGTGCCCATCGTGTGTTCACGTGTGGAGCTGCCCTCCCCTAAAAGAAAAAAAAAAGAAGAAGCCTTTATTATGTCATATTGCATGATCGAAAATTTTAATTGCATATATCTCTTGATGTCTGTATTTGTATCATTATTGTATGAGTTATGACGTTAATGTGTCCTGGCCAGTAATCAGGACACCTGTTGTTAACGTAATATAGATTTTGTCCAGCAATTAATTTACCGTACTAAACGAATGAGCTAAATGTATATCTCATGTTTCAGGTTTGTTTTCACAGCTGTATATCAGGTGAGTTGCTTTATTATGTGTTACATATTATTTTTTAACTAAACAATTTTATTTAACCTGCATTGTTTTGAACAGCTTTCTACATAGTGTCTCAATCATGTAGTATTGCTAATTAACGTTAGCCTGTTGCTAACTAGCATAATTAATGTGTTAATTAGTGCTGTCAAGTTTTATCATCGACATGAACATGAACTTTTGCGTCATGCCACGGCAGAAAATGCCCAAAGTTCATGTTTTAAAAAAAGAAAAGTTAATTTATTTTAACTCACTGTAAGCACCCCAATCCCCTTACACTAACCTTCAGTTCTTTAGCTTCTTATTTTCTACCTACAACCTAAAAATGTTGTTAGCATCCAGTTGAGGGTAATCAGTTAACGTTAAGCTAGACCAAGTTCCAGCATGAACCTCTAAACCCAAAGGTACGTCTACACTTACTTTCCAAAACTGTCACAGACAGACTCCTCCTAAGGTAATGTAAAAACACACACACCATCAGAAAAGCAATGGCAAGCCAGTCAGTGATGCCTCATCAAGGTGCTACTGTTCACCCAGAATGATTTTTGCTGTCATTGTCGAACAATAGGCTAAAGGTTGGAACATTTGCAACCATCATTTACTTGGTGGTCAAGTGTAACTTATCAGTAAGTAGGATTTCATTTAAATTCACCTGCTTTTATCTGCATTTTTAATTTTTGCATTTTAAAACATGCGGCCTCAGTGACAAAAACAGCAGATTTATGTGTAGGCTAACCGTCCTCAGATTACTACAGTAAATGAACAAAAATGTAGTGTCTCTAAAATGTTTTGCATGACTTGCTTCAATTATAAGTTTGATTGTGCTGTTTGTTTTGCATACCTGTTTCTCCCTCGTATTTTGCAATAATGAAGTTGACCCCTGGCTGTTTATGTTGATGTGTGTAAGACCTTGTTTGTTTAATATAGCCTAGTGGATGGAAATGTTCATCATTATTGCAATTATTAGACATAAGCGTAGCCTTGATTGTGTGACAGGTGCCAGCATTAGCTGTTTCTTTTATTGATTGTATTGATTGTACCATGATGGCCCAGACATGCTCTGAAAAGGATTCAAGCGTCTTTGAGATATCAGAATCAAATCAAAACACAGTCATCTCTTTCAGCCTTGCTCATTGTCATTCAAATCTAGTAGGAATCTCTTCATCAGTTTCTTTTTTCTCTCTCTCGTTTTAACAGCCTTTAAAGTGGAAACCAGAACCCTGACATTTGATGATTCCTACTATGAGTATGTCCCAGATGGTCTGCAGTGGAGCAGTGCAGGGGAACTGTGTAAGCAGCGCTCTGGGGCCTTAGCTGCAGTCTCCAACCCAGAAGAAATCCAAAACCTAATCAGCTTTTTGAACTCTTTGAACATCTCTCAACCTGTGTGGATTGCCAGGAAAGTCATGACACACCTGACAAGTAGGTTTAGAGTGCCATTTGTTTACATTTTATGTTGCCTTATTACTACCCTTTCTTTTTGAATAGTAAGCTCATTGTTTTTCTTGTCCAAGATACCTTTCTGTCTATTCACTAACAAGGGTAATAGAATACAAAATGGGACTGACGATGCTATCATACAAATCTCTTAGCCACAATGAATAAATGTTTCCCAAGTTTACAGTAGGAATAGGACCACAAAGTGGAATTTTATGATTAGGTTCCATCTTTTCCGAGAGCTGCGCCAGGATTTTTCCTTCATAGTATCGTCTCTTTCTTCTCTCTCTCTGGGTTGAAACCAAAGGTTCCTCTCAGACCCTGATTTTGGAATTCACCGGGCGCTCGGACAAGAATTATGCCCGTCTGCTGCACAAGTTCCCCTCCATGGGCTCAGTGACCGTTTGCACCCGTCTCCGCTTCGATCCCAACTGCTTTGGAATTTCCACCATCTTCTCTTATTCCATCCAGTCATATATTAATGAGTTCCAGCTCCGAGCAAATCTGATCCAGGGCAAGCCTGTGCAGCTGGCTCTTCTGGTGCATGGCATTCATGGGCCTTACCAAGAGGTCTTTGACCACGACGATTCCTGGCACTCTCTCTGCGTTACTTGGAGCCAGAATGGAGGACGCTGGGCACTATATAGTGATGGCCTTGGGTCATTAAGGGGTGATGGGCTGAATGGTTCCGATAGCATTGGTCCTGATGGACTTTTCATTATCGGGCAGGAGCAGGACACTTTTGGGGGCTCATTTAAGAAGGACGAGTCATTCTCGGGGAGCATTACAGAGCTACACATTTGGGATCGGGTACTGAATGGCAGTGAAATCCTCACCATGGAAAAAGAGTGCTCGCCCATTTCCTCTGGGCTGGTGTTCAAGTGGAGTGAAGCAGACAAGAAAATAGAGTCCTCTCTCACCATGCTGAGGAGAGACAACCCATGTCAAGGTACATTAGTCAAGATTCTGCGTGGGGATGGGGAAAACTGAACAGATACCAGAATCTAAATCAAAGCAAATCACCGCAACTAAAGGAAATACACAGTGTTAGTAGTACTGTACAAAGCAGAATAGAAGAGACTCTAACCTATTCCAGAGGTCTTCTCTTATAGTTAAGCAATACTTTTACGTGCTATTTACAGTTGAGCTAGTTTGGCACACAGACTGGGTGGGGTTGCTATGCAGAAAAACAATCACATAAGAGAGCATTTCGAAGTCATTTTGGACTACATACACATTTCAGTAACATGACAAGATCTGAGCTGGCCTGACTCCACCCATCTGGCATCACCAAGCAGAATAAAATAAACACTACACATAAATCACAGTTACAACCAGGCCAAAAATCTGCTCTGTCTGTGTTCCATTTTCCCCTCTAACTGTCCTCAGCTCTCTTATCAGGCCCATGATGATGATGACATTATTTTACATAGATGATGGTGATGTAATTTGCACAGATGGCCAACTCTAGCTAGAAGTTGGTCTCAAGAATAACATAGGAAAGGATCACTTAAACTGTCATCAACCGATCTAAAGTATGGGAAAAGCTAAGAAGTTGCTTTGATGAATATGTGCACTGAGAAAAATAGTCAACAAGAACATTTTATTGCAAATGACAAGACATGAAGTTTGGCCAAGTGTGATTTCGTTTCTTTTTGACAGATCCCAGATAGTTTTTTCCCCCCATCTGCTTCAGGTTAATGTAAGAAAATACACTTATCTATACCCACACTGTAGCCAGTGTTTGAACAGACATGTCAACTCCGAAGTTTATAAACTTTATTACATTATGTCATAAATTCTCCGACCTGACCCTTGGATTTATGTCCTGCTCCAGCATATAAATGCACCTGGCAATGCAAAACTGGCATACTATATTTTATAACTATATTTTTTATCGTTAAATAAAAAAACACACTGTGATGAATTACCTCTATAAATTTTGAACATGCAACTTCTCATATATTTCTGGATCCAATCAAAAAGAGTGACTGCTGTGCTAATTCGGTCATAGTATTAGTCTGTACTAACAAAGTTTTTGTCCTGAATGCTCTTACATAGGAGAATATAGTCATCAGTTAATATGAGGACTTGGTACTGGCATACGATTGGGATAAACAAAAATGGTTTTATTAGGATATCCCTAATTCTTCCTGAATTTGTGGCACGCCTTGGCAGACTGTATCAAACACACAATTTTCCTTTCCGGCATTAGAAGTTTCATGAACTGTAGAAAAGGGGAAATATCTCTCCTCCTCTCTCTTACTCACCCCACACTGAATAGGGTAGATGGTGACCATGCAACTGGCAAACATCGGGTTCCTAATGGTTCTTGTAAATGTTTTGTAACTCGCGTCACTCTGAATCCCACCCTTCAAAACAAACTACTCCCGTTCTGACATCATGCTCCCCAGTGAGCAGTGAAGCTCCAAAATCCTCAGTGTTCCCCGTTGAAACTGAGTGCAGAGAGAGGATAGTATATTGACAGTTACAGTGTAGGAATGTGTTTGCCACTCGTTTAAGGATTAACTTGCAGACAGAGCTAGGGTATGTACAGTAGCTGATGAAGGTTGTGAACCTTATGATCTCCAGCCAACAGGGAAGTACTTGCTATCCTGTCAGACATATTCATTTTTTCCTTCTTCCTCATCAGACCAGTTCAAGCATACTACACTAGAGCACACTTCTCCTGTTACTGAACATCCATAGATTTGGTCCTAGTAAGCTAGTCTTTTCATCAGCAGCCATTTCTACCAATGTTCTTTCTACCATTTAGGAAAAGATATCAGTCTTGTACTTAAAACTACACTGATGTTTTAACTAAATAAAATTAAATGATTTTAGAAAACAAGGTCTAATTAAGGAAAATATGTTTTTAAAAAAATAAAATAAGAAATTTACTTACATGTTGATGTGACAGCAAATCCTCAAAACTATCTTGTGGCTAACTTGATTCTCCTATCTTGAAGTTCATCTTGGTAAATGAAATTATTTTGACTTTACCCCAACAACTGACGGACTAGACATGCCATTCAGTCCCTCTTTGATGTTCAAATATTTAATCTTAAGAATAACCTTTACCATTTCTTTCACCAGGTAACATCACTGTGTTTACAAATGTGCAAGTAAACTCAGACCAGGATGGAAATTCCTTCCAGAATCAAACATTCTTCCTTCAGTTCCTCGAAAGCCCTCAGTCTGATGAGGATTGTGACATCTTTGACCCTGTTACTGGGGGCTGGAGCCAAGTCAAATGTGATTCGTACAGAGGGACTGTCTGCCAGTTTAAGAAAGGTAACAATCATTTACAATGTCTATTCATTTTTAAGCATGTTATTCTTGATGTAATGTGATGATGTAGCAATGGAGGCAATCCCCTTGATCAAGGACAATAGTATATACTAAATGACTTGTTTTCAGCACTGAAAGAAAACTTTTGTGAGTAGTGTTGTAATGGATTTCATTTTGTTGTATTATGTTCGTCTTTGCAGAAGCATTGGATGTGTTCAGTATACCAAAGACACCATTCTTCAGTAGTCTGAGCAAGGATCCTCAGATTAAACTTGTGAGTTGGACAGCATGCAGCATATACAATTATACATTTGGGGGGGTGAAGGTGTGTGTGTTCATCTCTGGCATGCTCTGTTTAGATTAAATAAACACAAATAGGCTACAGACACACACGTATTGGCCTCTAGTATTTGTTAATCGCAGTGTTTTATGTTGAAAAGGGTTTGAAAATTGACTGGATTCTCTGGTGTTTATTTGTTTGACTTCCTGCCCGGCTCGACGCGATTGCTCGCGCCTCAGGCACAAAATAGACCAGACCAGTAGCAATATGGAATAAATACTGTATGTCATGATGAGGTGTAGTAGATAAGATATTGACTATGGTTACAGTAGAATTGTATCCTCTCCTTTTTCCACGTAAATCAAGTTAAAATTGTCATCTTTCCTGTTTTTCCCTCAGGTGATGGAGAAGCTGAGTGTCAACGCTTCCTGGAACAGAGATCTGACCTCACTGCAGCAGCTGTCGCAGGCTGTCCTGCACACTGTGGAGGCTAGTGGCCCAAATATCCTCACCCCCAGTGATGTCCTCTACCTCTCCCACATGATTGAGAGGGATGTGACTGCACTGGCCAATGCTAACTCTGGCAGACCTGATGCAGCAGAGATCATGGTCTCCATTGCGACTAACTATGTGAAGGTGGCAAGTTTGATGCTGGAGCCCCACATGGCTACGCAGTGGATGGGCCTGACAGAGGATGGGGTGAGGGGCTGACCCATGTTTGTTTGTCTTTGTCCAAAAAATATCTGTGGTTAATGATTATTATGCAGACTATGTGCAGACAGTTTCACTGCAGTGTTGCCAGGTTGTATGAAAGAACTGTGTTTCTTACATGGATTTAACCAATTGCTAGTTGTTGTTTTTTTATTAGCAACTTTTATTTTGTAAAGGAATCCTGCTCCAATATTTTATTGTTCTGTCTACTCTGTATTTCTTGTACAGGTCAGCGTGGGACCATTTAATATTGTCGAGAGCATTGACAGCCTCACTGAAGGTCTTGCAGACATGCTATCTACTGAGAGAAGAGGCTTCACTCTTTCTACCAAGAACATAGGTAATAAAAACATCTCAAGCACATTTAAGAACAGATCTCAGAGATGATTGTGAAGTTGGAAAAAATCTAATAGAGTATTTGTTTCTGTATGTTGCCTATTGTGACTTTTTAAGTTACAGTATTTTGCCTTGCTTTGTCTGTGTTTTTTTTTTCTGCAGTTTTTACATTTGCCATATTACTTACCCCGACCCTCGGTAGCATTTGGCTTTATACTGTAACTAATTTTTGGATTGCCTTCTGATTTCTTTACTGCCAGATGTGTACATGAGATGGCAGAGGTTGTCTGAAGATCACTGTAGTCAAGTCTTCAAGCCTTCTGTGGTTGGCTCTCATAGCACCAGCGGCAATGGTCAAGATGAGTTGATAATCCCCGACACTGAGCTCCAGAGGATACATGCATTGGGTAAGAAAAAAACACAAATCACATGTCTGCTACATAACTTGACACATAAATAACAGTCATTCATACACGCAGCACAAGTGGTTGCTGTGAATCTGTGTCTGAGTGTCCAAGAATATGTGAAAAGAGCATCTGAGGTGTGACACTGTTGAAAATAAAGTGATGCTCAAAACTATTTTGTGTCACTAATGGGTAAGAATAAAGATGCTGTTTTCTTCATTTTTGTCCGATCAGGATATGAGGAAGTCATGCTCATTCATACCCACTTTAGTCATCTGAGTGAGATTGTGTCTGGAGCTCAGGACCCTCCAGTGAGTCATCAAGACAAAACTAAAAGGTTGGTTGTAGTCTGTCTCTTGTCATACTGTATCTTATTCATTTACACCTCCACCCCACTTGATTGAACTTGAGTTTTGCTTGATTTTACATCCTTCTGAATAATTTATAATGGCTGAGTTTAGGATATCAAAAAAAACAACAACAGTGTTTCATTGGAGGTATAATAATAAATACCTTAACAGTTTTGTTTCATTGGAGGTCCATAATAATTCAAATTAAAGTCAGAGGTTCAAAGGGATAGTAGTTCATTTTTTTTATTCTCATTTGCGTCCGCGAGTGGGGTTGTCGATGATTTCTACAAATAATAACAAAATAATGACAGAGACAAAACGATATATTGATCGAAAATGGAGCCATTAACAAGTGTAGGTGGCGTAGATTCATCCACATTAACGTGAGACTGTTTTATAACCAAATAGAAACTCCTCGTTGGCCCTTTAAAGGGATAGTAGTGTTTTTTTAAAGTGGGGTTGTATGATCTACAATAAATAGCCCCTAAGTACTTTAATTGCAGTACTTAATTGCACTCCTCCCGTTAGCAACGCCAGCCCATAGCCCTGCCCAAAGATTTACAACATACATTGTTGTGAATGGACCCAAAGAAACTATTTTCACGGCCTAAAAGAGGTTTTACCTGAAAAAAAATACATAGTTCCATTGTTTGCTATAATATAATTTTTTCCAGCTCTTCGGAGGCTCTGAGCGCAGGTTTGGACCTAACCAACTTTCAGGGTCAGCACCCACCGATCAGCAGTTGGTTAGGAATGTGGGAGGAGTGCAGAGAGTCTTCTACTGCAATTAAAGTAAGGGGCAAGATCATACAAGTCATTTATTATATCCCTTTAAGTAAAATGGCCCATAAAATACAACTGAAAAAGCATTTAACTAAATCTGTGTCTTTATTTGTGGTGTTGAATGCAGCTTAGATCTTACGTTTGGGTTTCTTACCATATTGAGGGCAATCACCAAAACCATTTTGCCGAATATGTGCCAGTTTCAAAGTATGTCAGGAGACCTGTTGCTGCCAGATGGCATTCAGGTACAAAAAACAGAAATTTTCTACCTTCAAGGTTGAATATGTAGAATATTTATTAGAAGCTATACTAAAAAAAAAAAAATCATACATCCACGGGAAAAAGTATTGCTTTACCATAAAATTTTTTTTTAGTCTGAATTAATATTTTTAACATTTTTTGACGGGCTCGACAATGACTTTCTCATTTAATCAATCGGTGGATCAGTGGATTATCATATACATGTTAGGATGGGTGTATTTGCATAGTCTTATCTGTCATAAACACGTTTACTGTCGCGGACTCCCAGTGCCACCAAGCTTTTTTTTTTCTTTTCAACTTGACAAGAGCAGTGACACAGGAGGCTCTGAGCGCAGGTTTGGTTTTCAGCAGCGGTGTGGAAGGCAGAGAGCCTCCACTCTCCCTGTAACAAGCTACAAGTCATTTATTATGCTGTTAATGATGATAAAAATGAAACATAAGGTAGCCTAAATATCCTGTGTAGTTCTCCTCCTCTGCTGTCCTCTGATCAGAGTTTGACCCATGAACATGACCCTGAAGAAGACCCGAATAGGGTCCGTTTTGTGAAATAAACATTTGTACATCAAGGTCTGAGCAGTCGACTGTTTTTCCTCCGGAATTCCTTTTCTGTTGTTGTTCTGGTAATCTTACATATTCAACCTTTAAATATAGGTGTACTTCACTTTTGGAAGAAAGGCACTCTGTGCCAAAATTTGTGAACTACATACATGAAAATGTAAAAAAAAATGTAAATCAAAGAGTTTACCCATCTACTGTAGTTTCAGTCAACTTCTTGCTCCTCTAATAATTCATCATTTTGAAAGTGTAGGAATCATTTGGGTGCCTGTTTGCATTGAAGTTTTTATGAGTGCATAACTTTTACCCTATAACACAGTTGTAAATGATTATTTTTCCACCTAGAACTCTCCCAGGTCATCTGGCTTCTGCTGTTATATCAGCCACCGTCCGTGATGCTGCCAAGGCACAATCCATCCCTGTGGCCGTCCAGTACACTCTTTCCACATCACATGTGGTACAGTATATTGCTCACAAAAATATGATTATATTGCCTATAATATTGATTACATATATTTTAACACCATGACTGATTTGTCACGGTTGGATGAATGGAAGCCATTCTAATCTGGGTCAGCTGATGAAAGTCAAGTGAATCATATCTCAAATCATACACTTTGCAAGGTTTAATGGTGCTAATTTGGACCGGCCCTTTTTGCAACTAAGGAACTTGTTGTAAAAAGCAACCACTGTGTGAGGATAGCAGTTGAGTTATAGTTAAGCTGCTGCCAATTGATAAATTCAGCAAACAGAGCATGTCACTATAAAGGAATTTTCATCTCCCAGCGAGAAGGAATTGCTTTTATCCATGTCACTTTTGCCTGGTTGGAATCCAGAACAATATATCAAGAGTGTATTAGAAAGAGAAGAAAAACAAGTGCAAACATATGTTTCTGTTTCTAGGTGGAGTATTCACAAAGAGTTTCTCCTATTTGTGCCTTTTGGAATTTCAGCCTGATGTAAGTTTGACAACACGCACATCAACAACAGTCACATAAACAGGCCTGATAAATTAGTATGTTTATACAAAAATACATTAGGAAAAGGTAGTCTGTTACTGTTAATTATTAGGATACAGTATATCCACTTGTTTTGTTGCTGTGACAATTTGGTCTTTTCAAATGATAATCAAATCTAACAAGGCAAGGCAAGGCAATTTTATTTGTATAGCCCGTTTTTACAAACTGTTTGTCAGACAGATTTTTTTTTTCTTTTTTTCATTCCAAAATAAGAATGCAACATTTCTTTGCTGTTTGAACTCAACGAGTATGTATTTTTATGTGTCCTGTATAGGCGTAGTCATACCAATAGCTGGTCCAGTGATGGCTGCAGGGTGACCTTTGCTGACTCTGGTGTCACTTCTTGTCTTTGTAACCACACCACCAACTTTGCAGTGCTTATGAACTACCTGGGGTCAAAGGTAACTCATGAGATGTTTGCTAATGCAGTGACTTAAGTTATAGGTTGTTTAAATATTAAACCTCAAATTTGAACTATGGTAAAGGTTGTGAAAATGTATTTATTTATTAACCTTTATTTATTCTCGAGAGACATTGAGGTTACCCTTATTTTCAAAGCCATCAAGTTACAAGCCAAGGTACAAGGCATACATTTACCAAGAAACAGGAAATACAATTATTTGATATCGATTACACAGGGTGTGCCAATCAATATCATTTAATGTCTTACAACGATGAACATCTGAATCATAAATTTGCTGTTCTAAATCCATGAAATTTAATTTGATTTGCAGTACACTATATAATCCAGCAGGTGTCACTCCCAGTGTGCCTATCCTGTTGAAAAATGCATTGGTGGAATTGCTTTTTTCTGCTTATCCAAAGTACATAAAAACATTTTGATCTTTTTAGGTTGTACTTTCTTGTCATTTACCTGATGCACAAATTCTACTATATAGAAATTTGTTGTCTATGACTATGGCTCCTCATTCAAATTTGTTGTCTATGGCTCCTCATTCACCTACAGGCATATCTGACATGGATCTTTTTTTCTCTGTTTGTATCACTGCTTCCTTCATGCAACAACCTTTCCCTTCCATCCCAGTGGAGTCCTGAGGAACAGCTTATTTTGACCAAGCTGACGTTTGTCGGCTGTGGTGCGTCTCTATGTGCTCTGGTGGTGACCTTGATGCTGTTCACTGTACTGGAGTGAGTAGCTGATTTTACTGTTTGCATGTGTGTGTTTTTATGTAAGAAACATTTTGAAAAATGAGTTCAATTTAAGTGCATATTCATTTTTCATGAGTCATACTTGTATGGAACCTGATCAGCCATCGGAGTCAGTCTTAGAAAAGGACCAATCCTATTTGCAGGCACAGGATCCTTCTTTTTTTTCTTTTACATTAAAACTTTGCTTTGACTCGATCTGTTAATCTAATTGCATCAATAAACTAAAAGAAATCACTATATTTAGGGGTAATAACAGGTGAACTACATATAAAGTTTATAGTATTTTGTAAATATAGTCATGTTAGATTGGGCCACGTATTCAGTCATGTTTTATAAGGTAAATTAATTTGCTAATAAGAAAGTCAGCATTCCACTGCCAGATATCCCCATGTGGTTTGTTGTAACACACTCCCATACACAAAAACCACAAGATAACTTATTGGCACAGTAGTTGGTTTGCTCTGTTCCTTAGGCAGCTATGAGTATTGACCAGTGCTAATGCAGTAATTACTGTTGTCTACATGTGGGTCCACTCTGAAGGTTTATGGCAGCGCTCAGCAGCTGTTAATTAAGATTAGGGTCACTGAGGGATCACAATCAGCTGGAGAGGAGCTGCCCTGGCGATTTATGACTGTCCTGAAATCAGAGAGCGCAGCCATGCATTTCACACTCATGCTGGTGTATGATGTACATGCATTTGTGTACTTAAACACACAACACACACACATGCATGGAGCAGATGCGTACATGTGCCCAGATGCATTTATATTCTTAAAATAAATTATAGTGATCACAAGCAGGGATGCAGATATGAGTTGAGTCTAAATAGGCTGAACTCATGAGGAGGTAATGGAAGGTTCTTTAGTTAATCTTTGAAGCAGTTCCAGCTGTCTGTTTCATTTATGTCATAAATGGAAACATTTTAAAAACTGCTATTTGAGTAATATATGCTGCCTTTTAGCATAGCGTTGAATTATGGATAAATACTTTATATTAAAAATATATCAGATATGATCTCAGCAAGAAAACATACTAGAAGACAAACTGAAACTGTCAAAGGCAGAAATTGCTTAAGTCTAAATATAACATGTAAGAATGAAAAACAACAATGATGTTACGATGCTGTAACATAATCAACAGGACTGAATATTTAGACCAAGTAGAGTGAAAGCACTGAAAGCTAATCAGATTCAGGTCATTGTGTTGACTCAAGCAATGGAAATATTAATGCCTGCACTGTGGCAGAGTAAAATATATCAATAAGTTCAAGGTTTAGCAGTGATTAAATATAGCTCAGACAAACTGAGTGTAAAATGTCTGCTGGCTGAGACATGTGCTTATACTGTATTATGATGTTATCAAGATTATCTATGTATTTAGATGTTTGATAGGACTTTGTTGACAGTATGGTCCTCTCCTTCTATAGTATCCCCAAATCTGACAGGACGTCTATTCACAAGAATCTTTTCATCGCTCTGATCTGTGCTCAGGTGATTCTGCTCTGCAGCGGCTCAGCCATTCACAACAAGGTACAGGCTTCTTATTTTAAAATGCATATAGGAATCCATGCCGTTACACAAAAAGGCAGGTGGTGGACAAATATGGTTTAAATGGTTTTCAGATGATGTCAGTTCGAGGCAGAATTTGAATGAAGAATTGATTTTAAGTAGGATATAGGAGCTGCTTAACAAAGCATTTAATATAAGTCAAGATTTTGTATATTACAATCTTCTCAAAACTAATTTCACTTACCAGAGTGCAGCATAAGCTTTGAATAATTACCCTGGATAATGGCATTTGAAAGGGTTGTTAAAGGGATACTTCCCCCAAAATCAATAATTCAACAATTTTCTACTCACCGTCATGCCAAGGACGAGTTTGGAGAACTTTCTTGTCATCAGAACGCTTTTGGAATTCTGGGGGGGTCCGGCTGGCAATGGTTTTTCATATAATGGTGGCGGATAGTGCTCACTTTTGAATCGTCCAAAACATAAACTATGAAACAACCAAATTCCTCCGTACTGCTTATCCATACTGACCCAAGTGTCCTGAAGCTGTGACATGAAAAAATTGTTCAGAAAAATAATTTGATCTCTGCTTTTAGCCTTGTTGCAGCAGTAGCTCCCAGTTGCTGTATTGATGTTTGTGCGCATGCGCAATGTTTGCTGCAAGATGTTCTAACGTGTTTACATCATACATCCAATGGTTTACAATGACAAACAAACATTTTGCAGCAAATCTTGCGCATGTGCACAAACATCAACAGAGCCACTGGGAGCTACTGCTATAACAAGGTTAAAGTCAAAGTCAAAATCATTTATTAGTCTCCCATGGGAGAAATTTCTCTCGGACAGAGAGCAGTGCTGCTTCACAACAAGACAAAAACAGTACAGAAAGAGAGCTGCAGGAAAGTACTAAAAACATACAATAAAATCATTAAAGTGCAATATGCCTCAGACAGTAGATAATGGCAGATGTACAGACACACAAACATGCATACACATCATCACACATGCTGCTCATTCTTAAGTTTAATCGACAGAGGAATGACGTTTTTGAGGCGATTGTGCCTGCACAGGGGGACTCGGTATCTTCTGCCTGAATTTAAGAGGTCATATTCAGGGAGAAGTGTGTGCATAGGATCTGCTAGAATAGAGTTTGCCAACGTAATGGTGGCCTGTTCAAACAGATCTTGAGGTGTACGTGGGACAGGGGAACCCAAGATTTTGCTAGCTGTCTTAACAAGATTACGTATTTGAAATTTGGCTTAGGGTTAGGGTTAGGGTTAGTGAGCGCAGGTCATCCATCTTGCTTCTTAGGGAGCTAGCAATGTGGGTAAAACCATCAATTTGGGTCCTGCCTCACAGTAGCATGGGAGGTACTCATAACTTGCACCAATTAGTGAGCGCAGGTCATCCATCTTGCTTCTTAGGGCAGGGGGGTTGCACAGTAGCATGGGAGGTAGTGGCAGTTTGGTCGCTCTCCTGCCTCCTTCCTGACCTTCGTGTCCTGTTGGTGGTGCCATGAAGCAGGGCTGGTGATGGCAATGGCAGTCCGCCGTCCCGGAGACCAAGCAACTCCGTCCAGCTGTGCGCAAGCAGGTCAGAGTTAGCAGGTCCGTCAGCTACACACCAAACGACCCAGCTTGATAGAAGAAGGGCTAGTGTTAGTTGTCCCATTGACCTCCGTAACGTTACGGCTAACGTAGCCCCGACTTCCTTCCAATCATGTCCCATACATGCCACATACAGTCCACAGCACAGCATACTTTCAGTAGAAATATTGCACAAGCAGTCCATTGGTGGTAGACAGGGGACAGACGATGAACAAGGACAAAGAGACAGACCGCGAGAGTGAACAAAACAAAGGGCAGCAGGAGCCCTCCTCCAGGTCGCCCGCAGAGCAGCGCCATCTTCGTTCTTCCACCATAACACCATAAATTGGTAATAAAATAAAATTATCCAAACCCTTCCTTGGCATGATGGTGAGTAGAAAATTGGTGAATTGTTGATTTTGGGTGATGTATCCCCTTAAGATTTTTTTTGGGTGTCTGACACATTTAAATGTTTACCCACAACAATGCCTTTTTAATAGCTTGCTTAATGAGATTTGAGTCCATACTGATGGTCTGAGGCTTTTCATGTGACATAGGTGAACCCAACTGTCAGATCGATCAGTCTTAGTGGTCACTCAATAGCTTCTAGTTGGTTTGACCCCTGGTCCTTTGACCCCAGGTCAGGTCAAATTGGACTTTACCCATGGGGGCAGATGACCACTTGTTGGAAGTTCATCAAATGGTCTCATGTGTGTATGTACAGGCTCACTAGTCATTTTTTGTAGTTCTTAACAAGGGTTTTCAGTGGATGATTGGATTGTAAAAGTTGTTGTGTTGTGTACTACCATTGTTTTGTAATAAATCAGCTAATGATGATATGAGATGTGAATATAACAAAATATTTTCAACATATTCATTTGTTTATATATAGCAGAACTATGCAGGATTTCGGCTGTAATTATTGTGGCTCGGAGACACTGTGATGGTTGAGTGACCTATTATGAGGTGAATGGGGTCTAGGCCAATGCGCCCACCCCCCCCACCAGCTGAAAACCGCACTTGCAAGATCAGTCCTCTGCCTCGGTGTCCCAAATCTCATCAATGGATATAACTATCGCGGGAAACTGCCTTACGGCAGTACAAGATCTTATACAGGACCTGAGGCTTAATTCAACTGGTTGCTTTTCTGGCGTGTCACTCAGGAATTTCACCTTAAAATGTAAAATATGATGTATACCTCTCTACATTCCTGTGTCTATGTATTCGTAGGTGGCTTGTACACTTGTGGCAGCACTGCTTCATCTGTTCTTCATGGCAGCATTTAGTTGGATGCTGGTGGAGGGGCTGCTACTCTGGAGCAAAGTGGTTGCAGTCAACCTCAGCGAGGATCGACACATGAAATATTACTATCTCATTGGCTGGGGTAAATGGCTCGACTCAGGCTAAACCATTCTTCTCACTCCTGTACAATGAATATACATGATTTGTTTTTGATATTTATTGATACCTTAATTATAAAGGACATGTTAAAATCATGGATGTAAACTCACATAGACTCAGATTATTCAGTCTATTCTTTTTGATTACATTTTCTAGTTGATGTAACTTTGAATTATGTAAAACATCACAGCAATCTCTTACTGTAGCTCCATTTTGCTCTCTTTCTACTTTGTATCCTTTCCTCTTCCCTGATTATCTTTTTCTGGTTGCTTGCATTCATCTCTTATTCCTCTCCTCCTCTGCATCTATTTTTCCTTCTCTCTCCCTCCCTCTAGGTCTGCCGGTGCTGATAGTCACCATCACATTGGCATCGGCCTCAGGCAAATACTCAGCCGACGGCTACTGTTGGCTCAGTGTCCAGAATGGCGTTATCTGGGGTTTTGCTGGGCCCGTCATCTTCATCATCATGGTCAGCAAATTAAATTATGTAATTATTTTATATAGCCTGAAACAGTTAAAATACTGGGCACATTGCAGCCCTGAAGATTTCCACAGTAGGCCATATAAGCTAATACTACCAATAACGGTTGCATAATTTGAAGAACATACAGTGTATCTCTGTTTTATTATTTTGTCCTTTCCTTTTTCTTGCTTTGCTTTGCTTTCCTTTCCTACAAGCTCCTACCCATAGATATATCAGCCAATGCTCATCTTTCTCTCCATTTCTCTCTTCTGCTTCAATTTGTACTTTTACCCTTATATTTGAGCAGATGCTCTGTTCATCTCTGTCCATTTGTCTTTGCCTGCTCTCATTTCCATATCCTACCATTTATTTCCAGGTAAATATCATGATACTGACTCGGGTGGTCGTCATCACCATCTCCACAGCCAAGAGAAGGTCCATCATGTTGGCCATGGGCACTAGTCCTGTGGAACAAGCCTATGAGCAAATCAGGTACTAACCACAAGGAGGTGCCATTTGTCCTCTTTTTTAAGATTATTCACACAGGCCACAGGCCTTGGAGCAGACAAGCTGTAGTCACTGGGCATCAAATGAAAAGCAGCTGGAAGATTTTGTATTGGATTTGTCATTTTAAAACAGCGAGGCTCATTTATCAAACAAGATAGGAATATATTTTGAATGGATTGCATTAGCGTTGTACATATAAAAGACTCCAAGATACAACCACTTGTAATGGTTAAAAATCTCAGGGCTTAGTGTTTTAGTATCATTGTGTGTTGGCAAAGAAATTATTCATATATAGGTTTTCTGACATGTTTAATTTAATTTAAAAGCTCTTTTTGACCTATCATTTTCATTTAGGTTCAATGTAATGGCTTCGTGTTATTCCTGAAATGTTGAATATATATTGTAGAATTCATTAAAACTGCTATTTATCTGAGTCTTATTCTCACACTTGCCTGATGGAAACAGAGGCACTATCAGTTGCAGCTGCTGTAGTTACTCTTATTATGAAGATTATGAATAGATATCAGAGGGAGTTTAAGATGAATGAAATCAGTGTAAAATATCGTCTTGGCATCTGTGATGTGATATTAGCATCACTCTCACTGTCCTTCAAGAAAACCTTATTTATTAAACGGTAATTCACATATTCCAAAATGGGCTGTAAAATATTTGGATTAAATAATTTCTTACCCCTTCAATGATGAGGTGCAAAATGATAGACATTTTATTTTTAATAGTTTTAAGAAAGACTAGATATTGTGTAACACTAGTCAGAAAAATGTTAAATAGTTTTAATATATTGTACCATGGAGTGTGATTTCCATGCAGAAAGAATATCTTGACTGCTATTGTCTTGTACTTCCTATTTTTCCTTGGCATGGATTTAGGTCATTAGAGTGAAACTGTAGTGTGTGATCCAGTATATTTCCTACAACAGGCTTGTATATGATCCTATCAGTGAAAATTGTGTTAAAGTGTATTTTTTCACTACCTCAGCCCACCAGGGCTCACAGTAGGTGCTCTATGAAGGTTTTCAAAGCAGGCCTTGAACCATTTGGCACCCCTGGGTGGCAGCCGTCTCGGAAATTCAAACACATTCCTCCGCTGAATAAACTAGGGCTCACAGCCCGCCATGTCACAACGCACGAACACACACACAGCTGGTGTGGTTTGGCGGTCACCTGAGCGGGAAGCTAATTCCACTCTAAACAGAATTAAGGCGGATTTAAGGTGGGAAGTTGTCACCCCATGAACCTTCCCAGCCGCACAATGTTGTATATGGAACACCCAGCCTGCCAAAGCTGCTCAGTTTTGTCCAAAAAGAACTGACAAGATGAGAAACCCAGAAGTGAGATCAAGACGATCAAGGAGGAAGCAGAATGCTCAGTGAATATTAACATCCATTTTGTGTGATGTTGTTTAAATTCAGCTCAGTCAGCCAGTTCAGCCTTTGTGGTGTGGCTTAAAATTTGTGTGTATCTTTGTATGGTTGCCCAAATGTATGTTTAGTAATTTGTGTGTTTGTGTGTGAGCACAGGGCTGCAGTGAAAGCAGTGTTGGTGCTCCTGCCCATCCTTGGATTGACATGGCTATGTGGCGTCTTGGTGCCCTTCTCCATTGTGATGGCCTACATCTTCATTCTCCTCAACTCCCTACAGGTACACACACACACAAAAACAACAACTGACTTAATTAACACAACTAACACTACAGAAAAGTTGTTTAACAGGAGTAAACAGACTTTTCTTTTCTTTTACAAATGCAAGCATGATTTATGTTATCAAAAAAGACTGGGATTTTTCAAAACATGTTTGCAGTATGAATCACTTTCTCTTAAGTTTGTTGAGAACATTAAATACCACTTTTACTTTTAGAACAAAACATTAAAAAAAAACAATAACCATTGTAATTAGGTCGAAAATATAAGACTTAATAATACACAGCTAAAACTTGTGCGCAACTTAAAAAAAAAACTTCAACCAACAATTTATAGAGTTGAAACAGCTTTTTTTCTTTAGTGAGAAACAGAAAGGTTTTCTATTATACATTGTAATTCTGCCCTTCTTTGGTTGTGAGGGTACATAGCCTGTCAAGGTTTTTATTTGTCAGTGACAAGGCTGAGGCAGAAAGAAGGAAAAAGAGCCTCGGTCGAGCTTGTGTTAAGCAGGTACTTCATTTTATCAAGGGAAGTCAATTTGTATTGTTTGTTTGATTATTTTTGCTTTATGTATTCAGAGGTCAGCATTACTGTTGTTGTTTGTGGCTTATCAGCATTGGCTTTATGCTTTTAGTGCTGAAATTCAGAACTGTATAAAATATACAGTCAAATTTTAACAGATTTTCCCAGAACTAACATAGCTGTGGGCATCACAGCTCTGTTTTAAGAATGGTCACAACTTAAAGAAATATTGGTTTTCACATTGAAAAAGAGTAAAAACCACGTGTAGCCTCATCTTCTACTATGCTGCAGTTATTAGGTGGAAGACAAGAATGAAAAATTGTAATTCTCCATCTGCAATAGGTGGCTTACAGTTTCCCAGCTTCCCCAGCATGTCCAGATCCACCGTTGCGATTTGTAGTTGTCTTTTAATCAGCTGTATCTTTAATTGAGCTGTATATTTAACAAGGAAATCAATAAAGGTTTTAGCTTCGGTCTGATCATTAACAGAGGGCCCTCGGTTGCCATAAATAGTTTCTTTTTCCCCCTCGTATCTAATTATATTTTTTTATGTTGCGGCAGTAATTAATACAGATGATTTTTTCATGGGCTCTTACAACAACACCATTTTACATGTTAACACATCATATGGATTTCTCCTCTGTTTCATGCATGTCTGTCTGTGTTTGTTCAGCTGGATGGCTGTCTGCAGTTTCTGATTAACCCCGTTGGTCTTTTATCTTTCTGTTCATCTGTTTAACTTTCTCAGCACAAAACACTGGACTTAATTAATTATCTTCTTTTATGCAGTCTTTAATCCAGTCCTTTTAACTTGTTACTTTTCAAATGTTTGTGGGCCATCCCACTACCAGGTAAAGTAAAGTACTGATGAGGTACTTCTGTAAGATAACAGTTTATTTTTAAAAATGTAATGTACATGTTATATATATCTTTCTATATATCTTAAACATGATTTTTTTTAGATTTCAGACAAATCTAATAAGCACAGGGATTATCTCTGTAGGTCATACAAAAGTAAACTAATTGATGGAAATATGAGAAGTATACATTTTTCCCATGAACTGCATTTTGTTTCATTTATGTGACCTGTAAGGTGGCAGTTGCCAAATTCAACATCCTGATAATTAATGATTATGCGGCTTACATAACTACTCTGAAAAGAAAAAAAAGACATTGTGTCCCATCTATATTTAATATGTTACAACTTGCAGTCACTCTTAATTCTGGAACATGCGTGACAAATATTCATCACATGGATGGTTAGGCATGCATCTATTTCATCCTTAGAAAAACTGGTCCTGAAACATAATATTTTCAACACATTAGTGATACAATTTTTAGAAAATACTAGCACTTCCCCTCTGCTACCTCTTTTGCATGCTACTTTCATGCTCCGTCCTTCAGCCATGCATGCTGCAAAGGACAAGAAAATTCCAATAATTTTCTGTAATGCATAAAGTAACCCACATTATTTAACATCTGTTTTATGCTATGTGTGTTTGTGTGTGTTGATGGGGCTTCTGGGTAGCTGTAGCAGAACTCTGGTCACAACCAGCTGGTCTGGAATAATAGAGCTGCATAGTGCGTCTTTCTCAAAAGCCTCAACAGTTCAGAGCACAACAGGAACCCTACCAGGCTTCAAGCTGCTCAAATGACACACTCCGTTGACCTCACTGCTCTCGGGTCTGCATGGGGTGTAGTGACACTTGAAGTGGTAATCCTGAAAATGCTATGTGTTTTTGGTGAATTATTCTACATTTTGAGGTGTGCTTACTGCTGTGCTGTCTGTTCACATAGTAGAATGATAGAAATCAAAGCTATTTCTGTAGGTTGTGCCCCTTTCTTTGCCCCACTGGCCATGATTCTGATAGCATGCCCTGTAACTATGACTACACACCTACCTGCAGAACAAAGACAAAATATAAAATACAAATTCTGGATTGTTTTTTTCTATGAAAACATCTAGATGACAGTTTGTTAAATGTAAGATAGATAGATAGATAGATAGATAGATAGATAGATAGATAGATAGATAGATAGATAGATAGATAGATAGATAGATAGATAGATAGATAGATAGATAGATAGATAGATAGATAGGCCCATTGTCATAATCGCTATAGTTATAGCACTATGTTTGTTACCTTTATTTGTCAGTGTAAGCTATTTTTAGAACAGCTAAAACTACAGCTACACTACGGAGGCTAAAGGAATTTCTTGGTTTTCCTCATGAAACTCATCAAATACAAAATCCCAAAATTCCAAAACGCTTTCGTGGACAAGTTGTGACCTGCACAACCACCACACTATGAGATAATGATGGAACGTTACAAAATGGAGCCATTTTCGAGGTAAATACAGGGTAAATGCAGAGACTGCTTGCTGAAAAACTGTCCCTGAACGCAATGCGCATCAGCGGTTTTGCATGAATTTACCTCTAAAACAGCTCCGTCTCGTAACGTTCCGTTATTATCTCATAGCGTGGTGGTTGTGCAGCTTACAATGTGTCCACGAGAGCATTTTGGAGTTGTTGGGTTGTGTATTTGATGAGTTTGATGAGGGAAACCAAGAAATTCCCTTAGTCTCCATAGCATAGCCCTGAGCAGCCTGCTGCTCTGCTCCGCCGTACTAAAAATAGCTTACACCGACAATTAAAGGTAACAAACCTACTGTTATGACTATAGCGATTATGGCAATGGGCCAATTTGCCAAAAATGTTGAACTATCCCTTTAATCCCAGAGTGAAGCTGACTTTTTCTTAACAACTCTTGGAAGGATTGCAGTAGAATTCAATACTGGTCTTCAGATGATGTATTGTAATCCCACAAATAAATGCATGCATACTAAGATGATTAACTAAGACAATGTACTAAACATCCAGGTGTTATAATTGCATGCCATGTCAGCATGCTAAATTTGGCACAAAACATTGCACTTATGTGCAACCTCACAAGGCTGCTGGCATAGCTGTAGACTCTGGAACATGGACCATTTTTTACTCTTCTTTAATGATCCTCTTAATAGGTTAATTGGATGCTGCATTAGGCTACATTATATCACAGTTGCCCTGTAGAACACAGCCTTACTGCTGCTTCAGTGCCATTGATCCCTTTGGAGGGGGAGCGTAGTTGAACATTGTCCCACCATAATGGCTACTCATAAAGATGATGAAATGAATGAAACTTTAACAATAACACATGCAAAATCCAAGATGGTAGGCGGGAAATAAAAATAAGTGATAAATCAATAAAAATGCTGAAGTTTTTTTTTTTTTAAGAAATCGTTTTTTATTTGCAGCTGTTGTATTTTCAATGGGGCTAGCCAAAGCAACATAAAGCTTAAGCGGCAAGCCTTTACTGTTAAATCAATAAAACAGATAATGTTGACAAACCTTTTTCATTGCACTCCCTGATGCCCTTCCCACCCCCACTCTTCCTCCTCCATCCCAAAAACACTGTCTGATGTGTCTCTCCTGTTGCTGTTTTTCTCAAGATAGAGACCTTAGCAGGCCATTATGCGCAAACATAGTTTAGACCTGGCATGAATGCATTGCTGCTGCACAGACTAGAGAGGTTCCAGTTTTTACTTGGGTTTTTGTTCATTAACAGATGGCAGGTGAGGTGCAGCTTCTGCAAAAGTAGCATCTGTATCTATTGCACGTAATCACTAATTTGTAGAAGTTGTTTAACATTTTGCTTTGACAAGGATTTTTTAAATCAAATTATTTTTTGATTGATGCAGTGAAATTAAAAAGTCAAACAAACCTGTGCATCATGATGCCAATAACATCCATGCATCTCTTAAATCAGTGGGTTTCTCAGTTTTTAATATGCTGTTCCCCTGAGTGGATTCAAACTTCCAACTCAAAGGCAGGAGTTTTTATGAACATCCTTACCATAAATACTGGCATGCCTCATCTGCTTCCTTATCAAGCTCGAGATAAATAGCATGGGGTGCCATGTTTGTGTGTGTTTGTGTGTATGTGTGCACGTGTGAAAGAGAGCGAAGGGTGATGGGGGGGCTCATCGGGGAGCCTATAAATCGCTCCACTCTCCGTCATCCAATCTCTAGGCAATGTCATTCAAAACCCTCTCGCTATCCATTACCTGGGTATAATAGGCTCCTGGCCATGCAGTGTCCATCTTATTATTAGCCCATAACTTTAAACTATCAATAACTTTGAGCTGCAGAGGCAGACAGTAGGGGAAAGAGAAAGCAGAGTGGGAGAGCGGCGTAGAACTGTTAGGGAGTTGGAAAGAAAGTATTAGGGTAACAGTTGTCCTGTGCAAGTTGATGAGGGAGTGCAAGTAAATTGCAAGGTTTATTTTAGTAACGTTGCAGGGAATTAATTTGTGAAGTGTTTCTTTTAATTTCTGTTATGTCAGTTTTCTGCCTGTGGAGGGCAACCCTGTGCCTTGTCATTACAGTGTGAAATTATAGAGAAATCAATGAGAGAATTTATCAGAGCCATTTCATTCATATTGCATTAAAGTCTTTTATATCACAGGAACTGATGACAACGTTTTCACTTTTGGCGAGTGGTAATGGGATTTTACAGGCATTCACTAAAGCTTTAGAAGTGATATTTAGCATTTCATTCAGGGTTAAATCCAACTAAGAAAGAAGTTCTGTATATGCCTGTGAAGAATTTTGTAATTGTACATAAAAAAGAAAAAGATGCACAGTGTGATCACTTTGTAACTGTGTTACCAGTTTGAATACAGTTTTCATAAGCAGATTGTGAAAGACCAAGTCTAATACAGGATGTTTTCAGATGGTAATCAATCTTGTGGATCAGTATTATGATTTTATACACATCTTTTTACAAATCATAAACTGAAGTCATTTGTGGTCACATGTTGAAAGTGAGGATTCGATTAATGGACTGATTCATCCAAAGCCGTATTAGATGCCTAATAATGGAAAAAAAAAATCGACCAGAAAAGTAGCCTTTTACCTGAGGCATAGTTGTAATGCAGCTTAAGGCCTCAATGAATATTGTTACAAGTGAAATAAATGCAGCACACACAGAGAAACACAAAGAAGCACACACAGTTGGCTAGTAGAGCATGACATCAGAGTGTATCCAAGATATAGATATGATCAATAGAGTGTTGCTCTGCTTATTGATTTTTGCCATATGGGAGAGATTTGTTGTGTGAGTAAGCACTGCTTTTACAGCATGTGAAGTGATTGTTTGAGGGAGGGTGTTTTTTCCTCTTTATTTTGTCAGTCCTGTACCTCAATGGCTACAAAACTATATTACTACCACTAGAGTATGAATATAATTAGGGAGATGGGTCAGTCGATCTCTTCCTGCCATAGCTCAATTAACATGGCATAGCATTATCACAGCAGCATTTAAGCAAGCTTATTCTGATATACTACCAGAATCAAATATGATTTCATCTTTATATATTCAGTTTGGAATTCACTGGCTGTGTCTTTTTATATTTACTGTATGTTCATGGATCATTTAATTTTTTTTCTTGATATACAGTGGATTTATCATAAGAGCACATTGATATTGGTAGTATATTGTTTTACTATTTTTCTTGCAGTTAAAACAAAATGAGTTGTATATGAGGCTTGTACTTGTGTGGTGGGGTCACCTGGGTTCAAAGAGCTCTTAGGTGAGTAAATTGTTGGTCCATTTACTTTTTCAGATTTTCCTCCAATGTAAAAAATTAGATGCAATGACTGTGATGTGATTTAAGTATCCGCTGTACAAGCCATAGCCATTCCTACCTTGAATGTCCTCTGAATGTGTAAAAGTCTCCACCTAATGTAACGTATAAACTCACAACAAGCCCAGTTCATAAAATATTCATATGCACAATTGAATTTCACAATTTTACTTAAGTCACAGGATTCATTCAAAATTTCATGATTTCAGAAGTTAATGTTCACTGCAACCACATCCTCATTGTAGTAGTATGTGAAAGAAAAAAATGAACCTTATGAAAAAGACTAAAATATTACAGGAGAGTCAGTTTTCATCATTTAGCCTCATGCATTTTCTCCACATTTCCTCACGTGTGGTTCAGTATTATGGACACACTTGTAGCTTGGTGGTTCACTTGATATTAGACCACACTCTGATCTAAGTTGTCCAGTAATTTTTCAGCCTACACAGAGGAAAAGAGTTGATGGTCTACTCATTTAACCTGATACATTCTTTTAAAACAGCAAGGGCTTTGCCAAACACCTATACAGTGAAGTGCGTCAGCCATCTGCCTACAGTACTGAAAAATTACTACCATATGGTAGGCAGGAGTGAAAACTTCCTTCATAATACAATTGGGAGAAGTTATGCCCTTAATATTACCTTGACTCAGCCTGCAGTTTTGTGGTTCTTGTAAAGGCCATAAGGATGTGGAGACATGCTTGTTATGTTGCCAGGGCTGGAGGCATCATGTGAAGAATGTGTCCCATTCTTGTGAATCTGATATCTCAGGAATAACGTAACAGGGTTTCTTCAAATGTGGCAAATTTACTTGGGCTCAAGGATGAATTGCATTGATTTTTGGTGGGTGACGGCTATTGTGGCCTCAGAAAACATTTTTGGCCATAACTCACAAATATTCAGTTATGACAAAACTTAACATAAATGTCAAATGGGATTGAATGATGAAGTGATGACATTTCTATATGAAAATAGCAAAATGTCAACTTTGTGGTGACATCATATGTTTTGCAAACACAGCACAAGGAGATTGTGATTGGAGTAGGAGATTGTGACCGTATTTCCTGCTACTTGGCTGGTAAGTGGAGGAATATAATCACTCTTAAATTAGTCAAATAATAATAAACTTCTAAACCAGGGAGGAATTGCTGAGAGAGTGTGTGTGTGTGTGTGTGTCCCAGCACTTTCAATTTTGTGAAGATCAACTTTTTAATGTAATACCTAAATGGGTGTGAGTGAGTGTGTTTGCATGTTTAACCACATGTCACCACCACCCTTAACCCGCTACAAACCAGGAGTTTTTTTAAAAGATATTTTAATTTTGGCTCCAGCCCACTCATCTGGACCTGCACAACTGACCCATTCAAAGCCAGATTTTCCCTTTCCTGTCTCCCCTCCCTATTTCTTTTTTCCTGCTGTACCATGCCGTATACTCAATTCTTGTGGAGTGATACTAAGACCCTTGTAAATGAGCTGCAGTATAGGTATTTTCAAAAGAAAAAAAAGCTTATTTTAAATTTGATAATCTGAGTTAGAACTATTTAATTGCAGGAAGAAATGCCAGTAAAGAAGAGATAAAAACAAATATGATGAAACAACAGAATGAAAGAGTGTTCAATTAATGTGTTCAAAACACAGACACACACACAGACACACACACACAAATGGCTACCCTCTCACCGGCCAGATGATGAAGGGAAAATGTTTTTCATTTTGATTGTTTGAGAAAGCAGGAACCATATTCCCCTGATGTCATTCTGAGTTGGCATTACCACACATGACACTAAACTTAAAACAACTGTCAGAGTTCCCAGTTTAGGACAGTATTACAACACTAAAACAACAACATCAAAAGCAAAGGCACATTTTAGCTAGTTTCTGGCGACAAACTGATAGTAAGGATTCTCAATCCTTTGTTGACAGTACAATTAATGGAATACATACAGTATATATGCACTTCATGTTTGTTTGTTTTTTTATTTTAGCAAAATTGTAAAAGAAAACTCTGGAATTATATAAACTCATAATTATACCTCTCACATTAAACATATTATTTCACAATAATAGCCTTTAGCTAGACTAGACACTGAACACTAACATATTTTTGAAATGTGCAATTTAAAATGCACAAACAATGCAGAAAAATGGAACAAAAAGATTTTCAAATGTTTGGATGGAAGTGGATAACTACGAGGGTGATGAGAACTTTTAAGTTAATGTAGTCATAGGTAGTCATCGAGATTTATTTATAAATCCCTATTTTAATTAGTGTCTAGGATAATTATGAGGGGGAGTTGGAAAAACAAACAAATAAATGCATGACATGATTGTTTGCATTCCCATTGCCTGAGAAAATAACTTTCCCTTTGAAAAAGAGTCCACTGTTTGCAGTGCATCCTCAATTACCAGCCACAGCATTAAAACAATATTCAAAACGGGATACCAAGGTCAGCGCAGACTCCCACCATGCTTCTCTGAGATGGCAGTCATAATGAGGATGAAGCAAGGCTTTTTAAAGTAGTATATTTATAGTGTGTTTTGTCTCAACTTGTACTTATTTTCTTCATTTTTCTTCTTTTCATCTTTAGCTGTATTTTTATGTTCTTTTTTAATGTTTGAACAGGATTAACATTAGTGCTCTGTTGCACATTTCATAATGTCGTATGTTCACATACTTGAAGGGAGGATTTCTTGCAGATGGAAGCTTAATTCAGGTTATTAGCATCAAGGTTTTTGATAATAAGAATAATAATGGTTTACATTTATATAGCGCTTTATTATCGAAACCTGATACCCAAAGCTCGTTACAGAAACCATTATTCATCCATACACATTCACACCGGTGGTGTATACGGAAAAGCCCTCATAAAAATGGTCACCTAAGTACCCTTGAAATTAACTGAAAAGAAGTCAGTGAAAGAGGCTGTTAGAAAAAGCACCTTCGTTCTCTTGTACTGTAAATATTAAGTCTAGGAATGAAGAGATGGACCAGCCAAAGTGAACAAGGAGCAGCGGTAATTCAAATGAGGAAGAACTGAGTTTTTTTGGGGGGGGGTGGTGGGAGGGTTAGGTGAAATACCATCGGAGAGATCAGTTCTTAAAAACGGGCCTGGGAAAATAAAGCAGTGAGAATAATAGGCTTCCTGTCAAGAGGTGAGAAAATTCCTGTCATTGCTCATGCCGGCACCCCTAAGACCTCTCCTTGTGTTAAACCTGCTGGCATTTATTTGCCTTAGAATTACCTGCCAGCTCAATTTAGTAATAGCCTGTGTCATAAGAAAGCAAACCATCTCTTTTGCCCCTGCCTGACCATACCTGTGTGTGGGTCTTTTGTGTGTGTGTGAGAAGGAGAGAGACAGAGACAGTGTGTGTGTATTTTTCAAGTATTTGCCTATTTATTGCACATTCGTTTTTGTATTTTCATCCATTTTTTGGTGCATTTTAGTTATGTCTGTGTGTGTGGTTTTGTGTGTGTGTGTGTGGATGTCATGTTATCCCCTCAGCTGACTCCCAACTTCATGACCTCACTCCTCCCACATCCCCTCCCCCCTCGCCATCCAACCCACACAGCCGACTGTGTCAGAAACAGCCCCGACACCCAAAATTACCCATGTCGAAACAATGACCGTTCTATTTATAAGTTCACCGCCTTGCCTTTTGTGTTGGCCCACACCTCTTCACATGCACACAGACACACACATCAGCACACCGTCACCCACCGGTAATGGCTGGTGGTGACTGGGGTAGGGATAGTCCATGTTGCGCCAGATCTGTAGATTTGCCCCTCTTTGATGTATACTTTGTGGGTAATTAGTGAGAACTGGGTCAGCGCAGGGCAAGAAAGCACAACCCTGTTGTTCTTTTACTGGGTGGTTGGCAGGGAGGTGGTGGGATGGGGAAGAAGAGGGGGGTGAGAGTGTCGGGAGGTTAAAAGCCTGTCAAACATCAGTTCCAATTTGCATGTGAGACATTTTTTTTAACTGCATTGAGGTTAAAACAAATAAATCCTCCTGTCTCTCTTCTCTATCTAAATTATTTCAATACATGGAAAATGTGTGTGTGCCGTCTTCAGCAGGTTTTTTATCAAGTTATGAGATTAATTATAAGTCAATTCTCTGTCTCTAAAAACTAGTTTATTTAATTAGAGTTGGAGAACACATTCACCACAAGCTGCTCTGACAAATAAAATCAGCTATTGATCCCCATTAAGTAAAGTCTGTAGTTATTCATTGCGAAATTGGTTTAAATATGAGATTATTTTTATTTAGACATTGCACACCAATGAAACAAGATTATTATACTGGTAAAAAAAAATCCACCCTCAGACCTGTTAATGAATGAAAAGGTTGACATCCAAGAGCTATTACATTTTTTTGGCTAATGTAATAGAGGTAGGGCAGAATGAGATGCCCCTGTCAAGCATAAATTAGACAGAGCCATTCATCTACAAAGAAGTCACAGCAGTCAATCCTGATTTACTTTTGGCAATCAGTCAAATTTATTTTTGGCAGTAACTCCATAAAGTACAACAAAGGCCCCTTTGACACTTAACGACACATTTTACAACTCTAGTGTTAGACCATAATCAAGACAACTACCTGTAAACCTGGGCAGATCATTAGGAGACCATTTAGCACAATGTAAATCCAATGTAGAAATGATTTATGGGCAGTGAGTGGAGGTGTCTGGGGAGCAAGGCGGCTACCTGTGTATTTTACTGCCTTATACAGCATTGTGTGAAAGTAAACAAAACAGTGGCGATGGGAGCTGGACAACAACAGCTCTGGCAGCAGGACACTGATTGGGATGTTGATCGCCCCTTGTGGCCTTTCGCCCTTCCTGCTGTGGCCCCTGGCTTGTCCCCCGACAGATACCTCGGGTCATTTCCTATGCACGTCAACACACACAGATATGCACTCTTCCCGCTGAGTGTTTACAGCCACATGCTGATTCCTATTAATCTGCTTCTCATCGGGGCAGGGTGGAGGGAGGGGTCTGGGAGGCCACTGAAGGTGGGTTAAACATTCACACACACAACCTGAAAGCCCTGTCTGACAGATTGCACCAGGCCTGGACTCCTTTTTACACTGAGCAGATGTGGTCTCCCACTTGTTTTCCTTAGTAATTATCCCTCATTAAGTGAAAGCATGTGCCAATCAAACAGCTTGGAGAGCGAGAGCAGGGCCTGGGCCAGGGCAGAGAGAGGGAGGGAGGGAGGCAGAGAGACCTATAGCCTCATCTTCCACAGTTTTTTAAAGCTCAGTGTCATTTCAGAGTCATTACTAGATTAAAGGCAAGCCTTTCTGCGGTGCGAGAGCTACAGCAGCTGCAACACTGGCATTATTATGGCTCATTTGACTTTCTAGTGGAAACAAATTTGATGATTATCACATTTAACACTTGCCATGTTCAATTAAAGCTTAATGCCAAGTAGACTTTTTAATCTTAAAAGGGGCTTTTTCTGCCATTACCATCAAGGCATATTTATTCCAAGAATTGCGAGGTCTTCAGAAATGATAAATAGTCTACTCCAATAAAGTGTAGTATGTTTTGTAGAAATATATTTCAAGTTTAATTATCTGATGTTAATATATAACACAATGAAATGATTTCCTTTGGTAATTTTTGCTCATCTTAGTTCTTAGTTATCATACTTGTGTTTGCCTTGTAAAATACTAAAACGCAAGTTTGGTTTGTCAGTTTGTCTGTTCAGTTGTATTGGGTTTGCTGGTTTGACATGTTGTTATTCAAAAAAATAAATTTTACCTCACAAAAGAGAATAACATCAAAACATCATGTGAATTTGTGATAATGACAATAATGATTACAAGAATAAAATGTGAGTAAATACTGAAACAACAACACTGCACTCAAGTGCCACAGGTGGTGATTAATGATTGCACTGAAATGACGATGTTGGTCACTTCCTGCTAGGAAATTGTTTTTACGGTATGCAAATCAAAGAAAGTTGAAAATGGATATTGTGTCTTTACTTGTCACATTGAGCCTCATACAGTGTTAAATTTTCAAAACCTTCAAATATAATTTTTCTTTGGTATAAGTGTAAGGTCTGTTTGAAAATGAGTTTTGTCATATTTAAATAGCTTGATAGAAAATTATGAATGGAGCAATTTTTTTTAAATTTTTTTTTCAAAATCCATGTTTCCCATCATGCATTTCAGACAGTAACAAAAGCATGAGTGATCCTCTGAACAAAAGGGGGCTGGGAGACAAGTCTCTTCCAAAAAATAAAAGAGAGACAAAAAGCAAAAAAACGAAGATATATGAAGTCCTCATGTCGATGAACTACCATTCATTTTCACTTTGAAGTCCCGCGAACCGTAGTGAAGTGTGATTGCATGTGACAGTCGCCGAGTCTGCCGGTTTATCATGATGGATACACCTTGCCACCATGGCGGTGCTGTAGCGCATGTACACGCATGCACACACACTGGTGGGGCATGCACATGCATAGACAAATTCATGGATACAGAGACACGTAGATGTACAGTTTAAAAAGATAAAAGACAGAAGTAGAGAGACAGCAACATTTGAGGGGCATGGATTTGCTGCTGCATTGTGAGGAAAAACAGCAAAGGGGATTTTGCAATTTATTTTGCTTGAGATCATCTGGTATATTCAAAAATGTGAAAAACACAGATAAAAACAAGCTAGAAGTAATTTGTATCTTTTTAAAAATATATTTTCTATTCATATCCCAATAATGTATCTGTAGACAGTGTCATCCCTAACACATATACGGTTAGATTCAGACACAACAAAATAACCTAGTGCAAAACATCTATTGTCATTCACACATCTAAATAAGTGAAAGTTTCTCTCCTTTTTCTCTGTCTCTCTCCTATTTCTGATCTCCCATCCCTATATGGACACACATTGCACACACACTCACCTACACAGTTCTCGATCTTGACACATGCCATTAACCTCAGATTGGCTCACCTCAGCTGGGAAACAGGAGAGCAAACACATCCCATAATGGAGCCCAGAGCAATCTTCTTCCTGTTCTGTACCCAAAAGCAACTTGTTCAGACTTTGCATATTGCATCCATTTGTCATTGTTAGTCAAGGGCGCTGCAACACGGTTTTGTCAGGGGCACAGTTTTAGGTGTTCTGTTTCTGTGCATGCATAAGGTGCCTGTGTGAATGTGTGTTTGTGTGTGCACATGTACCTGTCAGGTGATTTTGATTTTGTTTTCTCGCCTACAATCGTATGCATATGAATAACTGGACACATTACAGAGCACCTCAAATAGAATTGACCAAGGGCAAACATTCCATTGTTCCCCGAACAAAATGCTCTTTATGCAGAAAACAAAGCTTCGCACATTTCTTTCTACAGGTTAGATAGGCTACATTTGCAATGAAAAATGGTGAGCTGAGGCTGTGCTGGCGTACAGGTGGAGCACAGACAAATGTCTCACCCACCACCAGGTTTAATTCCTGGAAACTGCACCTTTGGCTAGGTTATGCGTTCTTAAGAATGCAATTAGTGTTTGCAGGTGGAAAGCCAATGAGGGGCACCTGCACTGCAGTCAGTGTCTTAAGGGAGTAGTGCACGTTATGCCTTCTTAGTAAACCACCTCACTGCCAGGTGAGAAAACGCAGTCGGCAAGAACATGTCACAAAGGTGGTGTGTGTGTGTATCTACAGCCTCTTGCCAGACTGTTGGTGGCAGCCTACCAGCTGTCTGTTATAGAAATCCCTGTAAATTACTAAACGAATAAACTTGTAACACAGTTATTTCGTTGTTGCCTCAGTGCTCTGTGTCTTAAACTGCCGTTGGACTGGTGGGTGCACACACATTTTCATGCAGTGCAAAATAAATAATTTAAGTTGTCAAGAATTGTGTAATTTTGGGCGAACTGATGATTGATTGAAACTCAGAATAGCTCATTTGTGCATGTGTTTATGTCAGTGTCTCTGGTGTGTGCCTGATATGGATCCTTTTGGATTTTAAATGGTGCAAAATGTAGATGAAGGAAGACGGCTTCACAGGTGTTAGATTTAACCCAGGAATATCCCACTGTCTTTAGTCTGTGTGTATGTGTGTTATACGGATGCACACAAGTCCATGTGTGTGCGTAAGCATGGGTGCACTTGTTTTATTTGTGTATGTGTTGATTTTGTGTATGAGTTCATGCTGGTGTGTGTATAACTCAGCACATACAGTATGTTTGTGTAAGGTGTGTTTTTGTATGAAACGTACTATGTTTGTAGGTTTATCTATATGTGAATACATTTGGGTGGAGGGGAGTGTGCAAACAGGATTTGTATGCCTGCTATTGTGTGTGTGCCACAAGTCAGCACCAGTTGATGCCCTGCAAGGGGACAAAATCATTTTAGTTGGATTACTCTGCAAATTTAGTGTGCTACAAGTGGACAACATGCTGTGTGTGCAAGGCAAGGCAATTTTATTTGTATAGTCAGTTTGTCTCAAAGGGCTTCACATGACATCGTAACAACATCGTCTGTCCTTAGACCCTCACATCGACTGAGGAAAAACTCCATGGAAAACCCTTTTAACAGGGAAAAATCGGAGAAACCTCAGGGTGAGCAACAGAGGAGGGATCCCTCACCCAGGACGGACAGACGTGCGATAGATCTTGTTACAGACAGACAAGACAGTTTATGACACAGAATGTGTGAAATGTGGAAATGTTAACAAGAATTAATGAAGGCAGCCTCTGGTGAAGGGAGGGGGTGTAGTGCAACTCTGCATCAGACTGGAAGTGTTTGCAGGTGGACTATTCATGTTGTAGGGAAGAGTTTCTGCCAGTGTATTCCAAGCCCAGTAGCCCGCCAAGCCTAAATTGACCCCATGCTGTGCCGAGGTTGACCACATGCCAGGCCTAAGCTTTTTGGGGCGGAATTTGAGGCAGCTCATTTATAACCCAAATATAATTGTTGGAGAGCTCACCTGTTGCTTAAAATGCCCTCGGTAATATTAGAATAAGAACAACCTTAGTATGACCAGCATCCAGCATACTGAGACAAATCCCTGCCTGTTGGCTGCTGCATTGTTCAAAAACTTCATCAGAGTTGTATGCCTTCCTCCCAATCCCAGTGTAAATCCAACGGCGGAGCGTAACAGCAAAACCCTTCTATACACCGATATGGTAACCATATCTATGTGTATGCACAGTACATGTGTGATTGTCAGTAAAGTGTAAGAGAATGTATACGCAAGTGTGCGTACACATGTGTCTATGTGTACACTTCCTTTAAGCCAAACCCAGTCCCCAGCTGCTGTTTCTCAGGACTAGCTGTCTTCCAACATTTTTTCCTCCCTGTCAGTGGAAAACTATGCAATTAGAAAACACCCTCTATGATTGACAGCGGGATCACATACAGTTTGACAAGGGGGCGCCCCAGAAAGGCCCATTGGATACCTAAGTATTTTTAATTAAACATCTCTCTGCACTGGCAACGCGCTCCCCCTCGCCAGTTCAAAGACTCTTGCTTTGACCCATGTGTTAAAAGTTTGTATCAGTTTTCCATCGCTCTGTTTTGCTTGGCGCCAAAGACTCGCAACCCTAAATTGTCTTGTTTAAAAGCTAGTTTGTTTACAGTTCACTCTCTTTCTTGTGCTCTCTTTACCACCACCACCACCCCCCCTATTACATTACCACATGTGTGCAGTATGATCAGATTCAGGGTGTATACCGCTTCCATCGGTCTTGCAGTAGACGCACTTTCAGCACAGGACTCAAAATTGAATTAATTGATAGATAACAACAAAACAAAAAAAATCACATGTCAGTGAATGAATGGAACAGCCACACAAGTCCACCCCCTTCCCCAACGTCATTGTGGTTTATTTAAACGTTAAAAACAAGTAAAATAGAGTGCTCATCTGTTACTTAGGCACTTCATCAATAACCTTTGTCCATCTGATGTAAAATCGATATGACACACACTGACACAATGCCAGAGCAATGGCAAATGTGCCGTCATTTGTCATCGACTGGCAATAAAGATATGTCACAATTGATTTTAGCCCCCCCCCTCCTCTCTCTCTCTCTCTCTCTCTCTGTCCCTCTCCCCCTCTCTCCCTTACACTTTTGCAGTAGTAGTAATACAAAGAAAAAAAGAATGTTATTATGACTGAGGCATGGTCAGCCTTGCCAAGCTCAATTAATATTAGAGCAAGGGGCTGTAATGATTTGAGAGTGAGTGCGTTGTGTTTTCATTGAGATGCCCTGCCAAAGATGTTAAAAAAGAAAAGTGCAGGGATAGATGGATGGATGGTTGGATGGGTCTGTTCTCTGGAGGAAAGCCTTTGTTTTGGCCTCCGCTCAATATAGATGTTTTTAACAGACTTACAAACTCTTTCCTGTTGTTGTTGGGGTTTTTTTTAGGTGTGCTTTCCTCTTAATTCCATTTTGGGTTCAGCTGCTGGAGTATTTTGTGCTTCACAATGAAAAAAAATACAAAAAAACAATATAATTCTCAGTGACCTTGGACTGATAGAGTTTAAATCTTAAATCATTTTTAAACTGTACAGAAAAGCCCAGTATGTGTGTTTGTGTTTGTGGGTTTAGGAGTTTAACCAAGGTGAGGTTTAATTATAATGTAATTTATTTTTAATTATGCTGTGCTCTATCTAACTGGTAAATACAGCATTGATGGCTAGTTTAATCCAACCTTGGTCAAGATGACGACACTGATTGAAATTCTCTCTATAGGACAGGTTCGGGAGCTCATTATATTTGTTATTTATGCAAAGATAAACATTAGGCTTTCTTAGTGTTATTATTAATATGCAAATAGTGATGCAAAAACTTAGCTCACCACCAAAAATGAGCCGCCATATGTATTAATGGACACTTCTGATGCTTTTTCCCCCTTTCTATGTGCGTTTCTTGTACAGTATCATGTGGCTAGAGAGTGTATGTGTGTGCTCCATGCACACTGTGTCCGTCGTGTGTGTGTGTGAGATTTGACATTGCAGTTTGTTGCCGCTGGGTTGTGTACTCAAGTTGCGCCGGTGGTAGCGAGCAACATCTGTTTCGGGCTTGTTGTTCCTCTTGGCTGCTTTTCAATTGGATTTCCTCAAGCAGGGCCAAAAGCTGTCACCTCTGCCAGGCTCTGTTAGCGATCACCGCCGGCCCCTATATTAAGTAGGTGGTTCAGGGCTAAGCTAATAACTCTCCCTCCTCTCCTGAGCCATAACACACCAGTACTGGTACTGCTGCCGGCCTCAGTGTGTGCCTGTTCATATGTGTGCCTGTCTGTCTGTGTGTGTGTATGTGTGTGTACACTGTTTTTTTTTTTTTTTTAATCCCTCACTATCCCCCGTATCCGCACTATCCGTGGAGGCAGGCTGGCTTGGGGGTCCCCTCCTCAATGTGACAGCCCAAATGACTGGATGTGTGTGTGAGAAAGAAAGAGGGTGAGTCCTAATAGCTCTTCTCAGAGAATGACTGATCCACTTTTCCAAATCCAGTACAATCAAATGGTAACAGGAAGAGTCCTCTGACCCCAACCCCACACTGACATGCAGACTATATACTGTAATGCGTCATTATAAAGAGAATTGAATTGAATATACTGAATGGGTATAGTGGCCTGCCTATTGTTTGAAAGGTTTAAACAATAAAATTGCTGCCAGTTCCAAGTGTCAGGGTTGTTTGTTATTTGCCTGCAGTTTTACCAGTTAGAGAAGTTTGAGTTGGAGATTGAAAATAGGAATTCCTCTTTTATTTACAGCATTCCTTGTTGTAAGGCTACACAAACAAAGTTTTTAATGGAGAATGATTGGTTTTCAAATACCACTGATAGACCGTGTATAATTTGATGGCTCACTGCTTCAGAAAACCTGCAGCCTTTTATTTTTTGCACAAGTGTTAATTTGGTCACATATTCAGTGACACAATGCCACCCGGTTTTTATAAAGTTGCACTGCATTTTTCATGTTTGGTTTCTTATTTTGTTTTTCTATTGAAAACATACTGTTTTTCCCCCTGACTGGCCTGGGCAAAGCTCATTTGTGTGTTACAAAGCCTTTATTTGGAGGTGTTTACCTCATCAAACTGACAGGGTAGCCGGCTGCCCGTCTACCTGCCCGTCTGTCTGCCTTCATGTCTTCTTGCCAGCTTCTCTGGCCAGCTGGAGCAGTTACACAGAGCTGGATTTGAACTGAGGACCTGCAAAGTATCAACTCCCTGTTTCACAGCACTGACAGACACTTTGATTTGACATGCCATGAGCAGTTAAAGTGAAAGTTATGTATACATGTTAATTAAACTGTTTATGCATGGAGGGGTCAGAGACATTAGCAAGTCCCAGCGCAGAAGTGTGAATTTCTTTTCTTTTTCCTCCATCGCAGCGTTTTAACCTCTTCTGTCTCTCATTTCCGTAATGATTACCAGGTGCGAGGGCAGAATTTTTCCTCCCATTTTTGCCAAGTGCTGATGCAGATAGCTCTATTTGTGAAAAGTGTCTCTGTGTGTTTGAATTTAGGCTGGGGTATTTGACGTCGGGTCCAACTTGTTCAAATAGCTCTCATTTTTGGCATTAGGTGACACTGAAGCCTGGAATTCTCTAAAAGGATGTGGAGATTGCGGTCTTCGGCTACTTAAGAGAAAGCTGTAGGTCCAATTGAAAGATGTCGTTTGTGAAAAGTATATCTATGTGATTTTTGATGTAGGATTAGACAAGTATAAAACATTTTTGACATTGAGGAATGGCAGTGCCCTCCCAGAAACTGTGTATGAAACATGTGGTTTACAGTTACTCCACAGAAAGTAACACAAGCACAGCTATCTCGTGTATGAAACTCATCTGTGTGTTTTTTTAATTTAAAAATGGAACGCTGAGATGGAGTGAAGCTTTCTCAAGCTGCCAGCTTTATACACACCAGTGCAGTGCAGAATTCTCCTCAATCTTGTGTTTCAGTGCTTGCCCTAGATTGAATTAATTTATGCAAAAAGTGTCATGATAGAATTCCCTAAATGGCTGACATTAACTGTTTGTTAAGGCTAAATTTATTTAGTTTTTCCTAAGAGACAAAGTAGACCATGTCTTTGTTTTTGAATGTATTTGCACATTGTCTTCAAATCATATAGTTGTTGTGCATTAATACAAATGGCATTGGACTTCTAACTGCACTACACTGAGGAAGGGCCGAAGACAAAATTTCCATCTGAAAAAAATTTAGTCAGACAATGTCTCATGCCGATATGGAAGTAAACTTCAACTATAGATGTGCCTGGTTATACAAAACCAAAGGCCATAATCACCGTACCACAAAGAGAAACTTGTTATCATGCAGACTAAACCACAGAGGCTATATTTTCGGATCAAATGGGCACAGGTGCATGGACCTTATATTTGAAGGAGTCCCTAAGCCAGAGCCCTTGTGTAAAGTGGCTTTATTTGGAGCGTCAAAGGGCTCAGTCTTTGTGAAAAATAGCCCTGAGTTACTATTCTGCGCTACTGGAATGACACTGAAGACATCTCACTGGGTGTGATCATAGGTGGATACAGGCCCTACAGTGCTGAAACATTTCTTTTGATTAGTGGGGCTGATGAAATTATTACATTGTGTTAGTCATGGGAATGACTGCCAATATAGACTTCAAACACCATTTACCTTTTCAGCATGGTTTGTTATGATACCACCAGAAACCATTTATTTCTAAACAAACAGGAACAGGTGTTGCAAAAAAAAGTAATCATACCTCATGTTACTGTTGCGCTATTATGTTCACTTTTTTGTACGCCGTCCTAAAAAAGATCTAAGTTGACAACCAAAAAAATTCCAGCCATGACGGTCTGTCTCTCTCCTCGCAAAGACACTGCCCACCCCCCCTTAATCACAGTTTTCATATCTGTACATTGGAAATTTGTTTCCCAAGGACAATGTCATAAACTAGCTGTTTTCTGCCGGCATTATGTTGCCCAACGTTATGCATTTGGGGAGGGGTTGTGGAGATGGGAAATACGTGTACTAAAAAGTAAGAAAGGAGGCTTAACATAGAGATGTTCTTCAGTGAGAATTTGTAATCATTAGAAAAAGAGAAATAAAAGGTGGAAGAACTAATACGGCTAATACCAACAAGACTAATACTATGTGTTGGAAACATCCTGCTTTAATTGAACAGACTTAGAGTTCTTGTAAGTGAATCGATCTCTGACTTCGATTTGTTCTCTCAGCTTTCTCAGACAAAGCTCTCTGATATTAAGGCACACCCTTGTTCATTTAAACAAATGTTCTTTTCCATCTTGCATTGCAGCATAGTGCATCTCTCTGGGGTAATAATGTTTTTGGTCAAACACAGTGTTTGTTGGCTTTAACTTTTTAAACATACAATTGTTCCCTAATTAGCTGGATGCTAATTAATTTATGCTCCCCTGTTTGATGTACAGTATAGCAATACTTTGAAAGCAACTGTGTTCATTCTTTGCATAAATTTGTAGCATTTGCCGCCGAGTTCAAAAGAAATAGGACTGGGTTTAGAAAAGCACACATGCATTTAAATAATGCGCCCCATTTTTCGTCTCTGTTTGTTTTTAGTGGGAATATTAATGAATTAACATTTTAAACAATCCATCATTATTGTTATGCAGCCACTTATTTTTAACTCAATTATATTTTAATAGATCATTTTTCCTAATGTGCACAGTATGTTCTCCCCACTTTGTTCACTACACAACAAAAGATTAATTGCAAATAAGAGGAATGATCAAAAACATGATAATCAAATTGCAACAATAAGTTGGAAATTGCAATTCTAATGCAATACAATAGGGTGTGTATTGCAAATTAACCACCCACTGTCTGTTATTGTATTGGTGCCTGCATATGTGTGAGTATATGCATGTGTGTGAAGAGTAACAATATATCTTTTTAGTCACAATAAAACAATATATACAATATTTAACTTGTAATTCTAAATAATTGCTGGTGAACATCATCGATGGTGATTGTCATTACTGTACATTGTTTTTGTTTGTGAGACTTTACTGTACTGTATGTGTAAATGACAAAGGAGCGAGCTTCCTTGGTTGCAGTTAGTATTATCAGGGGTTCGGGGTTCAGTAAGTTCTGTGTTGTACAGAATTTAAGAAGAATTTACTGATTCAGACTGGGAAAAAGACCTTGCAGCCAAAACATTTTCTTACGTGGTGATTGCTCTTTTGTAGTACCATTCTGTGTCACTGAACAGTTCAAACTGTGAGTACTGCTGGGTGGAATTGGGGAGTTGAAATACAAAGCAGAGGAGAAAATTGAAAGCTAGAAATTTCCCCTCATCATCATTAGGTTGTGGCTGACACAATATACAACCGAAAGTAAGAAATTTACAGATCATATCACAGATCTCTGCATTAGATCCCGTGTTAAGCCTGTTGTTTTCAGCATGCCAGAGACCAGCAGAATTGTCAGTTTAAAGAGGATGGATGTCCTCAGATGTCACCTGACAGCCCGACAGACAGGGCAATTCAATCCCTGGAGGACAGGAGAGCAGCCAGTAGAAGGGGAATGGGCAGTAGCTTGGGCTAGAGGTCGTCATCGTCGGCCATCGTCGGCCTGTCACTTTGAATGGGCCCCCAAATCATGTTGTCAATGGTGATGCATCGAGATCTCCCACTGGCAAAAATTGGATGCTCCAAACTCAACTTGATTGATGCATTGACCAGGTACTGGCTGCCTGTCCTCATGATGCGGACTTACCGTCGTTTAGAAATGAATGGGGTTGGGGGGTAACGGATTACAAGAAACGGCCTTGCGTATTTAAAATCAAAAATATGTGCAACTGTTTTCCGTTACAGTTTAAATTGGTGTATTCCGAATACAGAATACAGAACGGGACTGACAAATCTGCGGCGACACTTATTAATTAAGTGCAAAACTCATCGTCTGTCTCTGCTGAAGTTGCATTTTGATAATGGTGCTAATGGGATGCCCAGCATATTCCTCTTCAACGTACGGTCTCTGGCAAACAACATGAATAAACTGCGACAGGATCACGTTTCATGCTTCATTTTAGTTACAGTTACAGATTTAACAGTAGCTACTGTCATTACTTTATTTTGAAAATATCATCATGTTGCTTGTCCTTCACTCACAAACAAAACCTATTTTAAAGATGTTCAGAAATGGCCGTTTGGCCTGTTTGTTGTGCATCCTTTTACGAGTTTCCACAAGTTGCTGCACAGCATGAGTTCACCCTAGTAAGGGAAACAAATTTGATTGGTTGTTATCGAGTGGGCGGGATATCCAGTGTTTAGAGTGAGACCAAGCTCGGTGTGTATGTGTGTGTGTGTCTCAGACGTTAGATTGATGGATGACAGATCCAATGTCAGTGGCTGATGAATGAATGAATGAATGAATGAATGAATGAATGAATTTGTGTGCCTGCATTATCCAATATGAAAAAACAACTACCCCAGTTTCATCCCGGATTTACTTGAAAATATAACTTTGCACAAAGTTTGTAGCCTCGTAAACCAGCCTCTTCCAGAAATGCATTTCATTTAATTTCTGAGGGGGAGTCTGGCCTCATCCCCACTGTGTGGGTGGGAGTAGTAGCGTTGACAGACAACCGATTCAGCCAATCAGCAAGTTGCTATATCAAACTTTTGCTGAATCCAGTTGGAAGAACAGCGAAAACATCTTTTCCTTCAAGAAACTCAACAAGCGCCGACTCTTGCTCTTGTTTAATTGCTGTAATGGATGTAGTAAGAACTTCCCTTGTTGCTGTTTTTAGGCTGCTACTGCTATATTGAATGTCTTGGCTGCTAGATAGCTCCGCCGTGGTAAGAGTCGCAAAGTATAGTGACGGGGCTTTGCACCAGTCGGTCCCTGATTGGCCAACATGCTGTGTCAATCACAGAAATCTCAGTGGCGACGCTGAGGGGTGACGCTGATTGGCTAGTCCTTCTGAGGGTTTCAGGCCAAACGCTCACAGTGGGGATGAGGCCAGACTGTCCCTCAGAAATGAAATGAAATGCATTTCCGGGAGAGGCTGGTTTACGAGGCTACAAAGTTTGGGCTACATCATCTGATAGATGAGTTATTACACTAATTTTATCACCCAAAGTGGAATCAAATTCATTTTTATTTTCTGTACACCTTTAAATTGCATATTTTTCTCAAGGGCATTCTGCATAAGTATTAGAGGCTCAGAGACTGTAGTCTGGACATGTACTGTATAGCAGAGAAAGCTGTTCTGTTTTAATATACTAATTTTATATGATTGGCGATTTTAAAAAAATCATTTAAATATGGCTGGGTGATCAATAACAAATTTAACTGTGGTGTGACAAATTCAAACACATGTTTGTTAATGCTTTAGTTTAAATGAGCCACAGTAGCCTATGTAAGATCATGTGTAAGAATTATCTCAAGCGTCAAAGACTCTCAGGCAGACGATTTTGAAGTTAACTAAAAGTAATCCAATAAGCATTCAGAATACATTACTTTACTTGAGTATTCCAAATACATTACAGATCACATTTTAGGACATGTAATCAATAATCTGTAGGGGAATACATTTTAAAAGTAACCTCCCTGCCTCCCAATGGAAATGAAGCACAGATGCACTCTGAAAGGTGAAAGGGGAAAGATGTACTTAAAAAAAAATGTTTCTATTATTTATTTTCTGTGTATGTTAGCCCCACATCGCCGTATATCAAATATTGTACTTTATCTATTAGACAGGGAATTCATAGGACATTACCTGCCTTTTCATTCTTCTTGGTACATCCTTCGTGGCACAGCTCAGTTCCATTGAGGCAACAGGATTACATTATGGCTTGAAGGCGAATGCACGGCTTGTACATTCAATGGATGCCACAATGGACTGAAATGATAAATAAATGTTTTTCTGTGACCAAAAATGCAGCCTTTATGCATCCAAGGGCAAGGCATTCTTGGGCCCTCGGTACTAGCCATGGAGTTTTGTGAACATGAAATATCTTCTTTTATGTGTCATTTTTTTCATTATGTTCCCTATGTCTCTCTCTGCTTTCCTCCAATGATTTTCCTTGATAGCCTCGTCTGGCCTGAGTTGCTCTCTTTATGTGCATGTGAGTGTGTCTTTTAATAAGTGTTTGCATTTGTGCTGTCTTTATGTCATCATAATTGTTATATATGCTTATTATAAGAGTGGACTTTGAATGTCTGCCTATACGTGTTTGCTGGTACTTAATTACATAGTATGCGTGTTTTCGTGTCTAACAACTTAGGCACTTCATTTTTTATTTATTTCGATAAAGCCGTGTGGAACCTTGGGTTTGAGTCTTTGATGGCTCAGTGGGGGCTGGGATGAGAAGCATGACTATTATAGACGAAACAAACGCAAGCTGAGCCTCACGGAGGTGGCCCAGTTTGGAGAAGTTGTACTCTTTCAAGTCCTGCTTCTTCTCTCATTACATTTCACTACAGTCTCACATCAGCTCTACATACAGTAGCTGGGATAGAGAACAAATCAAACTATCCCATACTTTTGATCTTTCCTTTTCCTTATGAAAGGATAAGAGAGAAAACAACAGTAACAACTTTGTCCTCCTTCTTGTTTCTCACTCTCTCTCTGTCCCTCTCTCTCTTTCTTTGTCTGTGTTTGCAGGGCCTGTTCATCTTCCTGATATATGGGGTGTACAACACAGAGGTAAGTCTGCATTGTGTCTCAAGGCTGTCGGAGTGAATGAGAGAAATGACAAGTTTCTGATGGGCTCCCTGCTTAAAAGCTGTGTGAGTGGGTGGGGTGTGAGAGAACGGGTGTGTATGTGTGTGAACGCGTGTCTGGATGGGAGGAGGGATGGGAAGGAGAGGAGGGGACATCGTTTCCACGCGAGCATCCCACTGCCCTTCATGCTTGGACTAACTTATATGCATCCGAGTCCGACCATTAAACACTGACACGCCGCGGTTCTCAGCCACTCATTCCTCACCCACAATGGCTAATATTTCACTGCCTCTTTAAGTTTTTAAACTCACGGCCCTCCATTTAGCATCCTGACAAAGCCGCTGGCCAGGGCTTCGCAGGGCCCCAAGCAGTTACCGTAGTTGGACAAAAATAAGAAAATAATATGCAACCAACAATATGCAATGAAGGAGAGAGGAAATATAGTATTGAGATGCTGCGTTATTACCATTTAAATGCACCATAGCTGTGTGGGTGTGGAGGGTGGGTGAGTGGCGGAGACAGAGAGATAGATTTTAATGGATGAGACCCCAGTCATGAAGATCACTCTTGGTCAAATATGGCTCTTAGTGTATGTAAATGGCGCTAACTTAAAATGTGCATAAGTGATAATGCATCTGAGCCTCTTAAAATACAGCACTCCTTTCTGAACTGGGGGGTCTATTTCTCATTTTTAGACACTTCCCATTCCAGACTTAAAAGAGGAAGTGTAAAAAGGATTTGCCTTGTAGCACAGTTAACAATGCAAGACACAAAAGTTTCTGTTAACACACTTCTGCAGTGGTATTACACACTCTGTGAGACATCTGCTTTTGAGCAAAACATGTATGCTCACTTTTCCAGAGCTACATGTGATATGACAAAGAGAGGAATAATAATAACTGTTAATATCACAGCGAAAAACAAAATCAAACAAACAAAAAATCCAGTGAATTGCTGATGCAGCGGACCGTGGTTCATTCTGATGAATATAAACCTACCGATTTTTTCCATCTACCTCTTGTTGCTTTGATTGAATGTTCAAGGTCATAGTCACCATATACAAGCAGCTTTTTTAACAGCTGGGTAACATATAGCTGTTACTTCAAAAATAATGGGCAATATTACGCTAGCACGCCCACCTCCCCCATTCTACCTATTTTACTTATTTTTATGTTTACTGTCTGTCATCCTCACCTCTGTCCGACGACACAAGAAGACACACTTCTTGTCCTTTTTCCGTTTCTCTTCCATTTCTTCATCTGTGTTTTCTCCAGAGCATGAAGAGCATGCTGTCCCTGAGCAACACGCCAACAATGTAAAGCCAGTCAGAGCTGACCCCTCACACTATTAAACAAATCGACATGCTTTCTTGCTTAAGTTGCTTTTTTAGTGCTTTAGGGATGTCCTTGACCCCATGGATCCTCACTGTTTGTAAGCAGCTCATGTACATGCTCTGGTTTTCAAAAGGACCACATTTCTCTGTTAACATTTGTTCAAAAAGATTAAAGTTGCCATTATTCAGATGTACATTTTTTTCTCTTTCTCTCTCTGAGCTCTCATCATCTTCCCTAGACTGCTTTGTATCTTTTACTTGTTACTTACTCTCGAGCTTATGCCAGTGGCTTCAGTTTTCACCTTTGATGCCTAAAGGAAGATGTTTGCACAATAGAAAAAAGATTTTAAAAAGTTCCCTCATTTTAATCAGAGGCCAGGGAAGTTCATCTTCTGTCTGTATTCATTTATAGTAACCAGCATTGATGGCTGTAGAACTTCAGCTATCCTTTGATCATATTGTCACACGCACCAGTTTGCTATCTGCTTCACAAAGCAGTATGGACGAACAAATGCTGATCATCATCTACAGCTCAAAGACACTCTAGGCAGAAAGGATCAAGTGGATAGTTTATACCACGTTCCGATATGTTGTGTTAGTGAGTATTGATGACAGCCGTCAAAGTATGTGGCAAAGTATTGAGTATGAGACAGCTCATTGTAACAAATTCTCAAGAGCGAGGAAAAAACTTTGCAACTAAGTTGCTGGTTGTTGTTAACCTGGTAGAACAAATTAGTCTTTAGCCATCTTGGTGAGAGTACATTATACTTTGATATGCTAAAGAAAGGTGTTGAATTAGCTTGTGCTTCAAAGTCAGAAAATGCTCCATTCATGAGGCTGGTTGCCAGGCTCAGTAATTACAAATATGGCGTGGAAGACAGACTGCGTCTGCTGCTATTACACTCAAAATGCAGCGTTTTAATTGCTAATTACCTGACAATAGCTTTCCATTATTCATTGCAATTAGCTTTTCCTTGGTGGTCACCTTGTAATCCCACGCTTTGATGACCTTTTATTTCCATCAGCTCCAAGGATGTCGGCAGGTGTTGTCGGGCGCACTGCTTTCATATGGTAATCGCTTATCGCCCATTTACATGGGGAACCACGTTTTGCATCATGGCGAAACCTTGAGTGTACGCAAAACCTCTTAAACACATAACGATCATCTAAAACAATGCCCTTCCCCTCATTGTCAAATGATTAATTAAGTTGTGTCATGTAATTGCCTCAGCACGCCGGCTGCTTTTGATATCAATGAAATCCCCAAGACTTATTTTCCCCCATTAAATAATGGTGTCTCTCCAACATCTGCACTGTGTCGAAGGACTGCTGCAGATTTTGTCGGATATAATAGGAGGGCTGTGAAAACATGATACTGCTGCTGTTGAATCTGCCCTGTCACAGGGCTCAGGCTCTCTTCATTATGTGGCCCTTCAACGGTGGTATGTATGCAAAACACCCTCTGTATACACATGCTGTCTCTGAGACTGCGTGTGTGTGTGCTCAGTGTGGTGTCATAATTTATAACACGCCGCGACTTAATGAAGCCATAAGCCATAATGCATATTCACTAACGTGGTGGGCTGGGCTGGGACGGGCTGTAGTGATGAGTGCCTAGCCGCTACAAATTTACAGTGAGTGCTGACAACGTGCACAATCAAATGCCCGTGCGCGCACACACACACACACACACACACACATACAGATCCCATAAGTTTCTGCTGTTTTGTATGTATTGTTATTAAAGTTAAATATACAATTATGCTGTTTGTTTTTAGTTTAAAAATGCCTTGTCTTAAAAATAATATAAAGATGCGATGAAGGTGTAATATACAGTAATATCTCCCACTTTTAAATAATAAATAATATAGGCAGAACTATTACATTGAATCAGTGATTTACAAAAATCAACAAATAACACATTTTATAAATAAAACATAACTTAACATAACTGTATTCTTTTCTGTAGGGACAAAATAGTATGTACAGTATAATACTGTTTTGAATGTGATAAATCATTTGAGCTTGAATTTAAACTTTTGATTATTATTTTTTTCACCAAAGTCTGCATATTTACTCATTTACTAATTTCATGTTAAAATGTAACTGTGTGGCCAACGGGGCCGTCACAGTGTGTATTTATAATCAGTAAAATTGTTCTATTTTGTGCATCTGAATTTCTTTCACAGGTTGATACAAAGTGTCTTTTAGTGAAATCAGCCATTGAAGAGTTTCATTATTGTCAAATAATAGATAGATTAAATCAAAAGTTAAATGGGGTAAAAGGGACCAGTCAATTAAAAAAATATAACATTGTTGTAAGTGGTGTCTTGGATTGACATTGACATCCACAGTATTTAAAAAAATCCTGCTTATCTAATTTATAAAGAAAATGTCTAAAATATTTTTTTCAGTTTTTAATAAATTTAGTAAATGAAAGTGTTAATTATAAATCAGGGTTCAAGGTTTAGTTAGACTTTAACTTTGTGCCAAAAAAGTACATGTAATATCTTGAAAATCTCTAAAAGTCTTGCCCTGTATTGTGTGTGTTAAATGGCGGTGTGCACTCCACTGTTTCATCCGAAGTGTAAAAATGTAATCTGTTCTGCTAGGGCGGTCCCTTCTCCTCCAATAGCTCCATTTGTTGGTCCCGGCGCTCTGTGTTGACAGATGATAGCTTGAAGTCGTCTCCTTAGTTTGCCAGCTCTATGTGTCACTTTCAAGTCCCATTAGCTGCTGGGACATACTGGAACATCCTCACACACGCTCACACACAGAGACAAGCAGACACACACACACACAAATCCCACAACCACTGCAAGCCGATGCCTGCAAGCTAACACTCAAAAATGTGTTATTTCCTCTCTCCGCTCTTCTTTTCTCTTCTTTCTCCATTTTACACTTCGGGTCGTCGCGAGCATTTGTGGTGAAAGATTTTTTGTTTTGATTCATTGTAAGCGTGTTTCAGTGAGCGCTTTGTCACATACACTTATCTCTTTCTTTGCCATTCCCTCTCTCTTTCTTTCAGGTTCGGAGCACGGTCAACAGGATCAAGGAGAGGAGAAAAGCACTTAATTTTTCAGTACGTAATCCTCTATTTTCCCATGAATAAGTGTGTGTGTGTTCTCTCACGTGCCTTCGAGTGTGTGGGTGTCTCTGCAACACACTGGTGCAACAGACTCAATTTTCCTTACAGCTTTTGCTTCTCAGGGGGAAAAAAAATCACTACTCCAGAAATGCCAATGAAAGCTGGCCACAAAGCAACATTGTACATCTGGTAGCCTCTCACTCCTCGACAGTCCATGTTAGATGCCCTTATACATCAAACGCAGACCCCTCCGTAATAGCTCCCCCCCCCTTCCGCACACTGCCCATTGCAGCACCTTCATCCCAGCAATGTCAAGCTCCGCGGTGGGTTACAAGTTTCTAATCCAGGACAAGCCGTCCCCTGACATTAAAGTGTCAGGCCAGTATTTATACCTCGTAGGACGCTGCTGGCTGAAATGGTAGGATGCTACGCTTGTGTGTGTGTGCGTGTGCGTGTACGTATGTGTGTATTAGGAAGAGCATAGACTATGCAAAGCACTTCAAAAGTAGATAATGGCCGAGCACACACAAATGTGTACTTACATGATTGTCTGCACAGACACACACACAAACAGATTCCTTTAAAAAATACCCAGACTCATCATCTCACCCTCCTTTGCCGATGGCATCTCTCATGCACGCACATACACACACACACGGCTACACACCAATCTTTTCCCTTATGAGTGGTCACATTAACTCCACTCCTCTTTCCAGGTTGTTGTGTTGCACTTTATGGCCAGCGCACACCCCACCCACTGCACCCTGACCCACACATATGCGACCCACCAATATTCCCCATCCTTGAGCACTTCAGGTCTTTGAGGAAGGAATGAAACCATTTTCTGATGGCACCTCAGAGATGGACACTGTAAGGAAGGGAAGAAATAAAATAAATAAATAGATGAATTAAAGTGTGTTTGTGACTAATGTGTGTCAGAGTGTGTGTGTGTGTCCCTGTCTGTGTTTATGTGTCTGCGTGTTGGGCGGGTGGAGGGGGCCCCCCGAGGGTCCCTTGCCACCAGGTGCGGTCTGATATATTGGCTGCTCATGTTATCAGTGAGGCCCCCACATTTACCGTCATTTTTACTGCTTCCTTTCCCGACTCGTGGTGGCAATTTTCCAATTTTGCCGGGTTCCGCTACCAGAATGCGTTTTTAGCCATCACTGCTGCCTGACGGTTTTTAGCTAATGCTATTTCGTGCCATAAATCCTACTTGAAATACTGTATCTACCTGTCCTTTGGTTAGATAGGAGACATTTGGCTCTAGATGACCGCACATGCCCCTATATATCCCCTTGTTGTAAAACATAGGATTGGGTATCGTGCCTCACTAGGTGAGGGATAAAGAGGCGCTGGTGGTGTTACTGCATATGGCATCATTTGAAGACAAATGGTACTTGTCAGAGATAGAGGGGTTTATGTGTTGTATTATTTGCAACAGTTGTAGGGTTAATCCAAGGGGATAATACACTTCAATTTTAACTATTGAAGGATTTGGAGTGCTTATTTAAAGTATGAAAGATCTTCTGAAACTTTCCTCAACAAACATTCACAGATATTCCAGCATCTATTTGATGACTGACACGATGTGACGATTGTAAAACAACATGCTGATACAGAACTATGGGGGGCCGTACAAGACAATTCATTATGGCCCTCTCACACACACATATTATCCTTGTACATACATACTTTTATGCATTCATTTATTTATGCATGTTTATCTTATTAATATAGTTTCACTCTCGTAAGTATGTAAGAAAATAATGTATGTAAGAGAAGACTGCATGTTGTATGAGAGTATGGTTGAAACGGAAGGCAAGCAATTTATGTCTACGTATCCTAATACAGTAGGTGGCGCTATACAGGATTAGTTCGAAATCTGATTGGCTGAGATGATGAAGCAGAGCAAAGATCCTAAACCGTCTTTGAGTCATGTTCAGGTCTTGGAGATTAACATAAGCATGGAGGGAGGAGACAAGACTGTGTACTGTACTTCAGGATGCCACTGGTGCTTTGCGAAACATTTTAACGTGCTGCGTTGGACCCATTACCATCTTTAATTCATCTGCATCTGTCTGTTTAAACGGCGCTACTTTCAGAACGCTACCAGTTAAATCCATTCCACTGAGGAACGTCCTGATTAATCAAACTCCACGTCGTGTTTTCACTCTTCACTCAGTCTCCAGGCGCCTGCTTTCTCATCTAAGATCCATTCCACTTGTTCAGCTTATTCAGAGTCGCTAACCCGATTGGGTTGCAGATCGGCATAAGCATTCGTTATCAGTCAGAAAAAAAGAAAAGAAATTTGCATTCCTAAAATGAGTGTAACATTTCACAGAAGTGTCCCAGACCAGGAATAACTTCTGAAGTAGACGCTTTATTTTATATACAGTATATGGGAGAATGAGAATAAATGTGTGAGAATGCCAGACTGAATTATGTCTTGTACGGCCCCTCATACAGAACAATAACATTTATGTAACAGTGCATATCGCATCACATCAGATTTAATCTTTTGTATATTACATAAAATCATTTAGATATAGCCAAAACTATTTACCCACACATTGCTCTTAGTTCAGTGGCATGACACACCTCTGACCGAGACGACCTTTCACATAAATTCCACCAAATCTAATCACACACTCTCCCCTCTTTAATTCCACACTTCTGTCGACCTCTTTAGCCCTCTTCCTTGTAGTAGCCCCCTGCATGGGCGTGGGTCATACACACAGCTTTTTTTATCCCCAAGGGGTGGGGTTTTACACACACACATACACACACAGATCCACTTTGACCAGTGTAGCTTGCCTGTTTGATACCAAGCGCCTCCTGACCCACCCTGACCTCCCTCTTGTACACACACAGCCAGATTGCTTTGTGAAATAAAGCTGTCAGTTGCAGTACTGAAATAAAAAACAACCCCCCATGAATACTCCATGCCCCTGACACCACTGAAATATAGATATAAATTGCTAGTGGATTAGTTTTTTTGATCTCCATTCAAGTTTTGACAAGATATAGGAAGTTAGGAGTTGGTTAGAATCAGCCATGGCATCACAAAAATTAATTGAATCTGATCTGATTTTCACAGGTGGACAGTTGGAAGTTTAGATGTTTCTCTGTCTTGATCTGGTATCACGAAAATAGCTGCTGAACGGCGCCTTGTTGCTCAGCTTATGTTGTAACAACAAAGTGCTTGTGTTTGTGTGTGTGTCGGTGACAGGTACAATCAAATTCTACATCAACACTACATGAAAACAGAGAGGATGGCAGGCCCTGATTGTTAGCCACTGAAATACTCCTGACGTATTGAAGTACAGTGTGTAGTACAAGAGGCCCTGGAGCATTTTGGAGCCCCACAATGCCATCCCAGACTGAGAGTTGTGCAAATAAATGAGTTTTTGGTGATTGCCCTTTATTTTGGTCTGGCTGGAAGATGCTTATGTAAAACTGACAATTGCACTATTGTACTAAAATGACCTTCCCGCGTCCCATCACCAAGGTTTGGCAATGGAAGTGTCTATCTCTGACATTTTAGTTGCCCACAATAGCCCATGACATCTTTTAAATTCTAACAATAATAGCATAGTTATCAAACAACTGCACAGTTGAATGATTAAACATATACTTAAGTGTGAGATTATTATTATTTTTTTTAAATCTAAATCTAAAAAGCCTCAGTTAATTCTTCTTACTAACAAAGATGTTTTCAGTTCAGTGTCAGCAAGTGTGTCTTTTTAAATGAATTACATTCAATGCAAAAAGATCTCCATTCATCTTCTACCAACATATAACATAATATAACATTAAAAATAATATTGCAAAACATATGTGTGTAAAGAGAATTAGAGAAAAGCATAATAGGACTAATAATCTTTGTGAAGAATATACAAAAGGTATGGTACTACTTTGCATTCCTATTGATCGGCTAGAAAAATAGGAATATACTTCATATCTTTGATTTTAACAGTTAACAGGTACGATAACCTTTAACAGATTTTTTAGTTCTTTTAAATGGCCGTTTGTTCCGTTTGTCGCGCCGAAAACCGAGCTGCAACACGACTGAGTAAATTTAACGGATTTGATTGGTCGTTATCGAGCGGGCGGGATATCTACGCCTGCAATGCGAAAAAATACAACACTTTCTATCCCGGACTGACCTCCTTTAGTTAACACTGTCCTCTCATTTCTCCCAGAACTGTGCCAGTTCCCGACCATCCAGCTCTGTCACCAGCACTCGTCCTGTCAGTTTCCCACTTGGAACTACCCCAAGCCAGGAGGAGGAGCCCACCCCTACCTACACTTGCAGCAACACACCAGGCCTTGGCAAGGAGGAGGAGAGCGTTGGAGGTGAGTTGTCAGACCAATACCATGCACTGCAAGAAATCATGCATACAGTATGTGAACAGCTCACCGTTGTGAGCACTTTGGAATACCATAGGCAGTATTCTCTGAACATCTGTGCTCCGAGCTCTGAAGGGGCATATAATTTAAAAAAATGCTTTCAATGGAATGAGGCAATTTCTACCACTAGACTTCTGGCAAATTTTAAAATGTATTTTCAATTGGGACTTTGCTGATCAGGGCTACAAGAGTATTTACAGTACAACTGATGAAGGGTATTCATTTCACATAATTAGGGTGGAAGCTGAAAGCTTCCACACTATTACTATTCAAATCTTTATACTTATTCTTACTTCTTCCGCCAGTTTTGTGCATCTAACTACTCCTTCATACTTTGTGCAATTTCAATAATTCATATATCAAAATGTGCAGCTTTTTCAGGACTTTTATGCTATTACTTTTCTCTTTCATACTATTTATACTTTTTACAATATTAAACTTTTTCTGCAACTTTTTTTCCCATAGGAATGCATTGAAAACGTCTTCAAACTTTCAAAATCTTTGCACTACTTTGAACGTCTCAAGCTCCAGCATACTTTCTCGTACAGACTCCATTTTTCTTTTAAACTGTAGACAAACCTTTAAACTATTCAGCTCTAGCTCATCTTATTGATATCTTCAACAGTTTCAGCTGTGTGGCAAAATCATTAAGATTTCTGCCAAAATGCAGCTTTACAATGGTTGTGTATTGCAGTCTAACGAGCAGAGCTTAGAGTGGTGACATCATCACCAGAGTGAGAGGGAGTGAAAATCAGTCTGGATTTTTTCTGGATAAATTGTCCTAGATGGCCAGAAATTACACTCAGACACTTGATTTTTTCAGGGTTGTAGCCACACTTGTCGATATGATGTGATCAAAACAGCAGACAGATTTACAGAATTGTCTGCATGAGCCTCTTTGTGCAGCTAGACCTGCTCCACTGGCTCATTGACTCCAATACAAAACTAGGAGCTGATTTTTTCAGAAAAGGAGAGAGGACCCTCTTTTCTAAGCTGCCACAGTGAGAAAAGTATTTGTCTCACAAACATGTAAGTCACACAGCCAGCTCAGGAGGGTCTCCTTGCTGATTAATCATAACCACACTCTGGTAAGAGGTACGGTTCTCTGTTTATAGGCTGTTTTGTGGAGGCTGCACTGAGCTGAAATCCCACTCTGCTCTGCTCTGCTCTCCTCTGTGTAGTGCATGTTACCAGCTGTTGGAGGAGGCTCGTTAAGACAGCCTCACACAGACACATGATAAAAAAGACTGACAGGATGTCTCTAGTAAATTAATTGAACTCTGACGTACATCATGTCAATCATGCACAAACACTCTCCTCTCCTCTCCTTCTCTCCCTCCCTCCTTCCCTCTATCTCCCTCTCTTATCTCTCCCTCACTCTCTATGTCTCCTTCTCACTTGCTTCTCTATGCTCACTGTGTGTGGAGAGTGTCGGTGGCTCAGTGGTTCAACCACTGGACTCTTGATCTGAAGGTTACTGGTTCAAACCTTGCCTCACCAACATTAATAGTGATTTATTTCCTCAGTCATCCTCTTTTGACTTCTGATAATTTGTTTCATGTTCAAACTGCTGCTCTCAGCCTGATATTCATTTTATTACAAGTCTTTCATGACTTCTGCTGGACTTGAAGCTTTCTTGGTGTTGACTGTGTTTCCAACAGGTGCAGCTTTGGGCTCGTTAACTTCAGAGTGACACAGAGAGCAGCTCATTAACAGACAACAGTCTTTGCAACTGTGGCATTTTGGCATTATACTTTGTTTAAATTCACATAAAATAGTCAGGCCTGGCACTCAATTTGCACTTGTAACTGTTCGTTCTACTATTCTGCATTCAGTTATCATTGAATAATGACAACAGGGGCAGTATTGCTGCGTTCTCTGTGGTGCAGTGGTAGATTATATGGTTGGAGATCATGAGGTTGTGGGTTCGATACAGGCCTCTGTCATGTTGTTTCAGACTTTCTTGCATTCTTTGTTTCTCTCTTTCTTTCAACAATTTCTTCAGCTCATTCAGCATTGCTTCAGCAATAGTGTTCAGCTGCTTTCAGCTTCCACCCCATTTCCATTCTTGGAAATGCTTTTTCTAGTTATTTTTTCTCCTCACGGTTTTTTTCCTGGTTGATGATCGGATTCGAACAAGCAGTCTGTGGAACTGAACACCAACAATATTGCAAATGTGATTACTCTGCTGGCCTTACTTCAAGCACAATCAATTTACCGTCACTTAAAAAGGACAAGCGTTGCCATTGTGCTACACAGTTTTTCAGTTAGAAAGAAAGATTAAATCTTAATGTATAACAATACATATTTAGTGGACTGTGTACCTTTTTATTCTTAGTGTACCTTTTGAAGAGGCTGCGTCTGTAGCCTTGCTTTTTGAAATATTAACACAGTAGTTTTCTCTGTGAAGGATTTTCATTTCCACTGTGCACATTAGTACAGTATATCAAATGCAATGAGGTTTATTCAATGATTAACTCATGACAAGTCTTTAGATCTTATGTTTGGCATATTAAATGGCTATCAAACATGGTATGTTGCACTTAATTTACCAAACATTGGCTGTGTGATGGAGCAGGAATATGATACATGGTGTCACTGGAACATTTGATGTGTTGCAATTTATTAAGCTGAGTTAAAACTAATGCAGTCTCATAAAGAAGCCCTGCAGAACATTAGGCCTCCAGTAAGGTTTTAATACATTTTAATTTAAACTGATTTAGAGAAGTGTTGCCTCAGCCTCATGGCCATTTTCAAGGCTATTGTTAGTTTGTGGTGCTTATAATTGTAGTGCATCAATTTGAGAGCTGTTTATATAGATATATATAAAATATTAAATTATCATAACATTATATGTTGATAAAGCAATGTATTCGCATGTATACTGTCCCACTGTTGTCCACAAGCATTATACTCTCTGAAAAAGAGAGTGGCAACTGGTCTGTTGAGTGGAATCAGACATCTGAAATCTCCTGTTAAACTTTAACACTAACCAGACACCCTGGTTTCAATCTAGCTGCCTGACCCATGCTGCACTCGGCAGAGTTAAGAGTCATTTGGCTGTGGAAACGATCGGAGACACAAGTTTTGAGGCAGGAAAAAAACAGGGAGAGGTCGATCCCTGGTTTCATTTTGTTATTTAAAGCCGGTCTTAGTGTCGTTTGTTGTATTTGCCTCAGTTGATAGAGCATATTGTGCATATTTGCAAAAGAAATGCAAAACGATAAAAGGCAGACTGTCCAAAAGTGAAATAATATACTGAAATTGTGTATGAAAATATCCCTTATATGCCTGATATACCTCCTGTTTATGAGAAAACTGACTCTTAAGAGGGGTTTTGAGTCTTAAAACAAATTGTTCTGCTCTTGTATTTGTTGTTTTTGCTGCTAACGCTTTCTGTAATTTATTGACTATGAGATTGGACAATGGAATATCACATAACATGCAGTACCCTCATCTGGCAGAGACCACGTTGGTAATGGTTTATGACATGTACAATAATGATATTCGCATTTCGATAGTACATGTGCAGTGTGTTATTGCTGCCTGTTGCCGCTCTGCACACATCTCACACTGTGATATACAGCGTTTCCTTTGCAGGTGATTTGCATGGTCCCTGACACTATTACTGTCTCTTCCATTCACTCAGTGCGCAGTTGTTAAAGCAGTCACTACATCACATTTAAATGACTGAACCTCCATCATGACTCAACAAATCAAATTCAGCAGCAAATATAATGTTTCCGATGTAACGCAATTGCCAAAATAATTGACAGTGATCGCCGGATGATATTATTCAGGCCATTTGCTGCTCCTCCAATCTGCTCCTAACTCAATGCTACAACATGCAAATGTGATCGGCTCTGTGTGACTGTAAGTGCTTGCACTGGTTTTGCAACTGAGTGCTCAATACAAACAAATACTGCTCTATGCAGCTCTATGTGTATTACCATGCACATAGGATCCACACAGGTAAACATAAACTCTCAGAAGACTGACCAACCATGACAAACACCACTCACCTGACTCTAATCATGTACTATAGCAAAGGTGATGAATGTTTGTTTTCATACACAGCTAGTATGACCTACTGTAGCATGTATGTAAACACATCTTTGCTGCTGTTAGGTGAGGTGATTATAACAGCAGCAAGTAGTTTGTGTGTATGTTCATGCAGATGATTGTGTATTCCTTTTAAAGACAGATATACATATATATATATAGAGAGAAATTTGGAAATTGAAACTTTGGACAAGGGCAATTGAAAAGGAGTGTATAAACCTATTGATGATACAGTACTGTGTTACAATGTTTGTGCAGTTAGTTTTTATTAAGCCTATTTAATATGTCAAACGATAGCAGCCAAGTTTCTCGAGGACAAGTGGACAGCAAATAATGTTTAATTAAAGGTACAGTATATATGTCTGCTGTTTCCTACTCCTTCTTCCTTCCTTCCGCCTTCTTCTTTGTTGGTTTATTTATGCACACAAAATTTGCGAAACATGCTCTCTAGCTGGCTGGATTTTCCATTCGGTCTGCTTTACAAACATTGCAGCACAAGATGGCGACACTCTTTAAAGCAAGATCCTTGCTATATTTATATATAAAAGAAGAATTATAATGGTACAAAAACCAAACATATTTTATTCCATCCATCCATCCATTATCTTCCGCTTCTTCCGGGGCCGGGTCGCGGGGGCAGCAGTCGGAGCAGGGATCCCCAAACTTCCCTCTCCGCCGACACTTCCTCCAGCTCTTCCGGGGGCACCCCGAGGCGTTCCCAGGCCAGCCGAGCAACGTAGTCACTCCAGCGTGTCCTGGGTCTTCCTCGGGGCCTCCTCCCGGTGGGACATGCCCGGAACACCTCACGAGGGAGGCGTCCAGGGGGCATCCTATACAGGTGCCCGAGCCACCTCAGCTGACTCCTCTCGATGTGGAGGAGCAGCGGTTCTACTCCGAGCTCCTCCCGGGTGACCGAGCTCCTCACCCTATCTCTAAGGGAGCGCCCCGCCACCCTGCGAAGGAAGCTCATTTCGGCCGCTTGTAATCGCGACCCTGCTCTTTCGGTCACTACCCAGATTTCATGACCATAGGTGAGGGTAGGAACGTAGACCGACCGGTAAATTGAGAGCTTCGCCTTTCGGCTTAGCTCCCTCTTCACCACAACGGACCGATACAGTGACCGCATGACTGCAGCCGCTGCACCGATCCGCCTGTCGATCTCGCGCTCCATCCTTCCCTCACTCGTGAACAGGACCCCGAGATACTTGAACTCCTCCACCTGAGGCAGGATCTCTCCCCCGACCTGAAGGGTGCATGCCACCTTTTTCCGGTCGAGAACCATGGCCTCGGATTTAGAGGTGCTGATTCTCATCCCAGCTGCTTCACACTCGGCTGCAAACCGCCCTAGTGCACGCTGCAGGTCCTGGCTCGAGGGAGCCAGCAAGACAACATCATCCGCAAAAAGCAGAGATGAAATCAAGTGGCTCCCGAACCGTACCCCCTCCGGCCCTTGGCTGCGCCTAGAAATTCTGTCCATAAAGATGATGAACAGAACCGGTGACAAAGGGCAGCCCTGCCGGAGTCCAACATGCACCGGGAACAGGTCTGACTTATTGCCGGCGATACAGGGACCGTACAGCCCTCAGCAGAGGGCCTCCGATCCCATACTCCCGGAGCACCCCCCACAGGATGCCACGTGGGACACGGTCGAATGCCTTCTCCAGATCCACAAAACACATGTGGACTGGTTGGGCAAACTCCCATGAACCCTCGAGCACCCTGCGGAGGGTATAGAGCTGGTCCAGTGTTCCACGAAAAACCGCATTGTTCCTCTTGGATCCGGGGTTCGACTATCGGCCGAATAACCCTGGAATAGACTTTCCCTGGGAGGCTGAGTAGTGTGATCCCCCGATAGTTGGAACACACCCTCCGGTCCCCCTTTTTGAAGAGGGGAACCACCACCCCGGTCTGCCAATCCAGAGGCACTGTCCCCAACTGCCACGCGATGTTGCAGATTTTATTTTATAGTGATTATACACTTATACAAATATATTCATGGGTAGTTTATTCAGATTATGCCAATAATAATAAGGTTTGCCAATTATTACACAATGAACCTTTATCGTACATTGTAAAACATTGTTTAACCTTTAGCAATCAGTGTGGCACGTCAAAATTTTCTTAAAAAAGAAATGCATATCATGCCAGGCTTTTCAGTTAGGGTGCCTTAATTTAGACTGTACGCTCTGCATATGGCACAATGTGTCTTCTCACTGTAAAGCACAAGCAACAAACAACCAGATGGGCCCCATTTTTCCTAACAATAACCACAGCATCTCCTAAGTGATAGTGGTATCTTGCATGTACAAGGTCAACCCCTTCTTAGGAGGGGGGTAGTGGGGGAAGGAGGGGTGGGGGGCAGTGTGTAGCAAGGGGTAGTGTTCTGCTTTTGATACCTTTAAGCCTTTTCCATCTTTCTGTTTACTCAAGTTGGTTGGTGCAAATGTCCAAGGCAGACGGTGTGTTGTGTTGAGGGTACATGGTAAAACATATACACAAAATAAAGCACATATTTGCTGTGAGCACAAGAGAAGGACAAGTTTATAATGAAGGAATAATAGAGGAATAGGGGGTGAAGTGTGGCGGGAATTGAATTGAAAGGGGAAGGGTTGTGTGGGTGTTTGAGTGTGTGCATGAGTGTTGCATTCCTGATGAGATGGCCCCACACAATGGCTAAGTTGAAGGTTGCGAGCCCTTTTAGGCAGGAAAAATATGCTAGGTCAGTTGTGTTACTTCACATCATCTCCTTGCTTTGTTAAAGCCTCCTTCCCAATAAGCAAAGACAGCCAAGTGGTTATGTTTCTTTTATGGTTTATTTTTCAAATTCAATAGGTCATTGAGTTTTCCTCAGCGACTCTGCGGGGTCACCTTTGCTTCAAACAGTGTCTGGACTGTGAAGATTGTTTTATTCATCATTAAATTAAAATATGTCCCGCTGTTTCAGCTCAAATTTTTATCTGTATTTGAATGCGCAGTGGTGGACCGATAGCATCTAACATCATGCTGTTTCAAAATGTGAGGGTCACAGTCATGCTAGAGTTTAATCAAGCTTTTGTGTGGTGGGATTTCACATTTTAAGTGCTAACAGGTGAAGCAATAGCTGGACCAGTTGATCAGTTGTTGTCTGTCCTTCATTGTAATCACCTGTTTAGTGACGATAATGAAGGAAGGGTCGAGAGTTGTGCAGTATCATTCTGGTGTCATTTTCACTTTATGTAACCGAACTTGTAGGAACCATATGGCCACACATTGCTGACATCTGACGCCCCTTCCCCTTCCTCTTTCCCTAACATGTGTTCCTCAGCATCCCTCACAATTAGGGGCCTTGTAGATAAAGTAGTATGGCGGTCTATTGCATGCATCTTCCGCAGATCTCTGACCGAGGGGTTGACTCCCCCTTGCCTCCCTTTACCCACACACCACCACTTGTCATGCATGTTTAGCTCAGTTCATTGACATGCAACAGGATCCCCTGCTCAAAAAATATATAAAAAATGAAATATTCCCCTGTGGAATGACAGCATGTTTGCAGCAATTTCATCTGGGTGCTTCCTGCTCTCTGGATTTGCAAATCCACTTCTGCGCACCATGTGCTATGGATGGGGCTGTGCAATGGTGTAGAAGTCAAACCTCACTGCATTTTCAATAAAATTCCTCAATGCCATTACATATAAAAGTAAAGTGATTATATATAAAGGATAAATATTCCATCCTGTCAGAAAATATTTTAAATCCAAGAAAACCTGGGTGTGTTCAGTGACCAATATGGAAGAGGCATAATATCAGCTATATGACAACAACAAGCGCAAATAGCACAGCAGCACAAATCATGTTTTGAACACTTCTGGAATACCTAAATCCCAAAGTATTTATTGTCTTCAGTTGATCAATATCAACAGTGTTGCCAGAGTGATTATAAAGATATGTGAACACTGGATTGTGAGAAACTTGAGGAATAGTGTTGGACAGATGTTTGAAAACCTGACACATTTCAGTTAAAAAAAAAAAAAAAGTCAGCAGCTGTTAGGTGACTGCTGCTTGACCTCCTTCTTTGTTTCTTTTCTGTATTTTGCTCATTTGGATGTGCATACGGTACATCTGTTATTGTAGAACTATGCATTATGATTTGGACTAAAGTGATTGAACTTGTGTGTGTAGCCAAGTCAGTATTAAATGCAGATAATTGATGTAATTTCAATATGTTTCAATTGTGAGACAAATTCCTCTAAAATGAAGTAGTATCTTACAATGCTGTTTCTTCTCATCAAACTATTACTGTATTCAGGCATAAATCAAGTGTCTGTGTGGTCTAAGCTCTGTTTTATAATGAACTTTTGTAGACTGAACTATTTACTGGCCAATTTGAAAAACAGAAGTTAAAATTCATATCCTGAGGGCAGAGGCACCGTTTTTAAAGTGTAAAACTGATTGTGTTTTCAATTAGTTTTGACTGGTGTAACAGGCCACTGATGTTTGGACCAAGCCTTTTAAGAAGAATACTAACAAGACGTTGCTGCCGTGGGAATTGACATCACATTGACACTCACCACAGCAGAATCGCAGACACTGGAGGCGAGGTGTGCGTGTCTGTGTTGGTGTGACATAGAGGTACTTGGCCTCTGAGCAACAGCTTGTGTTCAATGTCTTGCTGATGCAAAGTGATGTGTACTAATTCTACATCTGCTCTAACCAAAACAGGGCTTGGAAGTTCAGCCAAGTCCCAGAAAAAAATCACTTCCTCAAAGCTTGTCTTATCCTGCCCTCTCTCTGTGCACAAATTAAATTTGATGCATTTCCTCTGCATCCTTTTTTATATTTTGAAGTAATGGACAAATCAGTGGATATGACTTTGGGATTTTGTGTGTGCATGTGTGTGTTTAAGTGTGGATCGGGATTTGGTTTGTTGGCTTGGCTGTTTAGAAGATGTGTGGCCCTGAAATGGGCTCTTGTCATGTGGGCTGAAGCTTTGAGGACTTGATTGTAGCCTCACAGTGTAAATACCCAAACAAACACGCAGCAGTCAAAATGTGCTATCGGTTTGCCTCGTATTTACATTCCTCTTCCTCTCTCCCACTTGGATCTCTCACTCTTTGTCTTACTCTTGGATCTGATTTGTTAATTCATATGTACTTGCTAGCTTTCCATTCTTCATACTCATATCCCTCTCTTTCCCTGATCCAGTCTCCTTTCATTCCTTTTATTCTTGCAGTCTCAGAATGACATTTGTAATATTTGTCAGTCCAAATATCATGGCTAAATGAGGAAAAGGACTCGGTGACAGGAATTAAGATTTGAATTGTCAGTGAAAGCACTTCTGCTATTTCTCACAGTTGTGTGAAAAATCTCAAAATCATTCTTAGATCATTTGAAACACTTAAACAACTGCATTGCCTGCACTCATACGATATTCTGGCATTTCCTATTCATCACACCCAATGAAACAAATCCAAAGATGAAATATTGAGCCCATTTGGTTGTTCTTAAGTGGCTTTAAGCGCAACTGTTTATGCATATTCGCCCAGCCGCTACAAAGCTTACCAGGCTTCTCGAATTTGTTTTCAGCAGCTGTTCTGCATAACAGCGCTACGCTATCACGCACAGGCAAAAGTCTGGTGAAGGGAATCTATTCATAATTCAAAGAAACAACAAGGCACAAGCTGTGTTGTTGTCAGATATAACAAATTGAGGAGGAAAAGAGTTGAATCTGCTTACGGAGGTTGACTGCATTATACATACTGCAGGTGCCGCTGAGTGCGTGGTAATAGGATATATGATGGATGGCCAAGCCGCACAGGCTCCCATTCCTCTGGGTTACTCATCTATTTATCTGCTTATTTATTTATTCTTTCACCCAGAGAGACCCTCACAAACTCAGGATTTGCTTAAGGCGCAGTAGGACCTAAAAGGGTGCTGACCACTATGGAAATGGGGCAGAGCACATTGAAGTCTGGAAGTTATCTGTTGAGCATGTGTCAGGTGTACTGATGCCTGTGCTGATATTCATTGGTGGTGTTGGTGGTTTAAGGAGGCCTGCAGTTTGTTGAATCTTGATAGTTCCATGAGACATTTTTTCTCCAAAGGAGCGTTTTAGAAACCACTAATGAAACTCATATCTCACAGAAATATATTGGAACACACATGCAAACTTGTCCAGATAAATTTCAACATGTTACAGTCGGGCTTTTGTCTTTTGAAGGATTGTTATTGGTATGTATCCAGAGACATTAGAGCAGTTAATGCCTCCATGTTGACCCACATGTAAACCTTCTGATGAAGGCCAGAATCTCACCAAAATATCCTCCTTTGTTTTCTCTGCTCAGCTTTCATGCTATCTAAATAAAGAAGAATATAAACATAAAAAAGTTTCCAAAAACTGAAGATTCATCACCACATGAAATGAAAGACAACGCTTTAAAAGTAGAAACCGCATAAGATTAAATCAACAGTGGTGTTTTTTAAAATTCTTATAAGATATTTGATAATATCAGATTGATACAATTTAATTGTAGCTGTCAGTTCGCAATAATCCACAGGGACTCCTGTGACACAGTTTAGAAATCACCACACCTTTGATCACACACTACTGTTAGCTAACTACCTTTCATGGTTAACCCTGTCACTGCTCCCCTTTCAAGGGTGTCAGTCAAAGACCTACATGTGCTTGGGGGCAGGTCACCTCCCCTGGGCAAAGCTGTCTCACTGTAACGCTCCCCTAGCTCACACCATGACCCCCTCCACCCCCACCTCACAGGAAAAAGAGGACCCCACACTCTATCTCACTAAATAAACACTACGAAATATTTTCTGATAAAATTACTTCAGCCACAATGTTATGCTTCTTATCATTCAGCTGCATTTTTACACCCAAATACCAATTTTATCCAATGTGTTAACACACTACTAAAGCGTTTGCCACTACTACCATCATACAGCTGCCAACAACACCTCTAAACCAATATCAGCACCCCCACCCCTTCGCCCCCAGGAACATTTTTTCCTCGTCCTCATCTCAACAGCCCATGGCAACGACATAGTCGGCAGCTTACGACAAAGCAAAGTGGGGAAGAGGGAGGGTGGTAAAGGGGTAAAGGGGGGGGAGTTAGGCCGTAGATCAGGGCAGGGAGGATGGCGGCGCGACCAGGGGGTGACAGGGGAATAACATCCCTTTCTCCTCAATCGACAGGGACCATAACTCCTGCCTCTCCAGGGACAGATTGAGAAAGGCAATAGCCCTAGGGGCTGTGAAGCACGCATGCTTAGGAGAATTGAAAGTTAAAAGAAAAACGCCATTTGCCGAGCCACTTCCACCGATCCGGCCGTCAGCACTGCTCTTCGCCTCTGGAATTTTCTTATTTCTTGTAATCTTTTTTTTTTTTTTTCTGAAATGGCAATAGAAAGGCCCAGGTGGCACACTGTCCACATAGTTTATCAAACAATAAATCTCCTGGGCTTGTTGTATAGTATTTTACCCAATATCTTCAGTTGCTGCACTTATTGAAGTTGCTGAAAGACTTAAGACATCTTTTTTTCCAATAACCTGAGGTTTGAGCCTCACTTTGCCTAGATTGGTACGGTACGGTGAGACAAAATGATCAGATGAAACAAACATAACAGAAGGCACTATAGGTTAATTTTATTATAGTGCCAGGTGAGAGAAACGTGAACATTTTTTGGTAGTTTTCAGATTTTACTATAAGTTCTTCGCAGTAAAAATCTAAAATCACTGCATTAAAGTGAAGCCAATGTCTGACGTTAGCACCTCCTTGTGGTGGCATCCAAAAAGACACTGTCCCATTGTCGTAGACTACGCACAGCAGGTTTACAATTTCTCAAGAATTAACTATATCAACAACAACAACAAAAAACTTCAAATTTGTGAATAATTTTATAACATTTCAACACTGACGGTCTTTACAACTACACCACAGCCAGTTAAAGGAACAAAAATATCCTTGAATATGCAGTTGTGTGACCCACTCTTCTTTTACTAAGTAAATATCAGAAAACACTACCTCACAATATATTCAGGGCATTAGGTATTTATCAAATGTAGTCCAGTTGTTTGTTTGCACAGTTAAATGTGATTTGATTTGTCTGAGGCTAGTTAATCTCATTGGTTAACCCAAACTTAAATAGTCTGAAAATGTGAATAACAAATATATGAATATAAAAACATGTTAAGTGATGACAGAGACAGCACTTAGCCTAGAGTATGTTTACATTGTAGGTGGCAGGAACATGGACAAGCCATGTTCTGTGTTATTTTCAATTGGCTCCTCTTATTCAATCTGTTACTAACCATTTATGCTGATTCAGCAACCAATGACATGTAATGCCTCTGTCCTCAGACTATAAGCCAAATAGCTGTTGCTTGGAATATTACAACACGATTCCATGTCATTCAATAACTGCAGTAGAGTAATTTGCAGGACTAGTTGGCATTGCTGATGAAGTCCCACCATAGCTGTGATTTGTAAGAACACTATATCTAACCTGACTCTGTTTAAAACTTCTAGGGGACTCTGCTACCCAGAATGCATACTTCCCTGGTGTAGGGTAATACAGGTTTCTGTGTTTGATGTGCATAATTAAGCAATATTACCCAAGAGGGTGTGCTTTAACGTCATTTGAGCACAACGGTGATGCGGTCAGGACTGAGGCGCACCCTCAAGGGTAATATTGCGATTATACAACAATTACCAACAAAATAAAGCATATAATTAAATATATATGATGGACGTTTTACTCTCAAAATTTAAAGTTTTTTGGCGAGTGTGCTTCCCGTTTCCATGGAAATAAATGAGGTCTGACTAATAACTGAAACACAATCAGTCTCCTGTGTGTGTAATGGAACCTAGTTCACCTCTACAGCAAATAGTCCGAATCAGAAAGGATTTTCTAGTCCCAGATGAGTGAACTCTGAGCTGACGTTCATGTTTTAACGCGGTCTCGGACTTTCCTGAACTAAATCAACACTGCAGCACAAATGATCGGCCAAGTTATAACAAAGATGCCGTTTTTTTTTCCTTTCACAGATGTAGCTTCTACAACAGCGAACTCTGCAAGTTTAATGAGGTTATAGCGCCGTGTTGCCGGCACAGCTGATAGAGGCGCAAACGAGAGAGAGGGAGAGAGAGAAACATACAGGCAATCACCTCAGCTCCAGACCATATTTTAAAAAACATATTCACCACGATCACAACTCGTGTCTCTCTGTTTGTACACACATGGGAAGGAGAAAATCCTCTCGACTGTAACCATAACGGGGACGTTTACAATATATTAACAAAAAAAAAAGTAATTGTTCTATAAATGTGACTTTTGCATCTGACAGGAACACCCTACAGGAGGTCAGTGTAGTTTGTGATTTATTTTCACGAGTAATAAATGACGTTTCTTAAAATAAAAGGGGGAAAAATCCATGTTGCCATGGAGATGTATAAACAACATGACATGGCGAAGTAATATTTTCAGTGATGAGTCAGCCGTGCTGTAATGCTGATTTGAGCACGTTCTAAATGTCTTATTGACCAATCAGATTGCTTGGTCAGAACTACTTGTTGTATAACTAAGACAAGAGGAAATTAATAACCATGCATATTGTAATTAGAGTGTTATGGCGTGTGTGGGTGTGGGCTGTAAAATACTTACTGTAACAGTGAGCGGAGAGGCTCAATATATTATTGTTTAATGATAGTACAACATTGGAAATTGTTCTATTTAACTGCTGTGATTATTGAGTGGGTGCTGTGTCAGCAAACAAATTACAACTGCTTCCTAACAATTCTCCCCTCTCTCTATTTTGGTCTATCATCACTTCCTCTTTTTTGCCTCTTCCCCTCCTTTTTCTCTTTTCCCCTCCATCTCCATCTTACTCTTTATCTTCTTCCATAGTCTCTGTCACTTCTCTTACTCCTCCACAGCCCATTCTCCTGTCTGCTGTGGGTGGGCTGGGGTGGGTGGGCTGCATAGCAGCTTTTATAGCTTGATCAATTTTACAGTGGCTTATTGAATAGTTTTTAATGCCCTTCTTTATTTTCAGTTGTAACCCGCAGAGTGTCTGCAGCTCCAGGGCTGATGTGATGGCTCACCAGAGAGAGAGAGACAATAAATTTTAATATGTCTCTGGAAAATTACACATGCTTAATCATTGATTTTTATTGGTTCATCATGATAACATTATCCTAGTGGACGAGGGTATAGACAAAAGAGCAGCTCATAAAAGAAAAGAGGTTGAATTAGTTCTGACATTTTTAAGAGTGAAATTGAAAAAATGAAATGTTGGCTTAACCAACTTTCTTTGTCTAATGTACGGTGTATTGATTTGGCAGTGTAGATGTTATTTCCATGAGCAGTTTGATGCAGTAAACATTTAAACAAGTGGAAGCTTTAGCAGAGAGTTTTCTCCTCCTGTCACCAGTAAATCAGGGCATGTGTTTGTGTGAAGAGACAAGATTAAAATCCAAACATGATTTTACGTTTAAAAAAAAAGATGCAAAGACAGTGTAATATCATCTGGATGTTTTGGGATTTGGAAACATTCAAGAAAATTCTGAGTTATTTAAAATAAACAGACATCTCTAGGGGGATTTTTCTTACAGCTCAAATTCATTGAGTGCGTGTGTGTTTCTGTGTGATATCGTCATAGCAAAACATGGTCCTGCCAGCTACCACAGAGGTGATTTTGAACACACTTTGGCAGGTGTTTATGTGTCTGACAGATTTTGTCGCCATGACGGCATTACAACTATGTACAGTACAGTCGCAAAACTGTACATACGTGTAGCTGAGATCATGTAAAGACCAAGTTTGAAGCGAGTTGAGGTCCAACATATGACTGCTCTTTAATTTAAAAGAGCAGCATTAAAATTGCTTTCATTAAATCAAGGTAGCGAAGGCTTGTTTATTTTATCACATCTCTTATTTATCTTTTTTTTTTTAACCTCTAATTTTGGTCTTCTTCCCTCACTGTCACATCCTCTGTGATCTCACCTCATCTAGAGAGCAAGAAAGGTGAAATTTGAATGTGTGTGCACCAAGATTTATCGTCTGCATATAAAAAAATATCAGGATCATTAAGTCCAACTCTACCGCCATCAAGCTGATGAAAACTGGCAAACACACACAGACTTCATAATGCCTGGTGTGTATGCCAATGTTTGTGTGTGCGTGTGTGTGTGTGTGTGTGTGTGTGTGTGTATAAGGGATGTGATAAGGTAGATTGACTTCTGATATAAATGGCAGAGGTGTCTACTGACATCCGTATAGCCGTGCCCTTTGTGTCCCTGCCTGGCAGCTTCATGCTCTCCTTGTGTGCGTGTGAGTGCCTATATGTGTGCGTCAGAAAGGGTATGAGAGACAGTAGACTAACAGTACTGTGAGTTGATGGGTGCCTGTTTAGCATAGACAAGTCGTGTGTCTTTATGGTTGAAGACAGAACAGTGTATGTTCTGGTTCCTGCTTCTGAGAGTGTGTTTTTCAAGAACTGTATTGAACTTTGTGGTAGGTGTGTGTGAGATGGTGAGTCTGGGTGGATGAGGTAGCGAGGGAGCGAGCAAGTGGACAAACATAAACACAATTTGCTCTGTATATATTCATTCTCTCACTCTTGCTCTCTCGCTCTCTCTCTCACACACACGCACACACACACAACACATAAAAAACCCCACACAAACACACACTGGGGTAGGTTAGCCCTCCTCCACTCCGGCACCTGCTTCGCTGAAGGTGAAAGAAGTGCTCACTTGAGCTCATTGAAAAGTAGATGTGACAGTAAATTTTTCAGGCCCTTGTGAGATGGGAGATCTTGTTATAGCAGTCAGGATGGGGGTCAGGGCAGTGGCTGCTTGATGATTGAGGAAAAGAGAAGTAAATTCATTCTGCTTCGGGCACTTTGTCAAGTGCCAGTAGCTTACTGTTGAGAGCCACTCACCCATCACTGTGTTACGGCCCCAGAGGTCACCTCCAGCACCATAAATCTGCCTCGCCTCCTCGCCTGCTAAACCTATTGCCTTCCCCCGGCTGAGCACGAGCAGAGAGAGAGGCTGCAGCAGCTGCTGCCGCTCCTCATAGTCACTCAAATGAACAAAAGACAGAGGGGAGAATATAGATTCTCCGTCTGATGCCGCTGATGGTGTAATAGCAGGACACTGGGTGTGTTGTGTCACAGGGGTGATGTGAACGTTTGTATGAAAGGATGGATGGAGGGCAAGCGTGCATATATATTTGTTGGCAGGGACATTTTGTGTGTCTGTTGTGATAAGGGCTTACATGTGTTTGCATAAACATTTGGTGTGTTAGCCCTACAGTGAGTTTCTGCATTGAGGTTTTTTTTTTCTTATGTGAAGTCAAAGCAGTGCTGAAGTTTTTCATGGACTGCCTCAGAATCTGGGTTTGAAACATTGAAAATGTGTTTTTTTGTTTTTTTGTTGACAGCAATTAGTACAGCTAATTATTCATAATTGTTTTAGTGATGCCTGTGCCATATAACTCATCCATCATTTTAGCCTCAAACACTCTGCTCAACTCATCTCCTCCCATGCTCGCTATTTGCTCACTGTGAGTAACTCTTATAAAGGCTACCTGACCGACTTGCCTGCGCCTGTTCTGCTCAGCGTTCCGTGCAGGAACAGGCAATGAGGAGTGTTGTGAGTGCAGAGTTTGTTTCTCTTTGAGAATCTGACATGATCTAAAACTTAGTACCTCAGCTTAACTTCATGGTGCTGCAGTGAAAACTCTTACTGGGTCACACAACTTCAAATCATATATTTATTTCAAAACACCTGAGGCGCTGGTGGTGTTACATTTGCTTGCTGTCCATGTTGCATTCACCAATGTCTGGTAGTCACAGCTGATGAGACCCAATCGGTAGGTGAGGTGAGGACCTGTGTCATGATCAGACTGAGTTTGTGCCTGGTCAGGCAACAACTCAACCCCGGAGTTTTCAAAAAGATAGGACCAGCAGTGTTCCCAAAAGTCAATTTCATTCAAAATCCCTGTTATACGTTTTAATGTGCACAAAGGATTTGATGTGTATATTATTTTTTTATTTTTTAAAATTTGAAATGAGGTGCCTTGACTAAATACATTGAATCAACTTTTTGAACTTTAATGTTATCTACTCTAATTTTTAACTAGTTTTCTCAGCTGCTGCTCCTCATGATAGAACAGAAATGTGGCCTGTTGATGTTGTATGTATCCCAAGAAGTTTTTGATCTGTGTGTGCAAATTTGTATGTAGCTATGTTTTCCGTGCGCTGTAACAATGCTTTTGTACTCCTCAGAGTGTTAATTAAATCGCGACAGATGCTCAGATGAGGGAGATCACTCTGTAAAAGAAATGTCTTGTGTAAATGCATGCACATCTTGGCCATTAGTCCACACGGATCATCCACAGGTGAGTGCAGAAAGAGCTATTGCAAAAAATGGAAGCAGATATGAGTGGGTGACAAAAACAGAGAACAGAAAACTACATAATCAACTAAGAAAGTAAACAGAATGCAATAGAAAGTAGAGGAAGTCTGCATACTATTGTAGTGATAAGTTTATTCTTCTGAACAAAGTAAAACAACGCTAAAAACTGAAGCAGTGCAGACAGTCTTTCAAATGCTGTCACCAGTTTGTTAGTAGTTTTTTTTTCCTTCATCATATGGCTTCCTCAAAGCAAGACAAGTAAACAAGCTTAATCAATTCATTTTTATATTTTATTTTTTTTATTTATTTTTTTTTTACATAGTTTGTGTTAGCACTTCCTGCTGTGGCTGTATGAATTCATTCAGTCTGGTGTTGGCAAATTTAGTTTAAAAATTAGTATGCAAAATGTTGTTTGTTCGTATAATATTCATAAATGTGCCATATTTTCACACACACGCACACATTCTTTATGAAAATCCCCCCAAAATATTACAACTGTGAAGTGAAAAACTACTACTATGGTAGAAGTAAAAAAAAAAATCAAATACCTTTACAGAGAGTTATTTCTCATTTAGAATCCTCAAAGGCTTCTTTCAATTTGAAGAGTATAGGCAGAGCCTAGGGCCACACAAAAACAGACACCAACATGCACAATCCCTATGCGATCATGTTCTCTCTTTTTCTAAATTGATAATTGATATATCAAGAAAATATTTATATCTTTTACCATATGCTAACATTTTTCTAGGATGGTGGTAGAGGACTAAAGTCAGAGGAAAGAAAGAGGATCTGGGTCTGGTGTGGGTGTCTGTGCATTCGTATGTGCGTGCGAGTGTGTCGGGGTTTGTACACATGCTTGTCCATATGTGTAGACACTGTTAGTGATTGCCTCTTTCTGAAGTGTGTCATCGTGCGCTATAATTACACCTGCCCCAACTGAGTGTGTGCACTGCGCTGCACGTGTACATGCATATGCGTGTGCTTTTATGCCTGTGTGTGCACACGCCTTTCAAGCTTGTAGTGTATGAACACCAGCCTGCTTTCAATATAGCCTCTTATTAGGGGGTGATTATCCTGCCTGGATCTGGCTTCTCTCAGCCGTTGACTGGAAGTTGGAGAGGCCAGGGGCACCCTGGGAAGAGAGGAGTGAAAACTTCCTGAACCCAGTTTTCACCCTCCACCCCTCAACTCCAGTATACCCCTCAACCTCTCCAGGAACCACCTTATATTCACTGGTGTCTTTTCTATAAACAAAAGAAAAATTTCAATTGGACGGAAAAATATGTAGATTGTGGTCAAATTATGTTTGTGTACATTGATGTAAAGGTATTGTTGTTTGCTTTCAGTCAAGCTGAGTCTATTCTAGCAGTTCCACTTACTGTGGTTGTGTTTGTCTTGATTGAACCCTGGAGTTATTGTTCAATGCTTAGAAGTACCGTCGACTTTTTACCGCAGGAATCTTTATGAATCTGATGCTATGGATTTGTTTTTAATCTCAATAGTTATTCACAGGACAGACTTTAGTCTTTGCCGTGTCTTCTCGTGCATGTAAAAAACAAAACAAAAAGGATGAGACAGTACAAATATTTCTTATCACAATTACATTATCTAAAATTATCAGTTGCTGCCTCTTCAACACAGACACACTTGTGCTGCTACACCTTGATCTAAAAAAAAAAATACTCTGTGAAGCTGAAAAATGAGAAGACAAAGCAAACGAAAAAGAGGAAGAATTAGATAGCAGACACAGTGAAAACAGTGTGGCAGGATCCCGAGGGCCTGGCTGGGGACTTTGTAAGAACCCATACATCAGCTGTCATCCGATGAACTTCCAAAGACTCACAACAGAGAAACACAATAGACTGGACAGATGGTCCCAAACAAACTGCAGTGGGTTTGATGCTATTAAAAGCTGTTTACCTCATGCCAGACGCCAGCAAGTGTGGTGGATGCATTGTGTGATCAAATTTGAATGACTGAATGTGTATGTGTGTGTTGTGTGTGTGTGTGTATCTGACTAGCTGCTTTTGGTGTTTCAATGAACCCTCTGGTGTGTGTTTTAGCCACCAAATGACCATTTGTGTCTTGAGTAAGATGTGTGAGAATGTGTATGCTGTTTTCTCATAATTAAGATACAATCAAAGACAACACGTGATGGTTAAAACAGAGACAGTATGATGATTGATTTGGGCTGAATGGATTCCAGCCAACTCTGTAGGCAGTGACGAACTTTTGGCTGATAACCAATAACAAGACACACATAAAACAGACCCCTTCATCGTTCTCTGTTTTGCTCTCCCTCCCTGCCATCCTCCCTCCCATCCTGTCCTCCTTCCGCTCCCCTTCATCTGCTCTCCTAAAGAGAGGCTCTGACACCTCAGAATGATGAACTCCTTCATTGCGCTGACCTTTCTCCTTCGGACTAGTCACCCGCCCTCCTGCCCTCTTCGATGTAGATGAGACAGAGACAGATGAAGATATTTTGCAATGTGTGTGCATGCATGGGTGTCAGTGGGGGTGGTGGGGCAGGGGTGTCATGCAGTGACACAGTGAAATTAGTTTTGGTGTTGGTGGATGGCGGCCGACCCACCTTCAGATCAGCAGACAACCAGGGAGATTAATCCAGACACAGGAGGCCGGTTGGATCGCAGTCATGACAGGCCCTGAACGAGAGGAGAGAGACAGGCAGGAAGACAGACAGATGGGGCGGGTTGGTTCATGACAATGATATACCTACTGAGATTGTGTCCATATATCTGTGGGTATAACTCTGAGGTTTAACATACAGCTTGTTAGACTTCTATGGACATTAATAATGTAAAGTTGTAGTTTCTTTACTGTAAAATGTGAACAAAAAATAGTAGGTTCTTCATATTATCTGCCAATAATTATTTGTTGGTCTAGTGCATAATTTCCCTGATTGGAAAAACTCAAGACCCTTAACCTAATCTACAGTACATGTAGCTATAGAATAAATACAACTTATACACATTCTTTGGTGACCCTACAGACATGAGAAATGAGCTGATGACGGGGTGGGAGGACTAGTTGATGAATGAGCTCCATTTGCGTTTTCGGTTGCAAATGTTATCGAGCAAAATAGCACGCATTTTATACTCCATTAAAATGCCAACACGACAAAAAATTGAAGAGGGTATAACCTAAGTCTTTTAATTCAATTGATGTGAATTATTATAGAGCTTCTTAGCTATATCATTTTGCCTGATAGTTGCCTGTTTAAGGTGATGTGCATTGTTAATTGTAATCATCTGCTTCACGGTGGTTCCGTTCATGCAGGCTACTGGGAGTTCTTAAATTATTGTTGTTTTATTTTTTTTGGCACAAGATAATGTGTTCGTCCACTATTTTTCATGGACAGTATAATAGCAAAACGGCATTGGAAGTTTAGAGATATTAGAGCAGTAACAACGGTGTCCATCAACAGTCATCTGGCTTTTTGAAGTGTCCTTGAGCAACCTGCCATAGCTACATGTTCAGACATCGCAAGAAAATCCAAAAGAGAGTACCAGCAAAGTGCCTGAAATGTGAAAATGAGTGGCAGAAGTTGATGAATATGGTATCATTAGCCACACTTGACTTGCCTTCTTTCTATTCTCCTTTAATTGGCTCCAATTTATAATCCTTCACCTCTGGACCTTCCTTTATAATTCTGTTTGGTTTCCTTCTATAATTGGCACAGATCGGTGCATTTCACAGGTCACATAGATTGAAGAAATTCTCAGCTCATAGAATGATACAGTAAGCTTCAGTGTGGATCCTGAATAACGAATTTTCTATGGGATCTCTTTATTTATGCTAAATGTTTCAGTGACAGATTATACAGGGGACAATGGTACACCAGTAGTTCTGCAGCTTACTAGCTCTTTATTTGCCCATTTCCTGGAAACTGAAACAGTATAGTGACAAGGTGGGTGTTAAGAGTGTAACTGATGCTTTTATCCAGGGCGTATGTGTCACAGGACATGCAAATGAATCAGTAAGACCAGCTCTTTCCTCTGTTGGATGTTACTCTTGGATAGTGCTTGGTTGTATCATTTCCTTGTTTTGTTTTTTCTTATTCTTTTTTGTATAAATATAAAATTGTAAAATCAAACCCTCAATGTTGTGATTTTTCAGGGAAAATATTTTGGTTGTAAAAGAATCATAAAATTCTGTCATGTCTTATAACTGTTTTTATTCATTGCAATATAATTTTAAGATATGCCTGCTCACTCACTTGTTCCAAACACATATCCTTGTGTGTGCATGAGTGTATGACTTTGCAGTGGAGCTGAGCACTTTTGGCAGCGCTGACTGACAGATTTACTTCACTATATTTGTGTTTGTGTGTCTGTGTGTCTCTTCAGGTCAGCTGTCCATTCCTTGTGTTCCAGAGAGACAAGAAAACCCCTTGAGCCAAACCTTTCAAGGCACTCATCTGCATAGAAAGGTAACTGACTCCTAACACACACAATGGGGTATATAAGTCACTCCAGTGGTACTTTGAGCTGTGGGTAACAGGGCATTGGGTCAACAGCGGCATTTGATCTTTGACCTCTGGACAAAAACAGACTGAATCAGGTGTTGTAGTACTATACCCGTGTTAACACACTGAGCAGCAGCAGGTCTGGTTATCCTCACTTACAGAGTTAGTACAGGCCAATTACCATGCCTTTGTACTATTAAAACCACAGTAAAGCATAATTTTGTGTGTTAATTGAATATTAAAACTGTTATAATAATCAGAAAAATAAACTCAAATGCATTCAGAATTATTGATGCTCAATATTTCACTTATTTGTAGTTAATTTTATTTTATTTTATATTGTTTAACAATACACATACTATTGAATTCAAACTATGATTATTGATTTTTTTTTTTCAAATCTGTCAGATTTATTATTTAGTCGCAAATGTATCCATTATTTTTCAAAATGAATAATTTGGTTTGTAATTCATTGTAATTTAGTGTTATTTCATTACTATTAATGGGGCTTAGTGGGGCATCTCTCTCCCACTCTCTTTCTGCTGCACACACACACACACCAGTCCACTGCCTCTCCACTGAATATATCTGCATAGCCTTGTCCCCCTGGTGGCCAGGGATAGAACCACATCACCACATATCAAACAAGTGTCTTTGATTTATGATTAATATACAGTCTATGATATCATATATTGTTGAACTTTAAAGTTTAGATGTTGTTGAAATAAGTGTTTGCTTAAAAAAAGGAACTACATTTTCTCGGAGGAATCATTGTTTGTTCATGGACTGTTGCTTGTTTATCCAGGTACAGTAAGAGTCAACTAAGCCTACTTTGTCCTTTAGAATAATTCACTGAAAAGTTATGTTCCTCGATCAAGGGCACATTAGTGGTTACTGCAAGGAGATTTGGTCAATTTAATTCACTTCACTCACTTTATTCATTCACCTTCTGAGGTTTTTCCAGCCGATTTACTGATTCACAACTGGTCATAAACTCTCTTCTTAAAATCTGAAATCCAGTTATTTTTAATCCCAGTGCTAGTACTCTGCTTCATAAATTAGTCAAATTCATAAATTTGCCCTGCATGGTTTGTATCATGCAGGGAAAAAAAAGTTAATGGTTGAGCAGCCATGTTAATCTAATTTCACAACAGAAAACAAGGGTTTAGAGTAGAGAGCTGTTTTAATTTCTCTTGTTCTTATAGTTCCTGAGCTCTGTTTTACACATGAAACCAGCTGTGCTCTGAATCCGAAGATAGAGAAGCTCCCACCAGCATCTTGGTAACACGGGAAATGATCACACAGCAAGTTCAATTTCAACCATATTAAGAATTAAAAAAAGACCAAGCTGCAGACTCAACAAAGAATATTTACAACTTTAACAATTTAAAACAAGAGGCTTTTAACAAAACAGCAGATATATAGTCCAGTCATTTTATGAGAAAAGGTTAAACAAATTGCAACAGAAGCAAACTCAACTGATTTTGTATCCTCAAGATGTCCCGAGTGAGGGAAAAAAAGCCCCGAAGAATCCCATTAGGGGAAAGTTTTGAAAAACACCCAAATATATCCCATTTATACGCATATAAAAAATTTTTTTCACATGAATAGGGTAAAATTTTTAACCTTTAGATATCTCCATGAAAATTACTGAGTTGATTACTTACAGTAAGACAAACAAAAAATGTATTACAAGTTTTTTGAAATTATTTGTTAACATGAGCAAAATTCCATAAATTTGCATAAATTTGCATAAAATCCACCGTTTTGATGGCACATGTATATATGAAGTTGCTGTGGTGGTACCAGCATGAAAATTGGAGTGAGTCGACTCCATCGATCAACCAACAAGAAAACACTTAAAATTTCAAGATGACTGCAATTTTTTAAGTTAGCCACATCCTTAGTAGAGCAGGTATGAGCAAACAGTGCATAATCCAATTACGTATGGCTAATTTGCATATATACTAGGGCTGTCAATCTTCCCTTCAAATCATATTCGAATTTCTAGTGCTTCTTATGTTGAATATTCGAATAATATTCGAATATTTTAATGTTTTTTTTTGTTTTTTTAATTATATCATATACGTCCCGCGTCCACTAGAGGGCGCTTCAACCAAATAACCAAAAAAACAAGTTTTACCAAATCAATACAAAACTTATATAAATAGGTAAGACATAATGCCAGAAATATTCAAGCAATGATGTTTAATGAAGAAGCTGATGTTAAATCATTCGAATACACACACACTGCTATTTTAAGTCTCAAAAAGACAACTCTTCATGAAAAGACAAGCAGGCGATTTTCTTACCGCTCTGCTATTAACACATGGATAAAGTAAATAAACTAAATCATGTCAAAATGAAAACATGCTGCTGCTTGGCTGCAGCACGACCCTAATCTGTGATGATGAGCCCACATTAGAGGGTGAATTTCATTTAGCCTAATTTTCGTAATCGCGGTGCAGAACAGTGAGTTTGGAGCTGACGAAAGGAGAGAAAAAAACAGAGTCGTGCCGCGGCGAGACCGGTGAAATGTTGATTAGAGAGGGAGCGATCAGCGGTGACCACCGCGCTGACGGACCCGGTGGAAATTGGGGTGATACAACGACTGCTGCGAAGGAACTATAAAGAACTCAGCTGTGATTTAAACTAGGACCTAAATCGATTCGAGTAGGCTGGAGCCAGGCTGTAACTGTGTAGTGGAGAAGCGGCAACACACGCGCGTCCCCTCAGATGCGGCTGCACCTCTAGGTCACTGGCGTGTGTGTGTGTATGTGAGAGAGAGAGAAATAAAAGCTCTGACTTGTTTGACGTTGTTTGGTATCACTCGCTGATTTGCACATGTAGGTTACAATATCTAGACCCCGAATATGAGACGACCCGTCCTTTCCAACTTTATATACGTCATCATTGTTTACAAACATAGAAATGGTCTATAAAATTTGCTAAAAAAAAAAAAAAAAAAAAGTTCGAACGTTAGTTTCCGCACTCGAATGTTCTCCTTTTTTTAAAAATTCGAATTGTATTCGAATAGCGAAGTTCGTTTTGACAGCCCTAATATATACCAACACCAACCTGATCTAAACATTGGGTATAGCAGGTGAAAATGTCTTGTTCAGTCTTGTTAACATATTACAGTTAAAAAAAACCTTAATATTAAGGTCTGAATGGAACCCATTTAGGCTATCAGGTGTTGTATGTGTGCAAATTAGCCATAATTGGATTATGCACTCTTTGCTCTTACCTGCTCTACTAAGGATGTGGCTAACTTAAAAAATTGCAGTCATCTTGAAATTTTAAGTGTTTTCTTGTTGGTTGACCAATGGAGTCATCTCATTCCAATTTTCATGCTGGTACCACCACAGCAACTTCATATATACATGTGCCATCAAAACGGTGGATTTTATGCAAATTTATGCAAATTTATGGAATTTTGCTCATGTTAACAAATAATTTCAAAAAACTTGTAATACATTTTTTGTTTGTCTTAATGTAAGTAATCAACTCAGTAATTTTCATGGAGATATCTAAAGGTTAAAAATTTTACCCTATTCACGTGAATTTTTTTTTTTTATATGCGTATAAATGGGATATATTTGGGTGTTTTTCAAAACTTTCCCCTCATGGGATTCTTCGGGGCTTTTTTTCCCTCACTCGGGACATCTTGAGGATACAAAATCAGTTGAGTTTGCTTCTGTTGCAATTTGTTTAACGTTGACCCCTTTTTTGGCCTATAATTACTGGACTAATATTGAGATTAATGGTACAAAATACTGTAACTCAAAAGTCAAATAATTTCAGTTACACATTTACATGTCTCTCTGCCTCTTTCACCTCTTGGCAAAGTGCTACTGCACAACAACTTCCAACCGTCCTACCTCCAATGTGATCGAAGCTGACTTTGCTCTCCACCCAACTTTGTTTTTCTTCACAGCCGTTGGGTGGTCCATGTTTCTCTCCCTCCCCCTTTCATTCTATCGCTCTCTCTCTCACTCATTGTTAAGTTCACTGCGTCTGTTTCTCTTTGAGTGCTGTGGGAGCCAGGCATGGTCCGAAACTCAATACCTGAGTATACACAATTAAGTTCACACCAGAGGTTATTGGGTGGAAGTGTGGTCTCATTCCGCAAAATGTGCGAGTCAGTCAAAGGATAGGAGGGTGTGAGTGTATATGTGTGGCTGGTTAGTTGGTCAAGGTTAACTAAATGATGGGAGGTGGAGATGGTGGAGTTCGTGGGGCGGTCCTTTGGTTTCAGCACAGGCCAGAGTGGCAGCCTGTGTACACGTTGGCTGTGCTGTCACACAATCAAAGACACAATTTCACCAAAGCGTGGTGACTGATTTTAGCTGAGTGTGATCCATGGTGCTGTATTGTTGCCCGGTACCATTTTTGTTTTGTGCAAAGTTATGTAGAAATGTCAAAATTTGAATTTCTAAAGCTTTCAACCTCTTTCATCCTATCAGAATAAAAGCATAATACTTTTTCAATTTTATTTTTCTGTTAACATAACACTGTAAAATTAGCCAAAATTGAAATGAGGGACAAAAAGAAACTGGGCCCGTGTGGTCTGTTGCATAAAACAGAAAAAGGCAGTATTCCTGGTTTTGGCCTGCTGTAATCACCCCAGCTGACCTCTCCAGCCTGCTGAGCGTTTCAGTTTTGGACCAGCTAGCCACAGCTCCCTCCAGTACCATTCACACGCGATTGGGAGTCCCATGACAGGCCAGCTGGAACCTCCAGTCCACCCCTTCACACACACATACACATACACAGACAATCTTTCATGGAGACACCACTGGTGAGCCAGTCTGTCAGTCAGGGGCGGGTTGTGAATGTATTAATGTGTGTGTTTGGGGTGTTGTTGGGGCTTCCTGTTTTGGCCAGTGCTTCAGTCCTTCGTGGAAGTGGCACTTCTGGTCTCATGTCCGTCACCATTGGGACAAGCAGACATAAAATTGAGTGTTAACTTGATTTGGAGGTTAGGTAGCTGATGCCCGATTCATAATATTGCAAAGTTTGTCCTTGTTTACAATTTAAGATAAAGAACGGGACACAGGAAGCCTCTCTTAGAAACTCAGAATAATGACATTTCCCCTGAATGGGTGAGGCAGGTCTTATTATAGTTTTACAGGCTGTTGATTGAAGTTCCTCCGAACAACACTGCAGTCATTTTTCTGGACAAACAATAAAATCACATTTCTCCTCTTCCATCTTTCAATTTGTAGTACAAAGCTTAATGCTGTCAAATATTTATTGTTGACAAATTTCAGTTTAGACTGAATGTATGTGACTTTATTTATAGGATAGCCCCTTGAGATGTGCCATCTTATTTTCGAGGGGGTCCTTATAACAACAAACATACAAGACAAAGTTCAGTCATCAATAGTACAGGTTCATAATAGAAAGTGAACACAAAACATGATACAATATACAGTAGAGACACAGACGCCCATTCACACACACTCACGCACTACAATGCTCCACAGATCCTAGCTACCCCCCCTACATACACACACCGGCAAAAATAAATAAATAAAATAATGTAACAATTGTAATGTAATAATTACAATGATTTATTTAATTACACCTCAATATCAGAAGAACCCTCTGCATACAACCTCTTCATAAGTTGAATGAGGTTTACTCTCTTAATAGTTTCCTCATCTGGTATTTTCCTTATTTTCTCTGAGTCACACACGTGACTTTCTGTAGAGGAAACAAAAGTAAAGACCAAATCTGAACAGTCCTGGTTGAGCCTGAAGTCAAACCTGAGACCAAAATAGAAAAGCTCTGCTGAAACCCAGAGTACCACAGGATGCACACTCAGATCAGTCTGTCATTGATTTTCCTCTGTCATTTCCGATGTCACTCACACACACACACACATGCACATGCACACACACACACGCAGACATGCACGTACACATGCACATACACATGCACACAACAAACCATACCCACAGCAGATGACAACAGTACAACAATCATGTTACAGTATTTACCTATGGGATGTAATGCCATGGTTCTTTGTGTCATAATAACATCTAGGTCTTCTCAACAGCAAGCAATTTACAGGCCATTAAAAAAGAATCTGCCAGTGACTATAAATCTACTGTATGCACAGTGATCTGAGTTTTTCTTTTTTTTTTATTTAAACCAAAAATTGGAATGTGAAATTAAAACATAATGTAAATTTCTTACAGAACAATACCAACTAAAGAAACTAAAACTACCTTTTATTAAAGTGTAAACCTGATTAAAACACATGAACAACACTGTATAGGGGTGGAGTTACCCTTGAAAAATATTCTTCATATTGTAATTAAGAAGCTTTTTGTGGGGCGTTGTTTGGCTCGGTTGATGGAGCGGGCGCCCCATGTGCAGAGGCTTGCTGCAGTCAGCCCCGTATCGAATCCCGACCTAGGACGGCCCTTTGCTGCGTGTCATTCCCCTTCTCTCCCCCCAAATCCATACTACGCTCATCAATTAAAGACCAAAAAGCCCCCACACATATGTTCCCTATGGAGAAAATACAATCCATTTAGCACCAAACAAATTTGATGTATTCATAATAAAAACTCATAGAGACCTTGTGTCGGTTGATGAAAGACAGTGTTTTTTGTATATATTTAATCAAAGCTAATCTTACTTTAACATGAGAAGAGTGATCTATATTCTCTCCACTCATGTGCATAAACATATACACAGTGTTCACACCTCACACATAAACACACATGTGCTCACTCAGGCCTCTTCATTAGAAGTGGATATGTCTTTGGGGGAGCACCAGTCATGTTCCATTAATCCGAAGCAACCAGTGGTGATTGATCAATTAGCCCTGCTTAAAGCTGGGGCTCAGGCTAATCAATAGCACTGATCACCAGCCAGAGGTTTTTCATTAAGACCTGCTGCTCTGCATGACTAGACTCCATTAGCATAGGCCAAATGGGCTGTGAGGAATGCAAATACTAGAGTGAAAACAGACACACATGCAGGCCACATAGATTTGCCCTCTATAGTGCATCAGGAAACGTATAAACTGAAATGTTGTAGTTTTTGTTGGTGTTATTTAAAGAGCATTTATGTCAACACTTGGGGATTGCACATAGTTCCGTTGTACTCTAAAGCCATGTGTAAGTTGTTAGACAACATCTTTCTGTTCCTCTTGTTTGTTGGACTGGATTATATTGTCAGATAATCAAATATAAAACAGCCTGTCTTGACACCATAACTATTTTTACTTTTTTGTGCTCTTTGGAAAAAGTTTCACAAAATGACCTCTATCATTACACAATTGTTGCACTATAAGAAAGAGAAAGCTAAATTATTTAGACGATACCCAAGTATTGTTTATTGTCAGCTGCTAATGATTCATTAATTAGTAATGTCTGAGTAATGAACTGTGTCCAGGGGTGTTTCTCTGAGTCACTTCTACAGTAGCAAGCCTCGTGACACCTTCCTCTTTCATTCACTCTCAGATACTATGAATGTTCACTAAAATAATGTCTCATAATATAATCATATATGAGTCATGTTGCCTCCAAATAGCCTTTACAGTTCCACAGAGAGCATGTCTGACAGTATTTCCCTTTCTGCCCACTTATTGTTACTCAGTTCCACTCATTTACCTGAAAAACAGCGGATGCCGCTGCGACACAGTGATATTTCTGATCCACGACCCCACTGAACCCACGGGATCATCCATAGCCCAAAACACAAAAACACTGGCCCGCTACCACTGACAAACTCACCTTTCTCACCCTTTCCGAACCCTCAGTGGGGCCAAGAGCCATTGTTTCACTCAAACAATCCTCATTGAATTAAAAACTGGCTGCAAGCTTTGTTCAGTGTGGCCGATGCGTACTGCTGTCATGGGTCCTATCGTTAATGTGCCATCACTGTACCTCACATCCTTAGCAGACACAGGCAGCACTGAGTTTATTTCCTCCATCTGTAGGTGAGTGTGTGCGCACATGTGCATCCCTGTTGTGTGTGTGTCTGTGTGTGTGTGAGACAGAGAGAGAGGCCAGTGCTGTGCAGTGTGTTCTTAGTGTAGATGGGGTGAATGAGTAAGAGAGGAGGTTTGAGGGCGGGTCATTGAGTGTGTGTATGTGTTTTTGAGTGTGTGACCGTATTAAATCGTTCAACAGACAGAAGAGCAGTTCAGAATTATGACATGATAGAACTCTGGTTCCATACACACCCACACAGTAAATTATTTCTCATCACTACACAGAAAATTGCTTGTCAGTCTAATCTAACCTATTGTTATCGTTTGTAATTCATGACTAAAATATGACATCATTCCTTAATTGTAGTTTTGAGGAAACATTGTCAAGTCCAACCCTTAACCCCTTTGAGTGGTAATTGTTTTTTTTTATTAAGTACTCACAACACAGGCCTGTTTGTTGCAGCCAACACATCCTGATAATATTATATAATGATATAATATTAATAAGTACCCCTGAATTGGTATGGGGAAGTTGGAAATTCAGTGAATGAGTTAATCCATATCAGTAAATCATTCATGGATGTGGTGCTCTCACCACGAGTGAGGGAAACTGATGTGGTTCTTCAGCTCTTGAGAAAAGAAGCACAGGATGTGGAGATACTGTATGTGACACCACAAAATCTGCTGTGATCCAGTATTAAGCTTGTAATGTGAGGTATTTTGTGTGATTGTTTCTCTAAAGTCTCAAAATCTGCTCCAGTGTAATTTGTCAGTGGTGTTTGTATTCACTTACAGATCAGACTTAAAGTATACACTATGTTTGAGCCTGATTGAGTTTTAGGTGTTTAAGTGAGGGTTAAGGTTAATGACAGAGCTTGATTTCTGAACTTCGTCAATATGAGATGCTCATAAGTATGGTAACACAAACTCTGTGCGTGTGTTTGTATCTGTGTGTGTGTGTGTGTGTGTGTTTCAGCGGAAAGGAAGGGAGTTGGTCGTAGAGATACTGAGGCAGACAGGAAGAGATCATCCTGGTGTTACCGTGGCTGGGGTTGAGCCCTCTGGCTCCACAGCTCCATACATAATACACACAGGTTATTCCTCATACGCTAACACGTACACACATGCAGATGGATGAGCCCACCAGTGCATGCACACCTACTGTACTGCACAAACATGAACATGCTCTTCATCACGGTTTATCAGCTCTTACCTTTTACTTCTCTGTACTGGCTGCGTGTCATTCTCGTAGCCTAAAACATGTTCCTTTCACAAGTCATTGTATGTTTATGAAATCTCTAAAATGTGTCCACCCTGTCCAGACGCACACATGCACATGCACGCACAGCCACTTCGTGACCACTTGCACTAATGTCCAAAGAGTTCGATGAGTTTTTACGCCGGGATGGCATGGCAGCAGAATGATATTTCCGTGAGACGTGCGTGGGTGGGGGTCGGTGGGATGGATGGATGGACGGATGACACCGTATCCACCCACCCTGGGGAGAGGAAGTCCCTATCAGAACACAACAGGAAAGAGACAGAGCAAAAACAAGCTTATGTCTTTTTGGACATTAAATCACTTCCTGTAGGGATCTGGACTGCCTCCCCCCACCATCCTCAGCCTCAACCACTCAGCGTAGTCTAACCACCCTTCTGGCAGACTGAGAAAATTGATCAAGTCTCTTTATCTGTGTGTTCAAAAGCATGCTAGCCCCTGTGGGTACATCTCTGTGGTATTGCACTGATGAGTGAAATAACTCATCAGTAATGAAGAGAAGGGATCTAAGACCCCATCCTGAGCCAGTATATATATTTATATATATTTTATCTTTTAACAATACAAAACACCTTTGCTTCAAACTAGAGTCTATTGACTCACGAACCAGCGAATGTATATGTAATGCTGTGCAGCCTGCCAATTTGATTCATCGCTGTGACTTGCAGATGCGATGAGTATCATAGGATGCAAGTGCCATATAAATCCCTGCACCCTGACAGATCACAAGCCCTGAGTCTGGACCAGCCGCTTTGATCCTCATCCAAGAACAAAAACAAAGAGACAAAAAGGTTAATCTGTGGCTTGTGCAGGAAAAGGCCGTTTTATTGGTGACAGGAAGAGACAATGACAGCAGGTTTCATTCAAAACGCAAACACTGGCTTTAGTCTTCATGTCGTTTCATAACATGTTGTCTGTGATCCTGAATGGAGACATCACACATTTTACACAATATACATATGGATATAAGTGTATATCCTCCGTGCATTAAAACTGCAGCTCTTGCACAATGCCATTCTCATCTAGGACACAGCTGTAAAATATATGACTTCCTTCCTGTGGGCAATTTCCTGTTTATGTCTGAATGCAGGTCAGGAGAGGGGGATAGTGGTCTCTACCTCATCTACCGTCATCCTTCCCTAGGTGTGACCCCAGTCACAGATGATGCAGTATGTTGTGCAGCCTACTGTCATTACTCTGAATGAAATCCCTTCCTCCTGCTCTAGTCTGTCTTGCTCACTTGCTCACAAGCATTGTGCAACTTCAACCCTTTTTTTTCCATCTTAGTGCAGAGAATGAAATAAAATATATCCACAGAATAAACACTGTCATTTCACTGTAAAACAGTCCCTTTTATCCACAAAACACAAAAAAGGGAGTAAACACACACTTGTGACATTATTTGCATTATTTGCATTTTTGTTCTCCGCAAAACTTAAGAGATCCCCTCACACACACCAAAAAATGTCTCAATTGCACACATAGATCTTCTTGAGGCACCTTGTTTGTTTAATTTTCTGCTGATTTACCTAAAACAGACAGCAACTGCTGCTGTGAATGTTTAATTTAAGAGCTCATGTTCCCCTCTCTGCGATGTGCGGTTGGGAGCGTGTACAGGCTTGACAAGGTGGGTCCAGTGGTGGGGCTGGGGGAGAGGGAGGGGGGGTCTTATGGAGACCCCGCAGGTCTCTGGGTGCAGTCATTAAGATGGCTCTTTGGTTTGGAGATGAAACCATGCTCTGCACTCATTGGAGATGCTCCCCTGCCTACTTGGAGCATCCATTATTTATGAGTTTTTACAAATTCCAACTGACATTTTCATCAGTTGTGGATGTCTGTTTCTGATTCGGCTATCCTGGGTGTGTCAGCCCCCCCCCTCCTAAAAAAGAGAAAATATTGGTTAAATACAATATGGTAATACAGACCAAGAATTTTTTTTTTACAGTTTGTTGCAGGTTTTGCATTAATTTTACATCCGTCCTTTTTTAAATTTTGTTGGAAAGTGTTTTCAGGGTCACTGTACATTTTAAAAGTAAACATATTAAGTGAAAATGGGTTATTAATCATACCTGCTTTGAAAGTGCACTGCACTGAGTTTGTCTATTTTATTTTTCTGCATAGTTATGACTAAACAAAATCAGTAAACCAGTCAAATTTTACCTGCATAGTTCATAATTTGTTAAAAAAAAAAAGGATCAACTTAGTGATTTCTCAATAATTTAACTGATTCTCTTGAAGAAAAAACAGCAAAGTCCTTGATAGATTTTTAAAATCAGATGACTGTCCTGTACCATGAAGCTCTGTGCAGACTGTACCTTGTACACAAATGATGAGCCCAGGTGTATCAGGAAGCGTTGTCACTCTGCTGCCCACCGCTCTAACCTCATTGGTCCATGGATCAGCCAGTATTGATCTGACCGCTGCCCTGTGCTTTGGTGTTCAGCCTCGGGCTTGCAGGAGGCTCACGCCGCCCTCCATCGCTCACCTCACATTAGACTCAGAGCCTGATATGCACTGTTTGGCTCTGGTATAAATTGAAAACTTGTCCAATTCTAGTTAACATGAGCTCTACCAGAAGACCGCCCACTTGCTGTCAGTTTTGCACTGGGTTGCTGGGGGTTGATTCAACAAAAGCTGTGACATCTATTATTCATTTTGTTATAAGGAGTTGTACATGTATTTGGAAATTCACAATTCTATTGTCAGCAGAACCTTGATTAGACATACAGATAATTCATAATCTTTGTTGTCTTTGTCTTTTGTCACCATTTCTGAACTTGTTTGAAGATAATCATAAAGCAGACAAAGCAATTTTTTCACCTTTTATTTTTTTTTCCACCCTTTTTACCTTCCAATTATTGACTTGCTAAGCAGCTCCACTACAGTCATTGTCTAACTACCCATGCAATGTCTTACCCAGTAGATACATTTTCTTCTATAGCTGATAGTAGAAGTTCATGGATGACAAATACACTTTACAGATGCTATTCCCATGATCTTGGAAGGCACACATTATATGGCTAAAAGTGATTTTAAAGAGACTTTTTGACATGCATAATATATGTTATTCAACAGTGATGGAGATCTCCTTACTAACTGGTGGCTTGCCAGACACAATATAACAGCAACAGAAATAGTCATGCTAGCAGTATCATTTTAGGCCACAATGAAAAACTGAAAAATAACTTTAACCCATCCAAATATACAGTAAAACATCTTTCATGTAATTATGACGTTACTTCAGTGCAACACTACACCCCGTTCATATATCAATCACCCTGTGCTGGAAACTACTCATTTTGTCCAGCTGAGTACCAAATGAGTAGTGAAACAGAATGAGAAAATAACCAAAGCCTGGTGAGCTTGTAGATGTATTATACCTTAAAATATATATTTTTAAACGATTGCGCCAAAATAAGTAAAAACCACTCCACCAGTACAATGCAGAATGCTGAGTCATCTGTGGTAGTTTTGGTGTATGAACACTTTCACGTGGCTGCCTTGAGTGGAATGGGACGGCCTTTCAGTAATTTGGAAGTTTAGTCAGACTAAAACAATGATCATGGTTGGGAAACTAAAGTGGTAAAACACATACATAACTGGCATTTAGGTCTGGGCCTGAGGTTGAGGCCTGTTGCATGTGTTGCAGCTGCCTCAAGAACCAGGATTAGGGACCATGATGACATGAAGGAGAGGTCCAGCCCACACAGTGCATCTGTACCCAAACATTCTTCCTTGTTGCCTGCCACCCAGAAAGTACAGAATCCCCAAACCCAAGTGCTCACGTGATTAATGGTTTACTACCGTAGGTGAGAGGTAAAACCAGTGATTCAGTGGAGTGGATTTGAGACTTGTCAGGTTCAGGTTGATGGTGATGAGAGCCAGCTTTCCTCTGTTACTGTTACAGATCTGAGCAGATGCTGATGGGATGTCCCCCAAAAATCTTCCCTGGGGCCCGTATTCTTCTTTTTCATAGCTATGTTAAAAGTCTGTGATGTTCATTTATAGGAGCCTCTGTTACAGTGTTATTGCAGCCTCTGGCAAAGCACCCAGCTTCTCTTTAGAGCCTTCAGTAGCAGAAACTGTTGCTATCCCAAGGGAGGGACAGCAGACTAAATAATCCAGTCAAGTTTCCCATCACAGTGACAATGTGAGAGCAGCTGTTTGCATCTGAAGACCTGCCAGCAATTGTCCATGGCGCTCTAAAGCAGAGGAGGAAAGAAGGAGGCATGGAGGGAGGGAAAGATGAAAGGAAATATTTTTCTTGATTCAGTCCTCTTAAAGGTTTTTGATATTGATCTCACCAACAGACCTGCAGATGCATGTGCAGAGACACGTCCACAAACACTTACATCCATCTGTGGAGACACACATGTACACGTTAGCAGAGACACACTAAATTGGAGCTGAATCTTTTGTTCCTGTCATACTGTAGGTACTGTATGAGAAGCAACATACTCAAGGATATACAGCATTTGATTTGAGACGTAAATGTATTGCTTTATTTGTTTTGCAGCATTTAATGTAGCACTTCTCAGTTAAGAAATAAAAACAGCTCAGCGATGAAAACAAACTTTGAAGTTAAAGACAGTTTACAAGTAGAGACAGTTCAATGAAAACTCTTACATTAAGGCCATTGTTTAGAAGGGTGTTTTAAATCAGGCTGTACATCACCTCCTCAGGCATCTGGTTGAAATTGCTTAGGGCCTTGATGGAAAGCATTCAGTCTATAGTGTAGGCCCAAGCATTTGACTTGACACTGGGCACAACTCTTACCTCTGTCATGTTAATGTCACTGTATGCGTGAAAGGCAATGGTTTAAGAGTCTATTTATCTCCATCTCTACTTGTACAGTATGTATTTCTATAGATATACTGTAAACGTAAGTAGTGTGTGTTTGCAGTGTAAAAAGGTCTGGGTGTGTGACTGGTGATGGTCCCATTCCCTGTTGGTGTCTGAGCTCACAGCACTAGGTCACAGCTCAAGGCTGCCGGTGGTCCTGTCAGATGAAAATGTTCTGGTTTTATGTGATGGAATCTGAGGCTGCCTGCCACACTGCCTCATTTCATGCTGCTGGCTACACGTTTCACTGAATGTCAGTCAACTTAAACATAAGGAAGTGCACAGACCTTGCTCTCAAAGTATAATGACCATTTCACTTTTTTCATATTGTTCTTTGTTGAGGGTAGAAGTCATTCGTATTGTATTTATTACATATTAGGGATTTTATTAAATTCAAGTAAAGGACTCGTTAACTTTAGGTGTAGTTAGGCATATACTGGATCAGCCACAAATATTAAACTTCAGCAGAGTATCATCAAAGAAGTAGTTTAAATTGTATGCATTTGTGAGCACTCAAGCAGTTGTGAAACATTGTGTCGGTTGTGTTATTGGCAACGACAACTACTCAGAGGGATAAATCTGAACTACTTTAAATGTCTGTTTTGCTGGTGTATCAATCTGAGACATGGATTCTGTCAGATTTTTCTTTTACTTTTGTCATCATAAACACTTAGTGTAAGGTCGCAAACTTTGCCAGAACTAAATAAATATACCTGTAATGACAGTGTGTGGGTGTGCTGAGTCTAATACTTGTTTTTCTCTGCCACAGCGACCTACTGCACTGTATCACAAACAACTGCACCTCTGAGTACAAGGCAGTCTGATAGTGCGCTGCTTTCCCAGGACAAGGTGATGAGAGAGATGATTAATGTTAGGTTTCCTGTAGAAAACAGCAATTTATTAGGAATGAACAGAAGCAGAATGTGAAGGTTTTGCTTGTTCAAAAGTTTGACATGAAGTACAACTGTCCAGGGACTGGTGAATGAATGCAGAACTTATTTGGCCAATAGTTGATTAGTTTCATTTGGCTTCAAGTCTTTTCCTCTTCTTGAATTGTTTGAGGGGTTTTTTTCAGGCAATTTCCCATAAATGCTCTGAACTCAAACCAAAATCTAATTATTCTTTTGGGTTTTTTCATATGAAGACGTTCTCTTTGCCCGGGACTCTGTAGCTGATGAACAGTGTCGTGACATTCAGGTTGTCATGTTATTACAGACGCCACAGACCTCTTTCTTTGTCGCTCCCATAAAGCACTCTTTGTGACACTGTCGAAGCAAAGGTCAAGATTCTACGTGTACTCAGGCATTTACCTTCGCCACTTGGCTGAGGTCTGGCAAGATTAATTCTTTGTGTCTTGCTATCTCTCTATGTGCCAGGTTCATCTTTCTTACAATGGAGCCGAGCAAACACTGGAGAAAAATGTGCGCCTGAAAGTGTGTGTGTTTGTGTGTGTGTGTTTTTAAAAGACATTGGTGCAACCGTTTTAACAGGGCGACTGTTTGAATTAGATGTTCTAACCCCCCGCTTGCTAAATGGATTTCTGAAGTGGCTGTAGTTGGAGGCTTTCAATCGGATGCAACCTTGAGTCCTTTTTTATGTGAGCTCTGTAGGATTTAAGTGCCGGTATAACATGAGCACGACTGAATGCATGCTCCTCATTTTTTGAAATTGAAAAATCTCCGAAGGCTCTCCCCATTGTGCAGGCAATTAATGGAATGCTGGCAGCGAGGTTCAGGTGCTTAAAAGTTGTATTTTTTCTCTCTCTCTCGCTCTCTTTTTAATGACTAATAAAGGATAATCATCGTGGAAAAAAAACATCATAATGCTGTAGGCTTCCTCTTTATGCACAATGATGTATAATGCATGCTTTGAAATGAAACAGCAGCGGCCTTCGAACCATTCCATCTCCAAACCTTAGTGTATTTGTTTTGCATGCCACAGTGAGTCTTTTGCATAACAATAGTGAGTTTTCCCATTAACAATACTTGCCTATTAATTTGATCTTTACATTTTTAAAGTTTGTCCATCAGGCCGCCAGAATGGGTCCCCCAGTCGCTGTTTGGTGTAAGTGATTAGAAAGTTGGCTAATTGCCTCTGTGAAGAACTGTTTTTTTTTCTCTTTTTTCTTTTTTTGGCCTCCTTATGCTGTGAATCGCCCCCAATTGTAACAGTGAAATAGATGAATAAAGTATTTTATTCATCAATAAAATGAAACACAACATTTTCCCTTTGGAGGTTATTTCCCCAAAAATTTGTAGACAACCATTTCCATATAATTAGTATAAAGAAAATATGTGATGTATGACAGTGACTGTGAATTAATTTGACCGGCAGTTGGAATAATAAAACATTTTATTATAGACATAACGGATTAGGTTTGCATATAGGGTAAATGATGTCTTCAGATATTAGAATCTGTTATAAAGTGAGTGATTGGTGTGGTAGATGATCTTTAATGATAAATCCATCAGAGACAAGTTTTACCACCATGTGGTGCTGGGTGGGTGTTCATTTTACTTGGACTGGTCGTGCTCTTCTTGGGCCTCTGGAGCCTGCGGGCCTTCCTGAAACTGGACTGAATACCAAACTGGCTTATTCCAGCATTCAGCTGCACCTTTTCTTGCAATCTTGGAACATTTCCAAAAGCTTTTGTTTTTTTTGTTTTTTTTTCTTATGCCCTCAATCTCTCTCTCTTTGACTGTGCTTTGACAATGCAGAGAAACGTACAAACACATCTCAGTAAACACGAGTGATGTGGTTCCAGAGTTTAAAAGCTTCAACACTGGCAGACACAACTTGGGGCTGTTTGTGTGACGGAAAGGAAAACTTGTTTAGAAACTGACAGCACTGCATCTCTGTGTGTGCTTGTGTGTATGAAAAAAAAAAAAACTGTTTATGTGTGTTTATGTTGCTTTTGGCAAGTTATTCATTTGTGTTTTTTCTCTTTTTTCTTGCTCTCTGTGTGGTTATCTTTTGAGTTGGTCGGTTTGGAGCTGATGTCCACCTTCGGGGATGCACATAGCATGCATTTCTGAGTATTTTCACCTGAGGCTGCACTTGTTAGAGTCTGTGGATAAATGTATATACATTATTTATACAAATTCAGGGCGAGTGAAAGCAGGTTTAACACATTTACAGACAGGAGGCCAGGCACTGCAAGCCAAGCTTCAAGTGAGGATTGCAACGATGTGCGCAGGGGATCGAGCTGGCCGCTTGCCCGGCTGTGACCAGCATCCGTAATGCTGCACGAGAGCACAGCTAATATTATCATCACCACCTCAGTAGCCAAATTATCCCTAATATCATGTGCCTCATGGAAAAAAAAAGCAAATGAAGGATGGAGATGTTCAGTTTATAAGTAAAATAGACCCTTTAACACTTAACCTATTCACGGGATCATCACTGGATTTTCTTATTCTGAAAATGTTAAAAAGTTGTAGCCCATTATACGCATTAGTGCACAGAGACAATGTCAACACAGCCATCCTATAAGGGGAGAAATGCAGAGACTTTTAGACCCAAAGTATTGTTGCTCTGAAATAGACAGCTGTTTAACTTGTTTGTTTTAGAGGCATTTACATGTCAGCATGTTTGTGTTTTAAACAGATGAGAGAGAGGCTGGTCATGGTCTACAGGGAGTGGTGGGTGGATCATACAAAAGGAATATGGCTGTTGCGCAGATCACTCTAGCTTCTTGTGTCTTGTGTAATGTAAGATACAAGGAAATAAACATTTTCTATTTGTCAGCTGGTTCCATGCTTTTGCAACTGTTAAAGGCCTTCAGAGCCCTTTCTGACTTAAACAATAACAATAAGAAGTGTGTTTCAATTAATAATTAAGGTTTATTTAAGTCAGAGTAAAGAGGTTTTGATTTAAAATATTTTTTCCGATACAGACTGCTTAAAGGGACAACGAGGAGTTTTGGAAAAGCAAAGTGTTTTCACACTACATTTTTGAGACTCCGCGAGCACCGTGAAATTCTTTTACCGGTGCAAGACAGACTCATGTTTTCATTCACCAAGTTGAAATCAAATTGAAGTCAGAGGTTCAAAGAGGTTCAGTTACCGTTGTAGTTCCGACCATAAACGGGTTTTAGGCGGTGTTATTCTCATTCGTGTCCACGAAACCGAAAGTAAGGAAACGCTGGTTGGCTCGCCCAGCATTTCCGGCACCACTAATAATAATAAAATAACGATAGAGACAAAAAGACATACTTATCCAAAATGGGCCCATTAACAAGTGTGGGTAACATAGATTCATCCACATTAATATGAGACTTTTTTATTGTCGCGTAATTTTTCGTTCTGCCGACGGAGAAACTCCTTGTTGTCCCTTCTTTAATCAACTCAGAGAACGGACTGCCTTAATAATTGATGGTTGTATACTGTAATACTATAATACTGTATTTTCATCTCCTAATGATTCTGAAGGACTTGATGCAAATGTTGTTATTGAAGCAGTTTGACAGCAAAGCTGAAAGTTCAATTGCAACTTCAGTAGTTGATGCGATGTTGCTGATAAAACAACCTGTGCTTTAAAGAAACACTGATCAGATTAAGAAAATGTTTCTCCGTTAGAAAGACAGTAAAGTGGGATTCAACCAATCACAGGTTTTCTAAAGATATGATGAAAGTGAAGTGGGAAATGTTTCCATATCTTTTCTCATGTATAATATTGTAATGTATGACCTAAATAAGAATATTGTTTTGCTTAAATTAATTGAGACTCACCACTTACCTATCCCCTTCATCTCTCCAGGAGCCTGCTCCCTCACAAGTGGATGCCTTGTCGGGTGGCTGTAGTCTTCATGTTCCCATGGAGCTAGAGTTTGCAACTTCCTGTTTCCCTCGCAGCCCTGTGCCTCAGAAAGGCTACGGCCTTGTCCACGTTGACTGAACTGGTTGGTGTGATGGCGACTGTGGCTTCATTATTGTGATTTTTTTATTTTTTTAAAAATCTGAATTAGTGAAATGCTTTTCTTTATATAATTATAATCTTCAATTGTCTGTCATTTATGATAATTGTGGGGACACAGGACTATTTAGTACATCTGTGTCACAAAGTGTTCTGGTTGTAAGTATTATCAATGGTCTCTGACTCATTCTGCCTTTGCTAAATGCTTAAAATTCAAATTTAATCAAACTTAAGTTCCAACTTTTTTTTTTCTTTTGCAAATGGCAAATATCTGTCTTATATGTAAATACTACTATAACTCCTGTGGCTTTTCTTGCCACAAATGTGCTTGTCAAAGCATTGTGTTGTCTAGTAAAGTGTGTGTTGCGTGCACTGAGTAATGAGTGTACTCATAACCTATTAGTGTGAAATACATTTCATTTAACCACGGTGTCCCTGGTTTGATTCAAATGGGGACTTTTGTTTCATGGAATCCCCACCCCACCCCTCCAACACACCCCACCCTACCTCCTCCTCCCCCTTTTTCCTGTTACTCTCCTGACAAACTATCGAATAAAGGCCAGACTGGCATGAAAAAAAATTAGTAAAAATACAATGAACCCCTTTTTCCTGACATTTCTAATCCTGTGCTGATCACAACAAGACAAAGCATGTTTAAATAAATATGTCCCAAAGACACAAATAGAATTGGAGAAACAATAATTAATCTTTCATTCCCATGTTGAGTGGTGTTATAATGTTATGCTGGGATGTTTGAGTAGCTATTTGTTGTTTTCCACAAAACAAAAAAGACCTGGATAGCTTTAGTGTGCAGAGGAAGCGAGAATCTGGTGTTATAAGCATAATAATTATTTATTGAAATATGAGGAAAATTTCAATTAGCCTCAGAGAGACACTCCCAGGACCAGGTAGTGAAGTGATGGGGGCAGTCAGGATGTGAGCGGGAGGGACAAAGACAAGCAGACAAGCAGAAAGGAAAATGGCATACTGATGATTTGTGTATCCAAGTGTTGACAAAGTACATGAGCATATGAATGCACAAAGGTAGCCATTGTTAAAGTCCTTATTAAAGCATTTATCCTGCATTAGAGGCTGTCAGCAAAGTAACTCATAATCTGTAGATTGGTATGTGATAAATAAACAGCTGATGTCAGACCATACCTTGTAACTTGATCAAAAACCGTTTCTCTAAGCTTTTACTAAAAAAAAGCAGGTCTTAGGATGTGTTATAGCAAACATGCAGTAAGAATAAGGACATCTGCAATGACCACATTAGTCACTATGGCCTGCATGTGGTGTACACCTGTAAGTTTAGAGGAAATCCAAGGCAGCTGCAGAGCCTAAGCACATAGTTTTAGTAAGTTGGTGATAGAAGATTGTCTGATCAGTAGACGCAGTTAATGAGGATATCAGATGAAGTGCAGGATCAGAATCAGCTCACAGATGTGGGATTTTAGCAAATCTTCTGTACATTAAACATGCCGTCGAAAGACTTTCGATCATTCTATGATGTAATCAACAAAGAAACACCACAGGTTGCTGTGGGAAGTAAGTGTACTGTAGGGGACATTTAGAAAAAACAGTAACAACAACTATTGAACATGTGAAAAACTCCACATGAGAAAAATCTAGGCTGCCATGATTTAAGAAAAAGAAAAAAAGCCAGTTTGTTCATTTTGGACACAATACTCAGAGCTCACAGGGGACAATGCAGTCTTTGGTATAAGAGCAAACTGGACAGAACAATGATGCAGGTTGAAATTCATTAAGAAAAACTGTTGTGGCACAAACATCTTTCACACCTACTCGCTTAAATACAATACTCTTTGCAATGTACAGACTTGCATAAACAGTTAAAAGACAAAGAGATTTGTGGCGATTTTTCTTTCTATCTTTTTTTGTTGTTTTTTTTTGTTTTGTTTTTTTGAAAGTTGCTGCAGGTCTGCATCTCCGAGCTACCCATGGAAACAAAAACAAGAACATGCTACAGTAAACAAATTTATTCTGGCGCGGACACCTCACGTCATGTAACACAAAGATGGATGACGCAATAAATTATCTTCATTATTAAGCGTAACCAGTGACATACTGTACATCAAAAAGGTAAAAGCACTGTCTTTAAAAAAAAAAAGGGAGAAAAATTCTACAAAAAAGGTTGAACGTGAAATTAAACTCTTACACAGCAACGTTTAAGAAACAATTATTTGAATGCCAGCAGACACAGATAGAAATTAATATTTTAAGTGTGATTCCTTTTTGATTTTAGTGTCTCACGACATAATTTAAGTACTGCTTAAAACAAATAAAAAATAAAACACTGTACACACATCAAAGAAAGCAAACCAGAGGGATCTTTTTTTTTTTTTCATTTAGTCGATTTCATTTTTTAGGAAATCATTGCTTTGCAGTTTATGCTTCATCACAGTTCTCTCCCATATGACCACATGAATGTAAACACCTGTTGAATTATTCTTTTTTAAATTTTTTACAACATTAATACTTTATATATATATTTGTACATATTTTCATTCACATCTGCACGGTTAGCTAGCATGGTAATGAAATAAGGCAAGACTCACATGACTGTGACATCACAATTTTTTTTTTCTTTTATAATACTGATTATTAAGGTATTTGTAATTTCCTTCTTCTGTTCTGCAGCAGGCTTTGGTCTTTCCAAACAAAGGCAGGGTCGATCCTTCTCCGTCTTCAGAATCACACTTTGTTTTGTTCCAGTTTTAATGAAGTCATGAACGGGGAGGGTGTTCTTTTTTTGCAGGAAAAAAAAAGGGAGGGGGTGTGGGGGTATAAATACAATTGTTTTAACTGACATTATTTACTGAATGTATTTAACACTGGTCTTTCTGAGGTACATAGTTTAAGATGATATGGGGAGGTGGAATAAGAAAGGTGAAACCACAAGGTGACCATGACTAGCAAATGACTTCCATTACAAGAGCAAAAGAAAAGAAAGGAAAAAAGGACATCATATTTTTCTTATTATTGGCCTATTTATCATTTTGTTCATTAAGAATGTTCAGTTTTTAGACCTATTTTTTAAACTCAGTCCTCCCTTTTCAGTCAGGTAAAGCTGCCGTGGCAAAAAAGAAACAAACGTGATGGTAGATAAGAGTCTCAGGCCCAGTTTGTCCTTACAGTACCAACGACAGCTTAAAAGCCAGTTTCAGTGAGAGAGCGCACCGGAGGATTAGTGACCCCAAAATCAGCCACTGGCCCAGTCACAAAGCTGTCTGAAAGATGGGCGGTGTTGCTCAGCTTCCTTTCTCAGCACAAAAAAGCCTCTCAGTGTCACCAGCGCTAAAACACTCAAGGGTTGTTAATTCTTAAAGTTGCAGTCTGCCAGTCTTCATAGTCTGTGTCCGTGCAGACGATTAGATACCATCTTGTAGTGTTGAATACAGCGTTTGTTTCAAGTGTTCTTTTTTTTCCCTTTCAATAGTGTCTTTTTTTGTGTGGTTGAGCAGAAGCGGCTCTTTCAGACTTTTTTTATGGTGTTTCTTTTTTTTTCTAGAATAAAGGGATTCATATGCTGTTTTTTTCTGCGCATTATCTGTCTCTATGATGCATGTGTGTTTTGTCCAGATCTGTGCTTCAAGTTGTAACTTGAACATCAGTGTCAGTTCAATATAAACAAGAGTTTCTAACACACAATGCTCTCCCCCTTCCCCTCCTCCAGGTCGTTAACACAGCCAAGTCTGAGCTGGAGGTTCGTTATTTGGATGTCAGGATGTCCACACAGCTGCATCATGGGTAGCGCAGTCCTCTCCTAAGCTCTCTTGGCGTGTAGCATTTCGATGAGCAGGTTGTTGCACGGCACGTCGCCATTCAGGTGTTTGTAGTAAAGGTATTCTTCGGCCTGCAGGCTGATGGCTCGGATCTCGGGAAGCCGGAGGAGAAGCTGACCGAACTTGTCTGTTTGCTGCGGGTAGTTGCACATGACGTAGTCCAGCAGCGCTGCGTTGACCTGCTCCTGGACACTTTCTACAAGGTGGAAGTTCTCCAGATTCTTCACATCTGCAGGAAGAAGGAAGAGAAAGGTTAGAGAGGTTGACATTTTTAATAGGGAATGTGGGGAAACCTCAAGGACTTATAAAAATCAAAACAATATCGAAAAATGAAAGACTATTTTGTAAGATAGGGCTGTGTTATAGTGTCACAAGATCTTAAATCTGAAGACAAATCAGGGGTCAAGTGGTTGGTTATATTACACCGACAGTAATTAACATTCTCATTCATCAGGGGACAGCGTTACAAGTCGAATTCTTTCGTTAGGGCTCATTTTCGCTTTAAAGCGGACTTTAAAATGCACCGCATGACGAAACATCCCTCCCTCCTCTTCTTCTTTTCCCTCTGAATTGTCTCTTGAGATTCTGCTGTAGAGGGAATCAGGTAAAGGCGAAAAAAGGTTCTCTCCCTGAGAGACTCATTCCCCACGAGTCAATGAATTATGTAGGGCAGCGTTATAGTCATGTTAGCACCACAGCTGCTCTTTTAACCTGATGCCATTCACCGTCTTTAGCATAACAAAACACAACATGTTATGATTACTGAAAAGGTGGCAAAGATCTTTTTTTTTTAATCATCAATCTCAGTCCAAACTCAAAGTGAAAAGTGCAGTAAATGTGCAGGAATTCCTCTTTGGTGTCTTTTTTGTCTTTTTTCAGCTATTAATTCTTTGTGCAAAATGCATTTGCATCTTTCCAAAATCCTACCTTTCTGCGCAGCTATAAGCACTTTTCCTTGACAATAATAAGCTCACTGGGGGTTTGAGCAGATTATTGCAAGACAAGACAAAAATTTGCTAAATGGATAATGGTGAACCAGAGCACCATGTGTACTTGTCATGATTATGAAGCGTAGGGCTGCAGAATATTTAATCAGATGGTAGCTCTGTGTGTGTGTGTGTGTGTGTGTGTGTGATCTTTTATTAATTTGTTTGACCCCAGGTTGAGTGCGCTTGCAGTGGACTAATGTGAAGCGACAGAATCTGTGTCTAGTTTTCTCACACACAGACACTAATCCATGGAAATACACACAATATTTATTTCTCTTTTACAGTACCCCTGTCCTACACACGCACGCACGCACGCACACACACACACACATTGTCTCTCACACACACATACACCCATCCACCCACCCAGAACATTAGGAGGAAGGAGGGGGAGATAAATCAGCAGCTAATGAGGTCTAGAGAATGAGAAGCAGGTCCTTCAAGGCACTTCCATCTATGATGCACTCTACCATGCTATTACAATCTGTTTGCATGTGTGAGTGTGTCTGTCTGCGCTTGTCTTGCCTTTGTGTGTGTGTGCGAGCTGGCGTGTAGCGTGTGCGTGCTCACCCTGACCTCTGGGTGACATGGCGGGGGGCTAAATAAGGCCAAGAGGAGGGCAGGAAAAGGGAGAGGGGGTGTGTCCTGTGACAAAGGAGCCTCCAAACAAACATGACATGTGCTTTTTCCTGCTGCCACTCAGCTGTCTGACCCCCCATCAGACTCCTGAACCGGCGTTCACACCGCCAAACCCCAGCCAGAAGCATTAATATAGCCTTACATAAGCTAAGCCAGCAGAGCGTGGGCTTTAGGCTTTAACACACAGACATCCTACGCAGGTCAACAAGGGGGAGGAAAGAAAGCCTTGTTTTCATCTGCACATGAAACAACGGCATAGACACAGAAAGTTGCACACAAAAGTTGCTGAAAATTGTGCACCTCCCCTCACCACTAATATTTCAAATATATTCTGAGTTGTCATATTCGTTAACCATCCAACTCCGGTGTATTTTTGTTAAATGCCTTACATTCTGGTTGCTCTGTAGCGCTGAGTAATGAGCTTAAATATTAATAATAAGTGCATTGACTAAACAGGGTGCAAAGCAACACATTGTCAAATTGATGTCAAAACAAACCTGCATATATTTAAATGAAACCACCATAAAACAACAGGGTTGTGATGATGTGTTTGTATTCCCCACTGCAAGTGATCATCAAGCTCTCATCTGCTGGCAATGCCCGGCTCTTGCTCTTTCATTTTTGTTGGCCTAAAAAGAGCCTCATTTCAGAAAATTGCGTCCACATGTGTAAATCTGTAGGAATTTTAAATTAGAAACAAATCCAATTCTTGTTCAGAGCTATCTAATAAATTACCTCTTGTATCGGTGAGCAGAAAGTATAAAGTCATTATACTCTAGTTGAGAACCACACTATCCAACCACATTTAGTATATTGAAACCTGGACATAGATTACAGGGGAAAAGCTTCAAATTCAAGGCCAAAGAGAAATCTGAACATTGATTAGATTGTGTTAGGGGAATAAAGTTTTGAATTTGAATCGGAAAATTCTGTCTCGCACAGTATCTATTATAGAAAGTCAGGTGGAAAGGTAGTTTTGCAAACGTACTGTTTGGGCATGAAAAATATTTAGTGTGTAATTATTTTAATATGAGCTAATGTGAGTAAGGGCAAGTGTTTTCTGCAGCTCCAGATAACTGTCAATAACAAACATCTCATGCTGCTTAATAATCAGTCTGGGGGATGTGAGAGCTTCCTCCTGGTTTTGATTTGGTTAAATGTGCAGATACATGACAAGGTGAGGCCCAGATCACTGTGAAAACATGTGAGGTGTTGCCATGGTTTCTCAGAAAGATTTGTCTTGTGTTTGTGTGTGTGTGTGTGTCTGCGTGAGCGGGCACGCATGTGGAGGGGAGTTTGATGGGTGTGTGTGGATGATGGGGGGGAAGCTACGGAGAATTAGTGCCCAATGTCTCTGTCAAGCTAATTAGGGGAAAGTGAGGCAAAAAGACAGCATTTTAATTGCTAATTATTACCAGAGCCCCTTTTGAAAAAATAATGAATCAGAGCTTCCAAAAAAAGAAAAGAAAAGAAGACAAAACACACACACACACACACACAAATGACAATAGCGTGAAATCTACTCCCGACTGCAAAAGCCAGCAGACAAGTGAGGAACCGGACAAAAACACTCAGGTTTATAAGGATTTTTTTACATAATTTGGTGGCTAATGAAATCAGATAAGCAGACTGATTCTAATTTACTGATCATTTGAAGACGAGGGACGGCTGTGGAGAGGAGGAGTGGGGAATAAAAAAAAGAACAAACAAAATAAACAATTGATTAACGATTCCCAGACAGTGTCAGGTTGGAGTATTAAGCATGATAAGAGCTCTCTCCTCTTCCTTCAGTGCCCCCCCATCCCCCCGCCTCTCTTCCTCTCTCTTCCTCTCACTCTGCCTTGCTCTCTCTTCCTCTCTACATCTCATCGTTCAGTCACTGTGGGACTAATTATCAACTTTTTTTTTCACATAAAACAGCCACAGTTCGTTGCAGCGCCGCGTCCGAATACTCAAATGGAAACCCCGAGGTCCCGCGGAATACATTGTTTCATTTGACGGGCGATCATGCTGAAGCCAGCGACCTAATGCTAGAGTACACACACGCACACAAGCACACACACACACACAGATTCATTCTCTCTTTCACAGAACCCCTGAAATCACTGCTGTGTTTTTTAATTAGACTAGATCTGCTCTGTGCTGGGAGAGAGAGTGTGTGTGTCCGCATATGTTTTTACTCTCTTTGACCACCCCTTACAATCAACCTGCTCCAGGGACACACACACACACACAGAGCAAATACTCACTCTGTTATTTTACTCTGATCTGACTGATGCCTCACAGAGTGGACACAGAGTTATGAGAAGAAAACAAAAAAATCATTTGGTGTCAAAGTTCACTGGTCACTGCAAAAGCAAGCAGGCGTCGCTGTGTTTATGGCTGTGAAAAGGCAAAGAGGTGGAAAAACACTGCACCATACAGTGAAGCAACCTGGTTGAGTAAGACCTGCTCGTATCCACGCGTACTGTAAGCCTACACCTGATTCAAGAGAAAATCAAAGATTTAAAGTGCAGAAAATGATTTATAATTTCCTGGTTGCCACATGGAGAGTAATAATTTGTTAATAACATGTAACAATAACACAGTCCTTCCCAGGACATCCATGAGTGAAAGGATGAAGGTTTTGAAGGGCAATACATAATTGTTGGTGGTGGGTTAAAGATTTTTCCATCCTGTGACACAACTTTTTTGATAAAGTAGCCCTAAGTCATAAAGTTTTTAGCAACATTTAGCTATTTCCATGTAAAACCAATCACCGCTTTCCAGTCGCGTCTTCTCGATACAGTATAAGAAACTGCTCGAAGACGCACAGTTATACATAGCAAAATAACACAGTGTTTTCTCACCGTTACAGTTTTACTGCCACAATCAATAAAAGCTCTCGGTCACATGCTGCCAATTCACTCTGCCTTTCAAACTTCACAGCACATGTTTCCTGCCAGGTCCAAAAACAACACATAAAACCTCCGGGTCATAAACGGTTATTGAGTCAAGTGCTGTCAGTAAACTTGGCCAATTAAACGTGAGTGAAAGACAAACTGGTCACTTCCTGTATAGGCGGGAACCAGGGCCTCGCCTCTTCCAATAGGGACTTTCACAGGCATTTATACGAGCCTATCAAAACCGGAGCACCTTTTACTACAGTGGCGGTGCTTCAAAGACCGCAGAGTTGAACCTGCATCCAGGCCAAGTCCTCTTTATTGCACCCTACTGGATTGTTATCAAGTCAACACTGTCCACCGCTATTTTACTCCTTATTAATCTACCTTGCAGCTTGGCTCCAATCAGTGACAAGGGAGTTGAAAGAACAGAACCCAATAACCTTTAACTGTGAACCAAGTGAGGACAAAAGAATTACTGCCTACTGCAAGCAGCATGTAGAGATACGTGGTTGATAACAGAGCGTGTCTGTGTGTCGGTGTATGCGAGTGTTAAGAAAACAGGACAGCCAAGGCGATCAACGCAAATAAGGTTCACGGGGCAAGGGGCAATGGCCGCCTGGTTAATGGTGTCATTTAAGTAAGCTGTTATCTAAGTTGTGCTGCACTGTCCTGATATGTCGCTGGGCTTAGTATTGGCAAAAAGAAAACATGTTTTGTTTGTTTTTTTCTATATCATCACACGGACATCGACGTCATGAAGTTCGCAAACATATCTCGACTCCCCATCAAAACACCCCCACTGACAGAAATTCACATGGTATTGTGTGTTGTTGTTTTTTTTTCCTCTTACAGGAGGCTACAGTATGCTTCCCCATTAGAGGAACAGTCCTTGTTTCCCTGCTCCCTGGAGCTCTCAGCTTCCTTGTTTTCCTCCAAGTCCCATTTGGGGAATTCCCTTTCACCGATATGATGCTTCCACGTTAAAGGCGAAGATGGCGGTAAAAAGTGGAGTTGTAACATCTAAGGTGTGTGTGTGTGTGTGTGTGTGGGCGGGGGTGGGTATTTGACACGTGATACACCAAAGGCTAACAGGCAAGCTATTCAACAGGATACAGGAGTAAGTAGGGACATAGACAAAAAAAGGACCTATAGTATGATATGTTTGGCAGATGGTTTTATTTAAAATTATTTTGTTGTACGTATTGGTACAGTACATACAAAAAGAAATTACTGTGGATTTTTTTTTTTTTTTTAAAGGGAGCTAGAGGAAAAAATGCTTTTTTCATCTGGACTGTCACTGCTGTCACTGTTTGCAGTTGGTGGACTTGTCTGATTGTGAGTTTCATAAAGTCACGGAAGTTGTCAGACATTGGCCCCTTTATTCTAACATGGGAAAGCTGTGTATGTGTTTTTTTTTACAACTGATTTTATAATCAGTTGTAAATTTGTAAATTTGAATAAATTTTATTTGCTCCTCACCATTCACATCTTTATTATCACATATACCCCATAATGTACAGTCTTATCTTTGAATCTTTCCTCTGTATTCAAAAGAGTGAAAGGATCCCCAGCTAACACAGAGCCCATGTCCAGAGGCCAAATGTCCTCTGCGCTAACAATACATAATAATACCTGTCTCACACTTCCTGGATACGGGCCACCATCAGGGACAGGTTGTTGTCAGCATGACAGAATAAAGCATGAAGGCTCAATTTGCCCACCAACTCATCAAACCCTCCTTTCAGCCACCCAGAGGAGCAGAATTAAGCAGCTATGGTCCAGTCGGGGATATATTAAGTCAAATCCAAACCTCTGCTGACAGCCATTGCTGTTTGTTGTTAAGCTAACAGGTAGCGGCTGGTTCAGTTCTGTCGCCCAAGGATGGGTCGGCGGGCTCTGCGGGGCGACGGAGAGAGGTCAAGAGATATTGAGAGGAAGGGAAAAGTGCCTTAGGTCTGATAAAATAAACAAGAGAGAAACCGCTCAGAGCAGGAAGGAGACAAGCTTCTCTCATTGCCTATGCTGGCTGGAAGGTGCTGGGAATTTATCCTGAGGTGAAGTGGAAAACAAATTTACATCATGTATCAGTTGATCCGTCCGTGGCTGCGTTATTGTGGACTGCGAGGTCTTCAGCAGATGAGCATCGTGACAGAGGTTAATATCAGTGTCAGGTTCAGAATTTCAGACCTAGATTGGCATGTATCTCTTGTGTTTGTTTCAAAGAAAAGAAGTTAAACACAAGAAATGTGAGATAAGTGAAATATTTTCTTCTTCCAGCTTCTTACATCAAGGTTTTGGTGCTTTTTTCTGTTGCGTTATTGCCTCTCAGTTCATTGGACAAAATAGGTAATTTAAGGATGTAAACTTGGACATGTTCTCGATTAAATGATTCATCACTTAGTTGAAAAAGTAATTGCTTGACTAATCGATAATGAAAATGAGCTTTGGTTACTCTAATAGACTCAAAGCAGTCCAGGCTGCACATCTAGAGGTTTGAGATAACCTAACGACAGTTTGCTGTATAAATCTAAATATGTTTTAACTCAGAACAATGCTCGAAAAGTTTTTACTTGCTATTTGTGTTTTTGCTTTGTTTTTTGTTCTCTATTGTGGCTTAAAATATTGTTGTCAGATGGCCTCATTTGCTACCTTTCACTTCTGACAAGCAGTGGACTCGCCGGGATAAAAAATGATATTGCAGTGGAGGAAAAAAAAAAATCACATTGTCTCAGCATTATGAAAATCCATTTGCCAGAGGGATACTGAGAGACTTGAATCAGCAATGAAGCTGGTGCTTAGTCCTCTGCAGTCCCTCTAGTCCTCCACCCTCCACTTCAGATTGCCCCCTTCTTTAGCCCCCCTGGAGGCACAGCCAAATGCCTTTCAATGAGTCGACCTCGGACGACGTGGTGCACCCACAGGTCCCTGCTCTCTCACCTCCTTAATGCCGTCTGGATTGTACGAGTGGTTAACCCCCTCCCTCGCCAAAACAGCTCCTAGTCATGCAGCCATATGCGGCTAATGACACTAACACATGACTGACAGGCACATATCTAATGGGCAGCGATCCAGACTAAAAAAAAAAGAGTCACTGTGTTTGGTCTAATCTGTGGAAGTGATCTATGGAGCGGTGAAATGGGGGAAATGGAAATTTGAATGAATTAGAAATCAATATGGCTGTACCTGGGAGGTGACTCTTCAGGCTCTTCCAGACTTCACCTCTCACTTCTTTGTACCTGTCAGCACCAGCAGAAGCGGATGCAGCATATAATGTGCGTGCGTGTGCGCTGTGTGGCCCGAGTCTGTCTGTATCAACGCATGCATGTGAACCTCGTTTACATTCACTGCACTTTTGAACCCCTTGGCTAATTACACACAGGGTTTGTTTGGTGGTGAAGGGAGGGCATGGGGAATGAAGGGGCATGTCAACCTTTCTTGTTTATGATAAAGTGACAGAAAATCATTGGGGGGTCAAGTACATCCCTCCAACCCTCCACTGCCCTGAAAACTCCTGCAGCAGTACAGAAGGTGCCTGGTGTGGGAAGCCTCCCCTTTAATGAGACCATTAAAGGGCCCGTCTCCCCGTCAATAGATTTCTCTCATTCTTTCTCTGACAAATTTGAATTAATAATTCAGCGCCAAGCGCCTGGGGATGTATATTTTCAGCATGAAAGACAGTTAATCCATAGCGTCATTTTCCCCCCCCTCCCTCCCTCTCTCTCCTGCACTCTCTCCCTTCTCCTTTGGCTCATTCTCATTTGATGATGGGAGCCAGCAGGTAGAGTGCTGACTAAAGAGAGAGCATGCCGCATGTTTTTCCACACCTTTCTTTTAACTTCTTTGTTCTCTGTGTGATTTTCGTCCCCTGTCATGTGACGAGCGGAGTCAACTTAAGTGCAAATTGGGGTTTAATTTATTCAAAAGTATTGGTTGGCGATGGCTGTTCTCTCCTCCCCCTCAGGGCTAATGTAAAATGACATGTTTGCACACTGCCTCTCAAAAGCTGGACTTGATTTAGAGAGCCGGGGTTTTTACTGGATATTTCTACTGTGCCAAATGCTAGGATGTTCAAATGCACAATACGAGGAAATTAGAGGAAATGAGCAATTTTGAGGATAAACCACAAAAACGTTTGTTTAATGAAAAGATGTTGTGGAGTGTGTTTGTCTGTGGTTGTGGGTGTCTGTTTGTGTTCTGCACATACTGTGGTCTGAGAGTTTCACCAGTTTTAATGAAAGAATTTTAAGAGACAAAGTAGGCCTGTTACTGTACAGCGTGTGCGCTCGCGGCCTCCATTAGACATTTGGAGCAATTTCGGACTGTAAAAGTAAAATTCCAAAAACAACAGAATGTGAAGAGAAAGAACAAGTAAAGATCCAGGACTTTGTGCTTCCATGAGGATTCATGGGGTAGTAACTCAAGCAGTAATGAAAGAACCTGCCAAACAAAACCAGTTGAAACACCATAGAAAATCATCTGCTTATTCTCCTGTGTGATCTGTTTGTCTATGGAAAGTGCTGCTGTAGTGCTTCATTAAGATTGCTGCGTTCACTGTCAGATGAGTATTTCTCATCACTGAGCACTGTAAGAATTTACAGAGCAGCAGTGTCAACAGTAGCTGTGGGTGTCAGTGCCAGGTGGCACTAATGTACAAATTTATGCACTAAGGCATCTTGTACTGGCTCAGAGTTGGCGTGACAAATGGCTGATAGCACCCAGGAATATTCCCTACATTACATAGCATTATTGTCTGCCTGGTGACACATGGGTGTGTTCGCTAGGTTTATGTGTGTGTGTGTGTGTGTGTGTGTGTGTGTGTGTGTGTGAAGGGAAGGGAAGGCTGACTGATTCATGCCCTTCTGTGTTTTAACATGTGTTGGCTCCCTGACCCTTGTTTCCAACATTTGCCAGCAGCTCTGAAGGGCTCCATTGCACTGTGATGGTTTTGTTAAACGCAGTAGCAAGGAATAGCTGCTGCATGTGTGTGTGTCTCTGTGTGTGTGTAAGACAGTGGACTCAGGGCAGCTTTGTTGCTTTAAATATCCTCTAGGACAAGAATGAAGAGACAAGAAAGGAGCTGTGATGGTTCAGGAGTTGGGGTGTAGGGTCACGGAGTGGGTGGGTGGGTGGGTGGGGGCTCAATGCAGAGAGAGAGAGAGAACAAGAAAGGGTGGGAGAACAAGAGACAGCGAGCCAGTGCACCTGTTGGATCATCTGTGCTTTAAAACATTTAATCACTGTCTCTGGTTACGCACACACACGCCACAGCATGCACACACATCACCCTAAAGCTCCACTGTTCTCTGCCCTGCCAGAAGTATCTTGTAACCACATTGTCCAAAGATACACACACACACACACACACACACATATATATATATACACTTACAGAGGCTCAAAGAGCAAAGGGAAGAGGGTGTATAATCTTATACTGTGTAACAGCCACCTGACTACCATATAGCCCACCCCCACCACAGTTGAAACACATGCCACTGCGCTGTACACTATTCACACAGGAACACAATGGCTGACAACCCACATGCCTGGCAGTGCTGTGATGCCACTGGGCTCCGTTTGCGAAATCAGAGTGGTAGGTGAGCGTAGAGGATTATTTTTACTTCTACTCGATTCACCAGTATTTTTTCATGTGGAGGCTCATATACAAAGTAGATACAGAAGCAGACTTTATTTCACAGATTGTGTTCCCATATTCAACACCAAAGTGACACGTTAAGTCTGTCGTCACCGCCGCTTTCCATCTCGCTCAAGGGTTACAGCTCTGAGTTCTTTCCACACCTGTGTCTTTTTACGTTTTACATACATATAGTAATTATTGTCCAATGATTAACGCTAATGACACATCATGAGCTGCAGCGGCCGTAAACGTCTTATCATAAAAGTTTGTCTTTGCTGTGGACTTGACCGTCACGATACTAATACTGTAGCTCCTGCTGAGACGCAGATTTAACGAGGCGAGTGCTGCCATTCACATTTACAACTTGACAAATAATTGACAAAGTTGCAGGTTCCATCTGATTACATTTATATTTTTGAACATTTGACCCACGGTACAGCTAAAGACTGAGGGCCACTACCATCACCCTTTGGCCTAGATTCTGTGGTGTGTGTTTACACAAGTATCTATGCGTGTGTTCATATGAGTTACATCACTACAGTAGCATATATCCGTATGCGTGTGCAGATAATATGCGCGAATCTGTGTTTGTGTGTTTGCTTCGCAGAGCAAATAGGAACAGAGAGAAAAGGAGGGGAGGGGGAAACAACCAAGAAAGAGTGATCACTGGCTGAGACAGCTCCACAGGGAGGGTTGTGTAACTCTTTGCTGCCGTTTGTATGTAATGTTTAAGTAAGGCCGAGGCAGGCGGTCTGATCAATACGCTGCATGACTGTGGCAGTTGTTCTTTTCTTGCTGTCATGCACCACTGCAAAAAAAAAAAAAACACACACACAGTTTTCATCTTGTAGCCGTGTTGTAAATCTGTAGCTCGTGGGTGAAACATTGATGCGTTTTCAACTGGAAGAATAGGCTCAGATTTGTTGACAGCCCGTCCTCCTCAGTTTGCCACAAGATGATTCTTTATGACTCAAAAATCATCACAATGCTTGAAATGCTTGTTAGCATATTCATTGACAAATTGACAGTATCACCCAACATGAGGAAATACAGATACTTGTTGTTATTATTATAGTGAAGTTATGGGACACAGAGGAAAAGTAAATAAGTTGTCTAAAGAAATTATTAGAATGCATGAAATCACAGCTAGGGACCAGATGATCTCCAGTCAACAAATCATTCAAATCAAGAGTGGGATTTTCTGCAGCACTACAATGTATGCACAATATCTGCTCCGGATCTGTTTTCCTCCACTAATGTGAACTTGTTCTCCGTGGGGCCCTGTGTAGCCCAGGCCTGTCCTCCCTACCCCAAACACACATCCCTCAGCCTTTAATTGGAGAGGAGTAGCTACCCGGCTAGCACAGCGCTGGGACCCGAGCTGTGGCCACTGAGAATGCATTAGCATTAGCATTGCAGTGGACCATCCTGTACATAATGATAACCTCAAGCTCTGGCCACTGGGAGCAGCCTCTATCAACACACACACACACACACACAAACACTCCACACACTCCCTGCCCCTGTCTTCCACACGCAGTCACGAAAACAAGCAAGTGCAGTGCAACCTCAGCGGTGCGCTGCTCCACTATCGGAGAGAGAGATGGGGGGGGGAATCAGTTGCTGCCGTTCGGCTGAAAAGTGTGTGTAATGAACTTGAGTTCCATTGATCGGGACTGCGAGTACAGAACCGGGGGCTGTTTGTCCCAGAAGGGCTGCCGTACTGCTGCTCGGTAGCCCCTCATAAATGTTTGAGAGGCCTCAGCCGCTCTAGATCCACGCTACCTGGGTTTAGATTCTCTGTTACAACACACACTTATGGACGGACACACAAACACGCACACACACATCCAGGTTGATGCTGATGATGGACGGTCGGTGCAGGCGGTTGAGGGGGATCGATCGTTACTTGATGACATTTAGTTGGTGCGCTGTGTGCTTGTTGACACTGACGGCGTTCAAAGAGATTTTGAGAAAAGTGCAAAGTTTGCCACTTTGTATTTTGTGGGGAAATCTATTCAGCGTGAGAATTTCTGAAAAACTTCCCCCTCTGTCTTACACTCTCTCTTTCAAGTCTCTGTCCAGGCACAGAGGCTTATGTTTGCAAGCATGTGCTAATTTGTTTGGCGAGTTATACCTTCCTATGTTGTACCCCTAAGCTCCAAGGCCCTCCACTGGGCCCTGAAAGCCCCCCCCCCTCCGTATGTTCCACACATGATTGATATTACTGCAGATATCACTTAGAAAACACCTGACGTGCAAGGCGGACCATCCGCGCCTCCTTTTGACTGCTAAGTATCAGCTGACGGGAGGTCCTCTGCGTTATGCAGCCGGTAATAAAAGTTGAGCATTGATTTTCTGTAGCTGCTTGTAACTGTTAATGTTGAGACATCAATAGCAAAAGCAAAGCGCTGGTGCCTTAATAGGAGACCGAGAACGCGGAGGGTGCGAGCAGAGGCTGACTCTAAATCACAGAATCTATCCCTGCCGATCGATAGGACAGTAACTGCAAGTGTCCCTCTGCTTTCCTAATGTTTTATAATAAACTGACAGCCTGTAATAAGGCCAAGGGAGAGGGAGAATGAGAGGGAGGGAGGAGAGATGGAGGGCAACAGTTTCTCCATAGCTTGCCCGTCTTAAATCACCCCACATGGGAGTGGAAGGGTGGAGCAGAGAGGGAGTTGGAGGGGAGGAAAAGGTTGTTTTTTGTTAGCAAAAAAAAAAAAGGAAAAAAAAAACTTTTACAGAAGCATTTGTCTGGTTCTACTCGCTGCTAGTGTAGTTAGCGGGTGTATTGATGGAGGGGAGCAGAAGTTTAGAGGATGTGTCCTGTAGTGCTTTGGCTGAGCCAGTGAGTTAAAGTGTATTAAATCTTACTGCCACCGTGCAGCCGTCACCATATTCAGGCAGAAGTGCAGAGCTGGGCTGCACGTGTTATGACTCTTACTGGGCGTGGATGGTGTTGAAATTCTCAGGGAGATTACTACTCTTGCAACACCTCTGGTAGATGGTGAGAGAACCTGCTGCTGCTGCTGTGCTCTCTGCTCTGTTGTGATAAAGTTGCATCAATCGATTTTGCTTGTGCACCGCGCCGCAGTGCGTATACATACAAAAGTACGGTTACTTAATTTCTTCATGTGCTCGTTTTTACTTGAGGCGACATAGTTGTGAAATATATTACATTAAGGATATGCTGTTAACTTTTAAGGTGTCTCTGGAACAAAGAAAATGTAAAGAACATGTTGTTTACCAATAGCTAACCCCCTGAATGAATGAATGAATGAATGAAGAATGTATTTACCTTCAGTTACACTTTGTATGATATGTAATCGTTGTTGATTCAATAGTCTTTATCTTGTGGTTTAGGTCCCCATACATCTATCTAGTTCCCACTGAGGAACAACAATGACGTGGCTTTTTTGTCTTATCACCATTTATCACTTAATACTGAGGTGCATCCATTTACAAGTCCCCCTTCAAACAACCCCCCTTTTTGTGTTTCTTTACTCTTTGATAATTGGCCTTGTTTGAAATCAGATAAAGCCCAGTGTAAACATCATCATCATATAAATCCTGGTAAGATAACACCTAAAAAGAGAGGAAAGACAAGAGGGCAAGCTTCGGCCGTAAATTGGAACGCCGCTTTGGAGATTATCTGGAGAAAATGTAGAAATCCGCTAGGAAACTGTAAGATATCTGAGGCGATAACACCAAGGCTAAAGGGAGGCTCAGGTCAGGGGTTAGAGTCAGTGATCCTCAATATCCCTGCCGCCACAACTCACCACAACTGCTGCTTAATGACAACAGCCTGCAGCATTGCCAGGTAATGGTGGCAGGCTGGAGACCTGGAGCATTTATTGCTTGATAAAGTCTGAAAGCCTTTTAGGCAGCCTCATTACATGGAATTCCCTACAAAGTGGCAGCCAGCGTTGGAAGGCGACTGCTCGCCATGCTATTTTTCTTAGGCTAAAATGGACAGAAAATAGGTGAAAGTATTAGGTTCATTGCTTTAGGGCACACTCTCACCTATTGCTGATGAGATGAAAGAAAATGAAAGAAAAGTCAGGACATTCAAACATGATTAAGTGGGTTTGGCTCTATCAGAGACAAAGTTTGAGTGACTTTTTTTGTTTGTTTTCTAAATTAAAATGATGCCTGAAGGAACCTGATGGTGGGTAAAAAGATTTGTTTGAAAAGTAGATGAGAGTCCAATACTTTTCAATCAGTACGAGTTTGCCGAGCACTTCGGCGAGCCTGTAAACAGAGTGATGGAAAAGCACTAGATGCAGCCGCTCTGTGCATGGATTGCACTTTATGAACCTTATACATACATTTATAGTCTTAGTCCCACCGTAATCATCACCACTGTACTTTCCATCACTGCTGTCATTGCACCAATCCAGTCAGTAATTTGTAGGACACACAAGCATTTGTTAGTCTGGAGGGCTGAATCCATCCCTGCCACATACACAAATACTATGAAGCAGGCTCTGATTCCTGCTACATCTCACGCATACATGCACTATGTACTGTAATCTGGGTCATGTCTCATGAAAGTCAAATACATAAATCATATCTGTGGTAATTGTAATACCTTACATTTAAATTCCATGTATGCCACAACAGTTGACATGTGAAATGTCTACAAACCACATGTGACATTATCTCAAAACAAAACTAATAAAGACTGAACAGGGATAGCTTTTTATACATTCACTGCTCTCACTTGTGAGGGTTGATGAAAGTGTGGGAATATTACTAATCCTGATGTACAGTAACAGTACCTAACCTCTATTATTGATCATATATCATAGCACCTGTATTTCTAGTAAAGGGTAAATTGATTAAAGGCAATGCTGGCTTTATACTGGAATGTTTTATTGAATGACGCTGTTTCCTGGTCCCTGTTGACAGCCACAACTCCTGCTGAGTCAAGGTTTCCCATAGGCCAGAGCCAAACAACTACCAACCCACTCTACTTGTGTATTGATCAGGTCAAAGGTACACATGATGACTCCATTCTGTTACAGCCCAGCAGAGCGCTTGGCTCCTTTACAAAACAAGCAGGACAAAAAATACGAAAAAAAATCCTCATTATGTTGTTTTTAATGAAGCTGTAGTGTTGTGCCAGTTATACAGCCCATTATTTGGTCCTTACATTGGTCTCAATGGGTGTAAATATTGAACAGTCGCCCCCTTCCGATGTTAATCAATCCCCGACCGAATTCTAAATGATTCGGTTCGTTTCAGGAAATTAATATTTGCCAGGCTTTTCAGGGGGAGAGGAGGGGGAGCGGTGTACATGAATTAGCCAGCTTCCCCGATCAGGGCATTGATTCTGAGCAGCCTCGGCCGTTGCTTAATTAGGACATACCTGTCTGGGAATTCTGTGTGTATGCGTGTGTGTGTACGTGTGTTCTTGTGTGTATTTTCTCTTATTGTGTGGAGAGACAAATGTTGTCTGATGGAGTAATAGGGAGAGTGATAATGCTTGTCTTTTTTCCATCAAGGTTAATCACATCTGCCGTGTTTGTGTTGTTGTCAGCAGATTGGTGTCTGACCTCGTAGTGCACAAAACAGAGAGAGTCTGTCTTCAATGTGTAGTGTGCAATAAACATACTAATGAGCGACCTGTCCTAGCATAGGGGTATAAGGGGGGTACAGGATTACAGTGAACACCATAAAACAGGATATGGGCATTAACACTGATTAGACACCAGCCTCCTGAAAAGAGACAGAAACTGGTTCTTAGTCAGGGGACAGAGGAAATATCTAGAAAAATTGTCAAGTGCAACCAAACTCAAAACACAGGATTGGAACCTGCTATAAAACACTGATGTATAATTAAGAGACCAATTGGTCCATATACTGTACCTTAATTTGAGCACTACAGCTGGCAGTATGTGATTTTATAACAAAATTTAAAATAGTAGTTAAAGCATTTTAAGAGGGAGACACTCAGAAAAAAAAATACTGAGCGAGGACGGAAAAGAGATAAATGGCAGTTCAGACGTGGGTGAAGATAAACAAGGGGCAATAGAGTCAGATCTGAGGATGGAGTTGTGATAGATCGAGTTGTACAAAGATGGATGTGAAAGAGAGAGAGACAGAGAGAGAACGGAAGGGGAGAGCGATGAGAAAAGAGACAAAGCAAAGGGCTGAACGGATGGTAAGGGATGGATGGGTGGGCGTCTCTAGGCTCCAGCCTCCCAGCCTGACTAATCACTTGACAGACAGCTAATGTGGTGCTGAGGCAGCTCCTGAATGACTGGCTGTCTTAGTTCTAATGAATGGACTGACTTCTGATCACTGACCTGCAGCTTTACTGTACATTACACGTCATGTTATTGTTCTGCATGTTTTGGCATTTTATTTCATTTGACTAATTGGATGTGAAAACAGTCATATCATATTAGCCCAACCAATCAGACATCAAGGTGTCATGTTCCCCTCAGTAAGAAATGTGAAATTTCTATGCTTATAACAGCAGAAAGGAGACTTTATAAGCAGTCACTGATTGTAGACAATCTTCTGATATTCATTTTCTTGGTTAATTTGTATGATCCATATGTTATGTCATTTTCTAACAAAAAACTAAATCAGATGAGATTAATTGCAGCTTTACTTGGTAGAGAAATCAATCAAGTTGAATTAACTCTAATTTAGGCAGATGGATTGCATTGCCATTATTTTAGATTCAAAACCTAAGGTGGAATCAATTTAATTACTGTGTAGTACAGTGATTTGACATTTGGAGTTAATCAAACACCCAAGTGAGGTCTTTAACTAAGCCCATATCAGGTTTGACTGCCACTGTCCCTCCGCAGAGAACAAATCAAACATGAGCCTCAATCCTCTTCTTTATCAGCTTGTCATTGGCTTTCTTTCTGCTAAAGGCTGCGATGCTGGGACATTATTTAGGGCCATGTCCACAAATCTGCCCTCTCCGCTGGGAGCATTTACCACCCCATGCTGGTCTGGTTCTCCTCTCAGCTTACAAAGACTGGCAGCACCTGTCTCACCCAATTACACCTGATGGGGGTTTGACCTGCTGAGCTGGGTTAACTGGCTGCTGGCTGAGCACCGTCTGACCTCTGTCACCGAGTCTGCTTCGCTAATGTGGAAAGTGTCTCTGTGCTGGCATGCATCAAACACACATGTGCATGATTACATGATTGAAGTTAATCAATGAAACTTGTTATTTTTACTTTTTTTCCACCAACACGTTTCCAGAGAGTTTAAGCTGCACAATATCAAGGAAGTTGTTTTTAGGAAGCACACTGTTTTCCTTCTTTCTTTTTTTTTTTTTTTTTTAATGAAATTTCTTTCTTATAATGTATATCATAGTATAAGACTTCCATGTAATAGCTGGAGTCTGCCTCTCATAAACTCAGGTTTCTACTGATTAGTATAGTTGGTAGTTAATCCTGCCTAAAATTTGTGGTAAGTCTCTTTTTTCACTTCACTCGGCCTGAATTTGAACTTGTGACCCATTGCACACCTCTGTCACCTGGTCATATACAACAACCTGTCAGTCTTTCTATTAGCTCTTAAAGCCTTTTAAAGAAAATCAAAGACCCATTAACAGCGGTCTGACACCAGACAACAACTCCTACTAATCCTTTCCTGAACTCTGACCCACGCAGCAGTCACTCTCTCCCTCTGCCATTTTGTGTGTTTCTCGCTCAACACAACACTTGACAACACTCAACCCACACAGCCATTCCTCACTGCCCTACAAACACTTAAGAGATCAATGCTCTAAGAATGATAATCTCCTCCTTGATAGAGGGTGAAAGACTAAAGACTGGTGACAGAGAGAGAGAGCGAGAAAGTGATTGGAAGAGATGGAGAAAACAATATAAAAATAAAGGTGTAAAGACAAGTGCCTCCCCTCAGCTGGAGTGACATCTATATCCCTGTCTTTATCGACAACTGGCTTAACTAAGAGCTCTGTTGGCGGGGAGGAGGTGACTGATCGCCCATCCGCAGAAGGAGAGATTGAGAAAGAGAGGTTTGAAGATAGAGGGAGAAATATTGAGAAAAAGCAAGACACAAACAGAGTGGTATAGGGGAAGAAAAGAGGGATGAATACAGACTGCATCACTACCTCCATGACTCACATAGAGGAGCTGGTTGCAGTATTGGTTCCAGTTATACTTTAAGTGCAGTCATATTACTGAAACAACTGCATGTCTACACATGAGCTACTGAATAATACTGCAAAGCCCCTGATTATCTATATCAAAGTTGTGATAAAACCACCTTATGCCAAATACAACTATGGCTATATATAGAATAAAACATTTAATTAAGGATGGAGAATAGTTGCAGTTACAGTTATTAATGAAGATGTGCAACCTCCACACCGTTGCCTTCTGCCTTTCAGTGGAAGTATCTACACTGAATCCTGTATTAGATTAGATTGAGATTGGCAAATTGTTGAGGTTGCAACTAAGAGTGGTTTCCTCAAGCATGTGATAGGAGGAGCATTAAAGCAACAACATTTCCACTGTATCAAACCTGCCATAACTAATACACCCATTTATTCTATATTAGCCTCAGCTTAAAGTGCAGTGACCACTTTTAGAGATGTAATAAAGCTAATAAAGAGGGAGTGTTTAATCTTTTAGTTGAGCAGTCTGTGCAGAGCTACTTCCATGCCTCATTTCACTACAATCCTTATTAATTGGCTCTGCCTGTGAAGCACAGGCACAGGCTTTCTAAACATACACACGTGCACCAATACACACCTGCTTTCCCACTGCCATGCACATGATGCACATTCCCTCAGGTAAAAGTACGTATCGCATCCCTCTCACAGCCAACCACGCGCACGCACACATATACACGCACGCATCTCTGTTCAGCAGCGTGTGATATTAATCAAATCATTTTCTAAATCTCCTGGCTTTACATTGCTCAAGCCCCTCCCTATCCCTCGCCCTGCATCCCTCCCTCCCCACCACCGACACCACCTCCGCTTTCCCCAGCACTGATCCCCCTCAGCTGAGCTCTACGGTGTCCGTGCCGGCTTCTTTTGCAGGAGGCCCGGGCAGTGCCGGAGAACAGGCACTGCCGGGGGCGATACATATCCCTCAGGTGAGCCTTTCATTATGGATGATGTTTCTGCCAAATTATTTAGACCCTGAGCCCCAACAACAACCCCCCCGCCCCAACCCCACCCCACCCCACACAAACAGAACGCATCCATGCACACATACACACTTCTAAGCCCCACTGAAATCCATCTCACCCCCCCTCTTTTTTTTTTTTGCTGTACCGCAAACAACACTAACACAAACATTAATCCTGCCTGATTACTTCAGTGTGTGTCTGTGTGTGCGTGTGCTTTTGCCAAGTAGTTCATTAGTCCCTCTTTCTTTGTTTAGAGGCAGTAAAGAAGTGAAAGCGTGACCCTTGTGGATTATAGATAGGTGGAAGATAAAGGAAATATTCATATGTATACTTCTGTTGCTGCTTTCAGTGCCATGGAGGGGACAGGCTGAGTGAAATTACCTGAACACCATTGGCTTCAGTAGTGCAGGATGTTAAAACTGTGTGTGTGTGTGTGCGTGCGTGTGTGTGTGTGTGTCCCTCAAAGGCAATTTGTTGCAGACTTGGTAAGAAAGAGACAAAGATGACAGTCTCCTGGCAATGTCTGACCTCGGCTTAGAGAGTAGAGAGCAGATTTGGGATCTCATCACAAATACACACACACAGACACACAAACAAACACACACACATCAACGTTACCCTTCTCTTCATCCCTTAACTCATTTGGCTACTTATCCCTTCCACTTCCCTCCCTACCTGATACCCCTGGGCTCGGCTCCCTCCCGCCTTTCTATCTCAAACGCTCCACGTTACCTGCCTCCCACCAATTCCCAGTCTCTCCCACTTCAGCATCCTCATATCTCCTCCTTCTCCTTCTTTCCTTCCTCCCTTCTCCCCTCCTCAGTTGATCTCCGTGCCCTCCAATTCCCTCCTTTCCCCCCCGATCCTCCATAGCTCAAAAAAAACCTGAAATTCACCTATGAATAAAAATAAATAAATAAAATTCACCCCTATTCCCTTCAATCTCCCCAACATCAGTGTCTCGTGCACTTACTTTCAACCACCCAGCTCTCCCCTCCCCCTACTCACTCAGTTCATGGTTCCCAGTCATCCTGTACAATTACACATTCCTGCAAACACTATGATTCATTCAGTCTAATTTTATTGATCAAGAGATTAATGCTTATTCCAAAAATGGATGTCAAATTTGAAACATGTAAATTATTCATATTGATTTTATATTATGATGGACTTATGATTATTGATGTAGCTACCCCTTCACTCAACCTCAGTTTGTGCACTTTGCAGCAGTAGAGGTACAAAATGACCAAATGAGTTACCTCCCCTATTTCCTTCCTCCCTCACTTTCTCTTTTGTCCCTTCCAAACCACAGGTCCTTTCCTTCCTCCACTCCCACTTCCCCTCCTCCTCTTTCCTTTCCTACTAATCCCTCATATAGATCTTTTACAAGTACCACATTGTTATCCTTTCTTAAAGCATTTACCTGCATTTGAATTCATAATGAAATTGATTCCTGGACAGCTCATCCTTTCCCCCCAAACCTGCCTCCAAAAAAAAACAACAACCTATGAGAGTTTCGGTGACTCACCCAGGCTGAAGAGGACCAGGAACTTGAGGCAGACGAACTCCCGCTGGTCTAGCTGCAGGGAGCGCAACTTGGCCACTAGCTCCTGGGCGTGACTCAACAGGTTGTTCAGGGTGGCTCCAGCCTGTGAAGCAATCACTGCATAGTCCACCTGAAATAAACAGGGAGAATAAGAGATGTTAGAATATGTTCAAGCAGCAGTTCTGAGGTCAGAAATGCCCTCAGATGAAAGACACCCAGCGAAGATTTTAACCACCAGTACTACAGTGCCACAGACTTCCATTGATAGATGCACGTGGATGCAATATTCAAGCGTCAGCAACATGGAGGGTAAAATGGCTAGGCTGCTAAAAAGACAACACTCTGTGTAGCTGCAGCAGATTTAATACATATTATACGACCAAGACATCTTTGGTCTGTCTGTCAGAGAGCGAGCCACTGGTGGATGGTTTACTGTAAAAACAGCAGCTGCAGGCAGAGGATTTTTTCCAGTTTAACTGTATTTTGTGACAACATGCTGTGGGCATATGGAGAGAGCATGAGAGTTCACATCCGACTAACTAGACCTGCCAGATTTGACTTCACTCGTTTCAGTGAAACAGAAAGATGCTGAGGCACAATAAAAACAGATGTAGATAGATAGATAGATAGATAGATAGATAGATAGATAGATAGATAGATAGATAGATAGATAGATAGATAGATAGATAGATAGATAGATAGATAGATAGATAGATAGATAGATAGATAGATAGATAGATAGATATACACACACAAACACCTTTTTTCCAGGTGCACCTCATAACTGCAGCCGCAGCACATTTGTCTGGGAGGCAAGTCCTTAGCTGCCACTCACAGTAAGCAGGACCGTATTAATTTTTTATATTTATTGACAATTCATTACCATAATTGACTGCGTGAGGGTTTCCAGGGGAAGGTACAGTGGATGTTGGCGTGCGCAGTTCGTAAAGCTCAGGGAGGAAGAAGGTCCCTGCGAGCTCCCATTTGCAATTAAAAACAGCCTGGATTTGGAATGTATTTATTGTGTAAATAGGATGATTGGAGCCTGTTTTTCATCCGTATGAAGAGGGGTCAGAGTAAAGCAAATGTCAACAATGCACTACGTTTTTACTAATCTCTCTTTTCCTGTCCTCTTTCCTCCTATTCTTACCTTTTTATATTTTACTACACCACTATTGCACCTCTCTCCCTTTAACTCCTTTGTCCCGCTCTCTTTCCCTTCTCCACCTTTGAGACGGTAAGAGTTATGACTCGGTGAGAAGCAGACACTGCCCCCCTTCCAAGATGTCAATCAATTTACATAAAATCAACTGTGCATGAAATAACTTCATTGAAGGATTGGACTGTTGATAGTTATGCCTTGGGTTATTGCCTCCTAGCCCTAAGTAAAAAGAGAGATGAAAAAAACGCTATAATGTCGCTATAGCAGACTTAGCACTAACCCTGGTGACCTGCATATCAATCAATCAATCAATACTACTTTATTATCTCTCCTGGAGAGACATAGAGTAAATATATGAATAAACCTTCAAATCTTAAGCCATCATGAATACGATGAACGATCTTAGCTGAACATTAAAGATGAGCATGGAAGGTGGGACCAGGGGTTTGATGTGGATAGAAAATGTACCTTGTTTGAAAGCACAGAAATGTGCGCCCGTCTGAGGGACGTCTGTTTTTGCATTTCTTAGTCATTTGAATTTCATGTACACCAGGAGCGTTGTGCTATCAAAATATCTGGATTTTCATACTGAAGACTGGTTGCAAAGCTGCAAGGCCTTGTTTAATCATTCAGCAGCTCAGTCCGGTCTTTGTCATTTCATGTTTGCATGCATTCTGACAAGTTCCACTTTGCATTTGGTCCTATGACAGGATAGAGAACAAGCCTCCTTTCTTAAATGGAAAAAAAAAAAAAAACTACTCATGGCCATTTCTCACTGCTTTTGGTGACATGATGATATGCAGCAGCAGCGCAGCAAACGAAAGCCAGAAAATATTTGAAAAAGACAGGAATTAGCAAGCAACATGAGGGCAAGAGAATGAGCAAGAAAGAGAGCAAATGACAGGCTATAACAGTAAATCTGCTGCTACCATGGATTTCTTTTCAAAGGTCAGTATGAGTGCAGCGTATGACTGACGAGAGCAGCTTGATTCAAAGCAAAAGGGGAGAAACATCTGTCTAAACTCTCCATCTGAACAAATCCTCTCTATTCATGTCATATTTTTCTGAAAAGACGTGAAAATATCTGCCAGCCCGAGGACACAGCAGTTATTCCCAACACAAAGTTTGTCAACTTTCTTTTGTGATACAAATCGGTGTCTTGGAATTGATCAAAAGAACGATTAACCCTTGACAATCCCCCCAGTGGTGCTGTTGTAGGTGTGGATCACTGCTACAGCTGTTGAGGCAGAATTGGTTCAGACCTGTGGATCAAAAGTGTTTTTCTATTCCACCATATTTGTGCCTTAGTATCAATATCTCTTTTCATGATGGCTTTTTTTGGTTTTATTATGTAAGGAGTTGTGTTTCAAAGTAAACCAGAGTTATGACTGTGATCAAAGACGTTGCAGAACAGTAGCTTATTTTATTTTCTGATTATCTGTTTGGGGGTTCAGACATGAGAACACTATGGCTTTTCTTACTGGGCCTGGTGAGTTATTTAAGTTGTGTGGCTCTAGTGAAAAATTACTCCAAGTAATGTAAATTGCAAACTTGACTATAATTAACCAGGAAAACATCTGGGAGTTAATCTTATCAATATGTTATTATTCATGACAATATTACAGTATATTTTTACATATACATACTATATTGTTTAAGTTATTGCAGTATAGTATGCAGGCCCAAACGTGTGAATGTGTGTGTGTGTGTGCTATTGTGGTCTACATATCCTCAGTGTTATCACTGTGCTGTCACCCCTGGCCAGGCAGAGAATAATAGGAGATAATGAACTGTTTCAGAGCCTCTCTCTCTCTTTCTCTCTCGCTCTCTCTCTCTGTCTCACACACACACACATTTCCCCACTGACCCCCCCCCCCAACACCAGCTGTTCATTAACCAAAGTATGCAAACGAAACCGCCGTCCTGCACCTCCCCTGACTATCAGTCCCTCCTCCTCCTCCTCCTCTCTGGTCTTGTCTCTTCAAACTGCCCTCTCCTCTTTGCCTCATCATCTCATCCCCTCTTCTTCTTCTTCTTCTTCCTTCTTTTCTTTCTTCTGTTTCTCCTCCTGTCCTCCCTAGACTCCCTGCACTTATGTCCTGTCATATGCTTCTCTCTGCTCACTCTCTTTTCTCTTCTTCTTGTCAGTTCATCATTGTCTTCATCACTTTGTCCCTATGCATTTCTTCCCATGCTCCTTACTCACTGCTTCCTCCCTTTTTCTGTCTCTTTTCTTTACATATGTCTTTCTCAGTTCTTCCTCTTCTCCCTGCCTCCCTAGTTTCTCCTCTTCTGTCTCCATCTACATTCTTTTCTCTTCTTTGTCTTTGTTTTTCTTCTATGCCTCAGTTTCTCTCACTCCTCCATCTACTCTCTCCATCCCTTTATTTTCTTCCTGATATTCTTGGGCAACCACCATCTCTCTATTCTCTCTTAACCCCCCCCTCTATCATTTCTCCCACTCTCCACCACCTGTTACCCAAACATCTCTCATTCTCTTTGGCTCTACCCTCTTCCTCTTTTCCGCTCCTTCCACGTTGCAGACCACATCCCTTGTTCTAATATTTAATCCACTGCCTATTGTTGTAAAAAACATTCTGTTGAAGAGCAATGTTATTGAGGAGCCAACCAATCAATAATGTATTATTTTTCATCTCATTGACAGCCACATCACTGGTCAGAGGCCTGTCCATGATGGGCGGCGTCACGTCTTTGTGCATAGTTTTGCCCCTAACTGTGCATACAGTATGTAACCTACTCTCTTTACTGTATGTAGCATGCATTATTCTGTTTCTTCTCTTTTGTCTTGGTTGCTTACTTTTGGGCGCATGTGTGTGTAGCAAAAAAAGAATCACATACAACAAAGATCTGTGTCATTTAGACCTCAAGCATCAGCTTCCTCAAAGTCTCCACCAAAACATCACACTTAACACATTTTTATATGTGACTACCTACTTACTTTGTTGTTGCCTGTGTAACTTTATTTACACAGTTATTGTATTAATTCACTGAGATGAAAAAAAAAATGCAAAATTGATTCTCCTGGTGACATTAGTTTATATCTATAACCGTAATCTATTTTTAATGAGGCAGGGACTCCTGTGTGGATGAGTGATCAATAACGCTTTAAGGGAACTGTTGAGATGTTGAGGGTCCCCTGAGTAGCAGCTGATGCACGGTTGGCAGGTTTTTAGTAGGAAAAAAAAATGAAACAGTGGAAGCAGTTTCCAGAACGGAGTGTAACCAACCCACCTGCTGACCGGTGACCAATAGGATAGAGCCCTCCTTAGCGTGCACCACCTGCCGGAAGACGTGGTCAAGGATGAGGAGTTCACTCCAGCAGTTCTGGAGCAGCTTCATCTGGTCGTCCACCTGGTTGTAAACAAACAGATCAGTTCAGTTATTTGATTTTCACCTCTCACACAGCTGCAACAATGCTTCAGCTTGTACATCATGCCCTTTTATTTTGTGTTAGCCCTTGTGGAGGATAGTTTGTCAGTATAGATGGGGTTCTGACATATTTGGCATAAGTTGAAAGATGATGGCTTATGAGATTAATATTGAGAGTTGTTTGTGTGGCACATGTTATTGATGGTGCAATAGTGCATCAATCTTTGTATTCAATGCTTTGGAGATCATTCAATGCATATTAACATAGGGGCACATCCTGTCCACCAATTCTCTAAATGGGAAATTCATTTGTGCAAACTGCTGATTTGTCGCTGCATCAACATATCAGATCTTTGCATCTCAGGCTATTTGGTGACTAAAGTCAATTTGGATTTGAGTTAGAAAAATAAATCTTTACCATTTTGTAATTTTTGTTTTACATTTGAATAAGTATTAGATATATATCTTGTTGTATCTTCATAAGCTTTATAGACATTTGATCCACCAAAGGATAAAGTCAAGTGTCCTGTCCTCAAAATATAAAAAGTTAAGGCACAGTGTCAGCCTGGGGAGCTTGAAAATATCACAGGCAGCTGTTTGCAAGGTAAGCTTACTCACAGGTCAATCGCTATTGATCAGTTGCACACCACGGGCATTGTTTTTTTTTTTTTTTCAAAAGTCCCCTTCACACACTCTAAAGCTTTCTCATGTGAACCTTTCCACACTCAGTTAAGCACTTTGCTACGTGCCTGATTTAACAATGTTGCCAGCTTTATCTGTTTGCCCATTGCCAGCAGTTTCTGAGTGATTCCACAGGTGATAATGATTAAGTAGCCACTTTTTTTTTCTCCCCCCCTCACCACCCTCCCTCTCCTGAATGCCAGCCGCTGGCTCCCAGGGACCTGCCAGGTGAATCTTGGGAAGCTGACACAGGTGAAACGGTGGGTTTGTGCACCAAAAACAACCCCCTCTATTGTAACCGCTACTCTCTTCCCATGCCTGGTTGTGTTAATCATTACTCCCCACAGCCACACTCAGACAGGAAAAAAAGGCCACATTGAGATGGAAGGAATGAGGAAAATGTATGAGAGGCTCTTTCTCTTCCCTCTCCCCCCCCCCCCCTTTTTCTGTCTGTCAACAAACATTGTGCTCTTTGTGGTATCGTTGGGAATAATGTGTCTTTCTCGGCACACTGCGGCGTTTGCGGTGATGTGAATTACTTTGTTGCTTCGAGTCTGTGAGAACTGTCTGTGACGCTCATCGCCAATGTCAACCACAACTCGCGGAGTGAAGAATGTGGATCGATGTTAGAACTTTGTGAAACAGGTGCAGGGTGAACGCCGCTGAAAGCAATTTCTTCTTGTGCTGTTGGGGTATTTGTACAGGGATTAATTTGTGGAAATCTGTAGTGATCCTCAGTGCTAATTTGTTGTCAACAGCTGTTAACTCTGCCAACAAGCATCAAACACTTTATTAGCTTGTATGTATGACAGGGCACTAGCTGCAGCCAAGTCTGTTTCTCTGTTGTTGATTAGGATTGTTTTGACTGGTGATCGGGGGCCAGTGTAAAATAGGCAGCGTCTGTTTACCTCGCAGGCAGACATAACAATTGCGATACAGTACCATAACACTGGTTGGAGGACATGGACAGTTGGGATGTCTGAGTAGTATGGCTCTCTTTAGCTGCCATTTTGGTGGCTGTGCTGGCTCTTATAAATACTGTACTTTGTAGCTTTTCTTCTGACTATACTACCCTATCATGCCTGCACTCAAACTGTTCCCAAATTGTGATAAAGCAATGATGTACTGAAATCATGCAGCAACAAATCCAAAAAAGTAGTCATGGAATGTTCTACAACTCCCATCTCCCTTTTATCAGTGGAAAACTGACACAATGCAACAAAGCTTCAATGACCTTTTTCTGACGTTTTTGACAGCATCACAGCCTCTTTTTGTCCCACCCACCCCGTTTTTTTGTACATCTATTTTTTCGTGGCCCCATACATGTGTCAAGCATAGGACGAAAGCAAAATTCAAATGCCTTCATTAAAACCACCAGAGAGCAAGGAAGGTAGTCAAAGGAGGGAGTTCTCTCTGCTGTGCCTCGATCCCCTTCGTCCCTCCATCTAAGGACCCTGGAAGCACAAGTAACTGTGTGTGTGTGTGTGTGTGTGTGTGGAAGGATGGGTACATGTAAGGCCCAGGCTCTTCAAAGGACCCCCCCGCCTGCATGTCAGTGGAGCTGGCAAGTGTCGGGGTCCTCATCAAAGGGCTGTCCTCAGTCTGCCTGCCTGGAAGCCCTTCTCTGACAAGAGGCCTGGGTTATCAAAGAGGGGCAGCTCAGAGGGGATGACGGCGGCTGATAGCAGCCTAGGCGAGGGCAGGGGACACCCGCCTGGAAGAGGGGGACTGGTGACAGACAAGCAGGCGTGAGGGCAGGGCCAGGGGTTGGGGTTCAGTTCGCTGACCTTTTAAGTGCCAGCGACATGAGCTGTTTCCCTGACAAGCTCTTCCTTTGCTCTGTCAAATGAGCAACGTTCATGGCGCCTGATCTTACAAGATCTGCTGCCTGCTCGCTCAGATAGCATGAACTTTCTGACATGGAGCTGACGACCGACTCGTCCTGTGTTTTCATGCTGGCGAGTCTTGGATGTTATAAACGTGCTATAGAAAACACAGTCAGTAAAACACTGGCTGATTGCCAGCGGCTGATTGCTGGTCGTTCAAATGAATTTATTCAGATTATGACACTACAAAGTTCAAACAGGCAGCATGTTGAACTGAACGGTGCAATAAATCATGATGTATTTAGTTTGTCATTTCTTATCTCACCTCATAGGGTACGGAAAATTAAGATAACACTGCCAGTTACTAGTTTACTGTTTCCAGCAATGTTCACTCAGTAGGAAACAAACTTGTTGTGTTGTTGTTTCTCACTGCCCCATTTCCCGAAGTGATAGACAACACACGTATTAGTACTGTTATCACCGTTTGTCATTTCATTACTAACATAAAACTGAAAATAGTAACAAACAAAGCATTAGTGACCTCGGTTATAGGTTTGACAGTAACACAGGATGTTTCTTTCTCCCTCCGTCTCCATTGCGTGTTTACATGTTTTTTTGTTTGTTTGTTTGTTTGTTTTTGTTTTTTTTTTTTTTTTTTTTGGGGGGGGGTTGTAGTCCAACACTGAGGCGGTGCAACAGGACGAGTAGCAAAATTCAAATGTCTTCATTAAAACCAAGGAAGGTATCAAAAGTGAATGAATATGAATAATTGGAATATATAATAAATAAATAAATATAATTTGATTTTCTCTCCCACTTGAATAATTTGAATCTGACCATTTTTTTCTGTAGCACCTGTGTTGCCTTAAAAGTACAGAAACAACATTTATTTCTACAGTTTTAAAAACTAATAATAAACATAATTACTAGTTACTTTGGGAGTGAAGGAGATTTGTTCCTTATACTATATAATAATATATAATATTGGACTTGAAATTTCTCTATTCCTTTTTAGTGGCGGTTGTTTCTTTCCCTGTATGCTCATCATAAACTAAATTAAACCTATTGCCGATGAACATTAATGTTCATTTTTTCTCAGAGTAGAGGCTTTTCAGTACTTACCCATGGCAAAACCTTTCAAAACACTAAGCTTTACAGAAACAATTCATGAAAGAATTTACAACAATATGAATGAAGGAGTTTAGCTCTGCACTTTTGTGCACATTTGGACAATCCCAAGTTTTTACCTGTCCTTGGACAGAGCAAAACTCATTATAAGGATTTAGCTTCTAAAGTTGATGCTCATGCAGAAAAAAACACTCCCCAGAAATCAGTTCAGACCAGCCTCAAAATCCACATTTAATGCTACTTTTCAAGGTGTGATCTATTTAATATTTTAATATTATCACCAGTGTTTGGGTAAAAAAGAGAGAGAGAGAAAAATTCCAAGCAGGAACTTCTACTTGCAGCAGCCAGCAATGAAAAATACATATCCTCCAAGAAACCAATTTAACACCTTTATGATCGTTCAGGCGAGTGGGATCAATGCCCGGATCAATCGCTTAGCCCATAGCTTTTGTTCAAAACCACTGGCTGAGATTAATGGGATTTTCCAGAGAGAGAGTTAGAAAAAGAAAGAGAGTGCGGGTGAGAGGGGGGGAATGAAAGTGCCAGACAGGGAATGAGAGAATGAGAAAAGACTTGGGGGAAATTGAGAAAATAAAACATAGAGATTAAGAGCAGATATGTATTCCCTCCATTTCTGGGCAAATGTAAATTAATTGGAAATGGAGCATTCAGACGCTCCCTGACAAAAGTAATGTTTATTCATAGCCCCCTGCTAAGAGTAGAGCAATTATCATGGTGTGTTGAGTCAAAACAGGCCAATGTAGTAGAATCTTTTCCCCCCTTTCTTGTGGCCGGGTTTTGGTCTAGTGCCACGAGCATTGTTAAGCTTCGTACGGTACGGCGGGCTTTAACGAGAGTACACAGCTGGATCTGATTTTAATAAGTAGTTCCATTTTTGATGTGGCCTAATGAACAGATTAATGGAATCTCCTTCTGTGGAGCCTTAATGAATGGAGAGAATCATGTTTCTTTTTTTTTTGCTTCTTTTTTTTAACGCAGAGGGGAGAACAGACACACACGCAGACGATGAGTTTATCTGCCTCAAACGACTTGTACATAAACAATAGCCGCGCTTCTGTCTTTCCGTTTCTCTCTGCTGGACAAGAATCAATGCTGTCTCCGAGTACTACAGGTGAGGTTTGAAGCTGACATCAATGCTCGTGCGTCTCTAGCAGCCGTCCTTTGGTGCAGTCCTGTCTTGGCATCTGTTCGCCTTGAGCCAAACAGGCCCTGTATTCACCTGGGAACAGGCATTAATTCACCTAGAACAGCGCCTGTTGTTCTCAGAGTGTTGCGAACACTTAATTATGCCGTGCTTGAACGTACTGTAGCTCATTTCCAGTTTAGCGTGGTAATTTAATTGAAAAGAGTCTCAGTGTGGGGTTCCATCGCCAACAATAGGATTTTGTTCAGCTAATTGGTCATCAGCGTTTCACAAATCATGAGGTGCTTCATACTTTTTCTTGTGGAAGCACATGCAGCCCTGTTGACCTAAGCTAAAATTTTTATTACCAGTCTATTTGCCTATTATCCATCCTCCTGTCTCTTAACAAAGACCAAATTACAAAGGAGCTAAATTATCCTTTAAAAATCTCCGCTCACTCTTGAGCATCTTCAAACCTGTGTCTTATTTGAGGTCAAATAAAGCAGCAAATGCCGACCAAATACCACTGCAAATCATTTTTAGCCGCTATAACTTTCAAAAGCCACAAATAGAGTTGCGTACACCAGAAAATAATATCAGCATGTGTGACTAAATCCCTGGGGATGTTCCAGCTATGTGACCTGGTGGGTTGGGAGAGGTGGGCTTTGGGTGTCAATGTTCTTGTTCCTGTTCTACAGACTGGACAAGTGCAAGCATTCCCTTCACTTCCTCCTCCCTTTTCACCTATTCCCAAACCAGCTCTTGTTTATCAAGGCATAAAGTCCAAATGGGTGTCAATTCTAAGGCTTGCAGGGTGATAAGAATGCTGGGAAAATGAGCAGGTGGCCAGTTGCGCTGCTAGCTTTTGGGGAGGCGGGAGGGGGGGCTGCTTGCTGAAGAGAAGAATGATAATATTGGTGATAATATATAGAACAACTAAGCTTCAGTAAAAATAAAATTGTCAGCCTGCAGACAAGAGTGTAAAGCAGCAGCTACTACCCATACACCTGTTGGTCACCCACTCTGTTTGCTCTGTAAACTGACCTATACACACACAAACACATGCAATATTCTTTAATTTACAAATGAAAGACAATTAAAACCTTTCTCTACCTGGACAATATTGACAATATTAAATACCAGTTTGACCTTCATTAGTTCGGTTGAGGAAAGCCTTTGCCTAGTACCATAATGTTCATGCAACGGTAAGAGAAAAACTTGAGGATGCTGTTCATAGAAATCATGGATGTTTTTTGTGTGAATACAGTCATTGAATTACAAAGACAAACTCTTGTTTTGCTTTTCTAATGATGACTCATTTTAACCACATATTCTATGCTATTCTGTATGTACATATTTTTTATATTCACACATTCTCATAGGATAGGACTGATATTTGAAAAAACTAAACATTTAATTAGTTTATTTGACTGTGGTTAAAGTGGTTGGATTAGTCTTTTTAATGTAGTACTGTACAATTCAAACGAACATGGACGCATTTTTGTTTCTGCCATCAAGGACAAAAAACGCAAATGAAACATCAGGCATTTACACACGTAAATACATATCTGCATGAAGCTAGCAGACTTTATCAGCTTGATATAATTTACTGTGATTTGCAGTGTGAATGCATGCTATGTATATACATACAGTATATGACATGTATATGACTGCGTGCATGCTCATCAACATTTCATGTCACTGGCACCTGTTTGTTGGTTGCATGTATCTCTAATCCAACATATCAGGTAGTGTAGAATGCCTGTGGATTTATCTCCAACTGAGCACACAGAAACCCTAGACTGTTATGTCCCTAAACAGCTATAGAGATGCCACAGGCATCTCTCTGAGCTCAGAAAATATCACCATTGTCACAAGAAGGCCTTCTGTCTGAATGGAAGCATTTCTCTGACTTTAACAATTCTTTTTGTGCAAGAAAAAAAACAACTCATCTTCCTCTTAGGGACTGCGCATTTTAGTCAGTTTTAAACCTTTAGAAACAGGTCCATGTACTATTCAATCAATATTTCAAACACTGCACTACCAGTGTTTCAACAGCATGTATTCACTCGGGACACTGTGGAGCAATCTGTAAAAGTCATGTGGCTTTTCTTTGACATCAAGCTTTTAAAGAGAATATAAGGCAGTCTGCAGAATAACTTTTAGTTTATAGGACACAATGCTGAGGTTAGACTGGTATGGAAAATATGTGGCGCATTGTGCATGAGGACTGCTGTGGTAAACAAGTGGATTATGCGTACAGCTCAGAACTAAGGCAAACACTTAATGGCACATGAGGGAACCAAGGATGAAAATTGCCACGTTTTTTTTATTTTTATTTTTTGGCATCAGAGGATGGCATGAATAATATTTGAGCTCAATGGTAGTATAGCATACTTAAAGTATTTGAGTAGAAAATCAGTTTGGACCTAATGCTAAACCGTTCATGTCCTTGAATAAACCATTAGTTATGTGTCTTTTAGTCGATAGAATTTTTCAAATGGAATGTGTTTTTTCAGTATCAGTAAACATAAAAAAGCCGGTGAATATTAGCACTGTCCTTTAGTGTTCATTCTAATGACAAAGGCATTGATAGTCTTTGTAAAATAGCGTATTATGTAGTATTTTTGTTCCTGGGAGAAAGAGCAAATATAGTCAATGTAAGTCTGTTTTTCCCACTTAAGTTAACTATTTCTGTAAGAAAAAAAAAAGCATTCCAGGTATTTTGAATGTGTGGGTGTTTGTTTAAGTAGGAGAGAGATAGACACAGAAAAGGGCAGAGGATGTTTAGTAAGAGCAAATGAATGCTGTTTGTGTATCAGAAAGAATGCTACACTGTTTCTAAGTGAGCGTCCACGTGTGCATGTGCCCACGTCTGATCGATACCACCGGGGCACTGAGATTGATCGGTTCCCACGGTGACTGCATTAACAGACTCTGGGGGCTGACCTCTGACCCCGAGGAACATTCTGCTTTCGATTGGCCGCGCTCGCTCACTCTCTCCATCTTCAGATCTCATTCGTCTACACATCCCGATAATATTCATGACATTCATCTCCTTCTTGTCCCAGGATTGTTATAGAAAGGAAAAACAAAATCCGAGCCAATGATTGGACATGCTCTCTTTCCCGCCTTTCCCTCCCCCCATCTGTCCTTTCATTCCACACAGCATCCTTTTGTCCTGAGCCTTGTCAAGATGAGTGGAAACAAGACAAGGGCTTAATAAGGTCTTCCTGCTTTGCTGATACAGGAAACGCAGTAGCTGCACACCCAAGCGAACCAGTCTAACAGTTTGTGTCCTTAATAAATATGAAAGTATATGATAAATAAAAAACAGAGATGCAGAAGAGTCTTGATACAACAGCTGTTACAGGTAAAAAATAATGGATCATTGCAAGGTTAATTCGTTAGTTTAAGCCAGTGTAAGCACACGTACACCAATGCACTTACTCACACATATCTGTGAGAATACGCAAGAAGCCTGGCATGACATTCATGAGGCAGGAAAAACAAAGTATCTCAGTGGGTCTGCGTGTTGCAGGGGGAAGAACGTCTCGTTTTCTCAAGGTCGCTGACGATGGCAACAAACCCTCTTCACTGTCTGATATCAGCGCAGGGATTTGAGGATGAACCAACCATGCCCAAACTTTCCTATTCCGTTTTTACTTGATGCATAAGCATATGAAAGATAGAAAAATCAATAAGGCAAGAGAACAGACCAGTGAGAGGCCTGACATGAATTTCAATGGATATCTTTTCATGCAAGCAATGTTTATTGTTGTCTGCTATGGTGAGTCTGTTTACTGGACGTGTGCAAAGTTTTGCAGGTAACATCTGGCAGCTTCTCAGTATAAGCACATAAAATTGTTGAGAAGGCCCATCTGAAGTCATGCAGGTGGAACGGTCTCTAAAGAGAGAGAGTGTGGAGCTCAACTTCATCCAGCAAATCATATGTGAAGCACTTGAGAGAAAAAAGAGAACTCTGGAATAAAATTAGGTTATGAGAAAGAAACATATGTACTGTTGCCTCATTTCTGGGGAAAGTTAATCCATGAGTGCATGGCTTAAAGGAATTGAGTTTTTTTTTCCTTTTTTGAAACTTATTGTTTTCAGGATACCTCAGAAGTGGACTACCTACCCCCCACCTCACTCACACACACACACACTCTCTATCTCACACACACACAGACGTGAAATCTCAGGGCTTAGAGCTAAGAAGCTATCAACTAATTATCAAAAACACAGAGAAGCCCTAATCAATTATTCACATGAACATTAGACCGCTAATACACATGTAGCCCAGGGAATGGCATCTCCCAAAAGTAACCCTTCCTCCTTCACTCCAACATGCGTGCACACACACACACACACATGCTTGGCCGCAATCATATCAAGACTTGCATACTTGCACATAGACACGCATGCAAATGCTTAGCAATATTATGCATATACACTTAAATACACAGCTTCCTGCTCCTTTCCCGCCACTCCACTCTCTGCTTTACATCTCCTGCCCGACGCCAAACGCAGACATGGAGAATGAATGCCATTCAAATGTAAAACGAGTTGCTCTTGCTGAATGTCTGGAAGGTTCCTGGCTGGGAGGTACTGATCATAGAAATCCTATCGATCCATCAACACCCCCCTTACGCACTCCCCAAGCACACACAAACACTCACCCGGAGCTTAATCTACTCGGCGATTCCTGAGCATTAAGCCGCAGCCATTGGATTTTCATGCCGTGCAATCATTATTTGAGTTAATGCTGCAATTTATGACTTGGTGTTTGTGTGTTGAGTATGAGAGGTAGGATGCAATATAAGAAGGTGAGGAGGTCAGCGCGCATGCTGGTGTGGGTGAACCTCTCTGTGTGCGTCGGTTAAAAGTGGGGTTTTTGCATTTCACTTTATGAAATGGTCATGATGCTGTCAGGTGTTGGTGAGAAACAGGATGTATGTATGAAAACAAGAGTGTTTTTGTGCAACTGGATGGAACTGTGTGTGTGTGTGTGTGACTTTCATTGACTGTGGGAAATGACCCCATAATCCTTGTCTGGTTGTCTTTGCATTAAGAGGAAAACAGGACAAATAAACAGGAGACAAAGACAACAGGCTAAAGGCTCTCCCCTTTTGTATTATTCAGAACAGTAGAGACAGCCCCCCCCCCCCCTAACCTCCTACACACAGACTTACACATATACTCACAGACACACATACCATATGTAATATACCTTAACCCAGCTGAGAAGACTAAAGCTGTTTTAAAATGCAGAGACTGACGCGGTGATGCTTTCTGTCTGAGAGGGCGGGAGACACAGATTCCCATTAGGGATTGACGCGCTGGGATGGGGGTGGGGTGGGGTGGGGGGGCTCTTTTTTTTTGATGGGGAGGTTTAACAGGGTTTTAGAGCAGACAGCTGTGAGTTCTCATCCAAATGTGGCACGGCTCCAGAGATGACAGCCTTTGATGCCCAAATTAAATATCTGAATTAACTAATTGAGCATTTCCGAAGCTCTTGTGATATGTAAACAGTTGAAGTACAAGGAAGATGAGGCATCAAACCCCGCAATGCTGCAGAACAGATGGAGCCCTGCTTCTTCCTGAAGTGCATCTCCAGGTCTCCTCTGACAGAAAACTGCCACGAATGCATCTGCGTTAGGGGAAAGCCATATTGCACATAGCGTGGCTGTGGCAGTATGAGGCCTAGTGGTGCTGCTGCCAATGGGAAGTGCAGTGTAACATGTGGCGCATAAAGTATTGGCCTAAGGGAAGGTGAGACTGCGGCTTGCCACCTGAAACTTTGTCTTTCTTGGTTTTTGTTCAGCATCCCTGGTTCATTTCCAGAGGTTTAACGGTGTTGTCAACACCTTTCTCTGCAAGTCCCCTCGCTGCATATTTGGTTTATTGCTCGTCATTGTTTAAGCTTGGTTGAAAAGCCTCTTTTTATCCCCCTCTGAGAGGGCGCAATCCTAAAAGAACGCAGTGCTGTAATGCCTATTTTTAGTGCCATGCCTTTATTGCATATGTATGGAATCATTTATTTGCGGCTCGTGCCAGGTTTGCAGTTAAGGCGTTTTGGGAGAAATAGAGAAAAAAGATTGACAGATGGAGAGGTGAGGAAGAAGGAATGGTGTGAGAGTAATAAAAAAAAAAGTTCTGGTGTGGTGTAAACGAAATGAGCGAGAGGAAAATTAAAACCAGCAAAGAAAGGAACGCTGAAAGTAGGGATAGGGAACAGGTGTCTTTGTCCTACTTTGCGAGCGGAGCTAAAGCCATTTTCTCGGCTGGGTCGTTGTTTGGCGTGCGGCCCCATTGAAATTTCTTACCCGTCGTCACAACACAACCACAATGTCTAGTGTTACTCCTATGAACTGCATGCATCACTCATCGCTGTGCAAATTCAATCACTGGCCTTACCAGTTGAATATAAATACCCCTCAGCTCTTCGAGTTGTGTAAAACTACCCGGCAAGCTGTCGACTCTGCTCCACCACTGTCTTATCTATTGTCTCCTGGACCCCGACCCCCCCCCTCCCCTTCCAAAAGCCTCCCCACTCCCTGTCCAGAATAGACATGCTGTAAATAAGCATCAAAAATAGACATTGGGGGACAACTGCTGACAGCCCAGTGACGAAAGCGGCAGACACAGGCACAACCTCTAGGCAGGCTGGATTACACGCAGATAATTGAGGCCACGCAACATCGGAACATAAGAACCTGGGGGCGCTTTGTGGCTTTTTTTTTTCTTTTCTCTTATACTCACTTGAAAAGCCAGTTGAAGAGTTGTGTTTCACACTCAGTAAGGGAAACAAAACCTTTGCCTGAAGACGTTTGCCATTCAGTATCCCAAAAGATATACTGTAATTTGGCCTATTATTCATTCATTGCATCAGTTCCATTATGGTACTGTATTTTAATACTGATTATTCATTTTTTATTTTTTTACGGTATCTTGTCTGGTCACTCATGCATGTTAGTTATTATATTAGTATTATTTGGTTTTGAAGTAAATCAAGTAAAATATCAGTCGGTAAAAAACATTATCATCTTCAATCCTGTCCCGATATGAATGCATACAGCTCTCCATCAAATGTTGAGTTTCTTCTTACACAGTGAAACCCTTTGACTGGATGTCCTTTTTATAGCTATTGGTGCTTTGATACTTTCCAAACTGTGTCTTTTACAAAGACGAAATGTAGGCAGGCGTAAAAGAGGAAGATAAATTAGCTGACAGGTTTGCATACTTCTGTGTGGTGAGTTAGTTTAGAGGTTGCGGGTCGGGCGTAAGGCAGCGGCAGCCAAACCTCTGCCCCCTTGACCTCCAGGAAATCCTATAGTGGGGAGCTATTTAGAAGCAAAATGCCAGCCCTTTTATTTACCACTACTGGCCTGACAACATATTGCCACCCTCAGACACCCAGCCTGCCTGCTTATAACAATACCTTCTAATTTGTCCTCTGCTGCTGTGAACTGCAAGCGCCACTATTTTGCCTCGCGGAGTTTCTGATGGGAGGCACTTAAGGAAGGTTCCTGTATTAACTGTAGATTTAACATGGCTCATAACTACAAGCACAGCAGAGAGGAGGAGGAGGAGGAGAGGGGAGAGGAAGGTGGGGAGGAAAGTTGCTTTGTACTTTGGCGGAGTGTGTAAAGTGTTTGCACGCTGTTGAGTTGATTTGTTAGCAGCCCGGCCAACTAAATCAAGCCCCCATATCCACTTTGTTTACCCATTTTCTTTGTCTCTCATTCCCACTTCCCCTCTGCTTTTCAATCCATCTATCTCTCCCTGCTGATTTGACTGACTGTTGCCAACTTGTGAAACAACAACTGTGTTAGTTCGGGGCCACCGAGGCTAACAGCACAGCCTAGTCACCTGCGTCACCGTCTTAACAAGCAGCATGACCTGCCAATAAAAAAGGCTTTTACCCTGATCGTCCTCAAACAAGACTTAAACACAACCAGCTCTTTCTCCTGCCGAATGCCCAAAGTGCTCGCAAATGTCAATCAGGCTGTGTTAACTTCCTTGAAAATGAAAAACTATAGAGGAGGTGGAGGCAATTTTTTTTGCTTTTGTCGCTACTTCATCAGCAGTGGTTTGAAGAGGAGGGTGAGATGGAGAAATACAGAGGCAGATGGAAGTTAAAAAATACATCCCTTTTAAAGGCACTTGCTCTGTCCCTCTAGCAGCAGTTGTCTGGTCTATACCCACTTGTATTCAGATTCTTTCCCACCTATTGAATTAGAAGTTGGATTAAAGCTGTAAAAATAGGAGCACGTGAGGAAGGAGAACAAGAAAGAGGAAACGTTGTTGAGGACAGTTGAGTCTATCATTGTCCGGAGCTCTGTAAACTTGTACCTCATGACAGCCTTTCATCCCTCATCAAAGCAACAAGTAGATGAGCAGACCTAGTGCATGCTAAAACCTCCCAACCCCCGTCGTCTCCTTATAGCTGCCGCTCCTCTGGGATGGGCGACCTTAAATCTTCTCTTTTAACAAGTTTCCTGTTCTTCCTTCCGGCCTCCTGCGGTCCCCAGAGGTTGGACCTACGGGACCATTCCAGTATTTGGAGAGGCTGTATCTTAAAAGCTCTGTCTACAACCATCAAGGGATGTGAGGGGGACAGTGGAAAATTCGATCTATGTTGGATCAGTGGTCGCCTGCAGTCGAACAGCCAAAACATGGCAGATACTATTGGAAAATGCTTTGGAAAATGGCTTTGGCTATGCCAGGAAATAAATACTGATACAGAGAAAAAATATATTAGGCCATAAGAGCTTTACACTAAACACATGTGTGCAATTGCTATCTCGATATGGTCCGCACAGTGGAAAAGAGACTTTTTCAAGTGCTAGTATCCACCTGGGACATATACATATACATGTACATGTTATAGCTGTGGGGCCTGTGGGAGTATTACCTCTGGTGTCAGCGTTTAAGGTGAAGGGACGATTTAACAGAAAGAACACATTCAGCGGGTCCAACCTGTAGCCTTCCAGGAACAGAGAGGCCTCAGTTTTGTCTGATTTACACTGCTTTTTTTTTTTTTTTTGACAGACTGCACACTGCGTCTTCAAAACTCATCCAAAAATCTACTTGTTCCATTTGGTATTGGTAGTAGTGAAAAGAAAGAAATCAGGAGGGCTGTTTTACAGTATTTATGAAAAAGAGAGAGTGATGTGTTGCCAAATGATCAATAATTTATGAATGAAAAGAGGCCTTTGTGAACCCATACCACACTCTCCTTCCCCTGAATACCCCCCTCCACACACACACACACACACACCACCACCACCACCACCAATCTCCTGCTCCTACCCAGTGCTACTGATCAAACAGATATTGTTACCACTAAAATAGTAACTTAAAAAAACACACAGGCTTCCATAAGACCTGCCTGCAGCCTGGTAGGAAGACTGACAGCAGAGGGGAGGGGGAGGAGTGACAAAGAAAGAAAGAAAGAAAGAAAGAAAGAAAGAAAGAAAGAAAGAAAGAAAGAAAGAAAGAAAGAAAGAAAGAAAGAAAGAAAGAAAGAAAGAAAGAAAGAAAGAAAGAAAGAAAGAAAATTACTAACAGAAAGCTGATAAATTGTTTAAATAATTGTCAGACAAATCTCCTGACTACAACAAAATGGGGGGAACAAACTGCACATGAGCAGTGAGAGAGTGTGTTTGTGTGTTATGGGGGCACACTACTGTATGCGAATTTGTCCATGTGTGTTGGGGTGGGGGGTGAGGGGAGGGGGGGGGGATGTCATCTATCACTGGACAAATGCTGGGCTGCGGGGGGTGTTGGTGGAAGCAGGGGTAAGGGAGGGTGTGACGGGGGGGTGGTTGTCGGCCAGAATGGTGCTGCTCCTCAAATGAAATAATATATCTTTGAAAGCCTACGCCCCGCGCCAGGCCCCGGGCCCATATATCAAGCCCAAGAGCGTCTGGTGGATCCGCTCCAGGCCCATTAACCTTCCACCTGTTCCCCCCCTTGCACCCCCCCCCCCCCCCCTCCTCCCCTCCTACCCCACCCCGCCAACCTACCGGTCCTCTTTTCACCCTCCCCTGTTGTCCTTCACCATGCTCCTATCCTCCTCCTCCTCCTCCTCCTCTTGCCCTTGGTCGCTACCTCTCGCAGCCCCTTGTTCATCTTCCCATTTAACCCCCCTCCAACCTTCTTCTCTTCCTCATTTCCCTCTTTCTGTCCTTCTCTGGCTGTCCTTCATTATGTTCTTCTCACTTTCTCTCTCTGTCTCTTTCTATCGCTCTTCATATTTCAGAGTCAACTTTTTTTCCCCCTCTTTCCATCTTTGCTCCGATATCTCTCTCTCTGCCTCCATCTCTGATGTCTGCCCTCTCTTTCTCTCATGGTCACTAAGCCTTTTTTCTTTCAAAATCACTCTTTCTTTCTTTCTTTCTTTCTTTCTTTCTTTCTTTCTTTCTTTCTTTCTTTCTTTCTTTCTTTCTTTCTTTCTTTCTTTCACTCTCCTGCTCCTTTTCAATCACATGTCGCAGTCTTTGCTCTTCTCTCTCTTCTCCCTCTGTAACCAATTTAAACTAAACATGTGTCCTTCCCTATCCTCCTTCTCTCTCCATCCTTCTCCACACCTTTTTTTCTTCCCAGTTGATGTAAAGCGAGCATGGTATGGGGTGTGCATGTTGGAGGGCGCATCACATCCTGCAGAATAATTCAAATGCAATGGACCAGGGACACAGTTACAAATCTTTGCCAACTGTGTGCGGCCGCCAACCCCATCACGCTCGCAGTTTGTCAGAATTGGGGGTGCCGGGAGGGGAGGTTGTTGAGGAAAGGGGGGGCTTTGACCTTTGACAAGACAGACATTGCTGCTTGAGGCTCTGGATCTGTCTGTGTGTGTGTGTGTGTGCGTGCGTGTGGAGGGTTGTAGAGATATACCACTTCCCAGGGTTCACAGATCACGCCTAAAACGGCTTATTAATTTCCACTTAGTTATGGGGTGTGAAGAAAAAAAGAAAAGGTGCAATCACCGGTCAAAGCAGGACAGCGGTAATACCCCCTCCCTTCCTAACACACACACACTCACACACATACACACTCAGTTGCACCTTGAAAATTACACTGCTCCTGGATAGGTCATGGAAAAAAAAAAGGTTTTGTGTGTGAGGATAACTAAGACTAGAAAAAAGACCCTCTAGTCTGAACGGGGAGGGTGGGTGGTGTAGGGATAATTTCACCAAAAGAAAATTCATGTAATATTTATGGATGTAGATGGAGGGGAGGAGAGGAGGGGGTTGAAATTATGCGAGCGGGGCAGAGTGAGGTAGAGTGCATCACAGGACCTTACATTATTCACTCAGGTAAATCTATAAGTGGGGAATATTCAGGTGTGAGATGTGAACATCAGCTCCCCTCCTGCCCCACCCTGGGGATCTGTCAGGCCGCGTGATTGACTGACGTGCAGCCGCTTAGAGCAGTCGAATAAACTGGCAGCAAACAGTCAGCGCTGTAAATAATTCTGCTGCTTAAAATGCTCATTTCATTTTTTAGGTTGCAGCACATTTCTCAGGAATTTGGGGAGTTTTTAAGTTGCGCTTCGACTTTTAGGTTGTTGTTTTTGAAGACTTCAATCAAACAAAATGGATCTTTGGATTCTAAAAATTTCACTGTCTCATTACCTTTATTTCTAAAGCACCACAACAGCTATGCTGAAGTTATAGTATGAAGTTGTTCCTAAAATTAACAAATACATACAAAATGCTTTAAAAAAATATTGAAATATAAAATTATATTACAATTATTATTTTTTAATACACTTAATATATATTTTTAAAGAAAATAGCTTTTATCTCTCCTCTCCTCTGCTTTCTCCCTTTCTTACTCAATCACCTTTTATTTTTTTCTCTCTTACCTCTTGGTCTTTGTTATTCCCTGTCATTTCCTTCCCTATCCTAAGCTCTCTCCACATTCCTCCTCTACTCCTCTCCTCTCTCATCTCCCCTCTTTGTTTCACCTCTCCTCGCCTGTCCTTTCCTCTTCCCGGCCATCTGTTTATCCAATATGGCTGTCCCATCTCAGCTGGGAGCTTTCCCAGGGAACAAGACTTCTAATACAGTTCCTCCTCAACTTAATGGCCCTCAGTTCTGCTTTTGCCATTCCCGCTACAAGCAGAGACAAAACTGAAAAAAAGTAAAAGAGACAGAGAAGCCGAAAAACCTGTCTGGATCCCCCCAAAAAACTGTCCCTAGATGACTAAAGTAAACAGTGAAACCACATTTCAAAATGTCACGGGTATTTTCCTCTCTGCTCCACTTTTATCAGGTGGACGGACTAAATATATGTATAAAGTTACACAGCATTTTACTCACGACAGATTTGAAACAATTATATCCTCCAAAAAAGGGACACGTCACCTTCAGCAGTCAACAACCTCTAGCAGTGAGTAAGATTCGGTCGTGGTTTTGCTGCCACTCACTTTTCTAAATCTCTAAATAAAACTTAAGAACAACAAGAGAGTGATGCTTTGCCTTCATGGAGGCTTCAGGCTTCTTGAAATCTTATGATGCACATTATAAACCCTGCAGATCTTTGAAGGCAGCAGGTTTATTTTCAGTAGCTATTCTGTTGCAGTGTCCATGCCACAAGAGTCCATCTTGAAGCCCTGCTCCTGTTTTGTGTGTTGGCATTAGTTGTAATCAAATGACAATAAAATGCTGCCCTTTTCCTTCATGTCTATGTCTGATTGAGTACAACAAGATCATATCTCCTTCCTGAATGTTGTTGGAAGGCAATATAGGAAATGTAGTGAATAACTAGCTGATAGAGCACAGGTGAAAAAAGGGTCAAGTTAAAGGGCCAGACAGCAAAAGATATAAAGCACTTATCATAAAAAATAGATATCGGAATACATGCCACATGGAAAACTTAAACATATCTAAAGGTATATTGTCCCTTTACAGTAAAATAGCTGAACTATAACAGCTTCAGTACTTCAAAGTCTTTTCTGTTTCCTTATACTGTTTGTTTTGTGTTGACAAGGCGGTGGCACACAAAGGTGCTTGGTGTCCCAACACTAAACATGCAAGATCCTTTTTTTATTAAAGGGTATAGAGAGGAAGGGGGTGGGGGGGTGAACAGGGAGTACAGTTAGGAAGGTAAGACATAAACATATGAATCATCAATAGTCCCAATCGCCCTTCTAAATTCTCCTTCCCATTGTGTTTGTGGTGGGAGTCAGGCCAGCCATCCCAACACTGAAACAATGGAGGAGAGGGTAGCTCTGGACCAACTACAGTATGAGTCACTAACGCACACACGCATGCACACAGAAGTAATGTCCACCCTCGCATTCAGCAACACAAACAGGAACATTAGAAAACCTGTTTTTAAGAGACTTGTGTAATAGATTTCACAAAGGAAGCATGACGTAATTAATTCATCGTTTTTTTCATAAAGCTTTGAAACGTTTTATTTTTATTAACTACATCAATGGTTGTATTTTTTTTTTACATTTTCTTGTCTTTTATGGAGCAATTTTGCATTTATTTATTATATATTTTTATTACTCTTCGATTTCAGTAACTGAGGACACTGCATCAATGGACTGCAGCATGGACATCCGAGTTGCTGAACGTATTATCAATAGAAAAATATTAGAAATTCAAGTCTGAACGGAATATTAAAGAATTTTTACTGGATTTGTCCTGACCAGGCTGTCTAGTTGGTGGCTGGCACCAGGGCGGGTGGAGGGGTTCATGGCAGGACAGGGGAGGACAAGGGAGGGGAGGAGTGGCGGCGTACCAGCCTTGTGCTAGCAAATGTCAGTAAGAGACAAACACGTGTTTCCCCTCTCTTGCCACAGACACACACACACAGACGGAGCACAGAACACAACAGTGGCATATGCTTATGAACTACCATGACGACAAGTGGAATAAGCTTCGACGTGCTTTCGTACACATTATACAAACTCTGAAACAAATAAATAGCTACAGTATCGTAGCATATTTCAGAACCATGTTTGAAAATATGCATTTTGTACAATGCCATTTTAAAACACACAATGGTATCTACTGGTACAACATGCAACACTGAGCCAAATCAGATCCGATACAGGTCTTTTTTTTGCCATTTTCCCAATGAAAAAAAGTCATTCTAAAATAAATGACAAAAAAATAACTTTATACACTAACAACAATCTAATCATGCAATTGAAAATCATACATACGCTGGAAAACTTAATCTCATAATCTGGTATAGAATTGAGTAAAAAGACCAAGCACATACTGAAAAAAAGAATTAAACGCTTAAGTGCAAGTGTTGCCATTTCTAACAGACATAAGTCTGTGAACACACACGCACACGTGCACCTGTCCTCAACTTATTTCAGATTTTATAAAACAACCACAAGTGATCGTGCCCTCGAACCAGAGCCAGCGTTCTCTTTCATCACGCCACATTTTTTTTACTGATTTCAAAACCAGCGCACCAGATCTGCCTTTCTCTAATTGTCGATGTGTTAAACCAATCAAAACCGAAGTGCGCTGGCGGGAAGAGCCCCATCCCAGCTTCTCGGATCCAAGGTGTTAGAAATAAACGTCCCTCACGTCATGCCTCATTCCCAGAAAGAGTGAGGCAGTGCGCCGCATTGGAGAAGAATGGGGAGTGCTCTTTAGAAGGTCCTCCTAATGGCTAAATATTTATGAGTCCCGTGACCGAAGCCAACTTATGGAAACTAAATCTTTAAACACTTTTTTTGGCAGACACCTCACACACACAGACACACACACTCACACTCCCAGCTTGGCTCTATTACCAGAGAAATTCTTTTGTTCTTACAGAGCTAATAATAGTGAGAGGGACTGTGCGTTATGCGTGAGTGGTGTCTGTGTCTTAATGTGGGGTACATGTGTGTGTGTGTGTGTGTGAGAGATGAAAGATTATTTATAGCTTCCTACTCCTGTGACAAACTTTTAATTCTGCTGCTTCCTGTCTTTCTGGTCCCGGACTCGACCTCAATCTCAGCAGGAGATGTCAGAGGTCAGATCGAATTAAGACAAATCTAAATTGACCCCGCAATTATTAGTTCAAACAACGAGACACAAAAGTGCACACAGTTTGTGGCATGTTTTTTTTTTTTAAATCTAAAGCACCTCATGAATGTGTATATTTTTATATGGAGATGTTTGTTATGTTTGAGTAGCGCAAAGCTGTTAGCATGTATGAACAGACAGAGACAAAAGCAGGCATATTCGCAGGTAGATAAAGTGGAGGGGGCAGAGGTCATGGGTGGGTTTTTGAACCACAGTAGCAAACACATAAAAGTTGGCCCCAGAACAGAATAACACTGCAGTTACACACGCACTGCAAAGCACACATACACACAATCACACAAAAGCACCGTTACCAACGCTGAGCTCCGCTAAGCTCAGCGGTCACTCACCCAGTCACTGCCAATGAAGAAACTGGGAAATGAAAACTGAGGATTGTGTGGGAAAAAACTGTCACAGCCGCAGCTAGCGCATTATTTTTCAGCCCCTGTTGTGTGCTTGAGATGGCTCTTTAAACAGGGCAAGCAAAGGAGGGGGGGTGGGAGGTGGGGAGGGTTCACTTCAATTATCTCCCTCACTTAAGTGAAATATGCCCCCACCTCACCTAAACCAACAGGGCTGCGCGACAGAAGCAGGAGAGGTTTCATTCTGAAGGGTGAGGGTGGGGGTGGAGGGGGGATGTGCAGGAAAAAGGTTTCTCCCGCACTGAGCGCAGGTCATTCTCTACCTTTGTAACAGACACCCAGTTCAATTACTATTAAGCTGCACTAATATGGGTAGTCATTAGGCAAACATAATGACAGTTCATTCAGCGGAAAATCAGGCACTGACAAACACAAGGGTGTGAGATAATTGAATTAGGACGAGAGTGTGAGAAATAGAGAGCTTTACAGTGCAGCAAAAATGATCATTCAAAGTTAATGGGCAAACCACACACAATTATGAGCCGTGGCCACACCCTGTGATGAGCCTGCGTGTGTGTGTGCGTGTGCATGAGTGTGCACCACTCACCCCAGCTGAATGCAAATTCACATCTCGAAAATGTCAATAGTGGGGACACGGCGTGTGCTAAATGTCAACATGTGTTTTTCAAGGACTCTTGTCTGTGTTGTAATTGGCACAGTTTTTAATATTACATTTATTTCATTTGTTATTTTCCCCCCCTTTGAGGACAAAATAATATTAAATATTTGGAGGGAATTTTGCAACAGGCTCGGGACCATGAATATGCAGCTGAGCCTTTGGCGATGCGGCGCGAAACAAACAGACAAAGGAGTCAGGCAACGGGAAGAAAAACAGGTGAAGCGCAGGCTAATCAAACACCTTTCATGTCACTCCGAATATTAACCTTCATTTAGAGCAAATGAAGCTACGAGGGCACAAACATACACCAGAAATCCTCCCTTGGGCTCTGTGTTAGATGAGTGGGAATTATCATGTTTTTACACTGAAACACTGGTGGACGGCTTCTATTGGCCAGTTGGGATTGACTGTGATCAACTGTGATAATGTTTATCAGGCTCAAATGTTGTTTTTGGAGACATTACAGATTGCATATACTTTGTGAAGATGCTTCAAGAGAAAATACCCAACATTAAGTCAAAATAAATCTTAATTAAACTGTAATGAAATATAGATGATTTATTGTTATTATGAAATGCCCTCTGGATTTTCTTTGACCAATATGCTAGTGGGCAAATCTCATGATCACACTGTGTGCCCTGTTAGTGCTGTGAATTATTTCAACTTTAGATGGGCAGTATTCAGTTCACATAAAACCCTCAGACTAGGACCCTGTTAGTCAGAAAAGTGCCTGAAGCTCATAGTCAAAGTTTTCACAACTCATAGCCGAAATGTGCCACACACGTAAATATGGCTGGCTGCTGAATTTTGATCAGACGGCGGGACAGGCAGCAGCGGAGACTACAAGCAAACTCCGTCCACACAGCTCTGTGCACTCTGCATTAGTGTTGACAGTGCATAAAAAGGATGATTAAAGGTCTGTTGAAGATAAAGGATTGAACAGGTGATGTTTCTGAACTGCGTGAAGTGCTGTCAATTATACATGACAGCATAGTGAAAGATTTACCATTGAGACAAAGTGCAGGATATTTTATTAATGGCCGGCAGAGTTGCTGCAAATAGAATTAAAGCTTAAATATTATATCATGTTATAATATTAATTTGTTCTGTTCCCTTATAACCAATAGGAATGATGGTCAAATTGTAAAAAAAGATGGCTGTAAAAAACAGAAAAAATACTAAATTTTTCCTCACATTCAAACAAAAGCACTCTCATGCATAGACCATGATCACCCACCTTGAGTTCACGGAAGAAGATGCTGCTGCGTGCCCACTCCACGATGGAGAAGAGCGTCTGGTCGGCCATCTTGCACATGAGGCCGAAGGTGTTGAGCTTCTCGTGCTTGCCCCGGCTGGCCTGCTCCTGCTGCAGGTAGGCCAGGATCTTGGCCTGAACCTGTGGCTCGTCCGGCTCGCACTTTAACAGCTCTACGATCAGGTGGGGGAAGCTGGGCGGCGAGCCTGACTGGTAGGCGTCTACGTAGGCGTAGCCCATGATGGACTCGGGCGAGCTGGTGTACGGGTCTGGGTACTCTGACTTGATGGTGCGCGTGCCCTGGAAGTGTCCGTAGGCCGCCTGGTAGCCCTGTAGGCTGCCGGTGTGCGGCGGCATCGCCATGCTGACCGGCGAGGTGACAAACGGGCTGCGGTCGTAGTCTGTGGGGGGCAGGGCGGTGGCGTGGTGGTGATGATGGTGGTGGTGGTGGCCGGTGTGGTGGCCGGCGTGGTGGCTCAGCGGGAGGCCCTTGGAGGCGGCCGAGTGGATGTTCTGGATGGCTGAGGAGATGGTGAGGTCGGTGGGCACGGCCTGCATCACCTGGCTCATGGCCTCGATCTTCAGGCCGTTGGCTCGGATCAGCGCCTTCTTTTGCTGCTTGAGGGCCCGGTCGCGTTTGTACATCGGGCCAAACTTGTTGCGACCGCCACGCATGCGGTCCGCCCGCACAGCTGACAGGAAGAGAGACGGAAGAGGAGACAGAGAAAACAGAATTAACATGGTAACGTGGTCTCTGCCTAAGCTTACTCATTCCTAATAGAGATCATGAAAGTGCAATACTTTGACACCTTTTGTCACTGCCACACTGAGATGTAGTAACATAACAATTACCTGAGGCATTCCCATCCAAAACACCTTTACAAACAAAACCCTCCATATTTCTGTGAATATTTGCATGGCATTATGGGGGTTAGCCTTCTTATTTCCACCTTGTATGAATGTAGGGCAAATGTGTCCCAGCGGTGATTACACTTGACATTTTCCTGTTGACTCTTAAACCCCACAGCTTCAAAAGATATCACAGTTACTCATTGACCAGACACAAACCTTTATGAACCGTACAGCTGGCTATCTCTGCCTACCACTCAGGGAAAACCTACCTCAAACATTAGCTATTGGTATAGACTTCAATGCAAATCCAAGTCCTCTTGACAAAATACACGTTTTATTATGCCGTCTGATTATGCAATATCTAAAAGCTTCAAATGCCACTTTCCATTAGGAGAAACTTTTTTCTTGCTCAAACCTCAAAGGCCGAAAAGGCTAACAATAAGCAAATCAGGGCTCTTTTTTTTTTTCCTGACGAACCAAACATGCCCACGTTTGCCCCCTGCCTCCCCCCTCCCCCGTCAGTGCAGGATCCCGTGGTGAGGATCACAACGAGTCTGTGCTGTGGGTATTTCTAATGAACAAGCCGGGCACACAGTGGACTGCTACGAGGGCCATGTGTGATCTGGCCGACTGCTGCCATGGGGAAGCTGCTCTGCTGTCTCCCAGTTGGGGGGCGCTGGTGTTAATTATTCATACTTAATTACCTCTTACACTGACGAGGCTCGCCGAGCGCAGTGTGCCACGAGCTAACAGACGTCTGGGAGACCGTGCAACAGAAAAACACTCACTAATACCAATACTACAGATTATTGTAAGACTTATTTTTCTTTTATTGTATTTACTTAGCTATTGAAAGAAGGACAGAAACCCACATTATGTAAATGAAGATGCAAATACATGCATATGGATTAGTCCTGCTCTTCATAGACAGTAGTTGGATAACATGGTGAATCAGTCTGGGTCCACTCAAGCTCGTGGTGTCTTGATGGATGAATGAAAGAACAAGGGAAGAAAATTGAAAAGGGTGTGTGGAGAATGCAGGATGGGGGGTCAGTGTTAGGGGGAGTAAGGAGGAGGAGGAGGGGGGGGCATTCACACAAATACACACACACCCTTACACAGTCTGAGCTGCCTTGGGAGTGATTTTAATGACCTCCGTCACAAAAGTGTCTGTCACTGATGTGAGCAAGAGCTGCCGAGAGGGGATACACACACACACACACACCCACATGCTGACTATCTCCCTCTCATACATTCTTACAGGAGACACACAAACACGCTGGCTGACATGGAGATCAGCACACACTGGAGAGAGGGAGAGCAGGCCAGACACCCTGCCACCTCGGAGAGCCCCCGACTGCTCAAATGGTATGTAATTTATACACTGTGATTTTACATACACACACACACACAGCGCTGCTATTTCCCAGTGTGCTTGAGGTCAACTCCGGTGCCTGCTCACCCGGGCTCAGGGATTATCATGACCGTTGAAAAATTGATCACATATCAAAGGGGGAAAAAAAGAAGAAATCAGGAGCCCCGTCAAATGTATCCATTATACATTATTGTAGGGCGACTTTAACTATTAATGATTTCTCCACAACAGCGTAATTAATGAGCTGAGAAACTAATAGTTGGCCCTACTGGGAAAACAAAATTAGGCCCTGACTGCCTTCTTGCCTGCCTCGGACCCAAGGACCCACATCACATCATGAATATCAAGATTGGGGGGTGTAGATAACCCAACCTCCGCCACACACACACACATACACATACATGCATGCGCAGATTCTTTGTCTGTAATTAAACAAGGTGATTTGCATGCATGTAACACAGATTAATATGGAAGGGGGAGGGGAAGAGGACAGTGTAAGCGCGTGTGTCGGGGAGTAAGATGAATGCGTGTGTTTGAGTGAGGTGGAGAGATGTTAATGGGTTGCTCGCTGCAGGGAATGAGCGCACGGTGACAGCGATCACATGACCCACCCTGCGATTTGAAAGGGTTAAACAGTCTGTCAAAAGAAACAGAGTTTAAACAAAGGAAAAGACAAACAAATTTAGTTGGGTTTGCTCCTTTAAAGTATCAATTTGCGAATCTTTTCATGCGGAAAATCGTTTCTATGTAACAGAACAAACTGGAAGTGTCGGTTACACACTTAAACTCCCTGGTCGTCCTTTTCTTTGTGGTGGCGAGAAAAGTGACTTGTTTGATGTTTGTGGTTTGTGTGACATAAACAAGACAAACTGAATAGTTTGCATGATGGTGAGAGCCAGCACTGCTGAACAGGCAAACAAGAAAGACCTTCATCAAGAAAAAAAAAAAAAAAAAAAAAAAGGAACCACAGTGCTGCACACACAGCGTGATTGACAGGAGCTGTCTGGAAAATGCAGCAATGAGCACTTGGTTGAACGCAAAAAGGAGAGGCTAAAAAAGAAAAGAAAAATGTCAGTTGAAAGAAATAAGCGGGCTATGAGAAGAAAATTAGTATATGAATAAAAATATCACAAGCAAGAAAAACACTTCCCTTTTCCTGACAGAAAACTTGACTCTAGTGTGAAAAGGATCTGAGTAAGGGGATACGGAGGGGTAGCAGTGAGGCTTTGGGGCTAAAGCCAGGCTGAAAGGCTAAAAGGCTGATGCTGTCTTCCACTCTGAATTCCCTTGACTTACTGTCTGAGAGCACGTCCACTCACACAAAAACACACATTTCAGCACACACATACCCATAAATTCACAAACTGATTTCCTGGTTTCCCCAAAAAAACCCTGTTTCTCTTCCCCAAAAAGTATCCAGCCCCCTTGTCTCACACATGTCCCAATACAAACAAGCACTCTCCCTCACACACAGCACATTCTTTACAGACACTAGTGTCTCTGCACACACCTATACGGAGCCGCACACACACACACACAGCCCTCAGCGCTTATATCCTCTGATTTATGGTTGTTTAATATACAGGAATATTAAGCGCGCGTAGGTGAAGATCCCTGTCGGCCGCCAGCATATTAATGGGTCCTGCGGAGCCTTGCTGACACCCTGTTTGTCATGTCGGGGGCCCGGCCCCTGCTCCGGATGCGCCCTATCCCATGCACACACATGAATACCTATGATACCTATGCATAAGTAATGGGACAGCTCCACAGGCTTCCACTGCAGGTACTAGGAGGTTGATGGAAGACAAATCAGAGTGGCTGGAGACAGGGAGGAAATAAAAAGTGGTGGGGGAGAGGGAGAGAGAGGCAGAGACAGGAATATAAAAACACTAAGGTGGTGACGCTAATCTCAGCTGCAGGACGCTGACACAGTTTTGCATTTGAACTAATTAATTCATTAATTCAGATTGGATGATGAATTTTGCGTTTTCAAAAGTAAAAAGTGATCCGAATAAGAGAGGCTGTGAGAGTTTGAAAGAAAAATGAGAGGTAGGTTCCAAAAAAAGGCCACTTCAAATGCCACATCTGGTTTAAAACAAGACAGCGCTTGGCTGCTCCTCTCACACAGCTGAGGTTAAACACATGAAAATATGATTTGGCATTCACTATCCAGTGACAATCTGCATTTCTGACAGACATTTCACGTTGTTCCCGGTGTTTGTTTTAATGTTTGTCATAATAACGTCTTTGCTAACTTCGCAGCCTTAAATGGCACACAGTGGAAACTGTTTCTTCTAACTGTCTGTATCGCACTCCGTCTTTATGACAACACGCCGGTGAAGGAAATATTAGGCAGCTCAGTGAAGCATATGATGCGAAGCAACTTCTAGCGAGCATAAAAAGAAAATCATACCAGTGGGAGCTGTTCAGATACGGCATGCTTCATCAGCTGCAGAGAATGACATGCTAATAGGTCAAATCTTGATGGGATGTGGCTTTTGTTTTTACTTTTTTTTTTTTTTTTGCTCATTGAGTTAACAGCAGCTGAGATGCTGTAGTGCATAGCAAGGACTGGATTTTTTTTTTTTTTTTTACAGCATGGAAACACATGCTCTGCTTGTGTGGTTAAATGAATGTGTGGCTGCCATGCTCGATCATCTGTGGGCTTGTGTTTCTTGATATATCTACAAATTAAATGAGGTTTTATCAACAACAACAACAAAAAAATGCCATTAATGCATTTTATTTTACACGTTATAATAGTGTGACACACACGAAATTTAGATGGACAAATATTAGCAGCTGATGACATGTGGTTAAAGTCGTTTAAGGCTGTAAGATACACTCGTAATCATATTAACTGGTGGGATTACATTTGTGGAGTTTCTCCAAACACCTGCCTGCTCTTTAGGATCACAGATGATGAGATGACAGGAAAGGGAGGGAGTTTTATTTTGGAGAACATAGCTTGACTCTTACACACGCGATCAGTGGCAGAGGCAGACACATGCACGCTGAAAACATGATATGCCTCTAAAGTGCTACAAAATTCCCTTTTCCTGTGTCGTGAAAACGCATGGCATCATCGGGCTTTAGCTGCTCTTGTTTTGTTATCAGCTATAGCAAATAAAACTGATCTCCTAGTATCGGGATGAGAGCGATAGACATGTCACGACCCTGTCTGTGTCGCTCTGATATGTACCCGTCTGCCGTTTCACCCTGTTTCGCTGCCTTCCCACAACTTTGAAACGTCGCCAATAGTCACACGTGCACGCACTCATGCACGCACTCATGCAGACTCAGACTTCTTTATACTGCTACCACCCTCACAGCAAAGTTCAAACCGTACACTTGCTTCCATTGGTTGGCAAATACAGTGCATACCAACAAACAGGAAAGACACTGAGGTAGACAAGGTAAACACTGAAAAGACTGAAAGAAAAATCACAGTTTGAGTCAACTTTAAAGTTTCCCTCACATTTTTTTTTTTAAATGTTTGGTCCATATTTGGTTTCCGCTCAATATCCTGAATTCACATGTTGCTGCAAGCAGCTGTGTAATGGCATGAAAAGATTGGAATAACAAAAGAAAACATGACCCTAAACCTCCTCTCTTTCACGGCTATTGTACACATTTTCTTTTTCTTTTTTTTTTGTAGATCAAATGTCATCTTCTCCCTCTTGCCTGTGGCCTTCTGAACACCTTTTTGGCTTCTCATGAATATATGTATGTGTTTACCAGGGAGAACTGTATGTGTAGTGTAGTGTGTGTGTGTGTGCGTGTGGTGAGGGGTGTCAGACTCTCTGTATGGGAGGTCTTTACTGGTTGTGGCAAGAGTCGCCCACTGGAGCTTCTGGTCCCTGACAGAGTGCTGCAGGGCCCGTCTTGCCCTAGAGCTGAAAGCTACCACCAGCAAAACAAATCAAACGCTAACCCCCCCTCCCTGCCCGTGTCAGCTGGAAAATGACAGGCCGGGACATTTCTGCCCAGCGGCCATTCACAATTAACAGCAATTAATTACACCGCACATGGCAGGTAAAGGGAGAAGCCTCCAGAAAGATTTTAGTCCGGCTGTCTCTGCTTTACTTTCAGCCTCCTAGGGTATTATTTCTTCAACATATTAACTTTTCTCAATTGTACGTGATCATTCCTGGGGCCTAGGGATTTTTCATTTGGTCTAAAATACAAATGTGTGAGGAAATTTGTTACAATATTAAACAGAAGGTCTATGAATAACGTATCACCTACTCTGATTAAAAGACTAGAAATACTAAAAAATAATTGCAGTACTTTACAGCATTGTAACTTAACCTCCTGGTTAACAAAATAATAACGATTACCTTTAGCTTTCAAACCCTCTGTTTTACACTTAACGACAGACGACCTTCAGCTCTCTTTGTTCATGCCAGAATTAGTGATTTCAGAGTAAAACCTGTCAACTAATGTGTGGAAAAAATAGTTGATTTTAAAATATTTTCCTTAAACATTGAAGAGCATTTCTTGCCCTGCTGCCCTGTCACTTCTGGATAGCCATGTTTGAACAAGCTTCTGAGCCAGGTTCAAATCAAACAAAGAGGCCTCGAAACGGCCGGCCAAAAGTATCATCATTACCATTCTCGTCCTGCCGCCAAGTTTAATATTTTATCTATTACTCTGTCTGGCAAGTTTAAGTGCGCAGCAGCTACCAGATACACCCCCTAACTCCCCCTGACCCCATCTCAAATACTAATAAGCAATGCTGGATTGCAACGTTATGGTAGAAATGAAAGGTTTCTCTTCATTGGGTATACAGTCTGGAGAACAGAAATGACTGAGATGTTCATTGTTAAATGTTTAAATAAATATAATCTTCAACTTTCATACAGGCAATCATTTTGTCAAAGTGGGTATTCGCCTTTCTTTAATGGCGGATATCTCAATGTAGAAGGAAACTATTCACATGCAAATTGATCATGGAAGACTACTTCCCCTCTTTCCAAAAAAAAAAAAAAAAGTTAATATGCTATGATTAACTGTGTTGAATTGGGAATTAATGGAAAAGACTTGCTCTGTCAGTGCACTAGGACTTTGGTAGAAGGTTTTAAAACACCTCTGTGGAGGTCCAGGAGCAGTCAACCTCCAGTTTCAGCTGTTCCATGTTATAATTTTTTCCTCCCCAACTTTCAGAAACAGTAATTGCAAACAGGCATCATATCTTAATATATGATGCAGCACCCAGAATGCAATAACAGTGCCTGGGTCTGCTTTTCCACTCCTGCAGATGTGTATACTGTAAGTTTTAAGATCATATTTTAGTGAGTGGTGTTCACTATGAAACCCTAGAATAGACAGAATCTGCGGTAAACTATTCATGGACAAACAGTATTGTATGTGCACTATAAAAATATACAGCTTCTCTTGGAGTAAAATATTATTTTAAAAATACTTCTGGTGAAAACAGGGCCAGAGGCTGTGCAGAGCTTTCATCTGCATATAGATGCCCTCTTGTTTCTAGCAGTGGTAGAACGCAACTAGGTGTATTTTACTTAATTATTGTACTCTACTTTCGAACTCCCCTACATTTATACGACAGATGTAGTCAGATGTTAAGTAACAGCGATTTGATACACCAAACATACTGTTACCCATCAAACTACACCCAGCAGTGTATGAAATAGTTCAAATTAGCTCTACTGTGACCACCAGCAGCAGTAAAATGGTACTTGCACATTAATGCAGTCAGTAATAATATTCCAATGATAAAATAGTAGATGACTCACATGGGACACTTTTCTGCATTACAGTCCATCTATTACTGCATGGTAGTTCTGCTACGTTTACTCAAGCAAAGGTTCTTATACTTGAGAGATGGTTACGAGACAAGCAAAGTAACAATTGTCTGTTCTGTTTGAGGCCTCTTTAGCAAGATGGTGAAATCCCAGTGGCCAGTCTGTTACAGTCACTTATTAAACAGTTGAGTCTAGTTCAATCTTTCTTTTTAAGAATCCCAAACCAATCAGTGTTGCACTTTTGATCATCTCTCCATGGGTTATATCCCATTTTATGTTTTACATGGAAACACACTGAATCTCAGCAGCCCAGCACCAGCAACAATGTCCACATCCCCCACCATAAGGCAAACACCTGAGCTGCAACAAAAAAAAAGGAAACATGTCGCTGTACCTTCTAGCTTCATGCCGACGGTGAGGCACTTTTGGAAGCGGCAGTAAGGGCAGCGCTTCCTCTGGGTCTTGTCAATCTGGCAGCTCTGGTTCTCTATACATGTGTAGCGCTTGTTGTTCTGGACAGTACGCTTGAAGAAGCCCTGCGGAGAGAACCAATTAAGACGTCAACCTGCTTGACCCCTGCAATGCAATGGTAATTGGCCCATTCACACTCTCAGACAGATGGAAATGGACAGACACACACAGAGAACCACACAGTGAAGTCTTGAAACTCATACTCTGAACATTTAGAGCAAGCATACACACTTTTTTCAAATGACAAAAGAAGAGTGTTTTAAATACTTTTTGATTCAGTCATATAAATACATTTTTTATAATACACTTTAATCAATTCATGTTTTAACATATATTTTCTACATACCTGATTAACTGACAATGCATCATGAACCACTTTATATAGGGTATATAATCTAATTTGGGCCCTGTCAAAATTACTTTACTATTCTCAATATCCTCTATTCACGTAAAGGCAAAAATTTATGGGGAAAGCATCTTTTCAACTCTCCACTAAATTATTGAAAAATATGAGCACAGCAGTCCAAAAAATCCAATAAATTATATCCATAATTCACAGTTCCGGGATTACAGATATTCATACCTGCAATGTGGAATTAATTATTGGCAGCACCAGTGGAAATCAAACGTAGGGAAGATGGTATTAACATATTCTAGATCCATAACCTAGGAGGAGAATCCTTAAACCTGGTCTTTAAAAAAAAGAATGTGCTGCTGTCAATATCTCACCAAACACAAATTTAATTGACAATCTGCATTGCCTGATCCGTCCCCACAAAAAAAAAAAAAAAAAACTGATCTCGGTTTTGGATTATTGACCTCTCAGGGCTAAAAAAAAAAAAATGCTTCAAAGAAAACTTTCTTTCCAATTTTCCACTTAGCCCACAGCGTGCGCTATAAATATCTGAATCAAACAGGATTCTACCATGCTTTAAAAACCACACAATATCACCTCTGGAGATTAAGCGGACATCTCACTGAAAAGCTCTCATCTGACCTGCAGTTCAAACCAAGAAAAGGCACTCAGGGCTCATTTTTATGCGTAAAGAGATTGCCTGCTTCTGTTGCCCTTACAAATAACACAGATCATTTAGCCCACCAAAAAGAAAGATCTGCTCATTAACATGAAACCTTACATCATGCTGTGCTCATACAAATAATGTCTTCAGTTGAATTTGAGAATTTATCTAAGTAGCATGTTATTCCTGACCTTGGAATTCCATCCGTAAAAGACTGCACTCTACCCAAAAGCAGACAGTAGGAAACAGCTTTTACAGCATGTCAAAACCGAGCTGCACAGTGAACAAAGAAGCAGGAAAAATACAATTCACGTAATCACTTTATCTCCTCTTATCCCTGTCTCCTGTACCTGCTTTATTTGCTCAAATATGTGTGTCAACATTGAAAGGTTTTTTCACGTGTATGTTTTCTTTTACACTCAACTGGCTTTGCACATATTTATTTTCCTCTTACTTCTGCAGAACATAAATATATCCTTTGATATGCGCGCTGTGGCTCTGACACTTAACCCTCCTACTAGTTGCTTGTGATATCAGTATTTTAGGATAGAAGTCTCCCAGAGAGAAGCATGCTGGGATCGTACCTGTCGGCATACAGCCAGGACCATGCGGCCCCTTTTTGGCTTGTTGTTGCTAAACCAACAGGTATGATGTGCTTCTATGTTTACTTTATGCGGGCTGTTGTGTATTAACTACACCGCCTGTATGAATGAAAGGGGATGTGTGTTGCTGTACTGCATGTGTTCGCAGAGGTGGCAGGATGATGAGGGGGTAAAAGAATCTTTGCTCGAGTGACTCACTCTCTCTCTGTCTCTCCCTAGTGTGTGTGTGTGTGTGTGTGTGTGTGTGTGTGTGTGTGTGTGTGTGTGTGTGTGTGTGTGTGTGTGTGATTCTCAGCCCAAAACTGGCAACCAAAGCTTTAAAAAGTCTCATGTGTCCTTGTCACAACTGCCTTTTTGGTTCTGGGGTGGAAGGGCACAGGGAGAGGTCAATATGGGCGGTACGTGGGCTGAGGGTAATTTGCAAATAAAGGAAGATTGCATCTAATTTCTCATGACCAATGCTACACCAAAAAGTCAGAAAATGCGAAGCAAAACTCAATCGAAAACTGAGCTATTTTCATTATTTGCAAGAATACCAAGAATGAAAATCCAATGCTGCTTTATCCAGTTTTGTGCAGCTGCATGTGTCCGGGGAGAAACCTTCACTGCAGTGGAGATGGATTGCACAGCCTGGCTGATAGCAGATATTTAATGCCAATATGAGCCTGTAACTTGTCAACAAACTGATATATCACTCCAGCCCTGATGATCATACGTTTACTGAACAGACCGCCTGGATTCTGAGGGATAATCAATGACAAGCTTCAGGTAATTATTAGCATTATTAATGTTTCAGCGCGGATGTTACACCACTGTGTAACAGACCTCTTCATCTGCATCCTGAAAGTGTTTCAGCTTAACTGGGGAACATGTTTGCGGATTGTTTCTGCTGCAGAGATGCCACTGACGTCTCCCTTCAAGCAAGTGCTGAGCATCTCAAGGTCATAATATGGGATAAAATCTATAACATCTGCTTTGAATAATGACCACATAGGCAAGAAATGTGCAACGCCACATCAATACTCTGAGCTGCAATTTTACACTGAATAGTGTTAACACAGAGACATTTGTCTTAGCTTAATTTTGTGCAGACAGCTTCACGCGGCTCAGAGAAAAACTTGGGCAATGCCTATTAGCTTGGTGTTGAGGAGGACAGTGGAAATGAGCAAAAAGGAACAAATAGGTTGTTGATAGAGCTCAAATTAAGAGCAGCAACAGTTTGCTTAACAGTAGCCTCATTATTAACACCCGTATGGAAACATTTTTCAACCAGACAGAGTTGCCGTGCTCATAATGAACTTGTGATGATAGTTTTTCGACAGTGGGACACAGCCTTGTACAAACACATTCAATAGGACTGTGTACTTTGCTTTCTGGGTGAAATCCTCCACCTCCTGTGTTTGGTGTTAAAAAAAAAGAATAGTACACAACTCCAATTGAACGCCTGTTTTACAAAACACTCTGAAGTTTAACGGATAAATTATCTGCATAAATGCAAAGACTGCAAAACATACAAATTTGCATCTTCACATGTGCACAAAGGTTAAACTGAAATAATGCAGCCATGGAAATATAAGTGTATTTCTACAAAGTGCAAAATGCAAGAAAAATTATTAAAGTTAAGTAAATGGCAATACCACTGCTGAGTCCCGCTTCACTGCAAACACTTCCAGGTGATAATAATGCAATCCAGCAACACAACCTACAGTAACAGTGATTGTAATAATTCAAATCTAAAATAAAAACCATTAGACCAATAATTAGACAACTATGTCACGTTATAGCTAAAAACTGATTTAGAAAAAAAATTGGAATATTTGATGTGCCCAAGCAGATCAGATGAAGTCACCACACGCACACAATGCCACACACACACACACACACACACTGTACGGGAAACGCTGTGGTATAGGAAGCAGTGCACGCGTTTCCCAGTTGGAGGAAGAGGACACTAACCTTGCAGCTCTCGCAGGTCAGGAGTCCGTAGTGGTACCCAGAAACTTTGTCTCCGCACACGGGACACATCTCGTCCAAGTCTTCGTCATAAGAGTAGTCCATCATTTTGATCTGGTGTGCTGCGGGGGAGACACGGACAAACACACACTGAGAAAAGTATGTTGCTGTGCTGAGCAATCTCTTTTTTCAAAAGCCCACTTTCATCCATCAAGATGAACCACGTGGAGCCGCGACGCAACTGAATCAGAGTCTTTTATATTTATATATAAAAAAAATGTTTCTAGTAGTTCTGTTGGACTTTGGGTGTTTAATATGAGGAGGAGAGGACGACGACGGAATAATCGATTATTGGAATGAGTTGAAAGGACGCGACCATTAAATTCTCCTTGTTACCTCCTTCTCTTCTTCATTCGTTGCAGACAGGAGACCAAAAATAAATAAATAAATATATAATAAAAAAAAAGCCCATGAAAGCGAGCCTCATAAATATGCATGCATCTAAGTCGTGAAATCGCTGGGGGAAATGGAGAGATATTAGAGTTAAGGATTGGAGGAGAAAATGTTACCGCCCACAGACAAATGAAGACACACAGAAAAAGCCCCTTATCTCTGCAGGCGAGGAGGAAAACATCCAAAACCAACTTGAACCAACAGCTAATTTTTTGCCCCCTCGAAGAATCACCCACAATGCCACGGAAGGGGCGGCTGCTTTGGTTTTATATGTTATGCTTTATATAGGCTACTGATGCACATTTAATGTGAAGTTCTGCATAAACTGGGGCAGAGGGTGAGGGATGGCGGAGGGAGGGGGGTCTCAATTTTACACACCGTAATGTGTCATGATAATTCCACTTGTTTCCAAAACATTTCCAGCACTCATTTAAAAAGAGAAGGGGGGAAATAACACGTGTGTTTTATGAATTACTGCCATTTAAAATCGATGTAAAATTGCACTACTTTTTTTGTATGCACTTAATTGGGATTAAATACTGTAGGACTATAAATAATTGGGACAAAATTTGCTTGCATTTGTGGTTGTATCCCCCTTGTTTGCTTTGTGTATCAGAAATAGCTTGCATTGATAAGACTGCGTGTGACAGCGCTGAGCAAAGAGCCACTCTGACATTTACAACGGTTACAAAAGCATTTATGGTTTTAATCATAAAAAAAGCAGCCAGGATCAAACAGGAAAAGCCTCAGTGGATGTGGCTGTAAAAGTGGAAATATTTTGTCAACTAGACGCCTTCCAAGGCCTTCACACATATTAACTGCTCTGCTTCAAAAACCCACTCATCTGCGCACTCAGACCTTTTAATTAGACATGATTTCTGGTTTGTTAACGCGTTGCCCTGCTGGGATCCGCGCTGCATATTTCCAGCTGAAGCAACAAGTTCCACCGAGCTGCCGTTTTCCTTCCCACATGCAGACGCGACAAAGCAACACTGCCATTTCAATGCTCCCCAACTTTCCTTCTGCTTTAAAACACAGCGAAAAAGGTGGAGAGGATTTTTTTTGTATAGGGCCTTTTCTCGTGACGCGCGACAGCAGCTGCAGATTTGGAGACATTTTAAAAAAGGAGAAAATAAACGTTATCGGGGGTTTTGGTTGCAGTTATGCAGAGGGTAAGGTCGGGGTAAAAAGGAAATAAATTAGTAGCTCCACGTTGGAAATGTTCCGAACGCCACAAATAAAGAATATTTCCAGAAAAAAAACATTTTTTGCTCAGGGTTTTTACCGCAGATTTCCCTTTCATGTAAAATCTTTACGCACTTATTTGCTTGCTGTGGCTTCAAAATTTCAACATATATAGTGGCGTCTATATCGCCATTAACATTTCCTAAAGTTAAGATGTGGGGTGGGACCCAACATCCACAGACAAGCCGGGCGTGTGCGCAGATGTCCTGGCTGTAAAGATGCAGACACGCACCGGGCAGGCACTCGGTCTCTCTCACCTGCTGCCACTTGCTCAGTGCAGTTTCCAAACAGCTACAGCTTGTGTCAGGAAAAAAAACACCAAAAGCAAAAAGAAGTTTCTCTTCACCTTCATTCACAGCTACCTTTGTTTTTACCCGCGCGCACAAGCAGATAACGGACTCTCCAACAGCCACTCCTCGTCTTTAGTGTGTGTTATCAAAGTGTCATAAACCCAGACCGGGCTAATTGATTGTCCGTTTATATGGCTATGGATTGACCTGAGAGGAATGAGGGGGAACGTGATTTTATCTCCATACACATACAGGACTCACTTCATATTAAAAAAAATCTGCTTTATGATCTTTGTAGATACAGATCAAGAAAAATGTTAATTTATACCACAGAATTTTTTTTTAGATGTGACCTTAATCTGTAAAATGTAAAACTGGGCCGAGCAATCTCCCCTCAATCAAAGCTGCACGTTTTTGAATTCTCAAACCTCGTTTCGCACATTTAAAGACCTGAAGCAATTCTGCCTGTGATGCTTGATATTTATTATTAAATGTAAAATAAAAATAAAAAAGTCAAAGATAATAACAACATAATAAAGGTAATGAAGTCAAAATACACCCAAAATCACAGCATCATATTATTCAATTTTAAATTTAGTGCAACTTGATTTATGGAATTGTGTTTACTTTTTAGGCCAGAATTTGACAAACAGCACAAAATAAATTTAAGAACATGAAAAAAAAAATGTGTGGACTTATTTCTCACACAGTCATGACAGTTTTACAGTGTTTCTAAAGTGTTTCTTTTTAGGCTCATTAGACCAAAGTAAACTGGCCCGAGGTCAAATACTTTGGTGAGGGGCGAATCACTAAATCAAACCTCAACATTTCAGATCTGCAGTTGTTGTTTTCTAGATAAATTGACAACACGTTTCTTTAACTGCTCATTTAGAAAAGCCAAATCACGAGTGACTCCTGCGTGTAGGCTACTGCTGAGATTAAGTCAAGTGGTTCATCATAAAACCAGACAAGTGATAAAGTTAAATACTCTGCCCTGCCTCACATGCACCAGGCGCCCGCACACCATCAGTGTGAGTGACAGCTGGGTATAACCATCGTTTGATCCCGGGCCAAACATTTACATTTACATATCAGATTAAAGGCAGAGAGCAATAGCAGAAATCTATTTTAAACCAACACTGAACACATTTTAAAAATAGCTCTAAATTAATGACCCACATGGTTCACGACTAATACTATAATTTAACACTTTCATCCTATAACAATAGTTTGTATTGACAGTCTTCAGTTACTGATCTATATTTTTTTGTGAAAGTCTAGCTTGGTATGAGCGCGTACAGAAGTTTCTCTGACATAGAGGGACGCACTCAGGGCTTCCAGTCTGACAGCGCTCCGTTAAAACACTGACAGAGAATTATGGGTCTTTTTGGTCTAAAGAGACTCAGAGGAATGACAGCTCTTACCTTGCATATTCCTTGGCATGTGCCCTTGTTCCCCATACGATCGAGAGAGTCCCAGGGATTCAGTCTCGACTTTGGGCAGCATGTCAGCACTGCCGGCCTGAGCTGGAGACTCCGCACCGCTCGGCGGGACACCTGGACGCGAGAGCCACGCGCTCCCACACACACCTCAGCGCGAGCCAAATGTCTTTACACTGCTAGATTTTCTACTTTCTATCTCTGTCTGTCTTCCAATTATCGGACCATGCTCTGAATACGAAGCCTGATTCACGCGAGTCAGACTCGCTCCAATCGGCCGGGCTGCATAGCCGGTCGGTGTGTGTGTGTGTGTTAATGCGCGCGCGGCTGCTCTGATTCAACTTCACTAATTTAATGTCTCAAAAATGGATTTGCGCAAGAAAAAAGCCGCAATAATAAAGCTTGTGAGCGATTCCTTCGTTACTTGTTAAGGAGCAGTTGCGCGCAGAGTTAGGGAATCAGTCTCTTACTAATACGACAGAAGTGCACAACGTCCGGAGTAAAAGACGATGGTAAGTTTCCCTTCAGCTTTTCCAAAAGTCTTTTAAGCGCGTCACCCATTAAAGTGGGACTGTCAGTGTAACTTTCAGTCTTTAGCAGACGAGTACGCGCCGCCGGGGCCGCCCTCTCCTGTGCGTAAAGTCGGATTCGGTGTGTCGGTCGGGCTGTCTGGAGATGTGGAGACCTCTCCTCCTCCTCCTCCTCCTCCTCGCGGCTTTGTTTACTCCGCTTTCTCCAATCCGGGGCGCATGCGGTCGTCTGACATCATCTTTCACCAACCCAATCAGGCGAGGAGACCGGGAAACATCGCCTCAATCCCTCCAGTTCCATATCTCCAAAATCTCAGCTGTTAAATCCCCGTTAATGATGGACTTTAAAAGCGGAGGGAGGACAAGGAAATCAAGCGAGGTGATGCAACTGCATGTGAGAGCGGACTCCTCACGAGCACACTTTGCGCCGATAAACTCATGCTTTTACATCGTAAAGTTTTTTTGTTTTTTTTAAAGATAAAACTCGGCATCATTTGTTGCATATAATTTATTTTGTTAATTAAAATGAACTCCTCGTTTTCGTATCGCCCTGTGGTTAAATCACAACCCTGTTTAAAGATCTCTTGATCATTGAGATGTCATGAAATCATAATATACAATCAAATAAAACGTAACAGCTGTTTTCTTTCTTTCTTTCTTTCTTTCTTTCTTTCTTTCTTTCTTTCTTTCTTTCTTTCTTTCTTTCTTTCTTTCTTTCTTTCCAATGCAGTCGAAGGACATAATGAATTCTGCATAAGAGCCATATATATTTGAAAAACGTGAAATAATCTGTGTAGCATCAGTAGGCCAATGTTTTTAGGGGAGTTGATTGTTCAATTTTGCGGAAAATGTGAGAAGCGTCGGCCTCAGGCTTCAAATGGCCTTTATTTGCGGATTAAATCACCCCCCTCACGCAATAAATTATACCTTTGCTTCTGAATTATTATCGGTAATTGGCTGAGCAGGGATCAATTAGTGATCTGACGTCAGACTCGGGCTATTTAGCCGATTCCAAATTAAATACACAAAGACAAAAAATAATTGTGCGTCTACGTCCCTGCAATGCCCCCACCCCCACCTCTCCCCCCTCCCTCTCTCTCTCTCTCCCCCATCTCCAACATACACAGATCACAGATAGGCAGATGTTTTAAACACAGTGTGCTCTTCTCATCGGTCTGAGCCACTGAGGACGAACAGTTGGGGGGAGACACGGAAAAGACACGGGGCAGACCGCCAGACACACCTGAGGGGTCGCAGAGGGCGCGCGCTACACACACAGACACACACACACACAACACACACACACACACACACACACACAGTGAGAGAGAGTCTTAAAAAGCATTTCAAATAACAATCCACTGAATCACAAATTAAGAGTTCAATATCTAACTGTAACATTGTGTAAGTTTGATGGTATGGAAATTAAAATACACAACAGGAAAAAAGAATTAGACTTTGTTCAAATGTTAACATCAACACAAAACCAAACACTTTGTCGAAACATGTTGTGTTCATCCTATCTCCATAAATTTGGAAATCTTGTAATCCAGCTGTTACATTCTTTAGTATTTTATATGTGGAATATTTTACAGGACTTCCTTCATTGTTTGAGTATGTCAATGAAATTGGTTTTCCCAAAGTTTCTATGACGAAGGCAACTCGGGCTGCAAGATTTAATCACGTAAATCCACTATAAATTTAATGTAAAAATATTCTATGCAGCTGGTTTACATGACAACACACAATCAGTGTGGTCACTCAACAGCCCCAAACAGGTCCTCTGTTGAGCTGACCTGATCTTGTTGTCACTGTTTTTTTTCTAACCGGAATACACTCCTCCCCTCTTTGACTGCCAACACACACGCATACATTTCCCACTACTGTTTCTTTGGTGCCTCTTTTCCAGAAATGTCATATTGCCCCTGATGAATAATTTCCCTCACACAGTCACCTGGTACCTACAGGTCCCTTGCAGTTAAAAGTCCATGCATTTAATGGCAGTAAATGATAATATCAGAGTAATAGATGAAATAACCTGAACTTCCCATCATAAGCATTACTTTTTGTATCATCATCTGATGGCCAACCACAATGCTGGCAGAGGGCAGGAGGCTCCACTGACCAGCAGCTAGCAGACTATTAATGGCGGCCTGTGATTGGTTTAAACCAGGTTACTTGCAGCCTGTGTGTGTTTGTGTGTGAAATAAGAATGACGAGAGAGGACAAGGGGGTGGGGGGTTGGTCAGGTTATAAAATGACACAGACACTGATAAGAACTTCTCTGGCAATATAGCACTGCAGGAATGATTAACCTGCATGGAGGGACAGAGAGAGGGAGAGAGAGAGAGAGTCACCCAGGTAGGTTTGACTTTATTGACGCTGGTCTTTTCAGGTTGAGGTGCAAAAGTCACATCGAAACTAAAATCATGCCTGACACCACAACTCAAACTTTGAACTAATCTTTCCCCTCAGATACATCTGATTTATCTCATTGGCACACATACACGCACACACTATGTTTTTTGTGTGTATAAATTACCATGTGGATACCTGGCGACATCTGCAGCATTTCCATGTTGTTCTGTTTGCATGCGAGGCTGAGAATGTGTGTGTGTTTCTGTTTGTGTGTAGGTGTGCATGTGTGTGTGTTCATGAATGAGTGTATGTCTGACTTTTGTTGTGATCAAATAACAATAGTCTTTGGATTGTAATACGCACACACTAACATCATTAAATGATAATCAACACACTGCCTATTCATAACCAGGAAATCACTCCTCCACCGCCACCCCCGCAACACACATGCACGCCTGCATGCACAACATGCACATGCACACACACACACCTACCTCTGTTTTCTGTATTGAAAATATAATGTACACAGCCCAGTTGATCTAAAAATACTGTAGTGCAGAACGATGACTCATAGAAGTGAACAAAGACGGTGGCAGTATAACACAAACACAGCAACACTGATGTAAGCAAAACACAAGAAAAATATGAACACAAACACAAGAGGTACTCTATTATTGAAACTGTAAAAAAGTAAACGTAGAGGACCGTGTGTAAGATCTGCAGTGTAGTGAATTCAAAGTGCAAAATGAAATAGTTTACATAAAAGCTGCATGGATTGATTTGGTGGCCACTAGGGGCTGTGCAACAAGCTGTAAACGAATACTGTCATACTGTCCCCTCATGAGGTTACCATGGTGAGTCGACAAACAATATTATTTAGCATTACATCATACCATCTAGTGAACCTATGTGTTTCTGTGAGTGATAGGAGCAGTTATTCCTCTATGGCTGCTGCTGTATTAGGGGTTAATGCTTAATTTTCTGATGACAGAGGCATTCACAACATTGTGTTGTGTGATTGGCTTAAATTACACTTTTTTCTTGTTTTCTTGTTTATATTGTTGATACACAGTTATTTTCTATCTGCATCTGCTACCTTAAGAGGAAGGCCAAAAGATCAGAGTTTGGTTGCGCTGTATTTGTGGGGACAGATGGACAAAATGCAAAGGATATTATGCATTTTTCAGTCAGTCCCTTGTCAGTCCCCGGTCGGGATATCCCAGCCTAAATTAAACCCATGGTTCAACCAACGCATCGTGACACCGAGTTACCCTAATCCACCCCCACCTCTAGAGATGAAATCTGCTAACTAACTGCTAATTGTAGCAACTTTAGCAAAGACCGCACCATAACAAACAGCGCAGTCTATTTCTCCACGCGCAAACAGATCAAAAATCCACACATAGCCACAAATAAGGCTCAAAACAGCACCAAACGTCATCAACAGTACAAGCAGGGTCCCAGCACATAATATGAGGCATCACACATCTGTTAGCTTAGCCTGGTTTCTATTGAAAAGAGACGAAAACACAACTCACTCTCTTCCAGTTATACGTTGTGCAGCAACTTCCCATGGCCAGTCCAGTCCAGTCCAGGCACTGACAACACACGTCGGACTGGCAGCATAATCGTTCAGTTTCAGCGGCCACTGGCAGGCAGTGACCACACATGCTTGACCACTCGGACCCCCAGGTCCAGCACATGACTCCATCAGCACATCTCCCTCTTTCACTTTTCTCCTCCATTTCCTCCAGCTCGTCTTGGGTAAACTCAGTCTCAAACTGATAGTGGCGCCCAACATCGAAATGAAACCGGTTGATGTTGTTCTCAAACTGCAAACCAAGCCGTGTTGTTGCTTCTGTGATGTCTACATCCATGTGTCTGCCTCACTGTGGTTACAGGCAGTCTCTTCCGGTAACAAACGTCGTCCTGGTCTCGCGCGTGACGTCGCGTCTAATCTCGCGCATGTTTACGTGATTTTCTCCCGCAAATATCTAAACACTTGATAATAACGTTCATAACCTGATACATAGGAACTTTGATTGCATTGTATGGAGTAATAATAACACACATTTTCATCCTTGAGCTGCGGGACTCTAGCCTACTTCACTCAGTAATGTAATCGCCTCCACGCCAGCTGACTACTCTTTTTTTTTTTCAATAGATCTTTATTGACAGAAATGCGCCAGCTGACTACCTGTAACCATGGCTGTACAAGCAGGCACCACAGAAGAGAGACAAGGCTGAGTTTATGGAGTTTGAGAACAATGACAACTGGTTTCATTTCGACGGGCGTCCCTATGAGTTTGAAACCGAGTTTACTGAAGACGAGCTGAAGGAAATGGAGGAGAAAAGCGAGAGAGGGAGAGCCCGGTGGATGTGCTGGACCTGGGGGTTCGAGTGGTCAATCATCACTGCCTGACCATGGCCGCTGAAACCGGATGTTCGTGCTACCAGTCGGCCTCGAACATGTGTTGTCAGTGCCTGGACTCTATGCTGGACACCGAAAGTTGCTGCATAACTTGAGGAGGGTAGGTGAGTTGTGTTTTCGTCTCTTTTCAATCGAAACCAGGCTAAGCTAACATATGTTTGATGCCTCATATTATGTGCTGTGCTGTTGATGACGTTTGGTGCTGTTCTGAGCATTATTTGTGGCTATGAGTGGCTTTTTGATAGCGGTTTGCGCTTGGAGACGATAGACGGCGCCGTTTGTTATGGTGCGGTCTATGCTAATGTTGCTAGAGAAGCTAGCAGTTAGCAGGCCTGGGGGGGGGGGGGGGGGTCCCTCCCTCAGTGTACTCCACTGACTTTCTGTTGTGACCCGGGTCAACTGCTGTTACCTGCTGCTGGTCTCCTTTGGTTGTGGACAGTCACTGGATCATTTGGGGGAAACTGAGTCTGTCAACTTCAAGTGTTGACTCAGGGGCTTAGGAGATAAACCTCAGAGGGGATCAAACAGAGACCGACCCTTTTGACTTAAGGAAGGAGAAAGAGAGACTGTGTGTGTAAAGAGGTTTCAGTGTTGCAAGTTTGCTGCTGACAACCTAAAGTGGAGAGACACTGATATTGTCCAAGGGGTTTGGTTATCTCCATGTCAAACATCTGAGATAACATAAAAGTGAGGTGAGCTGGAGAATGTGTGTAGCCTACTTTTTTAATGATCTGTGCCCCTCAGTATAAAGAGGGATAGAGAAAGGTAGAAGAAACATTGCATGTTCAATATTTCTAAGTTTGACTGGCACACAAGTCCTGCAGAAACACAGACTGTACCAACACAGATAGGCTACTTTTAGTGTAAATGCTGCAGAATCAGACAACATTTTTAGACCCTACTGTACACTTTGAAAAATCATTACCTTATACAGTAAAATCTGAGACAGCTCTTGAAGCAAATAATAGAGAGGATCAATGCCGGTTGACTTTCCCCTCATTTCACCTTTGGATTTCTAGGTTTGATATGACTAATTCCTGATAACATGCAACAGGTGCAAATTTTTAAACTCCGAAAAAGATAATTTTAGTTTTACTATTATTTACTGGTATTATTCCGTATTATTTGCCACAGTGATAGATTGTAAAATGGGCAGTCGCACCAAATAAACAAACAGTAGGCTAAACATTTCCACAAGACATAAGAAGCAACATGCTACTGTATCTCTTATAGTGTCATTTGTTTAGGTATAATTATTATTTGACAATAATGTGTTGTTGTTAAAAACATGCTACGTGTTATGCTGGTAATGGAGGGAAGGGGTGCAGGCAGGAGATAAGAGGTTAAAAAAATAATGTTGGCTACTGTGAGAAGCAGCAGGTCAAGGTTTGGTACTTCCAAGTGTCTGATGAAATGCCAATCAAATCAGAGTGAGGGATGGTAAAATAGATGGCAAAGACAAAGTGGAGGGGGAGAGGAGAGCATCAGAGGGAGGGAGGGAGGGGGCCGGGGGCTCGGCTGGGAGCTCCCCTATTAATGTTTCTGACAGAGGGAGGGGAGAGGGCAAGATGAAAGAAAAAGATGTACATAGAGCTAAATGTCCGGCTAACATCTCTGACAGGAGGGCAGGAGGTGGGGGATGGGCTCAAATTAAACATGCAGAGGTTTGTCTGTTGCTCATAGACAGGAAAAAAATATAAAAACTTTTCTGTCTCATTTGTCGTATTTGTTTTAAATATTTCTATTGTGAAGCAGACAGTATATCAAATATACATCCATTTTGGCTTCAATATTTTGTAAAGTAACTTTGTTTCGTACGAATAAGTAATAAATGAAAAACAACAGATGGGAGAAAAATATACAAAAATAAGTAAATAAATACATTTATTGAAAATAATCATTTGTCGTATTTGTATTTTACATAGTAAAACGGACAAAGAACTCTTACAAATGAAGTCAAAACCCTGGTGGCAAATATTCATGACATCACATTGGATTACCGTACTCTGATATTTAATTTAAATTAATTTATGGATTTGAGTACCAAGAGACGTGCTGGTTTAATTTTATCCATTTAATAAGGAAATTACAAGGGCTCTCAGAGAGCGTAGACCTCTGCCAAGGCCGGTGTCAAACAACATACAGCAGACTTCAAAGAAAAATAAACTCAGATGATCCAAATCTGGCCCAAAATTTAATGGGCTCTTTCCTGGCCCATGGCCCAATCGTTCACCAAGTTCAGTGCAGATCAGCTCAGTACTTTTTTTTTTTTATAATCTTGCTGACAAATAAACTTTCCTGAAAACACAACCTCCTTGGCAGAGGTAATGCATGATGAATTAAATCTATGATCTGATGGTCAAGTGCTCACACTGAAGGCAAAATGCATACTTCCATCAATGCCAACTGATTTTAATCAACAACAAAAAAAGAAGAACAGTTTATGCCGATCTTTGCTAACTGTTAAGATTTTGTCTGTGAAAACTAGTTTGCCGTTAACGTCACATGCATTCCTGCCGTTGCATGTTACCGGTATTTCATAAAGTTTGACACCAGGGTGGTGAAGAGCAGAGGGACAATGCAGGACAGCAGACAAGCAGAGAAAGGAAAGAAACAATTAAGGAAGGAGATGTTATATATAGAATGTGAAAGAGGGTTGGGGGTGTGTGTGAGAAAACACATACACATATACAGTTCAACACTGTATAAACAGTGTGCGAGAGAATGTCCAGGAATATATGCTGCGGTAACTGTGACTCACACAACCTAACCACTTCTCCATCCACACACACACACACTGGCATGTCTGAAATGATAATTAATCTGCCGGCTTCTTGGTTACCTTCCAAGTTCTTCTTTAGGAACAGAGGTATAATTGTTATATCTACTGTCAGACTGCTGCAGCTCTGACCCTTTGCTTCCTTTCTTTTCGTTCTTTTAATGTGGGCCATTTAGAAGTAACTCATGTTGGACAGACTGTAAATGAATTTGTAAAGGAGCATCAGGCCAATGCTAAAAATGTCAATCTGGAAAATGTGGACATGAAAGCATTTCCCCAGTCACAATACAGATACCAGACACTACGGGCCATTTCGGATTATGTCCTGTAAAAGGAATGCATGCTGAGACCTGAGAGCTGTTGTGTCACTCTGTTTAAAGACCATATGTTTTATTTAATCTGCGTGATGGCACATAACACACATACAGTACACGCACGCTCAAGCGCTATGTTGTTCTTATCGCTTCTTCTGCGCCTTTCCCTCTCTCTTGTAAACACGCAAACACATGTGCACACGCATATACACAAGCATGGAGCGACTGCTGGATCCATTAGCAGGTCATGCAACAGTCATTGTTCATTGCTTCCTATAAGCTTCTATTTAAAAGAACCAGCAGGAGGAACAATAGTACTCGCCAACACTGTCAGGTGTTTAGGTCACATTCAAAAACTAAACAAACCATAGGGTCAGGTCACACTTGAAGCACTGTATTTACAGTATGTACAGTATGTGCATGCAGTGTGTGTGTAGTGTGCGTGCATGCATTAATACGTTAATAGCTTAGCAGCTTCCCACACCTTATCACCCTCTTGCAATTTCCTGCTGCCCAGCGTTAGCATCGTCAGGTAAATTCCAAGCCTGCTCTCAGTCAGGTGGACGTTCCCATACGTGAGTGTGAACGCATAAAACAGCTGCAGAAAGAATGTCAGCTCACAGCATTGTTCTTCTCAGGCTGGCATACAGTTCATAATGTGCTTAAGTGTGGCCACTCAGAGCGGATATTTAGCCCGGGTACAACTCTCCTGTTGGGAAACTCAGTTGTTAAACATAGTGATAATAGTGTTTTTCTGATTTGTTATCAGGAACAGTTTTGTGTTTTTTTTTATACAAAATCTTTTTTTTAATTGAACCTTGCTTGAATTAGGTTGAATTGCCAGCTGAGAAAATATTAGTCTGGGATATAAACTGGCATTGCTGCAGCAACTGACCAGCTGTGCTTGTGTGAAAACGAACAAGGATTCATCTGTTCCCCACTTTTCGTTCTTTTAAATCTTGACATTCATGTGTTGACTCTTTAACTGCTCCCCATGAATAATGTTGAGGAGGCACTATCAAAAATTTGGTCTTTTATACTGCAGCAGTATCCTTGTCTACTTCTGAGTATAAACCTATATGTGTTCAACATACACAATTTATAATCCTATCTTTCTTTATGGCTATTGCCTCACCATCAGGTTTAGTCTTTCAGAAAAGGGACAGAAAATGTGGCTATAGGTGCAGTGTGATCGTGCATGTTGTTATCAGGCTTTACATGTCACCTCTGATTTCAGATCTGGAACCAGGAAGCATGCTGCATCCCACAACAGGTGGGAGTGAATGAAGTAGCCTAATATTTGGCATTCCTGTGATGATCTGGAGGTGACAGACTATGGCAGTGACTCTTCGGCCCAGATGAGTTTGCATCACACTGACATTTTCCACTTTAGCCTCTATTTTCATGTAAATTCAGATTTATTTCACAGTCCCATTATCATAATTTCTAATTACAAACTTTGGAATTAATTGTGAACATCACAAACTCAATATCATTTTAACCCAGATTTGAGCTGAAGAGACGGGGACTCACAACGTCAGGCAGCAGGCAGAGGGAAAGTGGGTACACACGGGAGTAAAATACAACACTTTATCACCCAATACACTGCATATAGAATAGTAATGGAACAAGCAGCACACAGTAATGATAAATAACACAGTGGATTTCTGGATAGATCTTTCCCAACCTCATCACTCACTATACAGGATCAGTGATTTGAATACAAGGACAAAATCTTCTCACTGGGGCAGTTTTAGTTGCCAGGTGAGTGTGCGGTCATTTGTGACAGAGGTGCACTTATATGCACAAACACACACACACACACCTGACTCTATAAAATCTGTTCTCCATTCACATCACTGTTTATTTAGGTGAATCCTGGGTGATTGTGTGGGTAGTTGACAGCTTTGCTCTTCTGTCTGCGACACACACACAGACACAGACACACATCACTGTCCATGCAGGGGCCCAGGGGTCACCGTGCGGTTGGCTGTAACAGTCTGGATAGTGAAAGAGTGCGTAAGAGAGGTTGGACCGCCCTTGCTGTCTCTGAACACACGCACACACACAAACAAATACTAGCGGCTGGTCGACTGGTGTCTGTGGTCGCAGAGCGGTCAGTTGTGACAGTCACATCGTATCCCCTCTGGTTGACCCTTGACTACACACACACACACACAACTGTGCCCAATGGACCATCCCCTTCTCCCCTTATCCAACCCGCTTCCCTTTCTAACAAGCTGCCATACCATTCAACACTGCGCTAATGATACAGAACAGCTAACAGGCCATAGAAGAAACACACAGCTCCACCTCTGCCAAAATGCATAACATTACGATTTCCACTCCGATCCATTCACATTTACATTTCACACATTTGGCACAAAGTCTCAACTTGTGTCTGCAACCCTCCAATTTAGTGAGAGCTACTACCTAGAAAGCTCCAGTGATTTACTGTTACCGTGTCTTACTCGCAGTTTTGTGTGGATGTTCGTTTTTTTTCTATACTTTGCTTTTGGAGAAGAAATCAATAATGATAAAAAAAAAACAAAAAAAAAATTGGAGTGCATATCAAGTCGCCTGGAAACCAGACCAATCAGCGAGTTCATGTTTATTTGCTCTTGCAGATGAGCCTGGCCACCCTCCCATTCGGACAAACTTCCATCCATCCCGAGACAGGTCGAGCCAATCACAACCATCGCTCTGTTTAAAATCAAGAGGGTTTGTAACAATGGCTGGAGAGAGGAGTGCCGATGGAACATTTCTAATATGGCTGCTGCTGAGACGGTGTTAAGCAAAAGATCATGGTAAAGAACAAACAACTGGACTTTCTGTGTTTTTTCATATGAGTGCTTGACTGTAAGGATTTCCGTTGCTCTGATTAGTTGTAGGTTTATTCGGTTGCATCCAGAGGTACTTTGGCCTCCCACCACTGGTAATGCTCCATGGAAATAATTATACCAGGAAACAAATCAGACATTTAAGGGGAAAAATATGCTGAAATCCCCCAATAATTTAACTATTAACCCTGTGCATTGCATTTTTGCAGTTTATTTTTCCACATGAGACATTTATTCATTCCTAATGGACGTGTTTCTTTCTGTCTGCATTTTGCAAATTCAAACATTCACACAGTCAGAGTTCCTCCAGAAATATTAGTGTCAGATTCTTACTAACTTAATCAAACGTCACTGTCATGACATTTTTTGGAAAACTGTGAGAGCATAATGTTGATTTCTGCAATTGCATAACATAGAAAAGTTACATGTTGCATTGCATACATGGATAAATTACAGCAATGAAAATTACAAACTGATGATCACTGTATAAATATCTAGGGTCGAATTGAACTTGTGCTTTTAAATGAGAAAAAAACAGCTGACAACCACCGACAAGACTGTAATCTGTAATCTCTGATGTGAACATTTCTGACCTCAATCCTCCATTCCTGCCCAGTTGGAAGGGCTAACACCTCCAATCAATGTGTTTCTCTTCAATTAGGGCAGCTATTGTGCTGTGTCATTCAGAGAATGGCTAATAAAGCCTAATTGCAGCACTGAGATCCATAAAGTCAGGCAGGTGAAGAGGCTGAGCGAGCTTCTTTGTGGGTTTAAAAGAGGGGGTGGGTGTTGGACATTGTTCTGCTCCAGTCTCTCTGTGTGTGTATGTTTACTTACCTCTCTGTGAAGGTATAATTTTTTGGCGATGTGTGTGTTTCTCTGCGCCTGTTTGCTTACCTCTAAGTGAGAGGCCTGGGGAGGTGAGTGATGTGCAGGTCACTTGGTCATTATGCCAGCTTGTGTGCGTTTGTTACTGTGTGTGTTAAGACCTAATGGAGGGTAAATACTGAGATCCTAACCATTAACTGTGCCATAATGTTTAGTCATGGAGACACTAGGAAACATTATCTATGGCCAGTTCCTTTCTTTGACTGAAGGAATCTGGTCCTGGAAATTTATGTTCTTCTCTTTGAATCCTCCACAGCTGAACTAAGAGGTCAGACGGGAGCACATGTAGTGTTGGAGGAGGACAGGAGTTGCACTTTAATTAAGTATAATACATCACCAATGTATGGAGCTGTAGGAATTCTGCCAAGTCCACTTGATAAACAGTTTCCATGGGTGTCCGATCAGGATATGCATCTGATGTCCAGAGTTTCCAAAGTGTATTGAATAAATAATTAGACCATTATTTTAAGCTTTTCCTTTAAATTGTCTTCTGACTTAAAAGTTGGTTAATTCAGAAAACTTTGTAAAGTGACAATTTAGCAGGTAAGAAAGATTTCTCTCTTAGATTGTGATTTAAAGGGATAGTTCGCCCAAAATTCAAATTTCAAAAATTACTCAGGGAGAGTTTTTAACTTAAGTTAAAAACTCTCCCTGAGTAATTTTATCACACAATCACATTTAACTCATTAACAATGAGGAACTTTAAAAAGTTACACTTAACAGATCCCTACTGTATTTGTAGACAAGCAAAGACATTGGGGTTACTCATACTGCCGCACCAGAGACATCAAGGGTTGATCCCCTGTCATCCTTTAGTTTAAAGATAACTTGTCGTTGGGTAACGACTCACTTTCTCGGTCTTTCCTTCCTTTTCCAGCAACTGCTTTCAGCACCTTTTTGAAACAGAACATGCCTAAGAAGTGATCATTATGTGTTTTCAAAGGAAATGGAATAAAACAAATTGCTGGTATTTCTGAAGTACAGTGAGTCATTTAAATAATCAACTGGCAACTCTGGACTAGATCCTTAGAAAATCTTGCGATTATGTTACGTGATACTTTTTCTAAAATGTGTAATTTTCTCCATAGCTCTGCTTTCTGGTCTGGCAACAGATGATCACAACATTAGAAGAATTCCCCGTTATCGAAGGATCACCAGCTTGATCCCCGCAATGCCACTGTTCAACAGACCTACTGTAGCCTATGTCTCGTTGAATTGTCCTTGAGCGTCTTTTCTGAATCCTCACCTGCACAGTCTGGTTAAGATAAATGCCGGAGCTGAAAAATGTAGCCTAACGTTCCTTGCCGAAAACCATGCAATCATTTTACAGTCTGAGCCGACGTGAGGAATGAAGAGAGAGGGGGTGGGCCAGCAAGGTTTCTGACAGAAGTTTGGACAGAGGCAGAGTGGAGATGTGAGTGAATTTCATCTGGAAGGAGTCCCTTCTTCATTGAATTATTTAGTCAGCCAGATGATCAGCCAGTTGGTGAGCCATTGAATTCATAGTCTGTCTGTCAGTTAGCCAGTCAAGCCCTCAAACCTCCGTTATATAGCCAAGCAGACAGTAAAATTGCAGAGATGACTTGTAAGTAGCCATGCAGCAAGTAAATCACTTACAACTAGCCAATGATTTGGTTTGCTATCTTAACTTTCTGCCAAAGCTCAATAGCTGACCCATTGTTGACTTTGAGTCAGCCAGTTCAGCTAGTTCATTAGTAGGCCAGACATCCAAAACTTACTTAGCCGATTAGTTAGACAGTTGTCCATCAGGCTGGTTAGTAAGCCAGGCAACCACTGGATGTGTTGAAACATTAGTTACTCCATCTAACATCAATCCAGCTGCCTCGTCGGTCGGTATAGGCTACATTTCAGTTATTCAAACAGTCAATCAATCACATGTCAGCATGTTAATCAGACGGTGAGTCAGTCACCACTCACCAGTCAGCCAGTGCAGCTGTTCAGTGTGTCTTCACAGCAGGTTCCAAACCAGCTAAGTAAGCCTTTTGTATATTTTCAGAGCTGTACAGGCATATGCGTGTGTGTATGTGCCTGTCTGAGTGTGTGTGTCTTAGAGAAACTGAAAGAGCAGAAACACGTACTACATTTGATGTATGCTGCTCCATATTTACAATACATACAACACAGCATGTGCATGTGTGTATCTGTGTGTACTTTGGACCACCCATAGTCCTTAAGTGTCTCTGGGTGAGGCCTGGACCTGGATTAATTATGGTCCCTGTATGAGGTGGTTTTGTGGCAGGTTGGGGTTGTTACACCTGTGAACTTCGTCACTGTAAACCTCAAACCAGCTCCCTGATATGGCCTGTCGGCCTGAGCGAAAATGACTTCCAGCTTTCCCCCGTCCAGACCTCGTAGGGGGAAATCTCACACATATGTTTCATATACTCAATTGTCCAAAAGTGAAGAAACATCAAGAAAGAAATCCAGATATGTTTTAAGGAATGAGAAAATTCTAGCTTTCCAGCTGGACAGAGGAGTGTGAGCCATTTTCAGAGAAATGCAGACAGAGTCCCCTGTTGAGGAGATATATAGGAGCTGAGCTGCCCTTTACTGGGACCCCAGCAGATATAAATGGTGCTTCAATCTCGTCTCCCCCGGCATTGGGTCTCTGGGCGTTACTGAGGGTTTGAGGCGTTTTACCTCGTACAGACGCCGATAAATCTGTCACCTGGTGGAATCCGTCTCCGGGCCCTAAGTCAGAGGAGGGAACAAATTGTGGCTTTGGGTAGAAGGGTGGATGGAGATGGAGAAGAGGAAAGGATGGAAGGAAGGACAGAAAGAAACTAAGAGAGAGTGAGGGAGAAGGAGAGAGAGAGAAGTGACCTGTCAGCCCAGCCCATTCATCATCTGGACAAAATGGTCGCCTTTGTCCTTTTCCGCTGACCAGCCAAAACATCCTGTGGTAAGCAAGTTTTAAGGTGACTTTAAAGTGTGTGCTATAAGGTTTCTTCTTCTCTGGCCTGCGACTTTTTAAATTAGTTCATCAGTTCATCAATATTACTAACACCTCCTTATTTTTTTTCCCCCTTTCATAGCTATTAAAGTAAGACAGTAAGTCAATGCTTCCTTCTCCATCTCATCCGGCGCGGTTTGGTCGTCTGCTGCATCCTCTCCCATGGCATCACTATTTAAGAACACATCGCTGGTTGGAAATACGATGAGGTCATTGAAGGCTGGCACGGATACAGAGTCCGAAAAGTCGTGTGTGGTATTTATAGAACGCGGTAAGACAGCTTCTCTGGTCGTTCTTAATTATTATTTTTTCATATACAGCAGCGGGCCCCACGATCTGACGTTGTATGGTTGTGTGTGGCTATTAAAAGTTGGCATGCTGTGGACCACATTAATGAGGACCTCCAGTTGGAGCGGTCAGGTAGAGTTGGGCCTGTGGCGGCCAGAAAGCTGACAGCTTCGTCCTCTGGAGAAAATGGTGAGCCAGTTTGGTTTTGGCAAAGACGCTTTGTGCGTGCGTTGATGTGCACGTGTGGGAAGTGTTCATGCTGTAACATAAAGACAGAGCACATGTAATGAACATAAGTTTTTATGTATGTACAACCAAAACATTAGCACTTCCACGCAGTTGCTCAAACAGACAGGCAGAACACAGAAAAGGACATACACAGTATTAAATACCATAAAACAACTACCATACCATGGCACTGTATATATATTATGCAATCTTGAGTCATTTAAGATTTTGCCGATATCTTGCAGGGTTGACCTTTTGTTGTATACTGTGTGTAAGTGTAGGTTAAAATGTCTGTTTCAGCTGGACTTTATCTGAGAATTAATCATTGTTTTTGGGCCTTATTTGAATAAAGACTTTAAGAGACTTGAAGAGCCATATATAAACTGGATTTGGTATCTCACTCTTACTTTTTTATGGAAAGCAAAGACTGATAAAATCATTCAAATTGTCTCGTTACCATGATTTATTACAGTTTGGGTTAGTTAGAGTGGAAGACAAAGAAGTTGTACAAATTCCAGACATTTGAAAATCCATACACCTTCTCTCCCTTCTGTCCTTTTCTCTCTCGTTTATAGAAACTTTTTTTTCTTACTTTTATTGCTCTCCATAGACTTTCTACTACACGCCCTGCATAATTCAAAATGCATGGAAAAGTGTATGAAATGCAGAGGTTTTACAAGTATAGGCTGTCTGCATAACTCTAAAGCAAACAATCTAAATTACATACAGTTCTTAACAATACGCCGTATATCTCCACATTCATGTACTCTGAGTGATGAATGATGGACTTTAGTGATGGCCTGTCAATAAGCAGCATGGGCAGGAAATAAAGAGACCCCCCCTCTTCCCTTTCCCCAATAGGGAGCAACATAAAGAGAGGTGGGGTGTTGGTGATGGTGGGGTGAGTAGATAGATCATAGTAACAGCCAATAATAAATGGATCATGGTTCTATGTTTTTAAAGCCAGTGGCAGCTGTATTGAATGGGAAACCTTGTGTGGGGGAGAAAATAGAGGTTTATTGATCAGAGACAGCATGTCGGGTGGAGTGGTCGGGGAGGGTGGCTGGGGGGGATTCGAGGCCCGTCGACCTCCAGGAAAATGATGTTCTCATCCGCGCTGTCCCGTTTGCTCCCAACGAACGAACGCACACACGGACACACGCTGGTTTTTTTGAATAGATGGGTGGATAATGAGGTGGCCTTTAGACTGCGGCCACGTAGAGACAACCAGTGCTCATTTCGGATGTTTGTTTGCGTTAAAGGTGAGGTCAGATGGGGATATTTTTGCACCCATCTTTGTTATTTTTCTTGCGGTCGTTTAGAGTCCTGCAGAGAATGGCAGTAAGTGAAAACTTCCAGTGTGTGAAACAGGGAAGCTGTTATCAGGCTACAGGGAGGAGAACCTCTCTCCCTGCACCGTTGCTCACTGTAAGGAAAGTCAGCTTTTGTTTTGAAAGTTTATCAACTTTTCAGGAAGTGAAATTTCTGAGTAACCAGCAGAGAATACTTTATAATACTTGGTGCATAGTTAGTGGAATTGAATTTCCTTTTTTTTTTAACTGGACTAATCAATCATGGAAAATCCAGCGTGGCTGAACCATTAAGTCCTTACTACTGTTTCACTCACTGTAAACAGATTCCCATTTAATTTAATTCCCACTCATCTTTTGGCCAAAGAACCTGACCAAAACACTGCAGCTGGGGCAGTTCAAGTACATCGCTTTCTCTCCTATATGATTTGATTAAAAAAAAAAAAAGAGTTAGGCGCCGTTTCCCCTCCATAAAACATTTGACACACTGATGGTGTGGTGGCGATTTGATTTGCAGAAATGTTCGTATTTATTTTCTCAGTTGACCTCGCCAAGCTCAAATTCCGAAAAGGATTTTCTCCTTTCTTTTCCTGGTATTATTTTTCATTCCTTTTCTTTCTCTCTCTCTTTCTCCCTCTCTCTGTCTCTCTCTCTCGCTCACACCAAAACCCCAGTCGCATGCAGACTGGGTCGCCGACCAATTTAAACAGCGAGGTTTTCGGCTGCTAAACGCCGGCTAGCAGGAGTGCTGTGGTCTCTGCAGTACTTTGTCTGTGGCCACACAATTAAGGATTTAGGTGTGGCGATAGGAAGAATGTGGAAATCGGATCCTGGCAGCACACACCCTACTAACTCTCTGTTTCTTTCTTGTTCTTTTTCTTTCATTCCACCACTTTTCTTGTCTCCCTTTAATTTTTTTCCCTTTATCTCTTTTTCTTTACTCCATCTCCCAGCCTGTCAATCTCTCCATCTTCTTCTCCCCCTCCTTGTCCCTCTCTCGTTACCCCCTCTCCTCCCAAAAGTCTCTTTCCTCTCCCTGTGTCTACTCTCTTTGTTGTTCTCCACCATCACACTCCCCCAACCTCAGTCTTTCACCCTCTTCCTGTCTCAGCTGCACATTGAACCCGCGACTCCGCTCATGTGTCTGGAACAAGCCATTAGGTTTTCCTCCTTCCTTCCGCTTCCTCTCCCAACAGACAGTGAACCAGGACATACACACACACACATGCACACACACAGAGGGAGACTGAGGTGGATGTTGCAGGAGAGAGAAGAGAAAGAGTGCATGGAAAGTATGGGGAGAGTGCTGCAGAAGACAACAAACTCACTAAACATAATTTGTGGATTGTTTTGAATCATCTTAAAGGGATAGTTCAACATTTTGGCAAATTGGCCCATTGCCATAATCGCTATAGTCATAGCAGTAGGTTCGTTACCTTTAATTGTCGGTGTAAGCTATTTTTAGTACGGCAGAGCAGAGCAGCAGGCTGCTCAGGGCTACGCTATGGAGGCTAAGGGAATTTTTTGGTTTCCCTCATCAAACTCATCAAATACACAACCCAACAACTCAAAAATGCTGTCGTGGACACATTGTGAGCTGCACAACCACCACGCTATGAGATAATAACGGAATGTTACGAGACGGAGCTGTTTTAGAGGTAAATTCATGCAAAACTGCTGATGCGCGTTGCCTTCAGGGACAGTTTTTCAGCAAGCAGTCTCCACATTTAACCTGTAATTACCTCGGCTTCGTTTCGTATCGTTTCAGTTATTATCTCATAGCGTGGTGAACGTGCAGGTCACAACTTGTCCACCAGAGCGTTTAGGAGTTTTGGGATTTTGTATTTGATGAGTTTGATGAGGGAAACCAAGAAATTAGCTTACAAAAATAGCTTACACCGACGATTAAAGGTAACAAACCTACTGCTATGACTACAGCAATTATGGCAATGGGACAATTTGCCAAAATGTTGAACTATCCCTTTAAGTCATGTTTTTCCGTTGGTTTTAGCCTTTAATCTTAATATATATTTATAATTTCTTATATCTTGAATAAACACTGCAACATGAAATCACTTTTTTAATCACATTTTTTTCAAAGGAAAGGAGAGCATATTCATGTATTGAGCTTGTATAAAAGTGTTTCTGTTTGTTTAGTACCAAATACATGCACACTGGCACACTCTAACATGCCATCTGTAACCTGTGCAACAGCAATGGGAACCTATCCATCAAACAGGACCTCACTGGGCCTTCCTGTGGCAGGATTTCACAGCAGAATCAGCCATTTAACGGATGTAGGTTGCCTATTTACACATTAGCCAATGACATTGAAAGATGATATGCTAAGACTACAGAGTAGTGGGAGATACAGAAGTATAAAAGTGCTTTGACACAGGCTTTGGCTTAGGGTGACAGCTGGTGATCTTGTGATTGTGAACGTCACAGGATATAATTCATGTCATTTTCCTACTCGTCATCAAACCATTCAGTGACCCCTTGTGCCCTGTACGGTAGCATCTGCATTTACTATTTATCATTGAAAAATATAGCGACACACATGCATATACTCTTTCAAATACATCTCTCGCTAAGTTTCTGTGACCTTTGTTACACAACTGTACACAGGCACACACTCATTGTAACTTGAAGACTCTAAAGGACTTGAACTGCGCCTCCCAAATTTATCACTTGCTGACAAAACACTGCCTCGAAGAAGCATTTCCACACAAAATTCCAGCACGGACCCGACAAACTGCTTCGGCTATGACTTATCAAACCCACAACAAGACCATTCTGCCTTTTGACCCATAAACTTTCCCCATTATCCCCCAGACTGTCAGCAACTTATGATCCATGTTCCATAAAACCCCTTCATTCATCACCTCCAATTAAATCAATTATCATTCCTAGGGTTGGATCCCGACAAATCACAGCGGTCGATGGGCAGGTAGACTTGGGCCAGTGGGGGCATTTGGACAGGCAAAATGAGACAGCGGACAGATAGAGTCATCCTTCATGCTAAGTGGGATGGTCCTGACGCAGGCTGAGATAGACCCCGAGGTGTAATAGACCTCTTTGCCTTGACTTCCTCTGGCCTCACTGACTGTGTGGGGTGGAAAGCAGACCTGGGTCAAACAGCGGCTGAAGAGTTTGGATCGAAAGTGAAATTGCTGCCATTTAAAAAAATATATAAAATGACTTATGGCCCGGATCTTAACACATTCTTTCTTTTACTTTTAAATGATCGTCTATGAACTTTTTATATTAGACAACAAAGGAATAGTCACTACACTGTGCTCATCTATGCCGAGGTGTCCCTTCACCAACCTCCTTCTAATGGCATTTCACTGATGTCGTGAATGTGTTTGCTGTAAAGCATTAGTTGTGGCAACTGAGGTGATGCCAGCCGTCTCAGAGCCAACAGCAATGAAGAATTAATAAAGGAGAAGTTTTGTGACAACTGGAGTAAAATATCTTTAAGTACATATATATTTTAGGTGTGTGACGTGAATGAGGAGATTATTTACATTCAAGAATAATTTTAAAAGAAAGTAATGGAACATACACAGTGGATGATTTCAAATCTGGACAGTAGCCTATGATTATTACATTATTTCAGTTTGCTAAGTCACTTTAGGAAACTTCAATAAGGTTAATAAAAGATAGCTATTGTAGCTCTATTGAAAAATGAAATGCTGGCGAGAGGAAGGGCCATGGTGTCAGTCATTCTCTTTGTTCATCCAGACATGAACACATCCCATCAATCCCCTTAAGACACTTCAAACATCAGTCTATATCTGTGGCATTACATTTTCTTTGAATGTAAATGAGGTGAAGGCATGGTTGCTACTGTAGTGTCCGTGTTTGTCTGCTTTGTGCTCTGTGTTTGTGTCAACATTGTGTGTATTACAGAATATCCACCAACAGAAGACAACCGCTCCCATTTGATTTGAACGTCGTTACTATCTCCACAAATTAGATTAGGTATTAGTTGAATTTATACAAACTTGCCCTCGTTGTATTAATATTTTAATAATAGTATATTACAATTATTTTCTCTTACTCTTTTATAATATATTTCAAACATGATGTGTCTCATAAGGAAGCTTGGCCTTAACCTCTTTTTTTGCCCTACCTCAAAATGAATATTCCCTGCATATTCAAGAAACCGTAGTTTCTTGAATTAATTATTCTGAATAAGCTTTTTTGGTTCTTGAGTTTAATAAATGGTATTTTACAAATATGTTTTTTTCTCTGAAGCTACATCAGCCAGTTCATCTCTTCATCTACCAAACTTACCTGCCGTGTACCTCTCACAACAGTTTTGGGTCAAATTCTTTTTTTAATGCAATAATAGATGAGATAACCCTGAGTACCCTTCAGTAATGTATGACAATAACAGATGGATGGCCAAGGGCACTTCATTTGATGCAGACATCAAGAAGTTCAGTCGAGAGGCAGTTCAAATGCATCAGTCATAGTTTTTCTTGAGTGTGACTCTCTAACATGAGATATAGGCTAAGAAGTGAATAAAACTGAATGGCACACCTTTGTTCACAGTGATGTTGTAACAGGACTTACATCAAGACAATTCTAACACTGCACTGAAAATTTCAACTTTTTGTGGATTTATAGCTATCATCCAGTAACATCAATCTGTTCCAGAAATATCCAGAGGGAATGGTGGGAGGACATAGGAGGCAGACCTCAGGCTTTAAATGTCTCCATGGGAAGGAGAGGATAACAGACACAGAGAGAGAGACAGGGAGATGAGAACACATGGGGTAAAAGGGATTTCCTGAGGCGATGGTATCAATACGTTTAACATGTCCTCTCTGCTTTACTATCGCACCACTGGGTTCCCACCCTCCTTCCCCACATAAAACACATCATCGAGTCCTTCCTTTCCTCGGCAGCTTGCAAATATGTTGACGGATGCTGGTTCCGACTCAAGGATGGGGATAGTTGCCAAAAACTAAGTCTTATCTTCTCCTCAACCTGCTTCATGTTTGAGAGAAAAGACAGAAGAAAAAAAAAAAACACCCCAGTGACCCCGAGGCTGCAGCCCGTAAGGTCATTTTATATTGCAATAACATTTTATCCAGAGTGATTTACAAGTATAATATGAAACTTTTCCACATTAAAATGTCTAAAAACAGCTAGGCCTATGTTGTATATTTTGTTGGACTCTGGGCTTACATTTTCTCAAATATTTCCAGAAATATTCAAACCAAGAGAAATCTGACTGATCTGATCAAGTTAACAGACTGGTTCATTGGTTCACCGGTCAGTGGTGAAGTCATGACATATCCCCTTTGCAGATGCATAAGCATTCTGGTTGTGTGCCAGAAACAGGCAAAGTTCACTTTTTGTCCAGTTTTCATCCATATTTCAACATATAATTTTTAGATTGTGGTATATTATATTATAGGATTTCAGTCAACCAATGGTTCTGGATCTTTAGATATCAGGGAAACAAGTTGGCGTACAGGGGCAGCTTGGTTACCAGTCCCTGTACTGTGTCTGCACTAAGCACTCCGAGAAACACTGTTTTTAAAACCTTCTGGGGATAACTCGTCTCCCAGTTAAAAAAAAAAAAAAAAGCACAAATAAGAGAATAGTCCAATGCATTGCCCTAACAAGGCATTTAACTGATGCTGGGTGAGATTCAGGATCTTTGCTGCATACTTATCAGCACAAAACTGAAAAAAGCACAGAAAAAATACTGTACCTGGAAAAAAAAACATTGAAAATGTGACCTCTAAGATCTTTCCTGAGAAAATATGTTCAATACTTAGTCATTCAGAGTTTATTATTGCGTGTTGTGCACTCATGTTTCATTGTCACATATGTCCCTTTTTTCAGTGAAAACAAACAAACAAAAAACTGACAGTGTACTTAACTGTTTTTATTCAGCAAGTCAAACAAGATTGCACAAAGAAGACATTAAAAAAAATTAACAAAATGTCAATTCAAAAAATGAATCATTCAAGTATTAAAAGCAATTCCTTTTCCCGCCACCGACACCTGTTTCAGGACCAGGCAACATTAAAACTGTTCCAGGATAAAACCATACAGCACATTATGCCCTCTCTCCGGCATGTTAATGACTAGGAGGTGATTTTTCATGGATTTTTCTCCTCAGTCAAAATATTATCATATTGTAAAAACGATTAACCATATTGATTTGTAATTATTTCCCACCCATTGGATGTAAGGAATTTCTGTTCTCAGGCAGCAAAGGGGAGCAGGGAAGAAGGAGGGAGGAAAACGACAACTCTGAGATAAAGTGAGAGAGAGAAAGATAGAAAGCTGGATCGACAAAGAGAGGTAGAGAACGTGAAAATGAGAGAGAGAGAAAAGAGGAAAGAAGCAGGAGGGAGAGTGAGGTTGAGGCCTGTGGTGGATTGTGGGCTGGGGCTGCTGCTGCCTCAGCATAGTCAGCCGAATGGTCTAGCCTGAGGTGATATGTTTTCCTCAGGAAATATCTGTGGAGGCTAGTGGGTCTAGTACTGGGAGCCCTGCCGGCTGTAAGCAGCCAGAGATGGTTGGGGGAGTGAGGGGGAGCGGGACTTAGGGCTTTAAGCAGCCCCAGGACTCCCTTCCTGGACGGGAGTGGGCCAGACCGGGCTGAAACACAAGCGCTCCAACATGACAGGGCTTTGACAGTGTTTTCATGCAAGCTGTATGCTGTAGGTGCTCTGTGGTGTAAATAAATTAGACAAAGGGAGCTCTTTTGAAACACATTTTTCTTATTACAATTTTGGCGCAAAGACATTGCATTTTTTTTAAAAACTGTAAAACCACAAAGTTAGAATTGAAAATGAGCTTTAAAAGCATCTGAAATTAGCATGTTTCTCTGGAACGGAGAAACACATTACATTTTTGACAATGGACAACTGTGTTTTAACAAAGGTCATACAACTCACTCAATACTTCATCAGGAATGTAAACTTAAAAAAAAACCAGTGATATTCTCATGAAGAACAAGTTATTTACATATTTTGAGCTTTCTGTCAAATGTCATGAGTTGTGTTACTGTGAGGACTGATCCTGAACATGGTGGAAAGTTTTCAACAGAAAAGAACGGTTCTTGCTATGCTTGGCTGATTCACAGTTAAAGGAAATAAACCTTAAACACTTTAAACTTGAATGTTACCGTGTTTAAATGGTGCGTTTCGGTGCCAAATGACTAGTAATCAGCGTTTTATGTGCAGGTTTTCAAGTCTTTGAAATGAAACAAGTCTCATTCCAAAATTAATTTTTCACGACTGGAAAATGTGTCTCCACTTACAAAGTCAATAATAACAGAAAATTAAAAGGATGGTAACTGGAACTCTTGGTTGACAAAACGAGAATCCCGCTGCACAGTGGATCGAGATTTAGAGACACTGAACAATAAATCTTTCACAATGATTTGTTTTCTTTTCAAATGATGTGAAACACGCTGCTCCCAGCATAATGAAAAAGATTAGCTTTCATTTGATGAGTGTCTAGACTATTCAACATTATCTGGTACTGTTCTTTGCATGCGTGGCGTGATGTCAATGTTATCCAGGAAGCATTTGAATGGTTTATTAACTATTTCCCCCTTGAAATAGAGACCTAATAATTAATATTTGACGGATACGGAGGAGACGGTCTCAAGACTGGGAGAAAAACCTCATGTTCAGCTCTGTGGAGTCTATAAAAGCCCCCGACAGCAGGTCCATCTGTTAAGTGTGAGTATGTTTGCGTAGATACAGGTGTGTGCGGATGACAGTGTGTATGTTTGGGAACGCTGTGCATGCGGGTGTGTTGGTATGTGTATGTAAATTTGAGTGTTTGAGTGTAGTGAGAACATATGGGGGGCTGATGTCAGTTTAAACTGTGTGCGAATGTAAAATGAGCATGTGAGCGCATGTATTTCTGTGTGAGTGTGTGTCTCATAAGGGCCTCCAGGATTCTCATTTGTTGATCACAGAGGGCTCAGATAGGAGATTATGCCTGGATTTCCATGTGTCAAACTTCATCAAGCAGCGCACACAGAGGAGTGAAACAGGATGCATATGGAGACTATAACACAGACACAAATAGTCATTCCCACACAAGCAAGCATATGCAGAAATATACACAATTGGGACCAACAGTACACATTAAGGAATCATCTTATGTTTGCACTTTCATTTTCTGTGATATAATCATCATTTTCTCACAGTAGAGGAACCATATGAGGAGTTTTGCTTTTTAAGGAAAACAGGTGGCAAGTTCATTATGGAGGAGAAACTTCAGTATCATAGCCAGGAATCTGTCGTAAAAAAAAGTAAACAATGGAATTACAGAGAAGGATTTTCTCACAATAGACAGTTCCTTGAAGGTGTTGTTGGTTGGCAGCGTTTCAGTTTGACAGATATAAAACATAATATCCACTGTTTGAAAACACTGCTTGTTACAGTCATTGAAGCTTACAGTATATTCTTAAAAGCACTTTAACATCAGCGAGTCCCTGTCAAATCAAATGGTCGTCACACATTATATTACAGTACATTATACATTATTTAGAATGAATGATGACTATGCAATTGTTTGCACAACATTCACACACTGTGTGTCCCCTGGTCTGTGTAGAAAAATCAGCTGGTCTGTATCATGGCACAAAAAACATTCTGATTCAGTGTTTGAATAACTTGCTCACTAGCAGCAATGCACTGCGATGATTAGGTATCTGAGTCGTGTACATATGCAGGATTGCATCTGTGCATTTCGGTGTGCATGTGCAAAGGTCTTGCAATGGTGCCACGCTAATATTCCACAGATTAAGACATGTAGCATGTGTCCATGAAACAGATGTAAACTCTGCAGGAGTGCATACAACTAATAGGACGCACACTGGCCTCACATAAAAAATAGTGAGTGCAATTGTTTTGAAAACAATGCACCTTTAAGTATCTGCTGCAGGTTCAATGTTTATTTCCTGCATAATACTGCTGCACAGTCCAGTTAATGTTAAGGGGGATTGGACATATGAAAGATTGTTCAAATATCAGCACAGTTTTCATAGAATATTCTGTATTTGTAGAGAGAGTGTCTGGGCAGCTCCTCTGGTAGGAAAAAGCTGGATGAATGATACCGTTTTAGGCTAATATAAACAGTTTTTAGTTTACAGTTTTAAATAACTTCAAACATGTTCATGCCTCTAAGTAAAACACAACAGCAACAAGAGTAACACGCAACATTATGCAATAGTAATTACTGCATTAACAAAGTGGGTTAAATGCTACCAGTTGTCGTGACCTCATGTGTCTGTAGTAATCACTCGAAGGGCTCGTACGCCAACGTCCGTCCAGGCTCTACACGCACTTCCTTGTGTCCAGGTGTCTCTGTCCAAGAAAACAAGCAACGTTTTCCCTGTTGATAGCTGGTTGTTACCTGTGAGACGGGTTTGAAAGCCAAAGCAGGTGCATGAGTCAGTGGTTGGAGAGAGAATTCAAACAATACAAGTCAGGAAACAACTACGGACATGGCGAGAGGAAAAGATGTGCTCCCGTGCGTGAAAGTGTTGATGTTGTGTATTAGTGTATTTAAGTCTTTAGATGTGTGGCTGCAGACAAGAATCAAAGATTTAATGATTGAATCTTTTGCATCATGTGGTGCATGTGTGACTGTGTGTTGGCATTGAATAAGCGTGCATGCCTGGCAAGTCTGCAGCGATTCATAATGTGTTTGTGTATGTGTATGTATGTGTTCTGGTGCTGTTCCTCCCGGCTATCTCAGGAAGAGAAGTCCAGTCTTGATCGATGTGCTCCTGTGTTCAGAGAGAGGAAGCAACAAGTGTGTGTGTGAGTGTGTGAATGTGCAGGGAGTGTGGAGGGACAGGGGGGTTGGGGTGGGCAGTTATTTTGGAACCGTCCAGACGGAAATGGGACCAAACCCAAGGAGGATGCAGAAAGGGTTGTCAACTAACATACAGACACACTCGCGCGCACATGCACACAATTTCACCAGTGCTCCCACACAGGCTACAACAAAAAGAATATTATGCGAAGCCACGGTGAGGTTGGGTCGTGTTGACATTTTGCCCTCCTACTGTGCAAACAATGACACATGTGACCATACAAGCTGCTGGGCCAACAATCAAGTGATAATGAAAGATCAAGGAGGGTAACAGCTCAGTGCAAATACTCTCCTTCACACACAGACACACATAATAAGAACAATAATCATACCAGCGACCATATTAATTAACTTCATTTTGACAAACAATTAAAAGCTTTGTAACTGTTATTATACAATTAAGTATTTCTCGCACTAAATAGCCTAGATCTCACTTCATGAATTAGTGTCACTATGAGCTAATGGGCTACTACAGTAAAATGTAATTGAAATGAATGTTTAGAAACATACTTTCACAGTACAACCAGGTCATATCAGGTCTGCGTTAAACCTTATGTTGTCTGACTGATGGCAAAACTTATCCTACACGTGCACTCACACAAAAACACACAATGAACACAGACAGGATCTGCTCAGTCTCCCTCTATTTCCTCACAACCCAAACACTTATGAATTAATTTCTCAAATTGCCCAACTGACCCAATAGATACAATTCATGTTTAAAAAATAAAAACCTGCTTGTTTGGTGAAACATAAAATGTAAAAAAAAAAAAGAAACAAAAAAAGAAGAAGAAGGTGAGAACATTTGTCACTACATTAAAACAGGAAAGATTCATATATTTTCCAGTATCATTTTCTATGTAGGTGGCGGGTATTCTTAGTTCATTCATACCTTCTTTTTTTATTTGCCTTTAGAGAGGGGATCATAAATCTTTACAAGAAAAGTCAAACTGGAGGAGTTTTTTCTCTAAAAATACTCTCGAGTTTTTCTTGTCAGGGGTGAGAGGGCTTCACGTGTGGTCTCACCTTAAAGAAAGAGTTAATATCACAGCTGGAAGGTGGCAAACTTTGTGGTTAGTACCCAAACAGAAACAAAATCTCCTCACCCCAAAAAAGAGGAAGAAGGAGATGCCCTATCTTTCACACTCTCAGACAGACAGATATGCTTTTGGCAACAGTTTCTGAGCAGAGTCTCCATGTTTCATGTGGATCTTGTATCTCTTTAAAGGCAGCCATGAAGAGCATTTGCTTGCAGGCAAAACTCTCCTCTCTTTGTCCTTTAAGAACCCCCCTCCCCTCCCACCCACCAGCATCTCTTCATATCCAGTCCAGCATCATAAGTGGTGGTCGAACCACAATGTTTTCTCAGGGTGGTTGGTTACTCTGTTCTCCTCCCGCGGTTGCTAGACCATGGCAGGGGAAGAAGCTTGTTCAACATGTTTCCCGTTTTTAAAAAAAGAGAGTCTGCTCCCTCCCTCTCTCCCCAATACCACCCAAGTGTTGGGGAGCCTCCTACGCCAAGTGGGGTTAGGCAAAATGTGTGCAAAATGAATCTTGTGACATCACATGATTTAGACTTCTTCAAGTACAGACTGCCGATGTACGCTGGGTGCCCCAAAAAGTAATTCACCTCAAACAGAGGTGGTCCATAATCTGGGATGCATTAGAAATGTCCAACCACAGAAGCAGAACTTTGTTCCACATGCAGGACTTCAGAGAGGTACAAGCATTTAAATACACGGAGAGAGGGCTCTTCAGATATTCCAAAGCTCATTGCTGCTGCAATAGTTGAGTTGTTTTTCCTAAGATTTCCTTGGGAGTATATTTCCTCTTGATTGGGTCAGTGCTATTGATTTAATTCCAGATTAGAAAACTTTCTAAAAGGAATCCCAGGTTCTCTGCTTAGGCTCCTCAGGGAGTCAGACTCAGAGCTAAACCCATCCAACCATTATCTCTGCACATGGTATTTCCTCTCTAGATATTCAATATTTGCACAAAAAAAAAGGTTTACGCTGCACAACACACATTAATAGCCGCTTTCACCAATTCGCAGTACACCCATTATTTTAACTCTTTGACATTAACCTGGAGCTTGGGGTTTCAGTGTTTTCCAGTGGTTGGGGACAAACACAGATTTTTAAGGACAGCTGTCGGTTTGTCCATGGTCATCATGCTTCAACCTGATCAATCCTATAGGTTCTTTTTTCAGCCCTCATGGACGCATCTCCCAAAACAGCGGCTCTATGGTTACAGGTGACCTTGGTTGTCATGGTTACAATAATAAACACGCGGAGTGTGCCTATAATACCAACAGCCACTGGTTGATTAGGTTTTGCCACAAAAATACTTGGTGAAGTTTAGGAAAATCTCTTGAAATTTGAGTTACAATAACTACTTCCCCAACATTACACAATCAACACTGAATTGTCTATGATAATTGAAACAACATGTATACATGTTGTTTCAATTAACTGAACTGAACTGAAGAATACTCTCTTGTTTCATATTCACATATTCATGTGATGACCCATCCATCAACCAAATCCTCCTCCTCATGCAGACAGTTTTTCTGTATGTCAAAGCCCTTTTCTCATTGCTCTTATCTTACCTACAGCCACTGTTGTGTTCTAAAAACAAAATGTAATGATGGTTTCATACTGTAATAACCTGCAATCCAAATGAGTGGGTTCATTTTTTTATAGGACAGTCTCAACCCTTGGTCAAGAATTTGATGTCACAAGTACATTTAGTAGGTTCATTCATAATTAGCTAAGCAAATTCATCAAACTCTAAAGCATCTATATTTAAGTCCACTGTAGAGAGCCTTAAAAAGTGTGCCTCCTTTGTTCATAGCACTATGTGGAACCTTCAGTCTATCCCACACCTCAGTGACACAGGCTATGAAGTGATGCAGACATTAAAGATACACCACTTCTCACTGGTCCAATCTGTCACTGTGGTTATTACAGTCTTGGCCACAATGGGACTGACCTTCACCAAAATACAATGGATCTGTACTCATACCAATCCATCAACAAAATCATCAGGTTTTGCCATCAATAGGCTTCTCGAGCGTAGCACATGGCTACTACCAGAGTAAAGAGATAAGAAAGGAACCTTCTGGTGCATAATTGCCTCCAATTGTGAATATGTTGATGTTTGTACATACATCACTTAAACACTGAAACATTTTTCATTTCAGTTTAAGATCTGGAAGGAATAAAAAGTGTAAGGTCGTTGCACTTCTAAGAACTGCATTAACCAGCTTTGAAAAAAAAAACCCTGTATGTTTGAAGAACAATTATAAATCTATATCTTTTGAAGGGAGTGTAGATTTTCATTGTATGAAAAATGTTTTCACCTTCAGTCCTTGTGAAAAACTGAAAAGACATTGAACCTTTACATGAGGATCAAACAAACAAACACAACACAACACATCATACCATATAGAAAAACTGGAAATCATCCATAATTTGGAGAATCCAACAGTTAATAAAAGCTAAAACACATATATTTACCATATTTTCTAATAGAAAAGTTTGAAAGACTTTCAATATTTATTTAATTGTCACCAAACATTTCCAGCAATAATCCATAGTTACAAGCAGAGTTCTGTTTTCGCTTTGTCATTTCATCAACATTTAAGCTGCACTAACCACTAACTCTGCTGTCATTAAAAAAACAACCCCTTGCTATTTATTACCAAGAGTGTCTGTGACCTCCAAACCACAGCTCAGGAGATGTTGGTAGGTTTCTCTTATTTGGACAGGGGAAGTCAATTAATTCATAAATACTTTAGCACATTTACAGTAAGGCAAAGGGAAGATGGCTATTGATTGATCCCACTAACACAGCAGCCCTCCCCCTCACTTCAAGTAAAGTACCTTAATGAAACAAGGGCTTTTCTTAACCAAGAATAATGCAATCAGAAAACAGAGGAAAACATAATGATTTTTACCCTCGGTTAAGTGGAGGAGGGCTTCGAATATGAATTCTCTTGCTGTGAGGAGGATGTTAGAGGCGGATAAGTGGTATCTGATGAGCATTAGTGACGGTAACTATCCATGATTTCCTTGCCAAAACAAAGCCATGGGAAGAGATGATGCAAAATAGGGTTAGAATTTACACTTATTCTTTTAAGTAAACTGCAGTATATAATGTATGACAACAATGGTTAACAAGATGGAAAGGTGTTTCAAGGAAAGAAAATTGAAAAGCTAGATGAATCCAGATTGTCCTGTCCTGACCTATGTGGAAATGTGGTGAAACAGCAGAAAAAGGTGACCTCATTTTTACAGCACTAAGATGGTCACACCTATGGCGACCCAAACAGACCTGAGCATCATGGAACTCAGCACTTCACAAAAAGTAATTTTCACTCTCTGGTCACAAACAAGAAGTGATAATGCAGAATCTGTGAAAAATGTCTACAAAAGTGGAGTTTAAAAAAAAAGCTTTTCATCATGTTTCTTCTGTCTAGAGGAAAACAACCACCATATTTCATAGCTGCCTGACAGGGAAACTGGTAATTGAATGGATTAGTCCTTTAGCTCAGCAGAGGAAGAGAAACCCCTTCCACTGGAAACAGCTTTCCTATCAGTTAAAGTCCATGCTCATTGGGCTTTTACGCCTGCTTAGGGTATGAATTACTGGCAGCCCATCAGCAGAGCAATATCTCAATAGAATAAAATATGAATGCACTTTGAAGCCGTTTTTATGCCGTTTAAAAACCCATGCAGATAAATGGACGTGTGAAACACTTCTAAGGCCGACTAATGTGGGAAATATCGAGCTAAGTAATTGCAGTGGTTTCATCAATAATCTCGGGAAAGTAGATCATTACAGTGAAATGTGATTAACACAGAAATTGTAGGATAGTGTAGAGCAGCATGTAGGGTAATGGAATAAAACAACTGTACTACATAATTTACATGGTGCAGATTACTGTTTGTAAAAAAATAATGAGGGGATTGTACATACTAATCAAACATGATGCAGTGATGGTGACATTTAGGTTGTTGGTGGCTCCCTGAGAACAAGCTTTACAATGCTCTCCTTGTGATAAATGGTTCACCTCATGCACCAATTAGCAAGTCACTCCTCTGTCTTCTCTATAAGCCTAATGTAGATGCACCACTGTGCAGGAATTAAGATAAACACAGTTCCAATAAAGTGAAATCTTTACTCTATTGTGAAATAGTGACATGATACCTATAATAATCACAAGGAGATAAGACAGAGGTTAGACCAAACATGTTTCAGACTGTCTGAAATCCCGCCCTTCGTTGTATAATACCCTTCACAATTTCATCTCAAAATCTGAATTCTGATATTTATACATTATATAATGGCCTCACATCAATGCAATACCTGTATGACTGTATCACACCTGCCACTCAGAGTGGCATGTCCTCAATTATTTATAACTTGAATGAGGATTGACTCAGTGTATGGGTGAGCCTCAAGCGGCCATTTGCAGAACTGCAGATTTTGGCATTTAGGTGTTGGCTTCATTCCTTAGCCCTGGAAGTTGCTGCTGGTTTAGTAAAGTAAAGCCCCGTTTCCACTATGCAGTATGGGACGGGTCGGTACGGAACGGTACGCTTATTTCGCAGCATTTCCACTACCATAGAACTGTACTGGTCCCATGGTACCCTTTACCATTTTTGTAACCTTTCTGGTTGGGGTACCTACAGTAGCACACAGGACCGGTTCTCTTGGGGAGGAGCCAAAGCACTGCGAGCTGGTGATTGGTCGAGCATATGGCGTCATCGCGCAGTGTGACGGATATCTGATATCGGATAGGCTGTGCAGCGGGAGTTCGATGGCGCTGTGCGGAATAAGAAAGGTTTTCCAGCTGGTTGCCGTAAAAATGGCAGAGAATGGGTTCAGTCGGACCGCGAGCCAGTGTCACTACGTAAGTCAAAGTAGTGGCACTTCGACACGCACTCCGCCTACCCCTGAAGCTGACCATATCCGACCCGAATCTTACCCGTACTGTGCCATACAGTACTGACAGTGGAAACAAGGCTTAACAAGAAAACAAGAAATTCACAAATTTATAGACTACCTGCCTGATTAGTTACATTGTTCTTGATTCTTGGTGTCAGAAAGAAAGCAACTATCCACTTGCCTCCATTTTCAGGCGTTAGGAAATGTATACCATGATGAGAAACTCTGGCCAATCACAAGGAGAGATAGGGCATTCCTACCTGCTGCAGATCCTGTCAGATGGACATCAAAATATGATGTGTTTCTGGGATATAGAGGAATTGTTTTTCTCCTCCTGGCAAATGCTTAGTTCTATTTTTCTCTCATTTCACAAACACAATCAAAAGTTGGGTGACATCTGGGTGGGAGTGTATGTAAAGGTGCGTGTACCCATTTAGGTGAAAGACTCGGAGTGAGTGAAAATGAAATGTTGAATGATAAGTGTCTGTGTGTGCGTGTGTGTGTGCGCAGACAAACGAGGGGCATTTGTTCTCTTCAGGGCCCCCAGAGCAATCAGTCCATCAACAGAGGTGGAGCCTGGCTAATTTCCCACTCCTCCCTCCCTTCACTCATTCCCAAGACGGATGCTTTGGGTAATAAGGCTAATCAATACACTTCCTCACAGTCCTCCCCACTCGCCCCGTCCCAGACGTTATCGGCCGTTTGTCATCAGGAATGTCACTTGCTCTTATCAGGCATCAGCATCTTGTTTACATGGTGGTGGTGCCCGTGTCAAAAGGACGCACACAATTATGAAGCAGCCCCATCCAAACACTTAATGACATCAGGCGCACATACATACATCCAAAATGCTCACTCATAAAAACATTCACACAGAGACAGTGAACACCTGCTCACCTCGCACACATGTGCAAATTGTGCACCATGTCAGCACACAAATAGACACACTTTAACATATGCCAACCCACACACACAGACACAGACCCACACACACCTACACACACAAACCTCCCAGGCAGTGATGAATAGACACATGGGTGCACTGTGACAGGTTACACATGCACAGTGGTGTCAGGATCTATACGGAGAAATTAATCAACAATGACAGCAGCGCCGCGGCTCCCCACTCCAAGCTCGCAGCTCAACATGCTGTAATTTGCCCTGTATGATTACCCCAGGGTCCCGGGGGCGAATGGCACCCCCATCTTAATTAATTAAGCATTGTGCTGGCGGGGAGGCTTCTCAGGAGGGCTATGCAGAAACACATGCACAGTGTCTTTTCCTGAATCACCTTTTTGTACAAGAGCGCTCTGAAAACTTCTGTCGCTTCATGTTAAAACAGAGACTGAATGATTTTACAAAAATGATGCACATGAGTATAAGAGGAATAGCAGATATTATGAATCGTAATGGATTTCCATAAACTTATTTTCTGTTTTTGAAATTCTGACATCACCATCAGTACCAGATAGAGTTTTACAAGTTGTGTAGCATCACACACAGTCATTATTTCTTGTCACCAAGAAAATGAAAATTTAATGAGCAGGTTAAAATGTCAATTAACAATGAAAATATGTAGCTAGAAATTAGGATGATGGATATATACAGTAACTTCACAACAACCACTTCCAAGTCCAGTCATGGTTCCATATTTACTTGTTTTTCTTTGAGCTCCCATGTCGTCCAAAGTGCCTCAGGTATTTAAAAGCAGCCCTTGGAAGACAGTTCATGCACTCAGTTCCATCATAATCCTTTGCAGGGGAAGAGAGGAAGCTGATCTCATCCACTTTATCAGAGAGTTACCTGAGTCTTACCTGAGTCTGAGTCTGGGTAAAGCTGAAAAGTAGCCCTCTTGTTCATAAAAAAAAAAAAGTATGTATGTGTGTATATAAATATGTATCTTCCCTGGGGGTACGGTTGGTGATTAGCTGTGGGAGTGGTCTATTCCCAGGAGGAGATAGAGATGGGAGGAGGTGGGAGGTTGACAGTTTACCATGTGACACCATTGTTTGCCTCCAATAATGATCGGACGACTCCAGATGATATGGGAGCCTTTGATGGACGACTAATTTATCAGAAGCTGTCTTGGCCTAATGATAGTTAATGATGCTGCTGGTGGCCTGTCAATGGGGAGGTGAAGTCCACCATTTGGAACTTTTTGATCCTTTTTAGTTTCTGTGCAATGCATCAAGTGGGACCAAGTGTTAAAGTTACTCTGCAATATACTACAGATAGATTATAATTAAACTGTAATGATTTTTATGATAATCTTTGATTGAGTAACTACAGTATGCATGAATAAAGTACAATTTAGTCACTTTGTGTCACGTGGGACAAGTTTTGTTGCATAATGAATTGGACATTTGGTGAAAACTTTCCATTCAAGATTTATTTAGACTTGACTATTTACCCTTGTGAACCCTGAATACCTGAGTACAGTATGTATCTGTTGACACCATAATAAAAATACAAAACAACAATACAGCCATTACTATCTTTCATTGTCAGTAATTTGAGCAAGGGAGTAGACATGGTTTTATTAAAAAAAAGGACACAAAGACTACTTTCAACAAAAAGGTTTGATGTCTCTGTGGTGTAGAGACCATACCTTTCATCATACATTTGTTCCAAGGCCTCTGTGCCATTGTTCCATTAGATATCCCTTTCTGGTTGCGGACCCCACTGGAAAACAGGTGAGGCAAAACAATCACGCAACCTCCCATCACTCTCTCCACATTCAACAATAACACTCTGACTGTGTCTTTCAGTAGTAAACACAGTGCTCACTGGCAGGGCCTGGGCGAACGTTGCTCCGGAAACAAATACATTGTTGGAGGCAGAGTAGGGAAATAAAAGACAGAGGCCAAAGCATATTGGAAATCGGAAAACAGCCCTCTTCTCCCTTTGAAAGAGTCCTGGCGATGAAAATATGTAATATAAATAAAGCTGTGGACGCTTTGAAAGCCAAAGCCTTCCTTCCTGGCCCAGTCCTCTGTGGAGGGAAACACCCACTTCTGAGCCCTTGCTCTTAAATTCCCAAAGACCACTCTGTCATCAGGGTCCCAACTGCTGCTTTCAAACACGCGATGCTCGGGTTCACTTCCCCGTCTTTCTTTCTCTGTGTGCCCAGCTCTTAGTCACTTTCGCCCCCTGTGCTCTTTAATGTCTGCCCCCCTCCCTGTACAGGAGCTTTCCACCTAGTTATGTCTGCTTAAATACCCTGAAACAAGCTCCAATTATTTCACCCGTGACGTGTTTGTGGCGAGTGAGTGTCACAATGTCCGATCCCTCCGTTTGGGCTTTAAAGTGCCTTTGACATTGGAACCTGAGTGGCGGATGCAAGGGAAGACATAATGAAAGATGACTGGCTGATTGGTGACAACTATAAAACAGCTCATTAAAACAAAAACCCACACTGTAGATTTGTTTTGAAACTGACTCCCGTTCCTTAGGTCTAGCGTACTGTTATATCAATTAACTGTAGACACTTTGACAATCAAAATATGCTAGAATTACATGTTAAAAACTAAAGTCACCATAGTGGAGAAAAGTTTAAATTTAATGCAAAAAATAAAAAATAAAATAAAAATCAAGTAACAGTGAGCGTTAAAGTTAAATGTTATTTAAACAGTTTTGTTTTTGTTGGTTTCAGGATTTACTGCAGATTGACACTTTGTGGTCGTAACGTGCAAAGCAATATTTCTTGGTGATGAAGAAGAAGAAGGGGTGGGGGTGTTTACTAAGAGGACGTGGTGCACACATTCTCACTCATGCACATACACACAATGCATAGCACTACGATGTGGAAAACTGGTCTCCTTTTATGTGGAACCTCGCCCAAAAAATTCCTGGATCGTACATCAAATTCAGTCTGGGACACAAACTGGTCCCCGTGGTGACCCTCGGTGGCAGGGTCCCTAATGACATCCACCATCTTGGCCCAAACAGGGCAGTGGTTTCCACTGAGGACAGGCCTTTTTTGATCTATTTGCTGAGCTGGTGCAGCACATGGGTCAGGGTGATAGACCTGCTGGTCAGGCCACGAGTCAGACCTGCGATGAACAACGGTTAATTGCAACAGAGTCCATGCTCTATCATCTTTTCAGGTTTTTGGTCATTTCATCAAACAGATTTTCTTTCTTTCTTTCTTTCTTTCTTTCTTTCTTTCTTTCTTTCTTTCTTTCTTTCTTTCTTTCTTTCTTTCTTTCTTTCTTTCTTTCTTTCTTTCTTTCTTTCTTTCTTTCCCCTTATATTTTGCCGTGTCTAGCTCAGAGGTGGTCTGGAAGCAGAGGTTTTTAACTTAAAACCACAAACTTGGACGACGCAGTTTCAAGCAATAATTTTTGTCCTCACACTTGTAGTTGAGTTAGGAAAACACGTGAAGCATGAAAGAGTCGGTTTTGGATTTCTCCAGTGTTTTGCATATTTCAAACAGTGATGATCAAAATCAATTAATTTGAAATTTTCAATGATAGGCAACCCATATTGAAAATCTGCGCAATTGCAGAGAGCATTTTTTGTTGCGATTTTGAACACAGTGTACACCAGCTGATGAAAGTGTGCATTTCTGAAATTAGATGTTTTTTTTCAACCACATCAAAGAAAGAAAAGGTGTTAAGGGTTGTGAACACCTAAATTCAGAAAAACAATCATGAGACAAATTAGTGAACATGATCCAGAAAACACTAAATTCTTTCATACTTAAAGTCGCTATTCTCATATTCTTACTGGAATAAAAAGTAGATATAATATACTTGATTCATTTCTGTGTATGACTGCTTTTACATATTCACACTATTCTGACTAGCTAGTCAGACAGACCAGCAAAAAAAAGAGAAAAAAAAAAGACAATAACTCGAAAGTCCTTTATAGCTTCCTGCAAGAAGAAACCATTAAAGTGCAACACATTGTCTGCAAGTCGGGCTGAAAATGTGTGAGGAAGCGCATAGTAATCAAGTGAAAGAGACAGAAAAAAAGAAAATGCTTCGTGAGAAACAGACGTAAATAATGGACCAGGAAATGGGAGATCAAAGCTTCTGAGTCGGGCCCCCGTTTGTTTTCATACTCACCCAGGCCTTGCAATAAAACACGCAAGAGTCGCACTTCAGAGGGAGGGGGGTGACGCAAGGAAGTGCTGAAAGCGGTTACGTCCCATCCTGAGGATCCCGTGCCACTATCCCCATGTTGGGGAAAGGCGTCAGGTACAGCACTGTTTACCAGGAAAAGGGGACAAGCTGCACAAAAACGTCCACATCAGAGAGGACTCTCAGTGGCCAGGGGCCATCTTGTTGTACACAGACAGTGTTTATAAAGGAACCTTTTCCTTATCTCTTAATACTGCTGTAGGTACGAAACACAATGTGTGCTTTAAATGGCACAGAGGATTTCAAACTCAATAATCCGGGTTGCAGAGTTTGTGTGTGTGTGCATTTGCATGCCTTCATGTGGGCAAATTGGCGTCATCGGGTTTCTAAGAATTGGCACAGGATGAGTTTACAGCCAAGACAACAAAACACAATACAAAACACACAGTAGTAAGACACCCACACATACTCCATTATCCATGTTTTCCCTCTGCAAAACAAATGCTGGAAAGGATGTTTTGCTTGTAAAACATTTATAGTAATTGTGTTTTTCCATCTGAAAATTAACTTTTGCAATTTCTTTACTGAAACAAACCTTCAGCTGTGGAGTTAAATACCACTTGTCTTAACTTAAAGTGGTTTATTTCAAGGATTTGTTGTTTATAAATGCTGTTTATATTTGTCATGTATCAGGAAGAGTCCTGACTTCCTCAGTTGTATCTTGGCGTTCAACTCTCCTTCTCATAAAATGGGATTTATCCATTAGGGAAGTAAAAGGGCAGCTATGTGGCCACAACATCTATGTGTGGATGTTTTTAATAAAGCAGCTATGAACAAATCACAATCTTATTCCACTGAGTATATGAGGAGTGGTTAGTGTGTTTGGAGGTCAAATGCTAAATGTGGGCATCGTGGTTCATCAGCAGATAAGGTCTTAGGCACTGATGTCTCTTTCACCACCTTCACCTATCTTAAAATCAACTTTGACACAAAATTATCCTCACTGCATTTCCACTTTATTAAATTCTGGGGTGGTGGATCTGTCCAAGTAAGATATAATGACACACAATATGTTGCAATCATTCAATCAATCAGTCGATCTAGCATGATTTTTTTTCTGTAACACTGCAATACATTTTGCCTAAAGTTGCTAATGATTGGTAAAATATTAGAAAACTGCAAAGAAAAGGAGGAAAAAAGACAAAACTCTGTAGTAGATGCATTTCAACAATAGTCCTTAATATAATATACAACAAGACTTAGAAAACAAAGCATTTAAGATATTTTTGGTTGTGAAACCAAAAGCCATACAATGTCCTCACATCCATCTCAGTCTTGCCTTATAGTGATGTAATACAGCATTGTCCAGTAAATGTCTTAGGACTAAATTCCATTTCTCTGAGTGTATGTGACCTACAAAATCAATAGCATATTGGCCCCTACTTGACTCTGACCTCAGTCTTTTAATAGTGTTTTGATATGCAGGCAAATTAATTTTCTTTAATGGAGAACAGGGAGTCAATGGACTTTGATCCCATTTGGGTGAAAGGCTGGGATGGTTCCATTTAGCTTTCAGGAGTCCTGGGATGGTTGTATATGTGTGTGCAAGTGTCAAATTGTACCAGGCAGCCTCACTCCTTATCCCAAGATCACTGAATGACACCCCTGGGTTCAATCCACAGGAACTAATAGCTAAATTATGCACAATTTCAAAATAGGACCTGTAACACAGATTAATTATTTTACCATTACAATGACATGACGTTATATAAATGTGTAAATATCCATCTTAAGCAGCTGAATTTGTCTACCTCAAGTACTTCTATCACTCCTCGGAAATAAGCAATATAGGCCAAGTAGGCGAATTAGATGGATTTCATTGGGAGCCCATTGACATCCAAATAAATTCAAGTTTGGGGAAGCTTTTCCGACTGTGCAGTGAATCTAGCTCACTGCGTCCCTCGCCTCTCCAGTCCATTCGTATCGATTCTAATCTCTCAGCCTTTTCCAATAAACCTGGGTTCATGAGTTCATTATTACAAGAATGGAGGTGTAATTGGCTTTCAGGCATATAAGAGGCTATTTGCACTAATCTATCTAGTGGGGAGATGTTAACGGTCACTTTGAATGGCACACTATGAGCCACCTTTGCTTTGTGTTCCACTGGTCTGTGAGCTATCAGGTCAGTCAATAAGCACATAAAACAGATATACTGTGAAACCAATGGTTTACTGATGTGTTAAAGAAGAGATCTGTCAAGAAAAAAAGTGGCACTTCAAAAATAATGACCAACTTTGGAGAAAAAAAAAAGATGTTAGAATATGGGCAACTCCAAGAATGATTGAAAAAATAGAAAAGGTTTTCTATTCAGGGGATCCCATGAAGATAAAGATCACTTAAGCAAAAGGGAGAGTAGGGGGAAATTGAAGTGAGATACATGACAAACATAAGAGCAAACACAAGAAACGCAGCAATAGTTGGCATGCAGACCCAAGATGGACAGTTGTTATACATTTGAAAAGAGATGTCATATTTTACTCTAGTCCTATTAGGTTGATTTGACAAAAAGGTTTAGTCAGGAGTTGAAATAACCAAATGTTGGACATTTTGGACAATTCTACATTTGTTTCTTTCACCTGATCAAAATGGAACTTTACTGTTTATAAACCAGTTGGGCTGAAATCTGTTTACCCTGTGGGCCTAAAAGTCACATTATTGAATCTGTCTGAGACTGATGTCCACTACAGCAGGTGTAAAATTCAGTAAATGCCTCAACAACCACCTCTTGTTAACTCGTATTCCCAGTGCAGACTTACTGCGGGCTTATAGGACAGATGTAAGCTGGTCACATAGAGCAGCTTGTGCCCTTCCTCTCTCCACTTCCGACTGGCAAACTCAAGCCAGTGAGAGATTTCTCCTCTGCCCTCCAGAAGTTGGGTATTTTTTATTTATTTTTTGGCTGAAAGAGAGGCAGGTGGGTTGGGTGTCTGAGGCAGGGGGAGGAGGAGCAATGGATAGATGGATGAGAGCTGGCAAAGGGAGGCCCAGGCGGTTGTGGAGACTTCCTATGATGAAAAGGTCAGTGGCACCTGTAAATCTGAGCAGCTGGAATAAGTACAGGAGCCGGGGGGGGGGAGGAAGAGGAAGGAGTTTGGCTGCACAGCCAGCTCTCCACTGCCCCCGCTGATTAGCACACACACAGACACACACACACACACACACACACTTTTGTAATGTTATAAATTGAAGAATTCTGAACTATTCAATTTTACAAAAAATACCAGCTCTATGAAAATCTGAAACCCAAACTTATTTTGTTTTTCAGTTCATCTAGTTGCTTTTTCACCAACCAGTGTTGAGTGTAGGCTATTTCATTTGCCAGAGCAGAGACAAAATGCACAAAAAACAAGGTTGCAATATTGTTACTGTGGATTCTTTTGGTCATCACAATAATGAAAATCTGATATAATGACAGGTCTATATCCTTGATTACATTTGTAGCCGTGGTACATTTATGGCTATTTTTACTGGCTGAAAAAAGTGGCCTGTATTCATAAAACAGTTGAAAATAAGATCAAAATAAATGTCTCAACCTAGACTTCTCACCACTCATCTAATAACCTTCCTGAGTTCTGATGGACCCCAGTTCCCATAACAATCCTTGATATTGGACACCTCTTCAATGCACCATTCATGTTGGATGCCTGTAATCCTTATGCAGAATGTATCAGAAAGTTGTGTAGTATTAAAGTGTCTGGATCACAAGTTAAGATAATGGTAGGAACTATTTTTCTATTTCCCTGCTGTCAGGAAACACTGAACACAAAACACACTGTTGAAGTAGTAATGCTGCCACTGTGATAAAATTGTTGATATATTTCAATCAGCGCCTTACAACAGGAGAACACTGTGCTGTGCAGGTGCAAATACATTTGTGTGCAATCCAGCTGTGTGTGAGTGTGTGTTATTGCCAGTGCGGATTTACTGCCCCCCCCCACCCCTTCCACTCCACCCCACCCCTTTAGGGCAGCTGGGTGGCAGTGCGGGGCAAAAAGGCCTGGTCAAGGCTGCTTCCTCCGCCTGCAACCCAAAAGGATACAGCCTGCTGACAGATACCTGCTCTGAGCTGACAGAACACTTCCTACTCCAAAATATGTACACATTACATTTAGCTGACACACTGTATCCACAGTGACTTAACAAATGCACAGTGGCTGTTGCTGCTGCTTTGAACCTGTGGGGTTTCTCTCACACAGCAGCTTCTCTCCTCGTCCAGACAGAGAACCTGAAGGTAATAGTACAAGAGCACAACTGATTTTTTTTAGTGAATACAAGTGATTCCTGGTGACATTTGACATAAATTTAAATCAATGTTTATGACCCCTGTCATACAATGTATGACACAACAATGCTTTTACCTCCACTTCTCGTCCATGTTTTCAGCACAGTTTCTTGGCCTGGCCTTTAGTGCCGTTCAGTCAAGTGCTGAATTAAAATATGTTTCTTTCTAAAACTTTTCAAATGACTGCTTGATTTAACTTTTCTTATATTTTGACATTAAGATACCATTCCATGTGAAACAGTGTAATTACTTCACAGGAAAAAATGTTTCACTTGACTTCACTGACTATGGAAGTATTTACAGTCACCCCACAGTAGCTGGCGGCCTATTGTATTTCTAGCTGCTATATTTAATCCCTGGATTGTCTTCCAAATACAGACCCAGTGGTGGCTGCGAGTCAAACCGCATTCTGAAGATGCACCCGAGGACAATAGACCCTCTACATTTTCAGGTATCAGTTGCAAGGAAACAATCTGTCCTGACCTTTTTTTTTTATTTTATGACACACACGCCACTAAGAATCCTGAAGTTGTCACTTACGATTATCTTCCGTGTTTGTCCCCTGCCCCCCCTCCTCCCCCCACCACCACCTCCTCCTGCTCCTCCTGTGTTTTATTTCTTGGTAGTTCAGACTGCAAGCTCTTGGTAATGCAATCCCCCCACTGTGCACTTCAGTGTCAGCATGCCTCATGTCTGTCCAGAGAGCTCTAGTCGCTGTCACAGGAGTGCATTGTTATTTTGGAAGTAGCATGTGTTTGTCTAACCGAAGGCTCGGGTTTCCCGGTCCTCCTGTGCGACTCCACTCGCTTTGGTCTGCAGAGGAGCCATGACGGGCGTTGACCCTAGCAGCCGCCGTGTGAACCCTTCCGCCCACAGCCGTCTCTACACATTCCCGTTCTTATTTATAAGGAGCCAAGACGAACAAGAGAGGTGTGCAGCACTGGGAGCTGCGGTTAACTGGTCAGATTTCATTTACTTAGATGAGGCTAAATTAAGTTTGAGCAGGTGTCCAGGTTAAATATTTTTGATATGAGTGAAGATTTACTTTTCCTTGATCTAATTCAATGATGAGGAATGTTTTCATGTGGAGGGCAAGATTCTGAAGGTCTTAGTTCAATTTAAACATTCAGCAGAGGGAAAAGGGTCCGTCTCTGAAATGCAAACTTTTATACTCGATTTCTTTTACTAATGAAAACAAAGTAATAACTTCTCAATGTATTGATAAAACAATATTTATCTAGTATTTTGAAAGCGTACTTTTTTTAAGGAAATTGAATCAGACCGGTCAAGATGGAGTCTTTACTCCACTTCACTTACTACTGTAAGTGAATGTGAATCTGCCATGTTATGCTTCATTTGATAATTGATAGAGCGGGTTAATTGCCTTGATCAAAGGTCAGGCAATTTAGTATTCTAAGGTTAGGCTGTAGGATTTGAATTGAACACGTTGAATGTTTATAAGATGAAAACCTAATGCAGTCATGGGAGTCTGGCCAATTAAGAACATTAAGAATGTTTTATTCTAATCGACAGTGATATTGGTTGCAGACATCCACATTAAGCCTGATGAATATTCATGGTACCTCTTCTATGAGCCTATTGAGTGCATATTAATTTCAGAAACGTGTGTCTGGAGTCCAGAGACGTGATCACATTTCCCCCTAGCATCAATCCTAATATGCAGATGAATGCTCTTTTAAACCTAGCACAAGCCACAGAGGTACATTTGATATTTCATTCATGTGAACGACTGGGGAAAAAGAGAAAGGAAAAGGAAATGGCTAAAACAAACAAAAATACCCACAATACCCCAGTGTGAACTCTCCGGAGGTTGTGCATAATTACCCTGTGGAGCACCTTACCTGCACACCTCCCGCTGCCTGTCAGCACTGCATACAGACAGGCGCACACACATACACGCGCGCTTCCTCCTTTTTTTCCTCTCAAATACACAGTCACACAACCCTCCCTTCTCTTTTCTTTCTCTCGCACACACACACACACCAACACATAGACTAGTGCATCAGCAAAGAGCATTGCGGGTCTGCGGCCGACCATAGCGTCCACAGGGGAGAAATCTTCAGCTCATTTCTGACCCGGGCTACTGAGGTGTTAATTGCCCTCCTGAGTTGGCAGAATTTTCAGGGTAAAAGGTGCTATCCTTGATGGATCAGCACTGTTGCCACCAGTGACTGATTCTTTCAACTTGGACATGCACCGTGCATATCCTATATCTCATTAAAACTGCCTGCAGGATGGAGAAAGAGGGTACATTGGGGGCGCACACGTGTGTAGTTGGACGCATTTGTTTGCAAATGCACACATATGTAAACTGCATTTCTATCCAAACGTCATGCAAATAACAAAAATGGCAACTTTGAATTGTTAACACTAAAGTGTAATTCTTATAAATAATGGCTCGATTAAATCAAAAAGTTACAAGACAGGAAATCTGACGACTATATCCTTAACCTTCCATCACTACTTTTTCTATTTTTGTGGGCTATGCCCGCTGAGAAGAATGCACAATGCAGAAACATTTTTTTAAACAATTTATAACTTTTGAAATGCATACACTTCCACAAACCCATCAGTTATTCATGTGAAACATTCATAAAAAGTTTAATCTTTTATCAAGTTTTAGTTTGATTCAGGTCAATCAATCCAAAATGCAAGACATTTGCTTACAGTATGTAATGAATAAAAGCTTTATTCTTTTTCTCTTCTATTTAGATTGATACATAAGTGCCTATTTCAGAGTGCTTTTGAAAGGAAATTTGTTCTGGACTAATTAAACTCAAAGTTATTTCATAAGTCTACAGACATTTCAGTGATGCACTGAGGGCTATTGTTTAGTAAAGCATGAATGTGGCCTTGTAACAGTGTAACGACCAGCCAGGCAGGTTTTGATAGAGACACTGATTCAGGTTCAAAGAAGCATGTGTGTTAACATGTATTCTGTGACAGAGGAGAAAACAGTGAATCCTTAAACATAGTGGATCCTTTACACGTATGGAGAACTAGTACAAACTTTAAGTCACAAAGTCAAGAACCTTGTTCTCAACATTGTGCCAGCCAGTACCACATTTGATAGACATTATATTAAAGCTGTTTCTCAAAACTTAATCACAACTTCACTTTTCAGCAACGCCTTGGCTGCTTATTGCATTATACAGACAGGTGTTCATATAATTTGTCCACCCTATCGATATTTGGACTAAATAACAGACACACCTTTCTGCATAATTCAGTGCAGTTCAACAGCACCGCAAATTGCATCCTCCAAAATTATCATGTACTTAAATCAACATCTCTCCAGAAGAATTTCAATATAAACCAAACATTTAAAAACTTTCTGGAAGCAGGATTTATATGGGGCTGTTGTATTGGACTGCGGTAGTTTTAGCTGGTTGAAGCTGATAAAGAGCCCAAGACTTCCAAAGTTACAGTATGTGTCTTTTCTAGTGACATTGACCAGACTCATTTGAGCATCTTTGAAGCTTTTGACTCTTGCCTTTTGACACAAGCTGGGTGAGCATCACAATAGTCAAACCTTCAACCTCCAAATATCTCATTAGTCTTTTATGCGTGTTCTTTTTTCTTTCTTTCTTTCTTTCTTTTTTGCTAACCCATCAAATCGCAGAACCTCCACCAAATTACCAGAGGACTGAATCCATACAGTTTTGAACCTTGGTGTTCAAATTCAAAAGAGTCAACATTTCTATGAAATAGCACCCAGGAGTCTTGTTCAAATGCCTCAGAGAGGGTTACTGTGGATTTCTGAGGTCTTGGGCTCCATCCTCAGGGTAGGAAGTGATTTTTTAAGGCCAGCAGCCACAGTCAGTAAGCACGCAAAAACCTCTTGGAAAAGAGGGTCAGTTTTCTGACCATATAGCTCATGGTGTCAGATGGCTCCTTGGAAAGTTTGAGGTTGTAAGTTTGATCCTTTTGAGGCTCAGTGAATTCTGAATCACAACGTTCAGTGAAGTGAAGATTAAAAAAGATAGAAGGGACTTGGTGACACCAAGAGTTTGCTTGCCAATGCAAGGTGCCAGTGATGCAGTCTGTGCATGGTTCGAATCCCATCAAAACCACTCTTGCTGCTGTGGGTGAGGAAAGATTTTTTAGGAGTCAATCTTCTTTTGACCCCTTTCCCATACTGTATTTCAAGTTTAAAGTTGTACAGGAAAGAAAAATGAATTTGATTCCACTATGGGTCATAAATTTTGTGTATTCATTCATCTATCAGACGAATATCAAACCCAAACTTTGTGCAAAATTCTATCTTCGAGTAAATACGGGATGAAAGTGGGGTAGTTTTTTTTTCCCACATCGAATTATGCGTCACAGTGCTTATGATTCATCAGACACTGATATTGGATCCATCATCCGTCAATCAAGACACACACACCGAGCTCAGTCTTGCCTGTCTCACCCCAAACACTGAATATCCCGCCCGCTCGATAACAACCAATCAAATTTGTTTTCCTTACTTGGGTAAACTTGTGCGGCAACTCGTGGAAACTCGTAGAAGGAGGCACGACGAACAGGACCAACGGCCATTTCTAAACACCTTTAAGGAAGTCTACTTGTTAATGATAAATCATGAGCAGAAGACAACATTTACTCACGTATATGGGTACATGTATACGATATATACCCTTGTCCATGGTGTTGAACTCAGATGGTGTTTGTCAACATCCTACCTTCACACTCCACACCTTCAGTTTATACATAATAATACTGTTTTTCCTGCTTTGGCACTTCGACATGAACAAATGACTGGTGATATGTTTCTGACGAGACTGAATTATTGCAGTTTAGTTTGCAGAAATAAGAATTAGGCTCCTACGCCTGAACGTGGTGGGAGTATAGTTTTACTGAAGGGCACAGTTAATATTAACTGATACTTAATATATTAACTGATTTTTCAAAGGTGTATCCAAACCATGTGAGTTAGTGACATGTATTGTATATGTTACACTTAATGTGTAGCAGTAGCAATATTTCATTTTTCAAGCTGTTTTCCACATTTTGCGGAGTGCAGGCAATGCACACTACGACACGTTCAAGCTTGCACCCACGTGCAAACAGATGTTCACACAGAACCCACATGCACACGTACTCTCAGACAGGAGAGACAGATGCACAGATGTCTGCGTTCTCACACACAGACGCACACAAATTACCATCATAATTTGCATGGGACGTGTTATACAATTCATGCCCGCATGATCCATTGGATATTAAAAGGGAGATCCCCAGGATCTTCAAAACCACACATATATTTTCAGATCAGTTTAATTATTACTTTAATAAAAACACATCCTTAACATTTTGAGCTTCAATTTCACATTCTAAAAAGTCACACCAAAACCAATGAATGACAACCTTTAATTTAGTTGGAAATGAGAATAAAATCCAGCTGTAAAACATCCCAAATGTTTGCAGAAATTCTTTCCCATGACTCATGTAAAATATTAATCTTTGTTTTCTTTCTCTCTCTCTCACTCTATCACTCTCTTTTTTTTTCTCAGCACGACGCCTCTTTTCCCAGTTTGAAATCCCACCCGGGTTTTTTTAGTTTTTTTAAAATCAAAAACATATAACTATTTTATAATATAACCACCTTCTTTTTTTCTGACATTACTCAAATAATTGAATCTAACATGGAATATCTGTTGAATAAATAAAACAACATCAATGCACTTTTTGTACTTTTTCCAGACATAAATTGTTCTGTAATTACAGCCCTTGGCATTTAAACAGTGTATAGAGCTATATGAGGAGGCATGTGCTTTTCATGTACCACATCAATCATGAATAATCAGCTGCATACATTAACGAAGAAGAGACATGAATTATTTCAGTGAGCTAAAATTATCATTTAACACCACAGTGCTGAACGCTGCTGTACATTGCACATTTTGAAATACTAAAGCTGATGCATTGGTACGTATTCATACAACATTCATTTAACATTCATTTTGGCCTTGAGGATAGTTTTTGTCTGATATGATTGATTTAAGTGAGAGACGAACCCATCGGTGCAGCCAACCTTAGCAAAACATCAAAAATTGACAGAAAAATTTGTAGCCTGACAGAAAAATGAAGATTTAATTAGGTGTAATTGTCCAGTCAGAATCTTTTAATCCACCTACTGGATTTAGATCTGTTGTTCTGAATGACGCTTTGCTATAGTGTGTTATCTGAAGCCATAAAATATCATCTGTTCTCAGAAGTCTTCAGATAATTCCTCATTGACAGTTAATCCATTTTTGAAATATGGCATATTATTTTATTAAGGATTATTGTGAGAATCTCAAGGACTTAAATGATAGAAAATTGGCTTTTTTTAAAAAAGACTTTAAAAAAAGAAAAAGGATATAGCATCATAAATGTAACATGTATGGATCTACTGATACCATGGTGGTTTGGGATAACTGTAACTTGTTTAAGAAAAGGTGATGAAACTACCTTATTTAATGCAGCCATAGGATACAACAAGCACACATACTTACTGCACACAAAATACATATGAGCGTGAGAGAAAGACCAGGACAGTCAACGTGAATGCAAGTAGACGACAGCTTTCTCCTACAAGCACACACGATGGACACACAAACACACACACACACACCCACACACACACAGCAGGGGGGCCCATGTGAACCGGGGCAGATCTATGGCTGCAGGTCCATTCCCAGGCTCTGTGGGCTTTGGGGACTTCACTCACTGGTTTTCAGGCCCGGGTCTCTGTGTCTCCGCTGTCACCAGTAAAAAGAGAACAATCCAGTAAAACACCTGTGCTACACATCTAGAGAGCAGCGGCACTGCATGGGCCAGCTATTGAAAGGATATTCACAGAGAAGTCTACCTGGGCTTTTAGCCAAATTTGCTTGTGCCTCATGCTTGATCTGTAAAAGTGGCCGACCTACCTTTTTAGTGTGTGTGGGTTTTGTTTGTTTGTTTTTTCTACATTTTTAAAGAAATGAACTTAAATTCAAGTTCTTTCTTTGATAACAGTGTTTGGATCACGTTCATGTTTTCTTGCAGTCCATACTGTACATCTATCATGTTACATCCATTGCACATTTCTTTATTCTAAGGAAACTCCTGAGGTTTCTTAATTTTTCCCTGTTGGCAGATTTATTTAGTCCAGCATCTGAGATCTGCTGTATGTTGAAAGGATTGTAAAGCCTTAGGTAAATTTATCTGTGATATTTCTAAAGTCAAGTTGATTTGACATCATTGCTTTTGCATTTGCATCTGGTGCCTTATGGTGAGAAATCTTTGTGTGGATTGGATGAAAAACATTCAACGCTTCGGCACGTTAAAAATGACCATTCTGGTGCAAGTGAGGAGTTGGATTGCGCAGGCCGGAAAAACTAATATTATATTTAGGAAAAATTAAGTAGCCTAAAAATATGTGCTTGAAAAAAACAACCTCATTTAATGAAAAACCCTGTCATGTAAGAGACAAAATCTTTACTGAAGTAAGCACTCACTGACAAAAATAAACACTAGCCTCTAAAATTTACATAATGTGCCTTCAGGAGTCCCTCAAACTAATAAACATCTCTGCAGAGTGAAGCATGTGTTAACAGACTCATTATGGGCTGAGTGTTTAACTGACCTATGTATAGTAACAGTGGCATCTTTGCAATTTAGACTGCTTTAAATACTTGAGCATGCAAACTGTTTAAGACAGTGAAGTGACTGATGTACTGTGACTTAGACACAAGATGAACCTGTTTGTTCTCATCACACATACTGTACACATTTAATTATAGTTTATTAGGGAATTCAAGTGAACTACAAAAGCTTTTCAAATATTTTCACAACTGTGGCTCTACGATTGGACCTCACGACTGATGCCGTGAATTTAGGAGCAGAGGAAATATATCGATCCCTGAACATGTTACACCCTGCTGCTTTATCACTGAGGCATGTTCAGTTGATGAATTGAATTTTGGACAATTATCAGAGAGGTAATTAGGTTTTTTTCCCCCTTCTAATTCATGAATATGCGTAACATACATGGCAAAATGACAAAACATATGGAAACTGATGTTGGTGGGACGGCTCGGCTGCCTGTCCTTTACTAACACAAGACTGCCATCTAATGACAGAAAGACCACACAAACACGCTGCCTGTAGACTTTCATTTAAGGGACTTTGTTTTTATCACAAGCAGGCACAAACAAACACATGGCCCAAGGCAAAGACAGATGGTTTCTACACAAACAACCATTTAATGTTACTGTGACTGAGATCAGACCGCAATAATGTTCAAGCATCTTTTTTTAGTTAAACAGTACACCACAAATCTGAATTCTCTTTATTTCATGTAATGACATTGCTATGTAGAGTCTCATTCAATGTTAAGGTTCATATTTTAAATAGGATGATTACACATTTCAAAAAGCATTCACTTTGTCCACCCATTATTATTATTTTTTCATAAAACAATACTGAAATGCCTCATATGAATTTTACCTCTCAGTTTTATTTATTTTGCATTATGTCAATATACAGGAACTTACTGTATCCAATACGATATGACAAATTTGTGCGTTATCCAATCAAACAGATCAAATCCACACACATTCATCACATTTTAATCTAACTGAACAGAAATACATCTAATCTATGAAAACCAAAGTAATAGTGAGGAGACAAACATTTGCAGACAAAGAAGATAAAAAAAAACTATTAAACTATGGTACTGTAAGTGCATCAGATTCATGTATTCAACTAAACCTGAATAGTATAGAACAGCAGTATTAAGATTTCCATATTTGAAGATTAATAAATCTGCATGAAGACCTTTTACGTTATACTAACCCTTTGGTGCAAGAGACCATTTTAAAATGTTCCTCTGAACACACAGCATGGCCGTCATTGCAGTAAACTTATCACTGCTTCAATTTTCAGTCTCCTCTGTAATTCCCTGGATCTCACAGCCAAAGACAGGGACTCTTCCCAAGTATAATCCTCCAAGGGGAGTCAGGTAGACCTTTCTATATTTATTTGATCACATTTGGCACTCAGTGGACACTCCAATGCCCTATACACATCCACACACACCAACGCACATAGACATGAAACAGTCCGAGCCCATCATTCCTTTCTGTCCATCTCCTGCCTCAATCCACCCTCCTTTCCTTGAGACTCAAAGATGAAAGTAGTTCAGACCACTTCTGCTTTGTGACAATGTTTCTTTGAATTTTGTGCTATTGAAGTTTAAAATTCAGTGAAAGGGTATGTGTTACCGGCTTCTGTGCCATGTGTAGCTAATAATGCATCACTAGGTTGAACAAAAGGTTGAAGTGATTTTTGAGAACTCCACAATTGTTCAAAAACAAACAGGGGTGTTTTCTAATCTGACATCCCCATCAACTGGATTACGTCACTTGTTGCAAATGACTTTTTGAAAAACAGATGTTTCATGATTTTATGACAACGCTTTGTTTAAACATTTGTTAGGGATATTTAAAAAAAACAACAAACAAAAAACACCTGACGAGCTTAAGGAAAAAAATATAATTCAGGTTCATTCAGGATATGAGACCTTAGTTGTCATAGTTACAATGTTAAACGTGTTTCTGAAGGTTACAAAATGATCGTGGTCGTGCGTTAAAGAAAAGTAAGGCTCACTGAGAGTTTGAATCAGCACCCAAACAAATAGCTCCTGTCACTACAAGATGCAAAAGCGGACAGAAGCTGTGGTCACTGGGAACGCTGGGAGATGAACGCAAACTTGATACATTTCTGGGATTCAGCTGCAAGTGGAAACATAATAACTTCATAAAAGTATTCAGTAACTTTTACAATACATTTACATTCACCGTGGAATATCACACAGATTAATCAAAATTTAATATTTTCAGAACACAGATATATAGGAAAATATTAAACTTGTATGCAGGCGAGCATATCAACTGTCCCAAGCCTTGTGAACCTTTAGCTGTTAATAAAAGGTATTATACCATCAGGCCAGCACACTACCACAGTGACAACACACACACATACACACACACACAAATGACAACAGATGAGAAAAGTGACACAGCTGACCTCGAGTTGCAGGTCACTGGCAGGTCAGCCACTCAACCGACCGTCCTCCTCGTCACACTCATCTTCTCAACCTCTACATCAAATGCTACCTTTTTTATTTGCTCTGTGATTAAATGTAGATTTGCAGTAATAAAAAGACAGGTCGCGAGGTAATAAAAACCATGAAAGCAGGTGTGATTTGAAAAACATCACAGGGCTCGTAAAAAATATCAATGTCATCAGCCAAGCAACCCCATCCCCATGTATTATGACTCACTGTTTTTTTCTATTTCTTGTATTTACTTTTCATTCACTGTCATGTAGAAGTTCAACAAGAAGTCTTTCTAAGTCTCAATACTCCCATACACCCTAATGATGGTATACAAATTTGCGCTCTTGAATATATTATCCATTCAAATGTTATTCTTTTTTTGTTTTGTGGTAGAATCATTCATATTTGCTGAATCACTGCCTGCTGTCTGGAAAACCCACCAACTATATTTATAGCTCTACTCCACACTTGATATTTGTATGTTTGCTGCAAACAGCGGCAGCTCTCCTACAATCCTGCAACTCATTTTCTGTCCCCGGCCTCCTCCTCAATCCATTCACCTCCATCCTTCTTCTCTCCAAAGAGACTGTCCCCCTCCACCAACCAGGTCCTGAGGGAGCTAGGCCACCCACTGGGGACCCATTAAAGGAGGGGGTAGGGTGGGGTGGGACGGGATGGGTTGGAGAGCAAGGAGAGAGAGACGGCGGCAGGTCAAATCGCTTTGTGGCCGAGGAGGGCTATCATTTACTGTAATTCAGGTCCTGTCAGGCTGAAGGAGAGGGAAGGTGAAGTGGCGTGGCGCGCCCTGGCTCTCATCTGTCTCTCCCTCCATCCCCACCTATCACAGACAATGGCTGACTGGATGGCTGGCTGGATGGCTGGCTAGTGGTAGTGAGTGAGAAGGTGGCTGTTGGAGAAAATATGATCTTTTTTATTCTAGTATCAAAGCATTTTTGTATTTCATTTTACAACTGAGGTGCTTCACTGACTGCCTTGTTCCCCATGAGTGAGAAGGTACAGTATAAGGTTAAGGGCATTGCTCTAGGATACTTTTAAAAAACAGTAACATAACAAAGCCCATATTTTAATCACACTTTTATTAATAATAATGAAAATAAATCTTACAAATTCACTTCATTACTGACAGATAGAGATTGTGTTTTAAGGTGATCAAAACTTGACTTACCTGAGATTCTTCTTGGTGTCCCCCCCTGCTGTCAGTGAGTGACCTCTCCTGCACATTGCTGACAACACAACAAATATTTATCTCTCTTTGCTATGCCTTTGTTGTCTATATCCCAGTTTAGTATTCAGGAATATGATGCAGTAAGCAGCAAGCAATAGTTTTACTAACACTATAAATATCAGTGAATTATGATGCTATACTCAATAGAAAATGTAACTATACAGTAATTATACAATGGCAAACATAAATTTGGCTGGCTCTAAATCAGTGCGGGAACTTATTCATCAGCTATGCAGTGCAGAGCAGTTAGATAAATGTCAATACAATACAGTTAATTGATAGATACACACCGATATACAGTCAAATATTGTTTTCAAGTTGTATGGTATCTTCAAAATAAAAACAACAATCTATGTATGCACAAGGCTAAGAGAGTACAGGGCTCATCAACTGTGATGTGCTTAAGAGTAACACAAAAACAAGCCGACAAAGCCAGGGAGTTGGATAAAAACATTATGAGTTTCCCACCAAAACAACTGCATAACTCCTGTGTTCATTGCCTGTGTCCTTGTGAACATTTGCCCAAATAGTTTTCAAAAGATGACATCATCCTAATTTCCCTTTTGACGACTTTAAATGAACGCCTCATAAAAGATTAAATCAAAGATAAAAGAAGAATTCTTTGTAAATGTATTTATGACATTTTTTTAGCATTGTTTGTTACATGCTATGCATGAGTGGAGACAACATATAATTTAATATTCAAATAATCAGCAAAACAAAAAAACAAAAACAAAGACCATGTACAAACACAAAACACACACAAAGTGCAAACCAAAATGTGTTGATTAATGTAGAAAATTATTTATTAAATATCTTTATATATTTTCATGGTGTTAACAACATCTCCTCTCATAATAAATAATTAATTTATTTTCCCTAATTTGCTCCATCTCTGAGCTTTATAATTAATTAACTTCCTTGACCGCTCAGATTTCCCAAACGGGTCACTAAAGAACTTTTTTTTCCTCTGGTGTTTAAATTTCAGTCCTGGCCGATTAAGAGAGATGCTGTGATTGTTTTACAGATGAGGCAATTTATATTGGGTCATAAAACTCAATTAAAATAAAAAAATGATGACTCCTCTGATACCAATCTTAAAATAAGAATATCAAGTATTACGATCAAAGTGATGAGTCATCTTAAGATCTTTGCTTACAAATCAGTCTCTGACCAATTCATCTTGGGCTGCAATGCTTTCCAAAATTGGATTTATTCCCTTGGACCAAAAAACGTTGGTGATGAGCTGCTATCATGAAAGTTGTCACTAGAGGACAGCATCTTCCTCTTTAATACCATTCACTTGGCCAAAGGAAACGCCCTTACAGTCAGAGCTCATTGGACAGCTCTTGTCTTTCGCACATGGCCTCTTGGTGGATATTTCCATTGAAAAAAAGAGGAAAAAAGGACTGTGTCCCTGTATTCAAAGCTGTTTTTCATTCAAAAGATGTGACATTTTCATCAGATATTAACATTTTGATGAGGGTTTTCCCTGGGCTTGTTCTTTTCTTTTTTTTTGATTTTGTTTTTTTCTAATATACACATTAACATGAAATGTAAATAGATTAAACAATTAAAATGACAAGTATCGCAAAAGAGAATTGCTACTGAAGTGCAGTACATTTTCTGCGGCTTATTGCACAAAATCAGGGTGTGTTACTGTCAGAAACTGTATACATGTAGATAGGTTATTGTACCAACCACCCACTCTGATATTTGTTGGATAAAGAGGTAAAATGAAACTATTAGCTACAGAGGTTTTCCTTTATGATCACATAGAGAGCTGATGTAGTTATCCTTTTGTGTTGCTAAATGAGTATTAGCACCAACATGGAAAACTGCTTTGATGTCAGAAGAAACAATGGATGGGTGAGAGGGTTATAGAGCTGCTTGGTGTTTTGAAAAAGGTGAACCACATACATCTGCACACTACTCACATATCACATAAATACCCCCAACATAATAATTTGAAGACCGTATCGAATTATTGTTCAAATCTCATCTCAGCGGACCTGGTTTTGTCACAAGCCTAATCTCTGGATGCACGATGGCATTCATGAGCCGGTTGTGCCATTTGCTTCCACAAGGGGGTGATGTTGGGCTCACTTTGGAAAACTGTGACAATTTTTTTTCCCCTTCTCCAATCATTACTTCATTAAATAAAGCTTCACACATCCGTCACACAAAATCAGCCACTGTCAGCATTTAAAGAGTCGCACACCGACAGATGAGAACATGGCCTTTGTCTGAATCCTACCATTCAACGACACTGTTCTAGCTTATAAATCACTCCTGCTGCATTCTTGTCGACCTGTTTTGTCAGTCGTCAGGCGAGTAAGGTTTGTGGATAAGCCAACACGTTTCCCGGCCCAAAAATAAGCCCTCTATGTCTCCAGCTTTGAAATGGGATCTTAAAAACAAGAGCTTGGCCCAGCCGCTCTCTCTAATTAGAGAGGCCCACAGATGCCTGCATGCTCCCACACACACACACAAGCGTACACACGCATAGAAACCACACACGCATGTATGCATGTGTGCACAAATTACACAAAGACAGGAGAGATCAAAGGAAAAAAAAAACCTGTACAGCAGTTTGTGTATTTACAACACCTCTTCCAAAGGAACGACAAGTAGTAAGTGTTGTTATTGTTTTTTTTTTGTTTTTTTTTCATGAATTGATGCTGCTTGTGCAGTTAATTCAATGAGTGCTGCCTCTCCCAGATATTATTGGCACACCCATTGGTTTCTGTGTGTGTGAATGAGCTGGCTGTCATTTTCTATCTATGCGCTTTTTCAGTAATGTGTCACATGATCAGTGAAGCAGCCCTAGCCAGCCTTTATCATGCTAATGTTTTTCAATTTCCCCCCACAAAGAGCATACATAGCTCATACAAAAGATGGCTTCAGACAGGCCTGTAACTCTCTGTCTCTGTCTCTCTCAAACACACTCGCACTACACACACTCTGACAGAGTCCCATTTCAGTGGCCAGATACAGTCATTTCTTGTCCCATGCACACACTGATGCATTGAGAGCCTCCCACAGACTGTGCGAGACACACATTCGGGAGCTCGCACATACACAAACACGACCATGCATGTGTTAACACACTCAAAGAGAAAAACACACTAATGCTCAAATGCACACACTTGTTCTCATCCTCACAGCTGGTCGCCCCTCTGAATACGAGCAAGTGGATCTTATCACTGGTACTTATGTGTACACACACACACAAATGCACAAACCTGAACCCACTGCTGGGCAGGATTGCTTTTGATGCTTCAGGTACCAAAAAAGGGCTAGATCTGAGCTAGATGCTGTATCACTGGCGCCATAAGGTTACAGACAAACCGCCTTTGATAGTGAAAAACTTCACTGAGCCTCATAAGGTGTAAGTCCACATCCTCAGTGTTTCCGAACACTCCTTGAACACACCGAGTTTGGTCAGCACTCATTTTTTAAGCCCTTAAGTCTTTCATCTTTGTGTTGGACTTCAACATTCACCAAGGATTGAACCCACAACTTCAAAACTTCCGAGCAAGCTTCTAATAACTTGAACCATTTGGTCAGCAGCATCCAAATTTTAACTCTAGTATTTGTGTCTTTTGAGTGTTGGACTTCAGAATTCAGTAAACCTAGTAAGGATTGAACCCACATCCCTAAAACATTCAAGAACTCTTCCTGTAAAAGGCATATGGTGACTAAATATGTATTACTACGAATGTTTCCTTTAGTTGTTCAACTACACATTTCAGACTCAACCCCACAGTAAAACTTTGTGGTCCTCTAAAACCACAGGATACCAATACAAATTCCATATTACCTGAAGATTGAACCTATAATCTCACATTTCAAAACAGGCTTCATAGACACTGAGCCATTGGACCAGGCATACTTGAGCTTCATTCCTTAAAGCATTTCACTCTGTCTTTTTGACACACGGCTTTAAAGTTTGGTGAGCATCACAATGATCAAACACTTGACCTGAAAACGTCTGAATAGTCCTCTCTGACCCCTTGAGCCAGGGGGTCAGGGCCATTGGCGTGGTGGCGTGGTGTTTCATAGATCTTTTGTGTCCATGGTTTGGGAGTCACTCAATAAATTAGATTCGGATTAAACCCACAGCCTTCAAATTTTTATTGCAGTCCCTGAACACCTTTAGCCATTTGGTCAAACAGTCATTTTCTTAAGAGCACTTGAGTCTCCAAGTTCAATGTTGGACATCAATTCTCTGAGTTTGATCAGAATTGGAGCGTATGACTTAGCCTACTCTCCAAAGTTTCATAACCTTTATTTAAACTCTGAGATATATTGAGGAGCAACCTCATTTACAATATAGCCGAGATGAAACACAGAACATATAAAGACAGAAGACAAATATTCAGACATAACAATAAGCACAACTTGAAAACATAAGTATAGGTGTAGTTAAAAGCAGGAGCAGTTAGAGGTAAAATATGATGTAATTATCGATTTAAATTGCCCTATTGATAAATGAGGTAAGTTTCAGATGATTTTGCATAGAGTTCCATGTTGAAGGTGCACAGTAAGAAAAGCTGGTCTTTCCAAGCTCAGTGTTGACAGAGGGAACCTGCAGTGTGAGTCAGGCTTTTGAACGTGTGCGTTGGGGACCTGCATTAAAAGATACTAGCGAATTAATATAAGATGGTAAAAGACCTGTAAGAGCTTTAAAGATAAATAACATCCAGTGTCGATCACGCCTGGTCGATAGTGAAGGCCATCTGACTTTGGAACACAAGTCACAGTGATGAGTGTTCATGACTTCTGACTCTTTTTCATAGATCTTTGGGAGCTGTCAGACAGAAAAGCTGCGGCCATCTTTTGCACATTAACGTGATTGTTCAGAGGTTTGGGGATTGTGGGTTTGATCCTCCGGCAGCTGTGAACTTTGAAGGTGATCTCACAACAAGTAAAAGGACTGTTTGGTAGCTTTAGCACTTTTGGTTTGATGCCTGTGTGGTGCACTGAATTTGAAGCCTGGTGTTCAAAGGAAAAACTCAAGAGTACTACAACGTATCTGTCAAAGGTCTCTATTCAAATACCTCAGGGAGTAACATGACTACTCTGGAGTTGTTCCTCAAAGTAAACATTCAATAGTTCTCAGAAATAAGGATCAATTATAGCTATGCTTGGAAGATTTGAGGTTGAGAGCTTGATCCTTATACAGAACTTTGAAGTCTAACACCACAAAGTGAAGACTGAGAAATAACCAGCAAGAGGGAGGCATGTTGGCGTGGTGGATCTTTCTGTGACCATAAGGAGCCAGTGGTGCAGTGTCTGGTCTGAATCCTGTCCATTATCTGCACCAATCCTGCTACAGTGGGCAAGGTATACAGCAGGCTTTAGTCCTTTCCAGGAAGATAGAGGCAGGGAGCTGTACCATGGAAAACTGTGTCCACACTGCCACTGACTGGCTACCATCACATCTTAATGGTGAACTTAAACAAAATAGTAGCCTGTACTGTATTTGCAGGCCTATGTCCTTTTAAACCCATCTTATTACATTCTATATTATATGTAAAGAGATAGAGATGGGAGACAAATAGGTGGACTAGCAATCACTAAGCCAATTTCATGCAATTCAGGGTGGCTTGACTACAGCGATTTTGTTAATTATTAAAAACCTAGCCAGAATGATGCATGGGCACTTTCTTACTCAACCACCCCCACCTCCCAACCCCTGATTTCCTAATCTTGCCATTGAATTTTATTGTTAATTTTTTTTCCTTCTTCTTCTTCCTCGTTCTCATCTCTCAGTTAGCTGTCCTTGTTCGATCCCCAAATAACCACATCCTCTCAGCATGTTAACAAAGACCCCCAATCAAGAGATAAATGTCTTTTTTTTGTCTGTTTTTATTCTGTCTCTTTCTCTCATTCTCCCTCCCTCTGCTTTGACCCAAACACAACATTTGCTCATTTATTGCTTGGATTTGCTCATTCCTCGGTAAGTACACAGTCAATATATTAAAACATTATCTAGGCAATTAGTGCTATGTGGGGCTCACTCGCTCAAGCACTGAACCAAGTAAGTGAGGACAGGGAATCATTTGTTATGATGAAAAGAGTACAATCATGTGCATGTTCTGCATGGCTGAAGTAGGGATATGTTTGCATTGAATGTTAATTGCAGCAATTTTATATGTCATGATTAATATTTAATATATTATATGGCCACCTGCACATCAACCTTTTGCCAATATTTCTGAATGATTATAAGACTGTCATAGCAACGCCCTGTCCATACATTCAGCTGCTCAAATAATGTATTTGTTTGAAAAAATACTTCCTTCTTTTTTGAATTATGTTTTTTTCATAGTAGTGCAGTCTGTCTGACTGGGAAGGTGAAGGACAGTTGTCCTATGAGCATACATCTCACTGACAGTCAACCTAGCTGCAGGCTATTGTGTCTAATAACAGACACACACAAATACACAGATGCACACATACATATGCCGAATCCCCCTCCCCCTTTGAATAAATCAACACATGAAGCATATAATTCTCCATGTAGGGGCCGTTTAAGGGGGCATTATGGCCCATTTTAAAATCTCATTAGCAGGGCAGCTGCACTTTGCACCCCATGCTGGTGACTGGGGCACCCTTTTTTGTTTTGGGTTTTGTACTGGGGGTCCAACCATAAACCTCAGCCCCCATCCACCTCCATCCCAAGCATCCGTATAAAGAAATACTGGCACACTCAGTTGTAAACTGTATGAACACACACGCACGCACGCACACACACGTGATGTTCTGTAATCAGTGACAATGGCAAAAAGCTTGTGACCTTTACTCAATGCCTAAATATAAATTTGTCAGTGTTTCCATGTAACAGTAGATTCAGTAAAGAACAGACAGATCTGAGACAACTGTCAACCACAGCTCGACGTGCATGTTGGCATAAGACAAATAGATTGTTATCTCAGCTAGTTGAAGTACAGTACAATAATGTACCTATGATGGGATTAACCAATAGTGGTTATGTTTTTGTTATTGTTAATATCATATGTGCTAGTGAATATCCTGTTATTGCCTTAGACATCAGTTGCTGTTCCATCTTTGAGGACTCACAAAGTGCAGCAGTAGCAGTTACAGTCATGCCAGCTGTTTGTTATGTTTTTTTGTTTTTACTCGTTAAAAATATAATTATTAAGTTGCACCCCTAGCATTAGCAAAATAAATCACCCTGGTACTGTATTATGGTGATACACAGTTTTGCAGTTTTTTTCTCCTGTCAAAATTAATACAGCTGCTTTGCAATCATACCTAGAGGATATTCTATTTTACATTCTTACATTTTTCTTTGTTGCACAAAGATGCACAAAGCACAAAAGAAACAGACACATTCACTGTGAGGTGTAGAAAGGCCATTTTTAAATATAATCTAAATTCATTTTGTTTAGAAGTGGGTTTTATTGCAAAAGACAGTTGTTTGTTCACCAAACCAAAATAAATAAATAAAATAGGTAGCCTACACTAATGAAATCATATCTTTATACTTCTTAAATAATTAACTCCCAGTCTTCATTATCTTGTTTTTGCAAAATTATAAACACTCTTTCACCATAACTGCAACTACTAGCCCACTGTTATGTTTGGCTATTTTTACACCCTGTCACCAGTTTCTGGCTGGCCACTGATTTTCTTTTCCCAGTAATGCCAAAACATGATAGGAAAAGAAAGTGTGTGAAAATATTAACTTCACACCTTGTCTGAGACGATTCAGCCAGTTCCTCCTCATGTGTATTTTGGTGGAACAATAAATCTAAGAGAGACAACTTTGTACTCCCTGAAGCTCGGGTTAGCTCGCTGGGAGCTTTGTGTAGCCACAAACAAACTCTGGAAGTGCACAAGCGTGGTAAGGGTAAACATGCTAGGTGGTTGGTACACAGCTTTGGGCATATTTTTGGCACTCTGTCCATACAATATGCAATGAAGGGTGATGTGCCAGTGTTTGCAGGAAAGAAAACGAGAAAAAAAAATCCTTCACTTTCGAAAATAATTCAGTGAAGTGTAGAATTTAGCAGGGACTATTTATAAACTGGGAAAAACTTCACAGCCTGTACTTTAAGAGAAGGTCATGCAAGGCAAGATGGACAGGTGCCACGAATGAGGCTCTGGCAGATGTAAAAGCTGTCGTTTTTTTGTCTCTTTTTCTCACTCTGTTTCCTTTCCTCACTTCCTCCAGACTGCTGGTGTCTTTACACCATCTTTCTTACCAGTGTTTTCCTAGTGTGGATTTGTAAATTCCTTGCTTCTGAGGACTTACAAGCAATAGGCTAAACCTTGAATTAAAACACGTATCAAATGCACTCTTAAGGAGTAAATGTTTCAGCAGGTTGGCTGTCACTGAGTTCTGTATACACTCTCAAATGAAATCAGTCGGTATTTGGCAAAAAATTGATGTACAAATGGGAGGTGTGCTGTTTACTCACTGGCATTCTGAGTCAATATTGCTTTAGTGGTTACTACTGTGCCAACAGTAGGACTCTGGCAAAAGTAAGCAAATAATGGTTAAAGTCATACTGTGTGCTGAGGCCTTGAGTTATATTTTTGCCCTTGTTACAGGGTTGCTCACGCAACAAACTGCATTTGGTAGAAACTAAGTCTGCACACAGGCTGAATACGGTGGCCTGTACCACTGGTTGAACAAGGGGGGGAAAACAACATATATGGTGAAGGTTGTGAAGCTGGCTAAAGATTATTTGTTTATTTGACATGGGAAGGTGCAAATAAATGATCACTGCAATATTAAAGTTTAACCTTTTTTTAAAATCCTGAACACAGGTTGCATCTGAGATGCAGCTCCAAGACCACCTGAACAAAGATTACGCTTGCATCCCTTTTTTTATAAATAAAAATGTGACACATCTTTAACAGGGGAGTCAACTCGACCCTTCTTACTGTAATAAAAAAAAGGAAATTCTTTTTTTCCCATTAACTAAGTGAAATTCACATAAATGTGGTGACACCATTTTGGCTCACTACGCTTACCATGGTCACTTTTACACTTTAATTTTCCACACTTAACAAATGGCGTAGCAAGTGTGTCTCTTCTCCCCAGTAATTTGCTTTATGTCCTTGCTATGTTGAATGTAAAACGAGAGCGAACAAGGAGAACATCAGATAGCATCCTCCTTACACCAGATCCAGCCAGATCCACTGATAGACGTGAGGCTGACGGAGAGAGTATACGCTCCAGACAGGATATTAGAATGGACGTTTCCTTCTTCCATACGCCACAGGCAGGGCCCTCTCCCACTTGTCTTCTCTGTAGAAAGACACAGAAAAAAGATAAAGACGTGAGCGGAGCTGACAGGCTGCTGGAGCCACGGTCTCCTTTGCTGTTTGCATCTTGAGCCAGTTTCTGATTTGATCCTGAGAGGATGATTGTGATGGGCACTATTTTTCTTTTTTGGTATGTGGACAGCAGATGGCAAGGGATGATGCTGATCTCAGTGTCTAAGGTGAAATAAATTTATTTCATGCAAAGGGACAGTATTTGTCTTGTTTTAATTTAACCTTTATTTACTCATGTTGTCCCAGTGATATGAGTCATCTTTTTTATTTCAGGAGATGAGGTCAACAGAGCCACATCATGATACATTTATGGTTTTAGGAAAACAAGATATAATATGAAAAAGCCAGTTTCCAACAAAGATGCAAAGGAAAAAATGAAAAGCAAAATCTCCAACTACGAGTAAAGGTCAAGGGTGTCACTTTCCTTGCAATGTCTATAATCTACAGAGAGATTCATACAACTAGGGCCAGATATACTGTACAAAGGTGGGTTTTTTTGTTTTTTCTTTTGCCATTTTATTCTAAGTACAGATCTGCCTCATTTTTCCCTCCACACATAAATCAAAGTACACCACATTGTGATTTTTGTCTGCCATTTTAGTGACTTCTGCCAAATGGTTCTGTCTGTTGTGACACGTATTTAGTACAAAATAAGTTGTTGAAATCTTGACAGATTAATAAATTGTTTTTAACCTGACTATCAGTCAGTATTGTCAACTTCAGTTTTGCTGCAAACTGCAAGTCTGAATTGGAAAAATATCATCAACCCACTGTGAGCTTTTATCCTTTCAACAGAGAGAATTTTGAACTGCCCTTACAACCAAATTAGGCAGCCGTTACTGAATGTGACAAGTATTTTGTGGTTTCCCTTTATTTTTCAATTTTCTCAACAGCAGGGTAAGCCGTGGAAAATCTTAAGACCAAACTTGAAATTTGTGGAAGAAAATTTGTGACACTGGTGAGAAAGCGTTCCTTTTCATAACTGCATGCAGAGAGGAAACCAGCTCTAGCGATATAATGAACCTTGCATGACCATCGACTCCACTTTAATTGACAGCAACTGCATTTTGTCAAAAAGTGCATCTGTGTGTGCATGTCAGTGCATTCATGCGTCTGTGCAGGCCTGTGGATGGGCATTCCATATGTGTGAGCATGTGTGCACGCATGCATGCGTATTTCATCACACATGGTACTGTACCTACTAAGCACTGTGCTAGCTGCAGTTTTGCTTCTTATGACACATAATTTGACTTTGAATACATGTTCAAGCATTTGCATCTTGTGTATATGAGTCACTTACACCTGCACCAAAAATCTCCCAAAAATTAAAATGTCCTAAAGAAGATGACTGATTAACTCTTGTCCTGTAACCACTTTTTTTTTTTACCCTCAACAGCTTTATTCTAACATGACCTCATTAGCATGTAAAAGTGTGTCCACATGTGCTTGTCGTGACCGTGCATGTGAACTGACACATGATTTACATACTTAACAAGCAGCCAAGCGTGAATAAAACACATCAACCGTAAGGAGACGGGAAACATCCTGCAACATATGTCCTGATCGGACGCTGGTTCAGCGCTCTCCATCCCACCTTGTTTAGGCCTTGAGCAGAACACCTCAATGCCTCCATATACTGTAGCAAGAGCTGAACCAGATGTTGAAAATTATGAAAATCATTCAAACTCTCCAGCTGTGGGGGCACAGCATTTTCTGTAACATTTTTATAGCACTTTGTGTGGTGCTGGTATGTCAGGAATGGTTTTTAGCTTGCTGTAAATCTGGTTTTGAGCTATAGAGGATGGGGCTGGCTGGGAGATAATATACATATGGGATTACTACGTGTCGGATGCGGCACTGACTAAAGTGCATAAGTATAAACAAGGCCAACTTATGTTAGACGAGAGCGTGAATTTATGGTGGAGCTCAGTTGCACCTGGCCTCATCTTTCTTTCTGAGCCTCTTCTTTCTCCGGCTCTCGCTTTATCCCTCACCCTCAGATACCATGTATGTGAATTGGTAATTGCCTGATACACAAGGAGTTTAATGAGAAAATGTCTGGCAAAGGCAATCACCAGTTTCAGGCTATTTGCTTTCAGCACAGATTATTTTAGTGAGTGAGTGCACAAAATTGGATCATTATGGAGTGGGTTTTATGTGAGACTGACAGAGAGCATTAGAACAAGTAGGCATTTTGCTTTCTTGTTTAACCATAACACTCGTTTTTTAACTCATCTGTCCAGTAATGGTAAGCGGCTGACAGAGCATTTAACAGACAGTTTTAAGGAGAGTGATGGATGGATAAGGTGCAAAACAGTGAGAAAGAAAAGGGATGCAATATAAAAGCAATATATTGGAAGAATATTTTTTGTATTTTTTATCTTTATATGCGCTGATAGTTCCACTAGCATCAACATTTTTCTTCTTAAGGACCTGCCCTTAGCGGCCAGATTGACAGCAAAGTGGTTCAATTAAAATAACAGACAATCTAAAAGAATGGTGGGAGTAGGAGAAGGAATGACAAACTGGCAGCAACAAAATAAAGGAGGGAGACAGTTTTACAAATGGGATGATATTTGTTTTCAGCTGATAATGATGACAGCATTGATGAATATCAAATGGCTGGCATTTGTCAGTGGCCAGCTGCGGCTGGCTACTGGGCAACTTGAAGGTGTAAATGTTACACAGAGTGTGAAGCAGATGATTTAGCAAAAAGAACCAGACATTTAACTCTTGAGGGTTCAATAAAAGAAAAGAACTGTGGGAAAGTATTCAAAAATGTTGATTCACACAAAGATTTCTTTTCTTTCTTTTTCTTTTTTTTTTTTAACCACAATTTAAAAACATCACTCCTTCATGCTCATTCCCTCCATAACACCCTAAAATGAAGTGAACCTAAAACCTCCCTCAGGCCTGGTTCTATAAGCTAAGATATTTGTGGTTGGCACGGTATGGTCCTTATTTCCTATATACAGTATTTTGAACATATGGGCCTGACCGTGTAGACAAAGCTAGTCTATCCAATGCCAGCAGGGCAGCACATAAACTCCTAATCCTGTCGATCTTTCCATCCAGAAAAGTGCTGGAAGTTTTCCCAGAGTTACAGTAGGCTGAGGCCTTGATGACTTCACCCTAAGACGACCTAATTGGGGGAACTGTCACTACATTACAGCCAAACCTCCCTCCCGCTTAAGTCAAGCTTTGACTTTGATTCGTGCTGTGAATTATGGTCTTGAGGAAAATGCCAGTTGGGATTTTTTTTGATTGGTACTGTCAGAGGACATAACGAGAAATGGGGGTGGTGGGTCTGTGGACTGAGAAGTTGTGAATCTGTGAATGGGTAATCACATCTGCAATCCCAGTCGCTGCCACCTAATACTCACGGCAGGGTCCAAGGTAAACACAGCTGTGAAATGTCCTGAGTGACTGCACAAATAATAAATCTGTATGGGTGCAGTGGGCGGCTGCTGGGTTGCTTCTCCTTAAACCCGCTGTCTGTCTCTCTCTCTCATTCTTTCCTAGAGGGACAGCACCAACACTCATAATCAGCTGTAGAATGCAATGACTATGCATGTATGAAAGACGGCAACAAATCAAGATGGATGACGAAAAGAATGACAACACGCGTGCTTTGGAGGTATTGCAGATTTGGCTTCATCCATCCATCCACATTTATTCTCAATTTAGACAAGCTGTTTTGTTTGGAGCACTGTGCTGCTTAGAAGTGTGTGAAACATTATGAGACAGAATGCATTCATGTGAGGAGAATACAATGTCCTCTTTTTAAAACTGTGTACTGAAGAACTGGCTTTATGTATTCGGTAGAGGTAAAAAATACGAAGCCACATTATATTAAATGTTACCCCCCCGCAGGACGTAAACTTTTTTATAATTCAAGTTGAGTTAAGCAAGCCAGAAATATGACTCAGACAGTGTTTGAAAAGGCAATAAAAAAAAAATACTGTTGATAGCCTGGTAAAGTTAAAATGCATTTAATGCTGGGGAAAATGTCTATTTTGAGTCGTCACTAATCTGTTTCCAGGACGTAAGCCAAAATAAAGTCTTGTCCCTATTCATTTTCCTGCATAAAGAGTTAAAAGAGTGGAATTGGAAAATGACAGTTGAGCTACTGTGGTGTCAACCAATGTTAAACATCAACCATTATTCATCACTGACATTTGCTCATGCAGCTACATGAGCAGCTATTGAACCAATTGGCCGACATTGCACACGACACAAACGGTCCAAGCAGTACAGCTAACTCAATTATATAAAACATTTACAAAGGTAAAATTTGTTGTTTAACGTCCTGTTTGATCACTTGCATGGTTGTTAAGTGCTTACGACTTATCACATTCACAACATTGTGAATGAAACCCTGTCCGCCAGGCTTTTTAATGTGAATGTGGAAATAATCGACCCAAAATGTTCACACCAGGTTCTAACGCAAGTTGAAAGTGTCAGGCAATGCAGAGGATCCACTGCTAAAGCAATTGTTTTGCCTAACCCATTCTGTCATTTCTTTGTCTCCCAAGTGTGGGGATCTCCTGCAGGGCGTTCAAAGCAGGTGTAGGAACATTGACTTTGTCATTGCTTTTACTTGCGTTCTTCTTGTCAAGAGGTGTTGAACACTCTCTGTGTCTCTGGCACTGTGAGCAGTTGTGGAAGCCTGGGAGTTTTTCCCACTCAGTCTTCACATACACCCAAAACACCTACCGGACACATCAGTGCTGTCCATGTCAATTATGTCAGAAGTGAATTGTGTTTGACTGGCCAGGAAGAGATTCAGTTTGACCACATTCTGGGGGCAATTATGCAACATTTCAGGTGTAAAATATGCAGATATATTCCCATGCCTTAAGACATCTCCATCTGGATCAATATCCACCATACTTTCTGACAGAAGAAACGGCATACACCAACAATAAAAGCTCAAGCAATATCCACAGCTGTGACAATCAGGACGTAGATATCCTCACAATACCCCGGCCACTAAAGAGTTGCCCACACTATTACCACTTTATGTTTCCCAGTGCTTGCTGGGTAATACTGTCTCCAAGAGTTGGAAAAACAGCAGAGGAGTTTATCCTGCCACCCAATGTGCAGCGGAGAAATATCTTCTGTTGACAGCGGCACAGTTATTACAGAAAAAAATCCCTTCGGCATCTCTGCTCAGCGCTTTTCTTTTCCTTGCACTTCTCTCCAATATGAACAGTCCAGCACTACAGCAATATTTACAGGGCACCACAGCACTTCTCACTGCTATTTTTTTTTTATTGCCAGGACTGAATTCTCTTGTCAAAACAAGCATTCAATTTTAATTGAGTTCCACGTGTTCGATGGATGCCTCTAAGGAGTTTTTCACACCAAGTCTCAAGGCCACTTACAGTACAGAGGCGGTAGGAAAATAAGAAGGTATCCAGGGCTATTATCTTATTGTGTATATTGTTACATCAAAGTTCTACTGAGTATTTCTGTGTTTTTAACTAGCTAATAATACACTTTGAGTGGACAAATATAATATGATGAACATTTTGAAGAGACGATATAATCTTAGATAAGTCAGGTTGCTATGAGAAGCTCACCGTCATGAATACCAGCAAAGCACAAAACACGCCTCTCATATCATCCCTGCTGTTTTACACTTGAGAAAGACGCCTTCTCTAAAGCAGATTAAATGACTTAAGATAGAGTGACGTGCTGTAGTAGTGAGAGCAGGCTGTGGGAAAGAATTGTTCATCCTCACGAGCTGCGTATTTGCCATGTAAATGAAATGTAAAGTATGTGTACTGTTTAATTCTTTAAATAAAAGGTCACTGCGGCTGATTTTCACCATGCTGACTGGGAGCCATTTTGTCAGTCACGGTCACTATCAACATTTCGCTGCGCCTTTAAATGCACTTTCATACTTGGTTATGAAGACTTGTGTGTGGGGGGCACCGTTGTGTTGATTGAGTCACATCCAGCAGGACTGCTGTGGGTGCAAACAGCCTCTGGTATTAGCATGTATAAACAGGCTTATAAATGGAGCACTATTTGGCTGTTCATTTTCATCCTCTTAACAGTAAACAAGGCGGAACAGGCCCTGACACCCTCAAATAAATGGAGACCAACGCACGCAAATTCAGCTGCAGCAGGAAACCGAGGAGGGTTGTTTGAGTTAAGGTCAATCCTGTTTAGATTGCATTGGTCGTAGGCCGATTTTTTTTTCGCGTTTTGTTTGTTGAGCTTTTCTGCGAGGTTAATCATGTATTCATGTATTCTGAAATCTGATGTTGTAATGAATGTGACCATGTTTGCTTGTGTTGTTGGGCTGCTTTTTATGGTGAAGTGTGTGTTTGTGGTTGGGGTGGGGGATGGGGGTTGGTACAAAGGATTCAACACAGTGGATGCACTCATATAACTAGAGTTACATTCTAGAAGAGGCTCATGGATATAAGTATACGAGGTAGTGGTACCATATATCAAAATGTACGTATGGGGACAAAAGTGGATTGGACTGTCCTCACTGTTTGTCTTTTGTGATCTATTAAATTATCAGAGCTTTGGCAGGGGTCAAACCAGGGATTTTAAAACTGACAGTTGCACCAATCAATTGACCTAATGCTGTATCAACATTAGCTGTTATGATCTTTAGTAGGTCACGCACCTGTTTAAAACAAACAAACCCTAAACCTAATTTCACATGCGTCTGAATTGAGGTCACAGCAGATCCAGAGCCATAGGGTCTCCCACTGCTAACTGAATAAATTAGATCACAACCACTGGCAGCTGTTTTCAAGAGACAGACTCGCACGAGCTGAGTTTATGCTACCTACCTGGTATGAAATCTTTATGAGCTGCTGGTAAAGGAAGCTAAACATCTAGCAAGATAAAGGAGGTGAGTCCTCGTTGGACTCCGACCACTTGGTTATTAAACCTCTGTGGCATCCTTTTAGAGATAAATGGCTATAAATACACTAATAATAATATGATAAACTATGCTAGCTTAAAATGTACACACTTACGTATACGTGTAATGATTATTCATATTTTTCTACCAGCCATTATCAGCTGTCAGCACAGTCACACCAGATGTAATAGAAACTGTTAAGAAGCTGTCTTCAGACCAAGTTACATGAAAAAGTGAAAGTGAAAAATGAAAAAGTATGACAGTGTCACTAGTTGCCTGGACTGAAGTTGCAGATCATTTTGATTTACACCTACAGGAATAAACTGACGTGTCCTTGTAACTGCAAAGACTGAATGCCGAAGACAAGGAGATGTACTGTATTTACATGAAGTCATTTGATACTCTTCAGAAATTTAATTTTGCATCATGTCTTTATTGGTCGTGTCATGGTTTGACTGACTGACATGTTGCTAATAATACCACACAAAAGGAAAATGGTGATTGGCAAAATGGTGGACAGGTTACACATGAGATCTGCATTCACTGAACGCAATCAGTCTATTCTGAGAAAGCCATTAAGATTAACGAAGTGCAGACAATGCAGCACGTCATTGTGATCGGTCCCATCTTGGCCTTTTGGTGCTTTGCTAAAACAAAGACAGGATTAAGAGCATGGATTGAAATGGTAAACCACAGTCAAATACATTTGTTTCTCTAACTCGGCATAGTCTCCACACTCCCTGCGGCGACCTGCTCAGAGTTATTTATGATGTCGAAATTAATCTCACTTAGCGCGATGAGGCTCTCGAAGAGGGGCCCTCCTTCTGAGTTGGCTGCCGAGCGAGGGATGAGAGAGAGATTGAGGAGAGGAGAGAGAGGGAGAGAGCGCAGAGCCACCGAGGACTTATTCAAATCCTCCCTCATAGATTAGCAATCGCAGCTTGACAAGCCGCCCTGCAAGTTATTATTTATTAAATTTTTTGAAAATCGAAGCTGTTTCTCACTAACATGTCAGAGACAGGGGGGGTAATCCGTTTGGAATTTACGAGTGATGAGACGCGAGACAAACTCGCCGGCATGTCATGGAGTACCGAGGATGCAGGAAGTGAAATATGCAAATGAGGTCTGCGGGCTTTAAAGCAGCTGTCTGTTTGATTGCTGCTCTCTGGCATTGTTTGCCTGTGATGGATGGAGGCTTTCATTGCAGGGGCCCATTAGGAGTACAAATATTATGATTTATGATTACACATGATCTTTGATTGCGAACTGGTGTGAGGCCCTTTAAATGTATGGTGTGCTAGTGTACAGAGGTGTGTATGTAGATGTAAATAAAGACTGATAATGGAAAATAAAAATCTAATCTAAGTGCTCACTTGAATGCCCACTGTTGTCTGCGTTTTGACAAAGGAGCCAGTGAAGATTTAACTTCGCTAGTTATCATAAGGTGCTCATGAGAAATGCAAAAAAAAAAAGAAAAGAAGATGAAAGAAGAGAGAACCAACTCGTGCAGGATCTGCATCAAATTGAACACTCTCTGCAGCCGTTTCTCTCTTGACTCAGACTTAATCTATTAAGATAATCTTTTTGCTCAAACAAACAGAATGTGACAAGGACTGTCTGAGGGAATAAACACAGCTCCTTTGTTGCAGCTTCCTCACTGGGACAGTGTTTTAAACAGATAAACAAAGCGTGCAAGTGAATACCAGTCACCACTGGCACCTCTTTCTGCAAATGCTGATTCTAATAGAATAAGCAGAGTTCAGTTGCTTGTACGGAGCAAAAGAAAAGTAATAAAAACTATGCAAGCTCATGATGACATCTAATTAACATGATATACAGTGTATTCAACAATGTTTGCGAGTGTGCATAAAATGTACTACTCTACAAGAAGTTTTTTGGTAAACTTAAATTTGATGTAAAGTAAAACTGATGCTGTATAAATTTACATAAGTAAAAATAAAAGGTCACTTTTACAAACAAAAAACAGAATCATAACATGTTACTGTTTTTCTATTTGGCCAAATCCTCATTCCTCACAATAATGAGTATTCCTTCTATCCATGGTTAGATGCCAAAACAATTTCTCTCTAGTTAATTTTCCACAGAAGTATCACATGGTTTGACCCTAAATCAGTACAAGGTCATTCTAATAAAATACAACTTGATAAATCTTGTAGAACAAGAGGATGTGTTAAAAAAAAGAAAGAAAAAAGGTCAAGGTAGGTCAGATTCCTTTTCACAGTCATGTTCACCCTTAAGGCAGCCGGCTCATTATAGCAGGGACCCTCACAAAATATCCTGGCATCATTTGGCGACCTTAGCTCTGTGACATTTATAAATATTTGACAACAGATGAGTGGGCTCCGTGGGATGCCGCTCCTACGTAGCACCACAGACAAGTCTGCTAATAAAGCAAAGGCCATCAGCGGTCTCTGCACTGGAGACCATGCTCAATATCCAGGGGAGATAGTGCGCTGCTGCTGATGCACACATGCATGCGGACACACTTGCCTCGCGGAAAGTTGCAAAAAACGTGGAGGGAGCAACTCGGAGGACGTTTGGAGTCTATGAGCATGTCATCAGAGTGAATGAAAAAGCAATTAGATTCTTTGTGACCAACTGTGATTTCAATAATAATATTGCTGTGCCTCATTTTCTGATCCCCTCACAGTTCTGCCCTGCACTTGAGACAAATTGTAACAAATAAAGGATGATTCCCGTGGTCGCACTGTGGACAGTCACAGCATCACCACTGCCTGGATGAATAATGCAATGTGTGCATGTGTCTGTGTGCGTGCGTGCGTATGTGCGTGCATGTGCATCAATCTTCTTCCCAGGCAGTTGTTGACCTTCCAGGTTTGAATGAGAAACAGGTGGTGGGGCCAAGCGCACACTCCCTCTCGGCTTGAAGGAAACACCAAAACAGTGTAATAGCTGACATGTTGCTAATAATGCCCTAAACATTACCTGATGAGGTAATTTAGTGTGCATCGCGTACGGTGTAATTCATTTACCGCCACATTACACGAGAGATAGAGTGTAACACACCTACTGTAAGTGGCAGTTGCGTGTGAAAGGCTGGTTTTCTCCTTCGGAGTCGCTTGTCTCCCCTGCCCCACTTTATCCCGCAAGTATTTTGACGTTGGATAAATAGTTGTTAAGCCAAGCTGATAGTTACACAACACCCCGGTCATATGTTGACACTTCTGTAAATATAGCAAGAGAGCAAAAATTGCAGTGACATCTGCTGTCATCTGTAGCTTCTCATTTAATCATGTTGAGAATGTGAGGCCTGAATACTTGGGATTTCTTCAAAACAGTTTGCTGAAATGTGAAAGTGTGTATCCTTTAGCTGAACAATGCGAGATTGTCAACAGGGACCATATAGACAGCGTTGTGTACTGTATATGGTGCAGGTTGCTTGTCCTTGTCTTCTTTTTCTGCTTCTCCCCCTCTTCTTATCGGCCTTTTCATCTGTGATTACTCCTCCTTTGTTCTCGCTCACTTCTCTCCTTCTTTCCTCCATTCCTCCATCCCCCTCTCTTTCTGTCCATCTGTATATGTTGCTCTCTCTGTGTTGGCACGTGCATCGCTGTTTCCCTGTTGGTTCTTGGCCAGCTCCCCCACTCCTCTGTTCTCGCTCTTGTTCACTCACCCCCACCTTCCTCCTCCTCCTCCTCCTCCTCCTCCTCTTCTTCTTCCCATTTTGCAGTGTGCCAGGGTCCGGGGGGCTCGGCACAGTGTACAGCCCAGTGGCCTAAAAGTGAATACTTACGTAATTGCCAACTGTCTCCAATCATTAGGGGCAGCCCTTAAAAAAGACATGCTTCGCCGACAGCTGCGTCCCCTCGCCTTTGCCAGCCTTTCAGATCGCATTTGCTTTAAAGGGCTCGTCCGCATTATATTTAACCCCGAGAGCACACAGTGCTCCGTGGATGACGAGGGACATAGATAAAGGGTACACTATTTATGCCGGGTTATGCAGTGGGATGTATGAAAGCACAGTATAGATCATCTCAGGGTGTGACGTGCACCGAGACTGATTGTGTTTATGTGTAATTTTACTCTAACTAATTTGGTAGATTTTGTGGCGTGACTTCATAAACACCAGGTCAATCATTGCCCAGTAATTACCGCAGCGTGCAGCAATCAAAGTAATGACTTTATTGTTTCTGAAACATGGAACACGGTTGAAAATGTATTTTTCCCAGCCATATACAAGTGGTGAGCTACTGGACTACTGCAGCTGTGTGAACATACAGGACGCTCGGAGTCTTGCTCAAAGGAGAAGTCACTAACTCAGGGATCCGACCTTTGACCTCTCATGTAGATTGTTTTTTCATCCTCATCACACAATCCATTATCTTCGTACAGCAGGAACCAAAGCTGTGTTGCTTCTCCCAGACCGGCGTGAACTCTCAATTGAATCCACTGATATAATGTGAGGAATTAAGGTTGAGATGTGCTCAGGAGAGACTCATTTGTTTATATTAACTACTGACAGTTTCCTGCCAGTTCCTGCTGAGAGACGAACGTACATTTTTTTTTTCCCGTGCTTTCAGAGACCTCCCACAGTATGGTTAGTGACAGCTGGGTCAGGTCCCCACATATCGGGGACACAGCTGCCCTGCAGACATGTGCTCTCTCTCTCACACACACGCACGCACACTCCCATGTACCAGGCAAACAGGAACAGGAAAGCAGAGCATCTGAACAGCCTCAGAGCAGAAACACACAACCACATTTCTGTTGTCTGACGAAAACCATGTATCTGCAAAAATATATTTCATCAAAGAACAAAAGAGTGATTATTTTCATGCTGATCCCCATGTGTTTGTCAGAAAATTATACAATACAAGAGGCTTCAAAGGAGCATAAATGGTCATGACCATTTTCAACTTAAGGCTGAAAATCAACCTTTTTTTCAATTTAAAAACATGCCTTACTTTATCTTTCATATGACCCTCCATAATAATAACAGTATTTCTGCACCGCTGTTTATCTTTGTGATTGGTACAGTATGTTTCGTCAGTCACAGCAATAAGCCCTGGTGTAACCTATACAAATCATACAATTTCATCAGATTTTTCACATTGTGGTTAGCTGTACTGTACAGTAGCTATATAAACAGAAACAAGCAAAACGTGTAAAACCAGCAGCAAGTCCTTTTTTTATGACAAGAAATGTTGTATGTCCATGACCTTAAGAACAACATTTAAAAGTGACTTCCTTTCAGATGACTCTGTTGGCAGGTTCAAGTCACTGATGTACCCATCACTATAAGGTAGGGGCCACATAGCCTACTTCATCATACTAAATATACAAAAAAGAAAGAAAGAAAAAAGATTCTTTCTTACCAAAAATCCATCACATATTGTACTGTAGGTGTTTCTGTCATTGTCAAAGTGGATTATAAATGCAGAATGGTGTTCAGTGAGGTGGTTGGAGGAGGAGGAGTGTGGCAGCCACCTCGGTATCACGCCGAGTGTATAGCTCGGTGTGTCTGACGGTGCAGTCGCTCACTGTACTTATTTTACACATACAAATTACAGGGAAACTAAAATCATACTCATATGTGCACTGTATTATTAGATATTATTAAATTGATGCTGTTGTCCACGATTCTTGAAAGTTATTTAATGGAATCTAGTATAATGTTTATATGGTTGAGGTGAAAGTCATCAGATATTTGGAAAAGGCAAAGCCAGGCTTTCCTGAATACTGCCACCTGCCACATCCTGGCATCATCCTCACATTTCAACAGCTGCACTGCGCTCCACAACTAACACAAGTGTCAGTAGCTACAGTCCCACCCTTGCCTCTGCGCTCCGAGGTTAATGAATGTGATTTTGGCACAGCACTAATGGAATTTGATTTGAGATTTGAGTTGGTTTATATCTTTTACATTATTTGAAAGGTACTACGCCTTAACGGTTGACTGGCATTTGTACAAATAGCACAATTTGAATGATTATGATAAAGTGGATGTGTAAGTAAAATGTGATTTAAAGTATCATTACGATTATAATGATGTCTCTCACATTTACAGTCTTGCTTAAATTCACCAACTCGCCATCTGTGCTGCCTTTTTCCTGTCTCCAAAATGTTCACACACATGGTTTCAGCGTTTCAGCACAGGTGCATTCATTTCTCTGTCAAGTTTGATTTGATATATTCCAACTTTTGTGTGGGCAGCAGTACAGTACGTGGTGTATTCCTCTATATGGTCCTCTTTTCTCAGTACGCAACCGTTATAAATGAGGCCCCTAATCACCTTCAACAATGTGGGCCTTATTACTGCGGAGATATACGTTCTCTCTAATTACAGTGGAGCAACAAGATAGATGTAGCACAAAATAGTTTTATTGTATAGATATGTTATAGTAGAAAATACATTTTGCTTGCATTTGTGTATTGTTTTGTTTTACGTACATTTATTTCTTATGCCGATTTATGTTTAATGTTGTACATCACTTTGGTCCACTGGGTTTTTAAAGTGCTTTATAAATAAAGTTGGTATGGTACAGTATGTATTGTTTTGACATAGTTTTCGATCATAGACTACTGCTATCCCATGTGCAAATCCCAAAAACCCCAAGCTTTTATTACTGTATCTACTACAGGACCCTAACACCTAAGTGTCGGTTTGTGACACTTGCTGAGGTTATTGTTCTTTTTGAGAAGACAGTTGTAACACTGGTAGCCACTGTAGCTTTTCAGTTGAAGTCAGCAAGACAGTTTAGGAAAAAAAAATTCACTTCCATTTATGTAATTTGGAGGGGAAGCTAAAATGAAAACTTAATGTCTGTAATATTTTCCAATTGTATTATAAAACATTTATGATATTATAAAACTTTATAAAATATTCTATGATGATCAAGCCTTGGCACAGTTGTTGCTGAGTAGTGAAAATCATTTCTGTTTTATCTTGGTTCATCTCATTTTGCTTTTAATACTTGTGGGTCTTTAACACTAGAACCGCCGTGAGGTCATTTTGACCTCTCTCGCGTCTTAAAATGCGCGTAACTCTGTTTACGTAAAACCCCTATGTCTCCCAGTCGGTGACTTTTCCTAAAAGTGTGTTCTACATCATCTTATGCGTTTTCACGATTCTAGTATAAAAGACAGCAAAGAAAAGAGAGGTTTTACCTAGAACCGCCAAGAGGTCATTTTGACCTCCATTCATTCTAATGCAAAAATGCTAAATGGACTGCATTTATGTTGCCATATATATCATAAACCCTGTCAGACACACAGTTCAAAACACTTTATGGTAATACTTCACATTCATGTACACACACATACTTTACCAAAAATAACAATAGTGGTTGCTAGGCAACCAGTATAGCTGACTCTTTATTTTTCTATTTTTCGAACAGTGTGTATATATAAAAATGTATAAAATTAATTTTCCAATGATTGCAATCTGGGCTAAATCATGTTCATTTAGTCTCTCAGTTTGTCAGTTAGTTATATATATAGTTAGTTATTTAGTTAGTTAGTCATTTTGACCTCATCCCACAACACAACACCTGTTCAGACGTTAGAAAAATGTCAAAACGGGTAAAACAGATAAAGAATTAACACTGCCAATAAACAGTGAACATAACAATGACAATCCCTTGTTCTCATGAGAAATGGACATGAATTTAGAAATTTGTAACAATTTTTAATTTTTTTATGTACACACACTGTTCAAAAAATAGACAAATAAAGAGTAGTCTATACTGGTTGCCTAGCAACCACTATTGTTATTTTTTGTAAAGTATGTGTGTGAATATGAAAGTGAAGAATTACTATAAAGTGTTTTGAACTGTGTGTCTGGCTGGGTTTATAATATATATGGCTACATAAATGCAGTCATTTTACCCTTTTTGCATTAGAATGAATGGAGGTCAAAATGACCTCTTGGCGGTTCTAGGTATACATGGAATGTTGGCTGTTCTAGTGTTAAACTAAACATTTACAGACATCCCTCCCTATACTGCAACTACAAACTATAACTCTTTTGAAACAACTTCAAAATGTACCTGCTTTTCAGAGAGTGAAGGAATTTGAGTTGTTTTAGGGGGAAAAAAAGAAAAAGAAAAAAAGAAGCGCAAATAAGTGTGTCAGGCTGACGGCTTGTGTAAACGGTCCCCTAACAGAAGCTCAGAGAGCCATGAATCAACCATGAAGGATAATCAAATCAAATGCAAATGTGGTTTGTTTGAATTTTTTTTTTTCTGTTGCTGATGCTTGATGCCCTGAGGGGCCCTGTCAGTTGTAGAGGGAGGGGCCGTACATAATGAGGGGTCACGCTCGAGGGGCCCTTTGTAAACATGGAGAGTGGTGGCCCTTTTCTTGGAGACAAGATTGTGGAATTAGTCCAAGACAAAGGGAGGTGTAAGCTAGGACTCTTGCTCGCACACACACGCACACACACACGCACACACACACACAAACAAACATGAACCTACTACCTTTGTCCTTCTCATTCGCCATCCTTGTGCAGACCCTTTTCATTCATGAGACTGTGTGTGAGACATGTAGCGAGGGGCCCATGGGAGGTTACTGGGAGCTCTGAGGCCTTTGGGGTGAAAACTGCATTTTGATATTGATATGCCATACAGTTTCTGGACATTTCTGAAAATCTGGGAATGCGCTCCAAAATTGGGCCTACAGCCAACAGATCTGTAGCCATCTGTTCTTGTGTTGAGAAAATGATGATGTCTCAGGTGAATTTTGAGAGGACCATGTCTCTTTAATCTTTTATTTATTAAAGGAGGGTTTGCTTCCTTTGGATAAAGGTTTGATCTTGTGGAAAGTAGTGTATTTTAATCATATTTCATGTCCATATTGTTACATACAACAACCTCCACAGTTCACTTAGTAACTCTTCATCCTCATTTCATTAACAGTCCTTATCAACATGGAGCTGTAACTTAGAGAAAGGATGGAGAACGGAAGGAAGGAAAAACCTGGCTCAAGGTTTTCTTATTTTGTAGTGATGTGCCAGATAGTATTCCCTGCCATCATCAGCAAAATACCATATTTGGGCATGTCATTTACACAGCTCATCTCTACAGTAGAGTTCAATACAGAATTTATGACAAGGGCCAGATATTCTGGGGGCTTGTGCTGGAACATCACATTATTAACCCACTTTCTTTTCCTTTAATTTGTCTCCAAACTGTATATTTTAATAAATTTATTGAAAAGATCCCAAATGAAATTGCATATGTACAGAGCAGCAGTAACAACATGTGTCATGTCAGCTTTGGTTCCTGTGCCTCACATGTGTGAATGCTTTGATCATTGCTCCCATTTACAGGGTCCATTGAAAGGTCCCATCTCAGTGAAAGTGATTAGGGCAAAATCCAAAGTCCTAATTTCTGTAAGGATGTATTCCACAGTTTATCTTAGGCAAACTTATCACTTATTTATAGTTACTTTTAACAAGATTTATTCTTATTGACATTTCTGACAGTAAACAACAATGACTCAATGTAATCATTTTTATCTAATGTAAATATATTTGTTAAATGTAGGCCACAATTGAATCAAAAGTAAAAATAAATCATTTAAAGATCATTTAAAGATACTTCTATATGAAGTTTTAAAAGGTTTGAAACAATACGTTATTTCTCTTAAAGGTTCATATACTCCTACATGCTAATTTTAAGGTGTTGGTTTTTAAATTCTTTATTATATCAGAATGTAAAACTAAGGTTTCTTTGTGTAATGCGTGAGGCAATATAGCATTGACATGAGTGGAGTTGTGCTTTGAATAACAAGGGCTGGATATATCTGACTCATGTGGTGCACAAAAATAAACATATTGTTTGCTTCCTTTGCTTTTGTGGGTACATCTCACTCTCTACTATAGACTTTAAATCACACTTTGTTTTTAATTTCAGATGTGTTTGTTGTGTTAATTGACTTTTGTTTAAACATGAATCATAAATCATCATGATAATTACAAGGATTCGGACAGAGAATTTTATTCAGATGCCGTCTAAAAAAAAACATAAAACACACAGTAAAGCTTAGGTTTATTTCCACTGTAGTCTACCCTCAAACATTTTATAGCTCTTGGAAGTCACATCTGAGGGTGCCTGTGGCATTCATAGAAGTAGGTTGGGGAGAGTGTGTCATAGCCCCCAAACAGAGAAAAACCAGACAATGTGAGAAACAGCTTTGAGGCCTCCCACCTGTCTCCTAAACGTCATGGCAGGACAGTAATTTTAAGTGGGTAGAGTGATGCAAAGTCAACAACAGGTTTCTTAAAACAGCTGAAGTGAACTGAACACAGTTGGAAAAGTTGAGACATGAGTTCATATTACTGTACAGTCACTGGATCGTAAATTTGGCATCAGACCGCACTGCCACTACTGTGAATATAGACCTTGTTACTAGAATTCCAGTGGCCCTAATCTCTCATAAAACTTGCACATGCATTTAATTTATCTGTTGAATCGTACTAACCCACAATTCACTTCTAGAAACGACTGCTAGACGTTTGTTTCAAAGTGATAAGAAACTTTAAAGGTACCTTCTGACTCAACAGTGCACCATGTTATGTTATGATAATTCTATTTGGTTGGCTATTTTCCCATCAATTAAACCAGGCAATGACAAAACAGGATACAGACTGCATGCAGTCATTTGAATGCTTGTATCCTTATCTGGTTTAATCTGAAAGAAAATAAGATAACACTATCTTTCCAGATCCTGTTAAGGGAAAAAAAGAAAAGAAGAAATATAGATAGAATATAAAAGAAACCTAATTTTAAAACGTTTCTGAGCTGTGCTTACTTTATTTACATGTCCTTGAGCTTAGGAACAGGTGCCTTCATAAAAGCAGGGCAGCCAATTTATTTTGCATCCATCTAATGTTTGAGGGGACCGTAGTTCATTTGGTTAATATAGCAAAAGCAAAGCTGACTTTAACAACATGGCCTGGGTGATTCACATGCAAAACAGAGGGCCTTCTTTCAGAGCCATGTGGAAGAAGGCTCGTGCGTAATTATAGAAGAGGGGTCTCAATAGCATCGTAATTGGAGGCAACACCCGGCAACAGAAAGGGGCCATGGGGCTCTAAACATGTAGAGAGGTTTATTGCAATGAGGTCCTCAGTCTACTACTCTTTAAAAACCACAATGGAGGAGAGTGGGGAAACAATGGCGGGTTAACATGATTGTGCTTGTGTGTTTGACTAGGCCTGGGAGCTCTCTGTTGTCTTTTCTACTGCTCTCCTGGTGAGGGGGAAGTGAGGCGTACTGATGACAAAAGCGACGGGTGCTTGGGAGCATAAAGGGACTGGTTAATCATGGCCCTAAACTACAGGAAGTGTCTATTCAATGAAGCCTCAGGCAGCTAAGCAACAGTACAATCTGGGCACTGGTGTGGACCGAGGTTTAGCAGCGGGAAGGTGGCAGCAGAGGAGGAATTGAGTTATGACAGATTTACAGACCTTTATGGTTGTTGTAGTTGTACAAGGTATAGTTGACCTGCTTGAACTGCTTTGATGTCTGTTTGGGCTACTTGCTAGCACTTTCTTGGACTGTTCCCAGTGACTTGATATAACAAATGACTAAATATCATGAGCAAATGCAATGTATGACGTGGCAAAGATGAAAATGCAAACACAAACTTCTTTTTATTAACTTCTTCTTGTTGCGTTATTGTCTTATTTACTTAGTTGTATTCCTTCCGACTTTGAGCACAAGGACATAAATGCATTTTTTCTGCCCTCACCCTCACCCTTGAAACATAATAAATTAAGTTCTTTCCATCTTTGCGTGCCACCGCAATAAAAAACACGAAGACAGCTGAAGCCATTTAAAGCAAATGTTTATTATCCAGTTTGGGTGTGCACCCATCCTGACTAACTGCTAAACAGATTTTCTGAGCTGAAAACATATTAAAATATCTTTCTGATTCCGCCGACTTGCACCAGAATTTGTGAGGCTGAAAATAATGAATTGCCAATGCCTCACGTACACAAATGCATCTCTAATGAGTAGTGTCCTACTTGTTCAATTCATTACAGAGATTTTCTGACGCTTTCATCTTGTGCACATGCCTCTGTGTATGACTACAAACCTTGTGTGCCGCATAAGTTGTCCATGCTTTCTATGTGTGTGTGTGTGTGTGTGTGAGTAAGAGAGACAGAGAGGGAGGTGGTGGTGGTGGGAGGGGGGTTGGTAGTTTGTACACATCCGCATTATCTCTCGCTGCTCATCCGGCTGAGAAGCTGGCCTTAATTACAACTGTCTGCCTGAGTCACTAGCATGCTCCCCTACCCACACAAATAGACAGCAACAACAGGCAGGATCTCAAAGGAAAGGCAAGAGTGGTTTCGCCTTGTAGCTGGAGGGCAACTTCTCCCTGCCAATGAGATACAAAGGTACTTTGGGCCCACATCCAAATGGATCCCTAGACCCTTTTCCCTTGGGCCTTGTTGACTTCCAATTGCTGTGCCGGGGATGGGAGTTTAGATGAGCTAAATCCATTGTTCAGGTTTTTTTTGCCTCTTGGTTAACTGGTTTTGTTGTCCCCTCTCTTTTAAAATCAGCTATATCAAATCAACTTTGAGCTCTGAAATGGTGGCTGAGGGACTGGTTTAGAATAAGGCTGTAAGTTTTTTATAAAAAATGTACGTCTATCTAATTCAGACAGCGAACATCCCAGAGGCATTGCACTACAGTATATCTTGTCTGGCTGCTTTGATAGAGTCTTCATGTGTAGGCAGTTTTTTTTCTTAACCCACTCCAAATGCCTGAAACTGTCGACTCAAATGAAAAACTTTACATGGGAACTGACGGGGCTTCAATTAAACATCTGGAAAGACCAGGCGCAGCCCAGCTTGGGTGGAAATCGGGTTGAGGCTATAAATAAATTCCATACATTTTCTGTGGCCGGAGCCTCCCCCAGCATGCAAATAATTTCATTTGATGTTTCCATAAAGTATAACAAGGCTTGGATTTTGTCCAAGACATCTTGTTATTTCTCACTATTGACAATGTCCCTCAAGCACAGTGTTTTAGTAGCAGGCATCAGGGGCCCCGTATGGGGAGGGATAAGGGGAGGGGTGTCAAAAGGCTTTCTAAAAACAAACAGAAAAGAAAGAAAAGAGTGAGAAAAGGATGGGTGACAGTATGACACCAGATTTTTCACAAAGAAAAGTCAGTGCATTGTGCTAATTAACTTGTTTAGTTTACAGTACAGCAGGTCATCTTTTAGCCAACATGTATTCAGTGCAGGTTACCACTTAGAACAACTTTTCAGCCCAGTGGGAATTTCTTTTTTTCTTATTGAAAAAAAAAAGATTATATCATGCGATATGGATTATCATTTCATTATCTACTGTATATATCCACAACACTCTAATTCTAAGACTCTCTAATCACCCAGAGAAAAACTATTTCTATCATTTGTCGTAAATGCTTAAATATAATTTCACTATAAATCCACATATTATATGGATTTATTGTGATTTTGTGATTGACCATTACCAGACTGAAATGCACTGCTCTGTAGATCTCTTTTCCATTTTTTCTATTGATCATCATTACATTGATTCACAGTTGCATGTCTGCAGCTGTGGTTATTGTCCAGCATAACACGCTGGTGTATAAAGGCTAAGAGTAAAAGAAAATGATGCTCTAGCCTTTTCTAAAATAAAAAAATAACTAACTGTGACCTTTATGGACATGTAATTTACCTGTATTGTTTTCTGGTAAAGACAGTCTTTACGTACATGCCAATAGAAAGGGTCAGGAGACTTAAAACAGATGGGCGATAACTACAATATGCCATCCCAGAGTTCTGCACAGGTCCAGTTTTCCAAACCCACACCCACTCTGCACCCATAACACTAATTAAACACACAGGCTGTGTAATCACTCACTTGCAGGATGGCTGGTCTGAGGTCATGGTGACTAATTAAGCTTGATGGAAAAAAATACACTAGTCTACTGTAGATGTTTAAAAGTGTGCCTTTAAAAAAAATCACAATGTCAGTATTTCTTTCGAAGATACTTTAGTTGATAATCACCAATGTTACCAAGCTTAATTTTTCATATGTACGTACTTTACTATGCTGTGTGCTTGAAATGTTTTATTACGATTTTATCATCCACAGGGCTTTTATCTGTAACATTCAGTGAGCTTGGGTTTGACTACTATCACTACAGTATTCTATCCCTATACCATGTGTGTTTTCCTAAATGTTTCTGTGGAGAAAGAAAAATCTTCTAGGTGGAAAATGAAGAAAAAAATAGACGATCAGAATATATTTAGATTCTGAGAGAATTGGAAAGTTGTCAGATGACCAAAGTTACCCTCAGTGCATTTATTAGCATTGTTAAAGGTTAGATAATATATAATTAACAGAATTTAGCCTGATAGCGGCCCTTTTATTCTTGAGAAATTCTGATGAAAAAACTGAGTGAATTCCACATTTCAGAACAGTTTTACCAAGGAGAAACAGTAAAAGTAGTTCAGCTGGCAAGGAGCAAAAAAAATAGGACAGTCATTCAGATTAGAAATGTGATTCTGAACACCAAATAGTATTACAAATGCCCATGTTCTGCAAGCCCAGCACCTAGATCCACTGGCGCTGTGTTATTACTGCTCAGGATGAAGTTCGTACAGTCAGTCACCCGGTGTGAGGCGGTGGCTGACTTTGCTCGCCCAGTCGCTCCTCTGCTCCTCTCTCCCTGCATTAACAGCAGGGAGTCGACTCCCAGAGCCTGTAAAAGACACAGTCCATTAAGTCTCCTACAGGATTCACACACTACTCAGATACATGATGAGAAAAAAAAAAGAGGGCAAGAGAAGAAAACCCCCAGCTTTGTGAACATATACTGTACTGTCTTTTTGATATAGACTCCTGATGGTCATATATAGTGGTGATTACGCTTTCTGTAAACACAACATCTGTAATCTGACCGTGACAGTGAAAAGAAAGAACGCTAGAAGGTATATATGGCGTTTTGATGGACAGAAAGAGAGAGCGTGAGGTCGAGACAGTGTGTATGCATGTATTCATGTTTACAATAGATTGACAAGCAGGTGATGCGCATTAAGGCGTGTGTCGAAAGGAGGAGAAAATAGGCCGCATGTTTGCTTTCGTTTGCATTTCTGTTTGCGTTCACACACAAAGTTCCATGTGAATGCACATTCTTTCATTGTGAATCGGCACAGAAAATAGACAACATGGGGTCAAAGCTAACTGGAAACATGTTACTTTTAAATTGCATGTGTTGACATTGTGACAATCACTCAATGCCATGTTACAACATCATTTCATTATGAGGAGAGAGGCAATGGGGATGATATTTTACATCAGCACAGAAAGAACTGGCTGCTTATTTTTGGCTTCTTCTTAGAGTTGGGAGATGAGATTTATCCTCTAATTCTGACTGAAGGCTTGGCGTCACCCATCTCTGTAGCTAATTGTATTATTGTGGTCTGTGCGGTTCAAGTGTTGGCTGTGCACATTTTAAAAGTTAAATAAAATACATGCCATTTAGTTGTCAACTCTCCTGTGATGTTGACAAAATAGGCGTTGTTATTGATATTCTCCAAAAGCCTTTCTTTCTTGTCCTTTTTATTTTTTAATTTATCATAGATAAATTGCTAATCCTTTTACCACCCATTCCAGAACATGCAAACCTTTTTCCCTTGGTGCATTTTGAACTCATATTTCCATGCAAGGGTAAAGGCAGCATCTTAGCACATAATTACCACTGTTGTATGGATATTGATTTGTGCTAGTTTGCAAGAAGGACAGAGGCAGAATAGACCTCTTCCTTATCACATGCATTGCATCAAAATAATTGGCAGTGCCCAATTATGCTGTGATCCGTGTACAGGAGATCAGATGAACCGCTTGAAAACGAATCTGTAATCAGGAAGCCTCTGGTATGAATCACAGATGTGACGCGAAATGTTTGGTTAAAATAGGGCAGGGCAACTGGCAGAATGGCAAATGTCTTTTCAAATGTCATGTCAGAACTCAATGAAGAAAATGATTTTTTCTGACAGCAAGTGATAACTTATGTGACCTCATCACCTGTTGTGCAACACCAACATACAACGATTATCATTCATACTAAAGATTATAAAGCTGTTGAGCAAGTAGCTGTTACACAAGTTCCACTTAAATGTCAACAAAGCTGACTGTCACAGAATATGGACTGTACATTGAGAAGACATTTGGCACCTATAGACAGTATGTTGGTATTATAATTGAATAAAAATCAGTTCGTTACAACAGTGCATTGATTTTAATTACTTGGAGGCAAACCATTTGTGTGCTCTGGTTTATTTACTTATTCTGTAAAACAATGAAAGATTAATGCTTATATCAGTTTTATCAGCCACACAAAATAAGGCTTAACACTAGAACCGCCAACATTCCATGTATACCTAGAACCGCTGCTTTTGTTATTTTGTGAAATGGACTGCATTTATGATGAATATAATAAAGAGCCAGACACACAGTTCAAAACACTTTATAGTAATGCTTCACATTCATATACATACACATATTTTACAAAAAATAACAAAAGTGGTTGCTAGGCAACCAATATGATTTTTTTCTATTTTCCTGTGCTATGTAAAAATTTTCAAAATTGTTTCAAATTTTTGAATTCATGTCCATTTCTCATGAGAGCAAGGGATTGTCATTGTTATGTTCAATGTTTATGAGTAATATTAGTTTTTTATCTGTTTGACCTGTTTTAACTGTTTGACAACTTTCTAGTATCTGAACTCGTGTTTGTTGTGATTAGGTCAAAATGACTAACTAACTAAATAACTAACTATAACTAACTAACTGACAAACTGAGTTAAATGGACATTATTTACCCAGATTGCAATTATTGGAAAATCAATTTTATACATGTTTAATCACACACTATTCAACAGTAGAAAAATAAAGAGCTCTATATTTTTGCCTAGCAACCACTATTGTTATTTTTGGTAAAGTATGTGTGTGTATATGAATGTCAAGTATTACCATAAAGTCTTTTGAACTGTGTGTCTGGCTGGGTTTATAATATATATGGACATAAATGCAGTCCATTTAGCATTTTTGCATTTGAATGGAGGTCAAAATTTGGATGTTTTTCTTTTCTTGTGTCTTTTATATCAGAATCACAAAAACGCATAAGATGATGTAGAACACACTTTTAGGAAAAGTCACCAACTGGGAGACCTAGGGTTTTTACGCAAACAGAGTTACGCGCATTTTAAGAAGCGAGAGAGGTCAAAATGACCTCACGGCGGTTCTAGTGTTAAGTGAAGTGGTAAATTACTTGGACTGCTGCTGGTTATGTTTGTGAGAAGGAGAAGATGAATGAAGTGCAGAGCTGCCAACCACTTAAAGCTAGTTTCACTTTTTATTGTAATTGATTTTTTTTATCCTGTGCTGAAAGCAGAGAGACAGGGTGTTGTCCAAGGTGTCTGGCTACCAAAGTGGTGTTTGTCTGATTAGTTGTGCAAACACCTTTCTATACTCCAATTGGTTAAAGGGATAGTTCACCCAAAATTCAAATTTCACTCATAATCTACTCACTTTCATGTCAACTAAGAGCTGTGAGTCCTCCGTTCCTTCTCTGAGTTACGGGGGGGTCCGCGCAGCAGTATTTGGCCATATAATGGTTGAACAATTTCTCATGTAGGGACTTCAATACAAGAGGGACATTACAGACGAGCAGTTTGGAGGTATTTGGATGTTTTTTGGTGTGTCTTGTTGGACGAAGAAAGTTGGTGTCCATTGACAACCATTACATGGACAAATAATGCTGCGTGGACCCCCTCGTAACTCAGAGAAGGAACTATGAACTTCTCACAGCTCTTAACCATATTTAATGAGTGAAATTTGAATTTTGGATGAACTATCCCTTTAAAGAAAAAGATGCATAGAGTCAAAATCCCTCAAATGACATGAAAGATCAAGAGAAATGTTACAACACTTTATAGGGGGGAGGAAAGTGGTGATAGGTCAAGCTTGAGACAAAGCACTCAGAATGAATGCCTTCCAACCATGAAATGTCGTCGCTGTCAGTCAGTGGGTGAACAAGATTGAAGCTGGCACTAGTCATGTCACAAGGTGGCTCCTGTCTGTGGAGTTTTCACCATCCTGCTTCAAACAGAACCAAATAGTGAGCACTATGACAGGATATATGGTTTAAATAACAATTGTTCAAATTGTGTTGGTCGACATGACAAACTAAATAAATATGATTGAGTTAAAGGAATCACATCAGTACAAAGTGTCTTTTTGTATGTACAAAGTGAACATGATGCTGCTTCTCAATCCTCAGGCTGGTGTGGGGTCCTATCATCTAAATAAATTTAAACAGCCCTATACATTTAGAGCTGAGGATGGGAGATAAACATATGACCTTATAGAATATCTTTCATACCAATTAATCTTTGCTAACGTAGTGTTGAGCTTTCATCACACTTTGGCCAATTAGCATTTGTGAATCATTCTTGGTGGATGATGTGACCTACTTGAGGAACTGGATGGAGGCGGAGTTCTTGCATCAGGATAGTTTGATGGTATATGTTGTCAGCAGGATCGGAAATTGAGCACAGAATGAGGATGATCCTCTTCTATAAGGTCTGCCTTTATATTTCAAGTTTTACAAAGAAGCTGAATTAAGAAGACGGGAGGTAGAGTGGCAGAGAGAGAAAATAAGATAAAACGTTCTTTTGCGGTTTGTTTAAATGGCCTCAAAAAGGATAAAAATGGCTCTAAAATCAGATTAAAGGGATAAGATGCCCTCTGAAAATGGATTTTTTTTCTTACTAGGGCTGTTCTTGAAATGTTCTTGGACTCCATAGTGAAAATCTCTATCCATCTTGTGCACATGAAAAGTGAATATGTAAAAATCGATAGTATGTGTACATGTAAATTGTGAAGAGGGATTTGCACAAAAAACAAGAGCACAATTTAAAATTCTTGCACTCTCAAAATAAGAGTCATAACCAGTGGACTCAGCTTTTCGAGAAATAATTCATGTCATGTACACTTCCCGAATGCCACCCTTCTCTCACTGCGTTCCTCCTCCACCTGCTCCTGTGGTGAACTAAAAAAAATATACACAGGCCTACTTTTATTTAAAGCTCTTATTTTCTTATCTACCACCCCTAGCAGCACAGATATGAAGCTATAAGTCTACTGTGGGTGGCTGCCATGGCTCTGACACAGTCCACAGTTGTGGCTGTGCTTAGTGCAGGAGTGCTAGAAATAAAACTTAGCTTGTTGTTAAAAGCCCCATACACAGGCTTTAAACCAAATTATATAACACAGCAGTTAACATTCATACATGTAATACAAACAAATATCCATTGAGATTGCAATGGTCTGACCCTCTGTCCAAAAACATTGAATTTTCTTCCAGCACATTATAAAAGCCTATCTGAGATAAATGACAAACTCTGAGTTGCAGCACCAGGGAGGCAGAGGCTACATCAGCTTATGCTTGAGCGAGCATGTAGGCCATACGCCATGGATGCACCACACACCCTGAGGTGAGTGGAGCAGAGAGTTTTTTTTATTTTATTTTTTTTATATATATACACGTCAAGCAAGCTTCACTGCATCCTTGTGACACAACCCCTGCCTGAGAAGAGTCAGCCCTGTGCTGAATAAAATAGGCCTGATATCAGCACGAAATATGGTAAATTGTTAAGGATAAAGATAAACTGGGGGGGATGCAGGTGTTTGTGCTGATATGATTTTATTTTTATTTCTTTTAGAAATAAATGTGCAAAGTAAACTTATGATTTTGATTTTGACTTGATGAGCATCATTATTATTACTGTATATTGTTATTCTAATTAGGATTTGTTTCTGGAAATATATTTACACCATTGATCAAAGATTAGTTAAAAAATAAAATTAAAAAATAAAGTCAACATCTGTGCAGAGGTTACAAGATTTCCCGTTCCTGTGAGCTAGTCTGTTCATTTACTATCACCACGAACAGATGAAAGCGAAACAACAGCAAGAACCTGCCCTCTCTCTCTTTGTAATACAGGACAAACACAGCTGTGATTGTACAGGAGATGCCAATGACTCGGCAGGTGTTGAGCTAACACTAAAGAAAAATAACGTCCAGTGGGAATCCATGCTAACCTTGACATGCTTCGGACATCAAGCTTCAACTCCGTGAGTGGAGGGCTATTGTTACTCATTTTCACAAGAACTGAGGACACACTCAAATTTCAGATCTACTTCAACAAGGAGAAACCAGTGCAAGGTGGAAGAATGTTGTGCCAAAAAGTGTCTCAATTGGAAATATTTGGAATATTTTAGTGGTAACCTGGGTTATTTGATATGGGGTGTGAGGTAGATATACATATTCAAAGTGTTACCTGCTGGAGATTCATATCAGCAGCTTACCACTGTAGAAAGACCAGGAGTACCTACACAGAGGCAGATCAATGTAGCTACGAAAATGTGTTTTGGCCACTTTCAAAAAATGTTCACAGAAAATGACACTGACATCAGTTGGGAACTACATCTTCTCAGCTGCTGAACGACTGAATTACTACGCACAGTGGATCAGTTTATTTGAAACTGTCAGGAAAAATATAGGTGTGTTTGTGTGTAATGGTTGAGAAAATGTTCCAGAAAAAAAAATCTGCAAGATTAACTTGTGACAACATTCAATATACCAAAACTAATACTGGCTTTTTTTGCAGTGCCAGTTTCTTTAAAGTGACTAAAGCAGCAAGCTCCACCTCCCAGCAGTAAATCGCTCAGCTTCTGCTGCTAAACTGGGAGCATCAACTGCAGGTAATTCACTGACTACAACATCACATCAAATAACCCCAACTCAGTTTGAAGTACAAAGACTTGCAGGTGGGTAGATGCACCTACACTGATATGTTTAAAAAAAACACCCTCTTGGGCAACAACTGAATTAAATATACAGAAGGAGATGTGTTTACTCTGTTGCTAGGTGATATGACCTATCATCTCTTTTGGTGCAAATGGACAAGCCAATCCGATTTCCCTCTCAGAAATCTGTGGTGAGATTAGATGTGAAATTTGAATATGAATAAGGACATCTGAGCTAATTATAACCCCTCATCCCACTGCTTCGTCAGCACCAAGCGACATTCAATGGAATCAAAAAACTCCTGGATGAGAAGAGGAGGAGGAGGAGGAAGGAAGGAGGGAAGGAAGGAAGGAAAAGGAGAGGAAGAAAGGAGCAAGGAGGGAGGAGTCAAGAGATCAATCCCTACTTTAGGATTACGTGTGCTCAGATATCATCCTCCACCCCACCCACCCCCACAGAGATGTGCTTCCTTTCAGGGTGAGTGTTTCAAGGCTGCACCGAGTAATTCCCGACCCAATCAACACACACACACACACACACGCACAAAAGCACCTTCACTTATACTCTGCACCCCCCATCCGCATAATGCTGCTGGCCAAGTTTACACCTAGCTCTGCCGCCACGGTCTCCAAATGCGATTAGCGGTTATCTGAAGGAAGACCAAACTACCTTCATCATCGGGTTCATCATCGTCACATCCATATTCATGCTGTTCAAATCCCCTCTGGAGTAAAACTAAAGGGATTCAAGCACCTGGGAACAGAGAGTGCAGAATTCTCTATTGAGGTCACAGCGTCATATAAAAGAGGCATTTTATTCTTTCCGAGAGTTTTCATCGACAAAGAGGTATCCACCACGGGAAGAAAGTGACAACTCTTCTCATACTGTGATTGACTGTGCATAGTGAGAACAAATGAGGGTACCTTTAAAGTGACAAGGTGTGATGTAACACCTTCCTTGACTAAAAATAATAATCATGTGACAAACTATCATTTCTTACCAGCCCACTTAACAATAGACTATAGGAAATTAATGTATTTTTCAGGAGCTCATATATTATTTTGCTAATAATGACATGTATTATTTTGATGTTGTGCTGTGGAGGCAAGAAGAGGGCTATTTTTCAAATTGCAGGATTCAACAATGATGACGGTTTCTTTACAGTAAATGAAGTTTGAGCGGTGTTGGGTTTAATTGCTCAAGTGAGGAAGTTGTGTTAAGTATTCACCAATAGCAGGTTTTCATATACAGTATGTAATGAGTCTGTAAACACATGATGGGTCCCAATACATTAGGCATCTTTTTAACGCACCATGTGTGGCATCACTGCAGGAGCAGTGGTGAACAGGAAAATGAGAACACCATGGAGATGAACTGATTGACTGTCAATTCCCCACAACTGCATTCGTTATTTCTTGTTTTTAGGCTGAATCTGACAAACATTACATTGTGACCTTATTTCCAATGTAATTTTAACTTGGAGGCTGTGTAAAACTGATGTGCAAGAACACAGCGAACCTTTTCCGTGTTTCTTTTCTACCTGCACATATTGTTCCGACAACATACTGTATGTACTGGATCAACAGAGACAAAAAATGATGTGGATTTTCTGATATGAGCAGCAAACAAGATTATTTAAAAATGTCTATAATATTTTTACGGCATTAACCTCTCCATCATCACTGACAATAAACAACAGATGATGAGCTGAGTCTGAAATCACTCACTACTCCCTGAATATTCTATGGGGTATGTGCCATTTCGTGGTGCTGTCAAGATGTATATTGAGAATTATTGTACCCCATATTATATCGTACAGTATCTTATAGTATGCCATAAGACATTGTACAGTATACAGTATACTATACAGTACTGTATAACAATGGTTACCAAGCAAGGAATATACCATCATTCATAGTGGATGTACTTAAAGACAGAGAAAACGTTCAGAAAAAAGCATTAGAAGAATAAGCATTCTGTGCTTTTTCATCTTATGAGCTTGCTCTGAAGTCTCTACATAAGTCCTGAATAGTGAGTAGTGAGTGGTGAATGACTGAGAGATTCAACTAATGTTTTTTTTTTCCATATTTTATTTTACCTATGATTTCTGTGTTGGTTCGATGAGTACCAGGCAGGTTTTCTAGTAGCCAATCTCCAGCTGAAAACAAAAGAGATATGTTAAAAAATGTCAAACGATTGGTAGAGAGGTTTTTGTATGTCTTTCGAGTATCAGGGTACTTTTTAAGGGTATTTTCGGGTCATATTGCTCACTTTACATTTAACGTACTATAAACCAGAGAAAAAGATGCTATGGAAAAGCCACAATTGAAAAAAAAGGCTTTCTCTTTCACTCTTGAACTCTCTTCTCCTTTGTATCTCCAATATCTCATTGTATCTTCCTATGTCATGGCTTCACCTCCCCTACCCCACTGTAACGAATGTTTCCCATCATCAGCCACAAAGGCCTACCTTCAAACCACGGCCTCAACGGTTTCTCACCGCTTCCACCTCCTTGTTCACTGTGTGTGTGTGTGTGCACGCACGTGTGTGAGGGGGTGTTTGTGTGTAGGGGGACTGTAAGCAGCACACAGCTGCCAAAAATTCAGTCAAAAGCCTGATAGCATCATCACACAGGAAAAGAAGCTAGTGAGCTAGAGACACTAGCTGGCGCTGCTAAATGTGGAGGAAAGGGGAGAATTGTGGTTGAGTGCTAATCTGTCTCTTTGTGGATAAAACAGATGTTCAGCGAGCATGGGAACTCTTCAAACTTCTTCACTGCGGCTTCTTTGTGGAGGTCAGGATTAGCAGCATGCCCTTATCCAAAGATTATTGCCACTACTAATTAACTCAAGACGGATGCACGGTATGTGTAAACCAAGTATTCTCACATAGGCTTTAGGCAGCCATCAAAAAGAAGATGAAGTTACAGGCTAAGGCTATGGAAGTGTTGTACCGTTATTCACATGATTAGAAAAACATTTCCGTGTATGATGTCTTTTTTTTTAGGTTATTTATAATTATCTTATTCCTGCATTATGATGAATAGTGTGATATCATTGTTGACGTTCTTTCAAAGTCTAAATCATAAGTGGGATGTAACTTGTGTTGTAAGTGTTCAAAAATTATAGTGTGAAGGAGAGACACACCTGTATCACAGCTGCAAATGGAACAAGGGTGTGATCATGGTAACGCTACTTGCTGACTGGCTTAGCTGTACACTGAAGCCTGTACTTTACAAAAGTTATAATCAACAGCATTCAAGTTGATCGTTATATTGTATATTGTAATTGAGACAGAACTAGACCAACAATACCGTATTTTGTGGCACCGGAGTATTAGCCGCATCTATCAAAAAAATACGTCATAAAGAGGAAAAAAATAACTAAATAGCCTACTACAGGCTGGGTCAAAGAAAAGGATCCATGTGGCAACCATGGATTCCGATTGTGTGGCAGCCTGCGCACGAGGACGTGCTTCTGACTGCAGCGGGGACAGATGTGACAGTGGTGGTCCTGTCACTGTGTGTCTCCAGTTGATCATGGGCCCTGGCAACTTGGCCAAGGGGATGTCCCTTTGGCTGACTGGTTGGAACTCCGGCCCGGGAGTCTGGGGTTGACGTCAGAGTCTCCAAACCAGAAAAATTTCTAACAACACCGGGGGAAACATACTTTTTTCAGGTTTGGAATGGCACCCCTTTTCCATAAATAATTCAGGGCCGGCATTGTGAAACATGAAAGTAAACGTTTGGAATGGCGGCCCTTCGGAATGGCACCCTGGAACCATCAGCAGTACAGAAAGTACAGTGCTGTCCACTTCTTTTGTGTTGTGTACTTTTCCTTGAACAGTGTGAGTCTTGTGATGCTAGAGGGCTTGACACTAACGAATTGTTGCATGTTTCACAGTATTTACATTATGCAAATATATGTTGATTTGCTTGCACGGTGTGTAGTTTATTTATGGGGCTTCTATTTTTTACTCCAAAATGAACATTTCCAATCTAGATCTCCAAAGTCATCCTGACTTCTATAAAGTTTTAAATAATTATTCCCAAGGCAATAGATGCATATCTGTCCACAATCTAGTTTACCAATCAGCTTATCTAATATGCCATAAGTGAAATTTGTTCGCACCCCACATGTTCTTTCCCTGTCGCCACTGCCATTCCCCCTCCTGCCCTTTTCCCTTGCTCCACAGCTTTCATCACTCCACATCCACAGGGGAGATGTAAAGCTTTTGGAGTAAATCAAGGCTTTCTCCTTCATAAACGCCCATGCAATTAACTTAGCTCTTTCTCCCACTGATTTACAGCAGCCATGTTGGAGACTTGAGTCAGCCAGGCCTTCTGGGGTTCAGAGGAAAAGGTTAGTTGGCTAACTTCCCTTCCTCCCGCACACTCTCTCTCTCCTTCACACACACACACAGGGACAAACACACTTTCGAACCACACTAACACACATGCAGACCCATTCACATCTGCTTCTCTTAAAAGAAAATGATGAGTGAAAATAAAGGAAGGAGCAGCGAAAGGAACGATGAGGCACTATGGCAGAAAAAGAGTTGAAAGCTGAAAGTGGCAGTGCAAATTCAAATGTGACATCAGTCTTCAGTGTAAATTCCAAGTCATAGAATAAAAGTAGTATGGAGCCATTACTGTAAGTTAAAGCATAAATCAGCGGCATGTTTTTGTCAATATAAGTCCTAAATAGTCCTATTTTCCGTCAGCAATCACATACATATAGTGTTTCGGCCGAAACACGGGTCTCTCAGTCACTCTGCTCTACTGTAAACCGAGGAGAAAACTTTCCTTGTGGGATACAAGCGTTATCCAATGAGGAGAGAGAATGGCATGAAGGGCTGTGTGTGCAGCCAAGGGATGCGCGTGAATGTGGTGACGTAGGGACGAGGACCAATAGATGCATGACGAGGACGGGGGCTGCTAACTCATGGTGCGTTCAAGGCAACCCTTAACTCATCTTTTTCCGACCTGTGAAGTAGTACCAGTTCGATCTGGTACGAGTTCACTGGTCGGAAGTAACGAGTGGCCGGAAACAGGTCGGAAAACACGAGTTACGGGTTACCTGGAACACTACAAAGTTGTAAGTCGTGACTTGAAGCCGTAATTTACGGTTTCAAAAGCCTGCCTGGAACGCAGCATTAGCCAAAACAACTGGCTCGCTGACTTATGCTTTAAGATTCAATTTATTATTTTTTTTTTTTACAATTGGTGTCACAATAACCATGTTATAGTCACAATAATTCTGCCCTGAATAAACATTAAAATGCGACTGTGTTCCCTTTAATCTTAAACTAACGAACAGAAACAAGTATTGTATGTATTTCATTTTACAAAACCCACTGTTCTGGAAGCACAGTGCACTATGGCAGTGATGGTACACATAATTTTAGGGGGGAATAAAACAACCACGTCAGTCTAGTGGTTGGTGCAAGTTGGAAAATTCATGTTTATTGGTTGACCCAGAACTTTCCCACACTGACGCCCCGTGAGTGAGGAAACAACAGGCGTCACCAGACTCTGTGTGTCTTCATCTGTCTTACAATAGCTGAGAAATGTGTACACATATGATGATAAAATGCAACAGGTTCAGTGTAAATGTGGAAAAAAAATCCATCTACCCCACATAAATGTTACAGACTACAGCTGCTAGATTGAGAACACCTGCAGCTTTTTGTGGGTTTTCTTTCTTGAATTGGAACCAGCCATACAAGTATCATGAGCTTTGAAGTTTTGCACTACATTGAACCCCCCTCTACATTAATGCAGTAATACTGTACATAGCTACATGGCAAAATATAGGGTGGCTGTGTTTCTTCTTTGCTGTAAAACATCACACAGGTTGTGATGTCTGTTGAACAGCTGTAATAAACAGACTCTGCTGCTCTGAATGTAGATGAGTGGAGGATGTGACATGAGAATCCCCATTCTAAAAGTTTTGGCAGCGTTCTGTTTGACTGTCTGATTGTCATAATGAATTTAAACGTTTCAAATTGGTTTTCCTATTGTTACAAAAGCAGCAATGGTGAAGTAGTATTAAAGTTATTAGATGGGGGTTGTGTGAGGTAGTCAACCATAGTCAGTGTATTACAGTACCTGCAGTAGATCCAGATCAGTCTACTGAAGGCATCTGCCCTCAGGCAGGCTCAGAGTAGTGTGTTGCCGTTGACCATGCCATTTGCAGAAAAAAAAACCTCATCATCATTTTAGGTTTACACTGTGTTTTCAATATTTCAACCACCACTATCTTGCTCTCAGCCATTTCCTTTAGATGAAGGCTATGTCTTCCTTCATCCATTGAACCAGTATGACTCAAACAGGTGATCTATGGAATAATACAGTGTGCATGGCACTTTATAATTCAACAATCACTGGTTCAAACTACAGGGACTAGCTGTTGTGATTCTACTCTTCCACTGACTATAGATATCTACCTCACACAACACTCTACAGTCGAAAGCAATGGCAATGTTACAGTAATGTTAATGCCAGGAACGCACTGCCTGCGTTCCATGTGTGTGGCAGCTGCGTCACTGAAATGACGCTACTGCTTTTACCAGAATGTTGGATATCTTTTCATCATAAATTAATTTTTGATTTCTTTTTGTTGCCTAAATGCTATTGTCTCCATATGCAGCTGCAAAAAGTCAAGATGCTGAATCTCTAGACAATGAAATGCAGCGATACACAAAATGGAAACCAAGACATTCTGCAGGCGTCACGCAGCCAGCTAGATCCAGTCCGTCACTTTTTATCGGGGCTTCCTGCTCTGAAAATGAAGCACCGCTTATACAGTAAGACGTATTATTACCACTTCTCTTGTAAACACAACAATGGCCGAACTTCCTGCCAAGCAACAATGGCCACCACCCACTCTCAGCAAGAAACCATATTTTGTGGCAGAGAAAACACACAAACTGTCCCTTAATAGAGTGTTTAGACTCACAATGCTGTTCCTGAAACACAGAATTTCATTCACACTTTGCATTGTCCTGCTGAAGTGTCCATGAGCAAAACACTGCCAGTAACATCCTGCCTGTGTGCTCACACTGTAAGTCGGATAAGGAGTGTCAGCTAAATGGCTTTAAAGTTTAAAAACACTGACATAGTGAAGTCAGATTTGGTTTCATAATCTTAATCACAGTTAAACGGAGTAGAAGCACAACTGTGACAGGTTAAGAGGCTGAGTCTGAAGCACCTTGAAAATTAGATTGAGGGGGCAGGCGGGTATTCTAAAGACATAGTTCTTGAAAAGTAAGTTTTCATTCTATACTTGGGTAAAGGATTAGGATTACAGAATATACAGCCTATTCTTCCTCTAGAATTAACAGGTTCATTTTTTCATAGTTACCAAAGGATAATAAAGTGCCTATCAATTTTTAATACGCCATTGTTCAGATAGTTCTACAAACAAATTTTTGCAGTGTGGGCCCTGAAATCCAGTCATCATACATCCCTTATATTTTCTTAACAGCTGAGGTAGACCTATGGGTGTTAACGTGCTGTGTTTGACGGTTCTGTGAAGTTCAGTGGAGTTTCAGCCGACAAGTAGGTGAGCAGTCAATGACAGAATTTTCATTTTGCACGCAGTATTTCTTTAAAGGCAGCTATTTTTTTTCTTTTTCACTGAAATCCTTTGAGCGCTGCTTGTAGACAAGCTTCTAAATTTAGCATGGCTACGTCCATGATTTTAATGATTTATTCCCAAACTGGCCTATAAGGATAAACTCCACGGGCTTTGTACTGTACTGTAGATGCAACCACAGATCTCCCAGTTTATCATAATATGCCTCTCAGATTCTATTTGTGACTCTCTCTATTTACTTAAATACATTTCAAACATATAGGCCCGGGCCCCTCCCAAAACCTACCCACATTTCCAAGCCCTCTGCACCCCCAACGCACACTTTTTCACACACACTCACACACACATGCCCCTGCAAAAACCCTGGCCCTGCCCTTGTCTGCTGGCTGCCTCGCTGCACACTGGCTCCATTCTTCCAGGCCACGGACTGACAAGGCTGGTGTGTCTCTCTATGTGTGTGTTTAAGAGTATATTGGTGCATATAGTGGTGGGAAGGCAGTGTATATGTGTGTTTGTGTGAGGCCATGGATCAAAGGCTACAGTTGTGTGTTTCATGTTTGTTTGTTTTTTGGTGTGATTAGGTTGTTAGCGTGTGTGTGTGTGTGTATGTGTGTAGAAGACACAGACTGCAGATGGGTTTAATGCATGTGGGAGGTTAATGTGTGCATGAGTGTTTTCATGTGACAGCAAGAGGGAGGGAGGGAGACAGACGGATACAGCATGTCATAATGTGTGCAGGAGTATTCAAGCAGATGACCCTCTACTCCCCTATTTTACCCCCCTTAGTCCAACCCGCCACCCCTCCACCCTGTACTCCCCCTGCAAACCCATCCACCCCACCCACGTCTCCACCCCGCCACGCTCAGACCGGTACACAATGTTCTCACCGAGGCCGGCCTGTCATCTCCTGGCAGAGGATGTCAAGATGGATGTACTTAGCTGGGGTCAGTCTCAAATTAGGTTTTTACTTTGAGCTGTAATATAAAATAACATATGACATCTTTATTAGTCCCCGAGGGAGGGATTGGTGTATGAATCAAAAATTAGAACTATGTAAAAACACATTTAAAAAAAACAAAAAAAAAACAGCAGCTCCCACACATGCATGTAGTCTCCACGCTGACATGCAACAGTTTACATCTACAGATGACAAATATGTTGATAACTGTTTTTAGCTACTACTTTCAAGATGCTGTGTTTCTCAAACTGTGCAAAGCATCTGCCAAAATTTTGCATTATTTCTTCTCACAACTGCAATGTTGTGGTTTTTCCTTCTTGCTCCTTGAAAGATAAAAACAGCTGATAAATCCTAGATTTAGGTGAAAATAAAAATAGAGTTTGTGATTTGTTCCATGAACCAAATTACGAGGCAGGTGATTTTCATCCAACCAAATAGACTTACAATATACAGATGTTTGTCTTGGCAGCAGTGTCATAGTTCAGGAAACATGCCAAAAATAAACACAGTGATCATTTTGATTATAAATGCAACAAAAACTAAATTTAACTGGGTTCAAGAGTTGAATGCAGATGTAAAGCAGTTATTTATTAAGATGCATCTTTGGTTCATGAGGAGAAATAGAGTATGGAAGAAAGCTGTGCATACACAGTCTTTGATCACTGTGTGACATAATCGTTGAAGTAGTTTATCATCCAAACAAAGATGCACAGCGGGATACAGCGAGGTGTGGTGCTGAAACCCTGAAACCTGAAAGCTACCTTTGCCATCCACGTCTTGCACCACATGGGCACTAAATCACAGAGACAGGAACATAACAGCAGCTTACCTTTGTGTCAGCCCAAGGCACTGAGCACTTTCTCCCTCCCTACACCTCCACTTTGTAGCCCATGCCAAACACTGTCACCCCAAATCTCCAACTAACCTGCCTCCTTATGGCAGCAGTGCTCAGAAGGCGACCGCGGTGGCATGGCGCAGCCACGCTGCACCATCTGCTTCAGCAGGGCTCGTGGTAGGAGGAGAGGGACGTGCTTCCTCCGTGCCTCACCCCCTCTCACCCCTTTACCTTCTTCATCCAAATCCACCACCACCACCCCTCCTCCTCCTCCTCCTCCTGCCTCCGCCTTCACTTCTCCACCCCCCACTCCCAAAAAATAATCCTCCTGATAATTTTCAAGGAATGAGAAAGTCCCTCTGCGCTTGGATTTATGAACTCCTGCGGTAGCCATAGCAACCCACGGGCAACTTTGTATTTGGGGAGGGGAGTAAAGGAGGGGGGTGGTGGGTGATGAGGGTGTTTGGGTGGGGAAGATGTGTGTGTGTTTGGAGGTGGTGGTAGGGTGGGGGGTGTCTTGCACAGAGACGAGAGGCATTGTTGTATTGGTATTCAGGGTGTCAGCAAACCAGAGTAATTGCTGGGTCTTTGTAAAGGGGAAGAGGTAAAGGCTTGTCAAGGGAATGTTGGGGGGGGGCAACTCGCTAAATTCTCCCAGCACATGGCCGAGAGAAATGAACACTCACTCTGTTTATTTTGCCTGTTGACGGAAATTATTTTTATAATTTTTATTTGGCACAACAATGATGGAAGGGTCAATTCAATTTGTCTGGGAGCAAAATGAGACATGGCACCTTGTTTTTTTTTTTGTTGAAATCTAAAATCTATCCTCGCAAGCACTTATGATCCCTTCACTCTGCTTTTAGGTGCATGGATAGAAGTAAGCGAGCCTTTTACAATCACCTTATGCTAAAACCTGTGTATCATATGCAATACGTAAATCCTAGAAATATAATGTATGTGATCTGTTTACTGTCTCCCTGACTGTGTATCTGCAGCTCACTCCAGGATGTATATATCTGCTTTCAGCTTCTTATCAGGCGCTCACAGCATTCCCTGTAAAGTACAGACTCAACCACTATAGAGATGTACTTGCTGTGAAAAGACAGAGTGAGCGAGAGAGGGAAAGAGTGTGTGCATGAGAGAGAGAGAGAGAGAGAGAGAGAGAGAGAGAGAGAGAGAGAGAGAGAGAGAGAGAGAGAGAGAAAGAGGGGGGGTGGTGGAAAAAAAAACTCCTGACACCTCAGACTCCACTTCACAGCCAGTGAAGGAAGAAAGTGAGCGAGCCGCTAAGCCTCCCCTCCCCGCAGCTGCCTGCAAGGTGGAGATATTACCGTTCACATTTGGACAGATGTGAGGATCCTACTGTGGTGTATGTGTGTGTGTGGCTGTGTGTGTGGTTATGCAAGGTTAAGGACTTGAGCTGTCACTGAGATTTCAACATTTACTAAATATCTATCACAGTTTGATTTTGATAAGTAAGATTTTATCCTCACCGTATGAAGGAGAGGTGATTTTAGAAATTGGTTCAAAGCAAAATCTGTAAACGTGTCCTTTATCTTAAACTTTGGGAAGCGTGTCAATATCTGTGTGGCTGTCGTTGAGGTAATTGTTTGCATCTACCTCAGGGATAGTTGGACACTTGCTGGGGACAATGGACGGATGCTGGGTTTTATGTATCCCAAATGGTCAATTTAGGGAGCCTGTAAAGGGTTTTGTTATGGTCATATTTCTAAATGCACAGCAGGATTATTTCTGAGTGTGAGCTTTGAAAGGCTTTACAATTGAGCTGCTAGGGAGAGTAAAACAAATATACTGCAAAAGACAGGGGCCCTATTGGGTGTAATACTGTGTACTTATATATAATAGCATAATCAAACATGACATGGTCTTATTGCCCTCCAAATGTCAACTGCTGATAGCAAACATTCAAGACCACTTACTAAGGGAGTAGCTAAGGAAAAGTACGGGGGGAAAAAACAGTGCGGCGTGCACGAGGCTGAAAAAGCACGTTAAATAAATACTCAAAAATAAAAACAGCTGCAGTCAGCATATGAACCGACACAAAATGGATAACTAGGAGGAAGTCTGAGTGACTTGTCCAAACCCTAGTCTCATGTCTTATGCACTTTCATGTTGCATTATATTTAATTATAGATCATACTGGGGCAGCCCTTAACAGGGTCTGCTTGCCTCACAGGTACAAACAGTTGAATAATTCAGTAGCCGGCGTGTAGGATAGGATGTGGTGTGAGTTCAGCAGGAGAATAAGCTTACTGTTATTCAACCCTCGACTCCATCTTGCTGCGGGACAAAATGGAGATTCAGTGAGGTTAAATGGCAGATTTTTACAAGCTTGTCCCTTACAGCATAAACTAACCGGGACATCTTTTAGGTATCCAATGGAAAAATACCAATGTTGTGGTTTACGAGACACTGACAGCTGCTTGTGGCTGCTGTTTTAATTTTAATGCCAGTGCAAGTTATTGGCAGGCCATTTATCCGAAAATCAATTGTAACAGAGAACAAGCTTTAGAGCATTAAACCATGTCCAGGTTTTTATACTCCACAGTTTATTACAGGTTGACAGTTCACTGCTATCATTTTCAGCCAAACCCATTACTGTTATCTTTCTTTTATCCTGTGTACCCAATATCTTTTTACACATTCTGGTCTCATTCTATTATGAGAAAGCAAATTGCAGGTGGAACTAAAAATAAAAAAATGGGACTCATATTATAGCTACAAAGGGGGAGAGAGAACACTTATTTTTTGCATTTCTGTTTATAGCAGGAATTAATGGATTCTGGGATGACCTGAAAGGGATGGTAAATCAGGTGGCATGCACAAGTGATATAATTCCTGGGCTTCCAATAAGTATATGTGTTTGCTGCTCATGTTTCACAAAAATTGCACATCATGTGCTGTGAAATGAAACCACAAATAACTGAATATTACTGGAAATGACAAATAGACACTGAAAGAGGTTGAACATTGTAAAAACCTGTTGTTTGGACGCATTTACGGAGCTCCCTGTTGAATAAAATATTAGAGATTCAACAGAATATAATGCATGACTAAGGTATAATTTGAGATGGGAGATGTGTACCAAAAGTGGGACCAGACAGAAAACTGCTGTCTTCATTTCCACAAAACATGCAGCTATCTTGATTGGATTTAGTCTCCTCTGTGCTGTCAGCACAGCCGCATTTTAAGGAGACATGCACTGTAATGTTTTCATCTTTTGACTGAACTCAAGTTTAAGCTTGTTATAAACTGTTCCATTACATATAAAACATTCATCACTGTGAGTAATAGTTACTGTATATACATGAAGTTCATATGCATGCAGTTTGAATCCGTGTATCATTCGTTCTTTCCATTTTCGATTGGAAATCAAAAATCAAAAAAGGAAAAAGTGGCAGATTATTTTGTTTTTTGTTTTTTAATCAAACATGAAATATGAAAAAATGTCTGGTTTTTCATATTTCAATTTTAGGCTCAGATCAAAAATACGAAATGGAAAAACGGGCAACAGGACAGAATTTGATTTTAATATTTAATTGGGTCGGGTTTACGTCACCCGGAAGTTTGGCGATATCAAAGAGACACAGTTACAAAGATCATTCATAGTTTTCATAGACGTGATCTGTGGAGCTGGAGGGTAAAACATCAGCTCAGCGACAAGACCGGACACTGCACAGAGCATCAACCACCAAGACTAGGTCATCTCACTGGTCATTTAATTACCCCCCCCTCCCCCCCGCTACCGTTCTCAAATAAACGCTGGGACTCAGGTCTCCTAGTGGGCCGGGTCTGGCTCCAAGTTTGAGCAAATAAATGAGCAGAGATCCGACCCGATGTGGCCGGACTCACGAGCATTAAAAAAATCCCGTAGTTGTGTTCATAGAGACGTAAAGTGTGGCCAGCTGGTGATCTATGCGGATCGAGAGTGAGCGAGTGAGCAAGCGAGAGAGAAACAGCGCTGGTGCACCAGATGCAGGTTGACCAGCAACACACACCCTGCCTTCACCTCCTAAATGACACCTGTAGCCTAAGCTTTTATCTTGGCTTTTAGTGGGCGAGGTGAGGGATTCTCCAGGCAGGAACTGTTTCAGTGACTGAAATAGGCTACTGGCGAAAAAAAAAAAAAACAGCGACGAGAGCTGGATGTGATCGCTCTGTGTTTTATGACAAGTCTTGGTGGTTGATGCTCTGTGCAGTGTCCGGTCTTGTCGCTGAGCCAGCTCCGCAGATCACGTCTATGATCTTTGTAACTGCGTCTCTTTGATATCGCCAAACTTCCGGGTGACGTAAACCCGACCCAATTAAATATTAAAATCAAATTCTGTCCTGTTGCCCGTTTTTCCATTTCGTATTTTTGATCTGAGCCTAAAATTGAAATATGAAAAACCAGACATTTTTTCATATTTCGTGTTTGATTAAAAAACAAAAAACAAAATAATCTGTCAATTTTTCCTTTTTTGATTTTTGATTTCCAATTGAAAATGGAAAGAACGAATGATACACGGATTAGTTTGCCTCTAATGTTTTATTCCTTTTGTTTTTGCCATATGGAAGAACCATCAGTTCTGACCTTTGACCCCAAACTTATTATTTACCTCACACAATATGTATGTTACAATATACATGAAAGCTAAGGGCGTTTTCAGACCTGGCTTGTTTGGAGAATTTGTTCCAAAACACGGAGCATTTAACCCTAAAGATTGGATTGTATGGGCATACTGTAGGTGAACACAGTAATTGAGCTTGGATGCGGAATAAAGCAAGAGGGCCAAGATCGCATAGACGGGGTGGTCTCGGCTCGCTTCCATTCGAGCCCTAAAGCGGTTCAGTGCAGTGAGAAGGTAATGACACAACTGACTAAAACAACAAACGAAAGAAAAAACAAAAGAACTAGCCACACACGTTGCTGATGTCAGGTAAGATTTCTGACCAATGAGAGAACAATTGGTTCACTCATAGCATTTGTTTACTTACTTTACTTACTTTGGATTGCTTGGGTCTGGGGGTTACCTTGTGAACACAAACAACAGAGGCTAAAAAACACTCTAAAACCTTCACACCAGATAATACTTGTGAACGTGCAACAACATATGCATAGAATATTTTGCTCCTTTAAAGAATCATACAATATGTCAGATATAAAGAGGTAATTTTGCTTCCTCTGTACACAACCAACATGTACTGTACTGCAGAAATATTGCAGCATTGTAATTTTACTGTACAGTGCTGGAATACTTTGGGAAAAATAGGCTGCAGATGCAATATCAGAACAAAGAGGAAGCTTGTAGTGGCATTTTAATGTTCAGGGCCACCGTAGCTGTCTCCACTGACTGCACTGAAAGACAGCTATGGATGCACAGTAGGGGTCTGGAGAAGTGAGAATGTGTTGTGCGTTTTCTCAGTGTTTCCCGCTGCAACCTCAGAATGAAAAAGGAAAACTTTGGATATTTGCGTCATTGTGTTTCCTGACAAAGGTAGCTGCTTATTTCTGCAAAACACTGACAGAAAATAAATATGTAGCTTTTTCTTATGGTATGTGGGCTGTATGTCCACTGCAGGTCATATTTAAATCCAGGTGAAGACTCATATGGTACTGTGTGTGAGATCAAAAAGGATGCTATGTGTTTTTATGGTATTCTCACCCTAACCCTAGCATATACTGTAGATCAAATCTTGACCAAGCCAAGAAATTATGAATTAGGTTATAGGCTTAGTGGTTAATGCATGTAGCAAAAGTTTCTGAGACTGGTTAGAATAATGTTTCTAAATTAGGACTTTCAAGTAGTTTAGTTCTGTTTGCGTATTTCCAACACAAGTGGCACAATTTAGACATTAAATTGTACAACAAATGAGCGACAAATGACAAGTTTGTGCAGATAGAAAAACAGGAGAGAGAAAGGAGTGGATGCAATGAACAGGAAGCATCCGGAATGAATTCCCAGAGATGACCACGCATGGCTGGGCTGAACTGGCCTGGATCCGGGTGGAGGAGGCTGTGTGTGTGTATGTGTGTGTGGGGGGGGTGGGGGTTGAGAGGTTCCTGCACGTCCAGCTGGACAGAAAGAGAGAGAGACAGAAAGACGACAGAGAGGGAGAGACAGAGTGAGAGAGAGAGAGAGGCCCCCGGGCGCTGACAGGTGTAGCCCTCCACTCCAGCTGAGGCCTCACAGCTGACCTGGATCTCTGCATATTTCTCTCTATGTCTGTGTCTCTTTCTCGCTCTCTCCCTGTCAAAACACATGCTTTGACTCTGAGGGTTACACACACGACAAGCCAAGGTACGTTACACCATGTTCACTATTCTTCATTTGATATGGCAAGTCTCTCAACCAGGCTGCAGCCACAATTCATCACACAGTTGCCTAAAGTTAAAAACTAGCACCCATTGTTAAACACAAGAAAAATCTGCTTTAATGCATTTGTCTTGTGTCTTACTGCAGATAATTACTTCTTGACTGATGTGCAGTCAGGGCATATGAGTCTACAGTGACTCTTAAGAAGTTGGTTAACTTTCCACAAGCAGGAAGTGGGTACAACTTTGTTTTTTTTTTCTTCCTCAAAGCAATTCTTCTTAGGATCAAACACAATGCAACAGCAAGCATAATAAAAAGTGGGTCGGCAGTGGTTGAACTGGTGCATTTTACTCATAAAAGAAGCAGTCTGAGGAGAAATGGAGAGACTTCTTTTAATTTTTGCTCTTGGTCAACAGTGTCAAGCAACAGGAAATTTGGGAATGACATAGAGAACGTCTTTGGATGAATTCACATCCAAGACCTAGTTAAATTGCCTGTACCTCCAGACTAAGTGGACGCTAAGTGTTCCCAGTTTGCAGGAATTTTCTCAAGAAAATGAAGATTCTCGCCACAGTGATTTTGTTGGTGTTGATGTTTTCCAAAAACCACATTTACTATAAACTCGGTTGCTTACGACCACAAAGAAAAAAACCTAATTTCTTTCTTTGACTTTACAAAGAGGGTTAACATGCTGCAAAGCTTCAGCTGTAAATGAAAACAAATACGAGGAGGCCTCTTGATGTGATGTGAAGGAATCTCAATATTCCCTACTGAACCTGACTGATAAAGTATAATGTGAAATGTAATGCAGAGGCTGCCAATTTCCTCAGTAGTGAGTTTAAGTATTTATAGTTAATGATTAGATTTCCCTCTCAAAAATCAATGAAATAATGTTTAGCAGATGTGAAATGATACACATTTATGAACTGCTGCTCAGTGAGTTTTGCTCAAAGAGACCACGTCCTCATCTGGTCCAATTTTGTCTCATTAAGCTATGCAGCCTATACGTAATATAAAATATTATCTCTTCCATTTCAAAAAAACATTTTTGTACCAATTAGTGTTTCTCGCGTCATCCAGACCCTCTTCTCATGCACTGTTATTTGAAACATCAACACGATTAAAAGTAGCCGAGAATTAATTTAATTTGCTTCACTGGGTTGTTACGTGAGGCGACTCTTAACGTGATGAGTAAATGACTATTGCAATATGACAAGTTAAAATGATAAGGTCAGTGCTGCTGAACAAAGAGGGACCATTTTCTGTCATTCGACAAAGGACTAGATTACACTCATGTTAAATAAACAATGAATTTGAGCGAGTGAACATGAGCAGATTGATTTGCAGCGAGCGGCAGAGCAATTAATCTTACGCCACAAGTGAGGCTATAGAAAAAAAAAACTCAAAGAGTGAAAAAGAAAAACACAATGTGCACCGTTGCTTTATGTTTCTGTCATGTTGTGAGTGTAATGTACTGTTCTTATGACATGCTTTGTCTCTGTCCCAGCAGCGTATAGGCGTTGCATATTAGTTCTTTAAATTTCTTCCCCTAAAAAGTAGTACCACAATCTGCAAATTGGATAATTATATTTGTTTCTTGTGCAGGTTTCAGTGAGAATATCAACAATGAAATGAGCAGATAAGTCTATTAATGCTCTGTCACTTAATTTAAAACATTTTTTCCAACAAGGTTATGCTGTGTCAAATAATTTTAAACACAATCAAGATGTCAAGAATTTGTTTCTAGATGAAAAAAGTTATTCCCAGACATCTTTGCAGAATTGTGATTTTAAGGCTTTGTATATTTTTTTTGCTTGTTTTTTTCCCCTTTACCATTTATGATTCCTGAAAGCAAAGGCATTCCTCATGAGGAAACATATCTGCACACACATCTGTGAACATTTGGCACTGAAATGTGCAACTTTTAATACTTCAGGACAAGGCATTTTTGTCTTAGCTGTCATATTTTGACTTTTGGACAAACATGCAAGTGTGCGCATTAGTGCATGCTCCCACCCACACAAACACGCACACACACACCCAAATACATGCATCCCTTTAACCAAGCATCTCCCTCTCAATACACACCCATCCATGCGACCACATGCACATACACACGTTACACTCATGTGGATATTATCAGTGGTGCTCAGCTGAGGCTCCAGGCCTGTCCGGTCCCCATGGCGTTGTGGTGACCAGGGGAGGAAGAGCTTATCTCGGCCCCAGGCCCCTCCCTCAGCCCCATGCCTTGGCTCTGGGAGCTGGGAGGCAGATGCCATGCAGGCCCCCAGTGTGGCATGTTTCTGTGGCCAAAGCGTATAGCGTTTAATGCTTAAGGGACAGGCTTTTGAACCAGACAGTCCATCTTGTCAATGTGTTTGTGTGTAAACGTGTGTGTTTATGCAGACCACACAGCAGATGGAGGTAAAGGCTTTTAGTATGACCGACTCCCCCTGGCCCACCTGGACTCGATCAGAGCATTTGGTACTCACACACACACACACAGATACACACACATGACTCAAACCGTCTGTACTCCCTGGATAATAATAAATGGCAATGAATTATAACCAGGTGTGGTGTTACTCCAGAAAAATCTTCTTCCTTTAAATTCATAAGGACATGATCATTGGGACGGAGTTATGATTCATTGATGGAGATGACACGGGGTGATACTGTCTGAGGCAACCTGAGCACCTTTAAAACCAGTTCACATTGCATTTGGAATTCATTTCAGATAATACCACTATTACTCTTGTGAGCAACTGCAAGGATCAACCACCTCCTTACATTTAAAGTCACGCTGCACCATCATCTTCATTCATAACAAACGGTTTCCTCGTTCAAGTGGAGAGCATTTCACAGGACAACAAAGGTGAGAACAGGTGTTTTGGGAATGCACAGCTGAAAAACTCCAAATTAGTCTTAGAGAGACGAGGTTAACAGCTTCCAAAAGCTCCTTTCGTCTGAGCGAATTATGCTAAGTGTTCACAAAACACTGGTCTAAATATAGGGCTGGAACGCACCGCAGATTAGCTTGCACAGTGATGGGTCTATAAGACAGCGGCATAGAGCCGTCTTCCGTCTCTGACTGTCAAGGCTTTGAACCCCACAGCTCGGATTCACTCCGCAGTGGGTAAATATCCGCAAGAGCAAGCGTGTACATGTGTGTCTACTACATCGTCCTCGTACACAAACTGAACGAATAGTCTTTCTGAGCAAATCGTTTATGTTCAAATGTTTGGTTCAAATTGCTGACTTGTAAATCACACAAGGCATGGCGGTAGAAAAAAGACCCGACGCCGCTGGAGTTTATTATAGAGCAAGAGCACCTTCCTCTTGGCTCTTTAAAGGTATTAAAGAGAGACTGACACTTTTGCTCTCGGGGCGAACTGTATCACTGACACTCGCAACCCCCTGAAAACACTGAATGGTTCGACTTGCTCAAGTCCTGTTTCAGCGAAGACACTCACGCTCCAATGTTGGAGTCTTTCCTTTGATGTATAATCACACATGCGCATGTCTACCACTCACACACTCATGCAAGCACAATACATTTGCTGAGATAAAGTGACTGCAGTGTATGACCCATTTTGCAGAGGCAGGGTTTTGCTTTCATAACGATGGGGTGTGAGTGAGCGCGCGTGTGTATGAATGCATAACCAGTATCATACACCGGGATGATGCAGCACGACAGGCTTTTAAATCTTGAAAAGGAAGTGCTAGGCTGGTTTCTGGTAAAAATGCTACTGTCACACGTCCACTCATAATGCCGTTAGCCATACTCCCCCCGGGGTGACAGGCAAGCCAGTACTGAAAGTACTCACAAGTGGCTAAAAAAAAGGGGAAGCATTATCTTGAGTCAAAAAAATTCAAAAAAAAAAAATCTAGTGTGTGCGTGTATGTGTGGTGGGGGGTGTTGTGAAATATATTTCATGTTCCTTAAGTGTGACAACAAGCCTCGAAAACCCCTGAACATGCTCCTCAAGCAGTTAATAATCATTGTTTCACGGTTATGGAGGAGCGAGGCGGAGATAATGTTTTGTGTCGAGATAACGCGCTGCCTTATTCCTGCCGCCGCCCGTTAATGCACAAGACAAATGGAATGGGTGCATCGCCTTGGAGCCATCCAAATGAGGGTGTCTGCCATGAAGTGAAGTGAAGTTAAGGAGGAGGAGGAGGAAAGAAAGGAGGGCGAGGTGGGGAGGGGGTGCAAGTGCCACAAAAATCAGGGAGCGGCTGCTCGACCCTCACGGCGCATCACGGCAGCAGTCAAGTGAATGTGTAAACAAGAGAAAGCTTTGCGGAATATTGATTTAATGCCGCAGACTGAGCAAGGAAAGATGCGCGCTCCAGATTACATGCGCTCTATTTCCCAACCATACAGAACCTTGAGATCCTCTGCCTCCACACTCCAGAGAACCAGAGAGAAGAGAGTGCGTTGTTTTGTTGCCCCTGTGAAGACCAACTGTGAAGAAAATCAATGTGGAAATACAAAATAGGCATAAATATGTAAAACATTATGCTCCTTGTGTTTCTTTACGTGTATCTGTGGAAACCAAGAGACCTTTGTGTTGTAAGCACGGCACCTATAGGTTGTATGCCCTCCTTCCAATTAGCTCCCTGACTCCTAAATAATGAATGAGCCTCAGAATTTATTAGGATCAAATATGATTTTATAGGTTTGTTTAGGTTTTTTTCAAAGCATTGTGGGAAATCACCCAGAAATGTCCTCTTTGTAAAGAAAAGATGCATAGTATGATTCACGCATTTTGTCAAACTCGACAGCAATTCCTTTAACAGCATGTGGTTCCTTTCCTCTTTTTAAGGTTTCGATCATTAGCCTGTGAAAATGACTTGCATTTGAGGCCTATACCTGCAATGATTGCTTTGTTAAGTATCTTATTAATACACTTCCTGATCAACGTGCAATGGCTCATGCAGCCAACGAATTATCCAGGAAAACAACACTTGAACAACTGAAACTATACCACAAAGAGATTTATTCTTGCTCTTGTAATCAAGTATAATCTACTAAATGCTGGAGTTTTGTTGATTTTTCATGATGACACATCCAAAGCTTGGACAAATGTTAAAGTCAGCTGAGTTGACAGAGATTTCACAATAAAATACTACAAAAAAATGATAAGCAGGTATGTGAAGAATAAATAATTGGAAACTGTTCTATTTACAAATTTTATGGAAATTCTATTGATGCTAATATAGGCTACTAAACTGCCATTGTATTGAGCTACAGTTCCTGCTGTCTATGGTGCTTTTTTCATTCAATTTTAATCTCATCTTTACTCTTCACGTGACAATAACGTGAAGATTATCCTATTGTTTTTTGTTGTTGTTGTTTTGCCTTCTCCACAGCTTCAAGTTGACAGCCATTGAAAAGGTGATACGTGGAGATTCACCAGACATTTTCATTCATTCTCCTTTTTTTTCTGCAAAGGAGGAAGCATAGGGCGCGCATTTCTCCGCGCTGCCCTCCGTTTAACTCTTGTGCGTAGATGACAAAAAACAGAACATCTTTGGAACAATTTGTTACTTAATGCCCCCCCTCCCTCCCCTCCACCGCTACCCCAACCCCCCCACGGCTGCTGAAAATTATGAACAGTGAGCCGCACTCACATTCTTGCGCACAGCCAAGTGAGGAGGCGCCTCTGCTCCCGTCCTGGGCCAATAGCGCACAGAGCAGCCTTATCATACTTATCCCCGGCTGGCCAATGGCGCAGCGCTTCCCGGCTCACATGACGCCTTTCTGTGCGCTCCCTCTCTTCTCAGTCCTCAATCCCGGCGAGTGCGGGCATCACTGAAGACCTGACACCGGCAGAATCGGACGTTCACTGTCCTCGGCAGAATTAACCAGGTGCTCCTCTTATGCAAACTTGATCGCCGTCCGATGAAGCTGGCCGCCCTGTCAAAGAGAATCAGCCCCGCTTTGCCGGAGGAGGAGAGACTTTTTTGCGTCTTCTGACGATCGGAGAGGCGCCGGGGCGAGACAATAACGCCCAGAAGTTATTGAAATGAATCGTAAGTAGGCGATATGACATTTTTTCATCTTCTAATCGCTTATTTGTTGTTCCCATTCCGGGAAGTGGTAGTTTATCGCTAATTTCTAACCGACTTAGGTTTTAGATTCAGGATTGCATGTGTCACTTTTACGCCGTGTTCTCACTGTCGTTTTTGTTTACATTCAACAGAAAAATTAACCGTTTAAAATAGCTCTACATGCTTCACGTCGCTGATCAGATTTGACTTCACTTGGCACATGAATTGATGTCTAAGTTTATTCGGTCCTGTCTACATTCTTTGTGCGTCTCTGAAATTGTCCTCATTGTGGACGTGTGGCTGTCTCCGCGCAGCGCCATACCATGAAATATAGATAAAAAAAAAGAAAAAAAAAGCACACGGCAAACCCGCTGACCCTAGGCAGGGAGGCTGTGCAACCGGTCCACACGGCTCAATGAGGACAATTAGGGAGGAGGAGGTAGTGGTGGGGGGAGAGGAGGAGAAGAAGAAAAAAAGAGCACTTGAAGCGCACTAAAAACAGGGCTGCACTTCTCTTCAACCAGACAGACAGGATAAGGGTGGATCTTCAGCAACCGTATGTGTCATTTCCAATGCAGGATGTGACCAAAAAAAATGTCCCTAAGTTCAGCTTGTGGTCAGGTTGAGAGAAAGAAGGTCGACATGGATTTCTCTTTTTTCTTTTTTTTCTTTCTTTTTTTTTTTTTTTTTTAGAAATTAGCAAGGAGTTTGTGCCATATTCCACAGAAAGTGATGCACTGTTTGAGGTCATGTCATTCACTGAACCCTTTTATGGATTGGAAATGAGGAGGTAGTGGGGTCAGAGGGGGGGCTGGAGGTGGAGGTGGAGGGGGGGTATGGTTCACAAAATTTATGTACATTTTAACAGTCAAAGCAAAAAAAAAAAAGGTGCCCTCTGATTTTTCCGTAATTTCTGCACAATCAGAGGGAAAGAGCGAGGGGACCGGGGCCATTTGATGTTTTGAAAGGCTTCAGATGGCTTTAATTAGGACCTATAAAATCTGTCTGCCCCGTTCTCTGAGGCGGCGCTCTGGAGGAGCGAGAAGGGAGGGGAACTGATGGAAAAAAAAAGAAAGAAAGAAAAGCAAACCGACACAGAAAGTCACTTCAGCGAAGGATCGTCTAATCAAATTTTTATGACCCTCCTTTTTTCTTCTCGTTGCTCCCTCCCTTGCCTCCCACCCTCCCTTCCTTGATGCTGGTGGTATGTAGGCAGCCCTCTTATTCCCTCTTTGTCTGTCTGCTGTGTTATCCACCCCCCCCCCCCCCCCCCCCCCAAAAAAAAAAAAAACCAAAAATCCTTCCACCACCCTCAGCCTTAGTACCGCCTACAGTCGGCCCGACCCCAGACACCTGAAGGCTAGACATAATGATCAAGAGAAGTTCCAGTCTGTCTGGAGCTCAGCCAGTTGTTTAAGGTTTTCTTCTTCTTCTTCACCTCCTCCTCCTCTTTCCTTTCTTCTTCTCTTTTTTGTCCTCCTGCTGGCCTGGCTGGCCCTGCCCATGCCTCTCCCTCTTTCCTTGTCTTCCATCCACAATCAAGACACGCTATGTTGTTCGCAAGTTTTTGTGTGTGTGTGTGTGTGTGGTATGAGGGTTTGCAGTTTCATCGCTGCTGCTACTGCTACTGCTACTGTTGCTGCCTCTGTGTAGCCTATATGGGTCTTGGATAGAGGGTGGGTGACTCACACAGCTGCAATACACACACTCATGAGGAAACATCAAAGACTTCTTCTGTGTGTGTGTGTGTGTGTGTGTGTGTGTGTGTGTGTGTGTGTGTGTGTGTGTGTGTGTGTTTGTGAGAGAGAGAGAGAGAGAGAGAGAGAGAGAGAATGAGATGTAAGCTATGCTGCTCTTGCGAGTGTCTACAGGAGTATAGGTATGGCATGGTGCCTGTGGTTATTTTCTGTTCTGTTCAAATGCACTGCCACTTGGCTCTTTTCTTAAGTGCTGCATTAATTATATCCCAGTTCGGGATATTTCTCTACTACACACAGGAGACTTGAAGGCGAGATGTTTTTCATGTTTTAAGTTTTTCCAATGTGATGTGGTGTTAAAACCTTAGTCTTGATGTTGGAATTGGAAAAGATTAGGAACCATAAAATAACATAATCCCCTTATTAACGAACACGAGTTAAGTCTGTTGTGCCTCAAAACTAGACAAAATGTAGTTAAAAGTGGAGGTTTTAAATGAGGCCCTTGGAAACTGTCTGTCGCACCTTGACTCTGATGGTGGGCTTCTTTGAGTTGGAGCTTAAGGCTTGGTGGCTTCTGAAGTAAGAAAACACTAATTAGAGGTGGGATTCGGTGGAAATTCGTCGATATGAGTATCACTTTGACAGACAAATACATCTTCAGGAGTGTTTTTCTTTGGAGCCGTGCGCGTCTTTGTTTTCTTGACGCGTGTTGGTTAGGGATTACATCATTTGACTGCTGCTGGGTTAGCTAGATAATACGCTAGCTTGCTTTATGTAAAATGGCTGCTTGGAGTGGTGTCTTTGTTGGACGCCTTTGCTTGATAACAGTAGAAATCAAAAGTATCGAGTTGCATTTAATGTTTTTCTGCCTCGCAATTTTTATGCGCATTCGGAATTGTTTTTCTCAACGGCGTCCATTTTTGATCAACTTGTTTGTTAAAAGATTATCCCCCTAACAGCTGGAACGTGTTTTCTGTGTATCCGCAGCCACGTAATCTCCTCAGATGTGCTGTTTTGAAGAACAAATGTTTATGAAAATTTGCACAGGGCTCCAGTCAAAATCCCACCACTTGTTTGTGTGTGTTTTCTGAAAGCTGACACTGTGTATCATGGCATCAAGGAGACGGAGGATGTCTCTTCCTCTGCCACCACCCTTTGAAGGGGGAAGTAATAAAAAGCTCAATGGGTGCAGCAAGCTGTTCTGCCCTCCTACACTTTCAGGCTTTCTACCTGGAGATGAATAGGAGGCCCCTCCATAACGAAGGGGGAGAAGAGAAGATTTTATTGAAGGCTGAGGATGTGGGGGGATGCGCCATAGCTTGAAGACACTTGGTGTGAAATAGTCCAGTTGTACCAGTTTACAGGACAACACTGTCTACTAGGTCTGACATAGGGGTAATGATTATTTTAGCTTCTATGAAGGTGTAATTTTCTAGAACTCCACTGACCTGTCAGTGTGTTTGAGTACAAATGATGTAAATTCATTAGGTTTAAGTAGGTCAAAAGGGTGTTGCGTAAACATTACCAAATTGTCCCATTAAATCCCGCTTGAAGTAAAATACTGTGCTCATAGCGTGATAATACAACATCCGTGATAATGACATCGGACAATCACAAAGCCTCAGATTAGGATTTTCGGTAACCAGATTTATGCATGAAGGAGTGAAGTCATGGTCAGGAATGTAAATGGCGGAGTCATTCAATTACCACCGTGCCCTTTCCTGGGAAAAGTCCCCAGCCGTGAAGAGGTTAATTGTTTTTGAATCTCCATCCAAGGGGAGAAAATGGGCGAACAGGAGGGATAATTGAGCTGCTGATAGTTGAGTGGGTTATGGATTACTGCATCTTTCCAAAGGAGAAAGGGGGGGAAAAAGGAGGTGAACGGGAGGAGAAGGAGAGAGGGGAGGAAAGAGGAGGAAGGGAGGTGAATGCCGTGTTGTGCGCTGCAGCCGCGGGGATCGTCTAGCCCTCTTAGGAAGCGGGAGAACTTCAATCCTGACCCTTGACCTCTCGCATGCTCCTCCCTGCTCCAGGTGCAAGCCCTCACTGCTGGCAGCTCACACACACAGAGACATCGTACAAGCTAATTTTTCACACACTCTGCAAGCACTGGGGGGGAAACGCCGTATGAAAACGCAGATCCTTTTCACATGTTCACCCTCCCCACCCCCTCCCATGCTGCTCTATTGTCAGGGGTTAAAGATCCAAGCCTGCATGTTGGGTTGAGGGGGCTGTTGTGATTATGTCTGGCCTCTTTTTTCTTTATTTTTTTCTTCTGCTGAATTATTTTCTCAGCAAGAAAATGGATGACTGTCTTTAAATGAGGAAAAAAAAAGATGATCTGACACAGTACAATAATCACAGGAGTGTTAATCAGAGGGATGTCATGTATAATTACTACAGTGTTTGATAACACCACCGCAAACCACCTCAGGCCATTAGTGAAAGTTTCTCGATGCTATTAATGCGCGTTAATAAAATTCAAGAAAACCCGGATGGAACGAGCACTCTGCATGGCACACTGGTTAAAGCGCTGTAAGGTTAATGAACCAATTTACATACTTTCTGCTGCCATCTGGGTGGAGTGACGAGGCAGATGCTCCCTCACTCGGTACTGTTGCTGTTGTGCTGTTCAACATGGAGGAATGTGACAGGCTCGCAGAGGTCGGCGAGCGCATTCGACGTTAAGTCATGCTGTCAAAACCGTTTGTGAATGAACTGAAAATTTCTGTCGGAAGGTTTTGTAGAAATAAGCATCAACTTCTTTTGAATGTGTGTTTGAATTTATTTTAAGTCTATTGCAAGACGTGTGGGGTGTAAGGTTTTCTTTTGATTTATATTTAATGCGGTCAGTATTGACTTTTATTACAACTCTCAGGTCAGCAGCGTGAGCAATTGTTCTACATAAAAAGTGACAGTTAAGTGTGGATTATACCCTGACCCCTCCCCATGTCAGGGAGAAGGGAGTCATCTGGGCCTCAGGCGATGAGAAACTCGACAGGGCCGATCCACACAAAAAAATCACTATAGACGATGCTGGAGACTGCGGTAAAAAGAGGATTAGTGTCTGTCCACCTCTTTGCCATCCTCATCTGGGTGATCACATTACAAATAGAGAATTCTCACAGCGCTTTTTTAGCAGAGGAACAAAATGAGGTCTGTCGGCGATCAATAAAGCAGTGTGAAGGCAGAGGGATATACTTAAAAAATCAAAGGCTCTGGCTGGCATGGCCATCATCTTGCCACGTCTGCTGGAATCAGATAAGGGAGCAGGGCCTTGCAGGAAAGGTTGTTTGGCCCCAGGGCAGCTTGACTTGACGGATATCCCTCCTACTGGCACCCATTGCGGGCTGATTTCATCTGCAAATGGGCAAAACCAAAACGTTTCAGGATCTATCTGGTCTCTCTCTGATACTGTACATGTGAACGAAACAGCTGTAGGGATAGAGGGGTAAAAGGGAGCATAATGTATAATCCCTGCAGCGTTTACCGGGAGAAAATACGTAGCTATTTCTCTAACCCCTCTGTTGTCCTCCATGGATGACGGCTTTTACCTCATGCTTCACTTACATGATTTAAAGAATAATAAAATCACCCTGGTTTTGGTTTGACAATGTGTCAGAGCTGGTGCGAGTGTTCGTCTCAGATTAGCTCTTTGTGCCGTGAGGAGAGAGGAAAGACGGGGTGGGAGGATGGGGATGGGGTGGATGAGGGGGGTCAGGGATGGGGGGGTAACAATACTGCTGCGATCCCAGTTGAAAGAAATCATTTGCACAATTTCATGAAAGCGGTATTTGTCCAGTCGGATGGTTCTATCAAAGCCCAACAGCCACGGTGGAACGTGAATTAAATGACGAGGCGAGCCACAAAGCCGGGAAGATGTCGGGTTAGAGTCATTTCTCAGCTGAACGCTCTCCAGGTAAATGCAGATAATGCGCTCTCGAATTTTTCTTTCTCTTTCTTAAAGAAGTCTCATTTCCACAGACAGCTCTGAGCTGACACCAGCGCTGCCAGAGCTTCTGTTCTCAGAGCTAAGCTTGTACAACATTTATGTGGTGAAGATGAAAAGACATCATGGCTACACTTTACGCCTGTAAATTTCATCCTTGAAAAACCAGCTCAGAAATGCCAGAGTTTCTTGTTCTTCTTAAAGTTTTATCAGTGATTTTTTTTTCCTAATGTCACCCAAGCTCCCTTTTTAAAACGTTCTCAATTCTTACTTATACCAGAGTAGAGAACTTGCATAAGGGGAGATTTCAGGTAAGTGAGCAGCAGATGTAATAAGAGAACGAGTGCCATTTCTGGTTGAAACCTGCTGTTGTCTTGCTGTGCAGATAAAAGAAGAAGATTTGCCTCCACCGATGTGTTTTGTTGTCTTTAGTTTCAGACCCCCCTACAGTATTTTCCTGGTGACTCACTTCTTTCCGATTCATTTATGCTTGAAAACTTTCTAAGGACGAGCCACACATATTCTGAGTTTTATCGTCGATGAGGGACCATTGGGCATAATGAAGTTCTGTCTCTCAGCATGAGTTTGTGAGGCTCATGATTACAAATGCTCCTGTCATTGTCTCCTATCATCTCCTGCCTAATTGAAGACAATATAACGAGACAATGGGGTCTCGCTCATCATTCTGCATCAATGGCATGCTCTATGGAACGTGCCAGTCTGTTTAAAGTAGGGTGAAGTTGGTGGGAGGGTGTGTGTGTGTGTGTGTGTAGGTACTTGAATGCGTTCAAGCTTGTTTAATTTGGACCAAGAAGATGGACAATTAAACTACCTCTCCCGGGGGGGCTGTTCATTTTGGTCAGCTTCCCCACTTCATGGCTGTCCGCCCTTTAAACGCTCCTGGATGTGTCTGGGTCATGCATTGGGGGGTGGAGTGGGGTTTGTAGGCGGGAAGGAGGGTGGGGGGGGCGGGTGGGGGGGTCTGCCTCTGGAGGGGTTGTCTCAGATGATTAGGACAGCCAAGTGTGGAGAGTCCCTCAGTGCCTGGCCTCCTTCACCTCCCTAATATGCTCTGAATAAGTCCCCCTCCGCTGCGCGTTTGTTGTGGGGTTTGGCGGGAGGTGGAGAGAGGGAGGGAGAGGGGGGTTATGTCTGGCCATGGTTTAGGAGTGTTTGTCATCTGCCCCCTCGAGGCCTGCACCGGCTCCTTTGTCTGAGCATCAGGCATCAGTACAATGTCAAATCACACAATGTGCCTATGCAATCAGGGCATCTCGGGTTAGGAACTGACACAGGATTTCATGTCTGGAATTTTCTTTTTTCTTTAAGGGTCAAATATTAAAACAGGTTTCATTTTTTTGAGCAACTTAACAATTTTATGCATATTTTTTTGTGTAAAATTAAAGAAAAATCAGTGAGTCACTTAAATACCGACTTAAAACTTTTGAACAGCTACTGCATTAAACACACGCACGCTCCTGAACGGTTGTTACGTCATGTTCTTTTTTTATTTCTGTAAATGACTTGCGCGACACATGTGGCCTAGGGCGAGAATATTCTCAGAACGCTATCAGGTTAAAAGCACATTCTGTATATGAGTAAACAACGGATTTTGTTACGAGTTACTAACAATCAAAAAGACATCTCTGCAGCAGTTACAGTCATACAAAGACAGCTTCATCATTAAAGAGGAAGAGATGCTCATTTCTCTACTGAGGCATCAATAAACCAGAATGCATCTCAATCACACAATCACTTTGCTAATCTATGATTACTGTGGTAAAGCCATCAAACTCTTTCTAACGGTTGCTTTTCTGTAATTTGAACAGTCAGACACTGTGGTTTTGTGTATTACCCAGTCTCAATATCAAATTTGAAAAAAAAATCGACACAATGCCATTATCAATTTACTCTACTTCCTGCAAGTACACTTTGAGAGATACACTGTACTTCTTCATGAAGCCAGATCAGATTAGGCATGTTTATAGGAAACTACTATATTTTTGACAGAAAAATCACAAAATTCATCATTGACTAGTCAATGGTTATATTGGTGTGATAGTATGTTGGAGTAAATCGTTGTTTCATGTAGTTTTATACAAAGAGCCCTGTCCCTGGTGTTTACATTCACAGTCTAGAGTTCAGTTTAATGGTCTCAAAGGTGTTTCTATGGTTTCACACAGTGCATGGCTGTATGAAATTTGGAAGAAAGATTCATTCATCTCCACACAATGAGCAACAAAGAGGGCACTGAGACCCGGCCAAATATCACAAGTTACATTGAAAACAAACAAAAAAGCTTGCTGTAAACTGTGGAGGCAAAACCTTCCATGACTGATAACAGTTTTGCAGGATTTGTGCACTGTGGGAGAAACGGCTTCTGCTGCTTTGCATTCAAGTCATTTAGCCACTTCGAGCACCAGGAAATGACACACATTCCTCTTTTTGCAGTAACAAAATAAACTTGAATTTAGTTGCCCACTTTTTCTGCATAATTGTGTCTAAAATTTCATTCTTGATTGCTTTGCAAGAAGTTGTGAAATTGATTTTTAGGCTTGATTTCATTGTGCTTTGGGGACTTTTATTAAAATTTAACTTCAAATATAAAAGACGATTTGATTGAACCATAAAGTGTCTTTAAAGCCACATAGGATTTCAGAACACTTACCCATGTACAGACAGTGCAATTTATGATCTATTGTTAATTATTATGGAGGACGTCTGGCAAGAGAGAATTAAAGTCTTCTGTTTAATTTTGCGAATCATTTTTGAGAAGTACAGTCACACACATGCACAATTCTTCCATCGAGTGACAAAGGCTCTTGTAGCTACTCGATTATTTTCTGAAAGTCTTTTTTTGTTTTTTAAAGAAAGAAAAGATGAGCATAAACATTTACATCTGGGCACTCTGAGTCATTTACTGAAATATTCAGTCTCAGATTTTATCAAGTCAACGTTGTTACTATTCCTGCCTCACAAAGGGACACTGCGTTGACTAATTATATCACATTCTCTTGTCACAACATGCAATTGCTTGCAATGTGGTCTGCCCAAAGATGTACCTTCCTACTTTGCAGATAAGCAAATATGCCAGGTGAATGAGTCTTGATGACACCCAGCAAGCTATTTCTGATCTTCTCCTGGCTCTTCGTTCCCTCTCCTGAGTGGCAGTTTGAGGTGCCACTTCCACCACTGTGTTCACAGTCTCACATGTTCTTGAATTGACAGAAAATATTTCAAGCAATGAAAATATCAGAGGTGCACTCGATCTGCCAGGTTTTTTTTTTTCTAAGCTTCTAAGTAGTTTCCACTTCATTTGACTGTGCCTGAAGGTACATTAAAGCCATTTTCATAAAGATTTCCGAATAAGCCCTTGAGATGTTTTTTTTTTTTATAGCTAAGGTTTTGAGGAATACAGATAGACACATCATTTGGGACGGAAGGAGCAAAGTAATTACAATTATGTGTGTAATTGACTTCCTGGGTTCAGGGTGAGAGTCTCATCTGACCAACAGAAATGTCTTCTTTGCTGCCTTTTTTTTTTTCTATCCCGGTGTTAAACTGCAGAAGAGGGAAAATGGTTGTGGCATCAAAGCAGTTTAGCTCAGCGTGATTTTTGGCGGATATTAAATGCTTCCAAAATTAGTCGCACCACTTCCTACAACCTTAGAAGGTGAGAAAATGATGGAATGTAATTGAATTTTTTCTTTTTCAGAAATTCACAATCCCCATTTGCATTTCTTTTTTCATCTTTTGTAGACATGGGTGGTTATGGGAGGTTAGGGTTAATACATTGGCAAATAAATCATCTATCAAATGGAGTCGAACTTTTTTTTTTTTTTTTTTTGCTGGTACAAAGCAAATCCAGTACAGATGATCTCTGTGTGTGCAGGAAGCCTTGAAGGTTTGCATCATTTCTGCCACATTCTCCCCGAGGTCATTCTGGTCTCCTTACATGCAGAAATGCTCACACACACGCCACCGTTTTTCCCTCAGCGCAGCGGGAGTCTGTCTTTATCTGTCCTATTGATTAATGAAGCAGACACAGCGGGGTATCCGAGAGAGGTAGGAGTCTAGATCAAGGCTGCGAGCTGCATCACTGGCAGCCACACCACCACGCTCACTCACACGTCCACGCGCACGCACCTTCACACTCATCCACGCGCACTCTTTCACTGTCTCTGTCATGTTCTCTCTGTGTCTGTCACAGCAGACGTGTACACACATGCACACTGAGAGACATGACACACCCAGCAGTGCTGACACACACACACAGACACACACACATGTCATCATAACTCACAAATGCATCATATCACAGCCACATTTGAAATGAATTAACATGGCTTTGGCTGTGCGGGCGCCTAAGCTGGAAAAGCGTTTTTTCTATAAACATAACGTTTGCAGATTAGTTGGGGTTAATGATCCGATTGCCTCGGAGCTGCCACAGCGTCTGTGTGCGTGCACGTGTGTTTTTGGCTGAGGGGAAAAGGCACTGCTCTGCCGCGCTGTCTCCCTCACTTCCAAATGAGACATGCCCCAGGCACCGATACAAGAGCAGTATTTATGCTATTAGGGAACTGGGTTCACCACGCTAGCAGTGGTAGCAGAACCAAACAGCTAAAATTATGTCTTGACTAACCTCAATGGGCAGGTCCAGTATTTTCTTTGCATAAATGAGAAATTACAAGTTGTGTGTTTTAAGTCTATTTTTACACATTTCCCCTGTTGGAGTATCATGTATATTATTTCTGAGCGTATGAATGTGAAAGCCAAGGAATAGAGCGGGTGTTTCTTTTTTCAAGTGTTTGTTCTTTCAGAGCAGAAATAAAAAAGCTCGTAAGAGGTGTTGTTTTTCCCTCTTCACCTTCTTTACTTTGGTGTTTTAAAATTAGCCTCGTCGTCCAAACCAGAAATAGTCCTCTGCAAACGACTGTCTATGTGTCTCAGTCAACTGGAACTGCTGGGTTCAGTGAGGGTGTTGTCCCTCCAAGCCCACGTCCCTCCCTCACTCCTCCCCACAGACTCGCTCTGAGAAGCCCCTCTCATGTAATGCTGAATGGACAGAAAAGTAAAGAAATGAAAGAGAGCAGAGTAAAAAAAAAAGACTGAAAAATGACTGCAAGACCCCTACTCACTCCCATTTTTTTTCTCTTCTCACGAAGCGACCCTCCCCTCTCTCCACCTACATATTTTTGCTCCTATCCCTCCCTCCCTCAGTCCTCCGTCCCCTCCCTTCCTCTCCTCCGGCGTTCCTGTCGAGGCATGCCTCCATCCCCGCCAACCAGCATCGTCCGTGGCAGGGTGAGGGGGCAAGAGGAGAGGAGGGGAAGGAGGGCAAACAAAGGAGCACTGTTGCTGCTTTGCCGGGGTTTTTTTGGGGAGGGTCGACACCAGGATGGAGAGGGTGCGGGTGGAGGGGGGGTACAGACGGAGAGGGGAGAGAGGGAGTGTGACTGAGGAGGTTTATGATTAAGAATAGAGATTAAAATGAATGGGAGGGGAGCAGGGGTGTCTGTTCTGTTCACAGTAATAAAGAGGACAAGCAGTGCCAGTCATTTTTTCACACGCATCTACACACACACACACAGACACACAAAGAGTTGGCAGACTCTTAGCAATGCTGCAGTTAGTGTGAGTGAGTGTGAGAGATAGGGGAGGGATGGGGATGGTTCATTGTTTCCTGGCCATTGTACAATATTTGCTTAACCCTCGTGCTTTATCTGTGCAGCTGCATGCTACAAATGAGATGGCGAAAAGTGTACGATGGCGGCTGTCACAGCTGTTAGCAATTTCATCTGTGCACTGTAAGACGACCCCCCCCCCCCCCCTCCCCACTCCACCGCTACACACACATACAGTACACACAAACTGTTAAGCACCACAGCTGTGATAAAAATCACTCTGAGAAGCACGATTACACCTCAACTTAGTCTACGCAAACAAAATATGGACGATGAAACGGACAGAAGTATGCAAAGTGTAAATGCAAATAATGATCATAATAATAGCAGCAATAATAATCATGATATTAATTCTAATACTGTACTCTCTTGGCACTGTTTGCCAGTCTCTACTCTCTGACCCCTTCGTGAACCTCTGTCTTTTCTTAAACTGAACAAGCTTGTTCCATTCAGCAAATATACCACTGGCTGTCGCTCAGGTTTTCAGCTTTATGTCTTTTTTTAAATAGTTACTGAACACTCGGGAGGGAAAGCAACATAACAAAATATAGCTTGACTTTAAATGTTCATTCAAGCACACGCTGTTTAAGGTCATGAACTGAATCTCAGTGCATATCTGGTTCACACATTCTTTCTACCATGAGTAAGACTCTGTTTTGAAGGATAACTGAATTTTGAAGGCAGTAACTGGAGTCCCGCATGGCCCGACTCTGTGAATGAGGAGTTGTTTTTTATTTATTTTGCCTGATGTGAGATGCTGGCGGAGATGTCAGGGTTCTACCTAAACCAGTTTCTTAATGGTTGTTTTCCCCGTCTCTGTCCTCTTCTGTTTCAGATCATGAAAGAAGCTAGCACAAGACGACGACGACGACGGAGAAGAAGAAGAAACACAAACGAGCGCTAGCAGCCGTAGCCTTCACTGCAGAGCGGAAAGGAGGGAAGCAGAAAAGCCCCCAGAGCACAATGCAACGAGGAAAAGACAAGAGTGATGAAAGAGAGGTAAGACAGCTCGGGTTGCCCTGGGGTTACACATTGTCTTTTGTGTATGTGTGTCCTCTCTTGCCCTTCCACCTGGCTGCATGAGTCAGATGTGTACCTCGAGTGGGCTGAATGTGTGCGTGTGTTTTTGTATCAGTGTAACTGTTTTTATGTGTGTCCCTGGCGTGGAGCCACAGCTGCCAGGTGAAGATCGTACTGTCTGGTCTGACTCACCTGCTGCATCCCAAACTTTTCTATTGTCTCAGTTTCTCCTCATCTTTCCCCCTGTGTTCCACACGTTTTGTTCCTCTATACTATAAACACAAGCCGCCACTTGAAATGCAGAAATCATACATCAGTGATTAGTTCACAGGGACTGGTTTTAATCACATAGTCCTTTGTTTGACACATTTTTATTAAATATCATACACCAGGTTTTCTCTTTAATCACTGCCACAGATGAACAGTGAAATTAGATTTTTTCTTTGCACATTTTAATATTTAAATTAAATAATTAAGTTTTCAATCATTAAAATGTGGCTTATTTAACTGATTTACTTAGTTCCCTTTAATATTGAGTAGAATTTATTTCAGAATCAGTCATGTGTACTGTAGTGTGGCCATGAATACTACATTTCCGTAGTGAGGTTGGGTTAAGTGGCGTACAGTAAATGTCTTTATCAATATTGACTTTAATCAGCCTATATCCTCCATATCACAGATGTTTTGTCCTCCCCTGTTTTGTGTCAGAACACAGAGAATCCATTCCATGTTGTGGGTAGAGCCTAGACATTTTCTCTCCAGCATCAATTAGGATGAAAAAAAAAATTAATGGATGCAAGGAGGGCAAAAAATAAAAATTTACCTTGGAGAATGACGTAGCCAAAAGGCAAAACACAGTGAGACTGGGAGAAGAGCCACCTTATTGTCTTAACTGTGTTGCAGCGGTTCCCAAAGTGAGCGGTCCCTCAGAAACTAATCTTCCCGCTCTCTCTGTGTGAGGCTGAAAGCAGCAGTAAATCATTTTCTACCATGCAGCTATAGCCAGAATGGCTGCCACCATGCACACATAGGGGAGGGTGGTTAAAGAGGGGAGGCAGCGAGAGGAAAAGAAAATGTTGTTTTTCTCGGTTTTTGTCATCCTCCTTCCTTATGATAGTCTCTTCCACCTCAACCTCCCACCCAGAGGTTACAATATCAGTGGTGTGATTTCACTTCAGAGATTTGGTTCAAACCAGTCCGGCGCATCTTACTCTTTGAGACAGATCCAGTGCACTCCATTTCGGTTTAGCTCGACTCATTTCATATCAACTCAGTCCAGCTGAACTCGATTCTCTCGCCAAGCTCTTCATGTGTTGCAGTCTGTCTTTCTTATTTTCATTCGACTTGAGCCTCGTAATCTCACATTTTCAACTTTATGTTCTTCTTCTCTCCAGTGACCACAGCCCCTCGTTTTTCATGTTTTTTGCACATGCAACACGTCTTGTCTTCATTTGTATCCCTCCATCACAGTGTTTCTTTCCCAAGGCCACTGCTGTTAACATGTCCCAATCTTTCTTCTGTCCACAACCACCAACAAAATAATGGTATTCTGTAATTTCAAAAGCCAAAAGATGGTAATGAAAGACAGTACATGAGCTGTGGGGCTGTGCAGTGCTGGCTTTAAGGAATGGGAAGATATTCCCCTAGGGATTATCTAATGCCAATAATAATCACTTTTAATTATTGGACTTCCTCACATTTCAAATCTCTGCCCAAATAAATCCAGTTGGATAGGACAATGTTGTTTTTAATGGAAGTGGTTTTGAACTCATTTGAGGAAGAAATGACTTCCCAGGGGATGACAGAAAATGTGGAGGGTAAGTATCCAGACATGCCACTTCTTTCTTCTCCGCCCTTTTTCCTCTCAAGTGTGCGTGTCTTCTGCTACGGTGGAAGAAGGTCTTTCAGGAGCAGCCAAGTCTGTCTAAGCTGGCTTGAAAAGCCAAAGCATTCAAGAAGCAGCGTGGTTCTCTTTTTGGTGTCCATTTGTGTATATGGAGGCGGGGTTGCACAGCTCAAGCCACAGTGTATCTCACGGTTTCATATTTCAAAAACTGCATATGGGAAAATGACAGGCAAATGAGTCACTCTGTCAAGTCATATTGATTCACTGCAGGACGAGGGACAGAGCGAGTAATTGTCAGTTTCATGCTCACGCAAAATAACAGACACATGATGGACTATGGTTTTCAATGGGGAGGGGAGGAAAACAAACTCAGGTGAGGAAAGGGCATAAAAAGCTGATGGACAAGTGTCAAAAATAGTAATGGATGGATAGATGGATAGGAGGGGGTAGAGATCGAAAAATCAAACAGGAAAACGCAGCAAGCAGACAAGGTTTCAGAGTGAGCTGAGATGAAAGAGAAACACGTCGGAGAAGATTTCTAAGTAAACACGAGAGAATTATCTATGAGAGAGGTTCACAAAAGAGTAGAGATACTGTAGAACTGGTAAATAGAGAAGGAGGGGGTGAGGGCCAATGAAGCGATGCCTCTAATGTCTTTATAAGGCCATAAAAGCTTGCACTTCCTGCCCTCCTTCTAATTGCTGAGAGGAATAGGATGGAAGGGGAGTGTGTGTTTGTGTGTGTGGAGGGGGGGGGTTACTTTACTCTACCTGCCTTCTAAATGAGGCCCCTAAATCCTCACTGCTTGGCCTTGAGGGCTCACTTTGGGATTGCTATGCCAGCAACATGGACGCAGAGGGAGAGCAATTCATGGGACGTCTATGTATGAATATTCCTTATTGTCCTTCCTCTTGAAATTAAAGTTGAGAGAAAGAGAAAAGCTCTGCACTTTAATAATCCCCTCAGAGTTGTCTTGCAAAGACAATAAAGGTGGATGGAGAATGACAGGAAGTAGAGTAAGAGGAACCCAAAGACAAGAAGCTAAGAGTAATAAAATAATGTACTGACTTATACTATTTCTTTACAATCAGCACTTGAAGACAAGGCTGTGAAAGAGCAGACAAGAGTGGAGAAAGAGGAGATTTTATAGACTCAGCAGGAAACAACCATAGAAATGGCTACGCTTCCCCAAGGAGCTGTATGCTGAACTCTTAAAAATGTGTAAAAGTAACGCTTGCCATCATTGGAAAAGAAAACATTTTCATTTCATAAACTGCTTGTCTAAGGGACCCTGCCCCAACCTCAAATCAGCACAGTAAAGAACAGAGGAGGAGGAAAAGCTTTGGTTTTTGTTTTTCTTTTAATTCTAATAACAGGGAAAAGGCACATGCTTTTTCTAAACTCTGCTCCAGATACCTGCAGATGTACTTGAATGGAAGAGCCATTAATATCAATATTTGTAGTGACAGTCTTGTGAAATGTTTTGGACCAGATAAAAATGTACCTGCCAAAATAAAATCCTTTATCTAAATCCAGATATTTTATATTTACCCACAAGTCCAAGAGATGAAATATTGAGCAGAGGTGTAGAATTCAAACAGACAAGAGCAATGTTGGCTCAGTTTCTCCCTTTTGAGCATTTAAAAAATGATTTCATCAAATGGACTGAAACAAAATACATATACTAGCTAGCAATGCATGTGTTAATATGCTTTAATATACGATTCCCATTCTCCATGTTGTCTTATCGAGTGTCATTGAAAAAATGTTCATACCTTTGTCTTAACATCATTCTACATCACCAAACCTACACATCTTGTGGTTTTCACTTTCCACCCAATAGTCACCCTGTTTTTGCTGTATACTCAAAACAATGGGTGACTCCAGGCATTGTGACTTTGTTTTGTTCCAAAATGTAAATTCCAGTCTTAACTTTTATCTTTTGTTAGTGACTTAAACTGAGTTCATGAGCTGAGCGCATAACATTTGCTGATTTTTATGATGGGAGTCCGGGGGTGTATTGTGTCTCAACTTGCCACGCTATGGGAGCTGTATAACAGTTGCCTTTTTTGTACTGGGTTTTATCAGTGGGTGCAAAATGAAAAGGAGTCAAAGGCAGCCCCCTAAGCTTTCCATAATGCGTCCTGAGAGGAGACAAAGGCCTGCATTCACTGCTGGGTGTCGATAAGACCTATCATTAGTCTGCCATTGGTGGTATTACGAACACACATAGACACACTTATGCACGCACTCTCATACGCAGAGTGCAGTTGGGTACTTATTCCTGTACCCATTCACTTTTTCCCACATACATGCGCATAAATATCCATATTCGCGCCAGAGAAGTGAAAGAGGCATTCTGGCTCGAATTGAATCGAATAAAGGCAGAGGAGTGGACCCCCTGCTGCTTTCCCATCACAACAGGATTCACTCAGCCTTGCATGGCTGGGGCGTCCGCGCTGGCGTGTTCATCCACATATGGCTGCAACTTGGCCAACAATAATGAACACACAGAAACCTGATACTGTTTTTATTTATGCTTTCACTCTATTGCTCATTTATGATAAAGAATTTCAAGATGAAAAGGTACATCTTTGTTAGACCAGTAATGGTTTATCTTCAAACAATTGCAGTAAATCCAATCATTGTCCTTTATGTCCAAGTTAATTCTGCTGCAAAACCAGTATGGGCACTGCCTTCTTTATAATGTTTTGTGCAGTCAAGCATATAGCAGACATGTGGTTAAATGTAGTTAAATGTTGGTGGAGGCTTCCTGCCATCTCGATGATAGAACTCCTTGTTTATGGTAATAATAGCAATCTCTCAGAATTAATGTAGTATTGACTTATTGATGATAAAAAGCTACACACATTACATTTACTTAACAAGACAGGAATAAAATTAGGTGCAAGGAGAGAAAGATGGTTGGGTTTCCTTTTAGTGTCTTCCTGTGTGTGTGTGGATTAAGGGGAGGACGACAGCACTGCTGTCGAGGTCCTAAATAGATGATGGACCGTAGCTCGTATGCCCATTCTCTCTCATTAGCTCAGCCCCCTCCCCCACCCCCAGAGAATATATGAGTTTACTTACCTTCCCTTGCTCTGCTCTGAGTTCCCGGCCAAACGCCAAGCATCAGCTCAGGGTCATTAGCCTCGCTGCTTGGAACAAATGGCCTTCGATAGCATCTCAGCTAATACACAACAGAAGCAGATTAACCCCTGGATCCTTGGAGGATAACATATTGAAGGAGTGCAGAGGGTGGATGCTGATTTTTTTTTCTTTTCCTTTTTGGCTATTTCTGTCTTAAATTAGCTCTTTTGTGTTTGTGCTCATTTTTAGAAGCAGATTTTTGAGGCTTTGCTCTTTTTTTTTAAGGCCTTGGAATCTCATTGCACTTCAGCTAAACATCACAGTTGTTTGCCTGAAAACAAAAACCACAGAGAGAGAAGTGGGCAGAGGATCAAAGCCCAAGGAGGATTTGTCTGGCAGATAGTTGCCGGGGTCCTGCCTGTGTAGAGACTCACTCTCTCTGTGCACACCACTAGGTTGCCCCCTCACATTGCCAGCTTGAAAATTATAGATCATGAAAAGAGGGGGAGAAAAAAAGTGCAGCCACAACAACCTTCTCCCTAGAGCAGACGCCTCCCTATTACAGCACCCGGGTGTGTGTGTATGTGTGTTCACATGCACACACTGTCTTGTCTTTCCCACCCTTTTATCTAAGTACCTACTTGATGCAGGTTTTGATATTGGTATTTCATTGTGCCACTTCTGCTATGGTAAACTATTCACCCACGTTTGTTTGTTTATTTTGTTTTTTCAACATCTACACATTTTCTTATCAGAAAAACCTCTTTGGGAACTTTTAAAGTCCAAGTGCATCCAAGGAGATAATCCAAGAATAAACAATATAAAATCAGAGTGACTTGAACCTCAGTAAAAAAAAAAAGAAGCTCCACAAAGAACCGAACAGCCTACACTTATTTCCATCTAAGGTCAGTGTGTTCACCAAAAAGTTCTTTCCATAAGACCTCGGTGAGGTTTGTGGCCCGTTGGTGTATGTGTGTATGAGGAGGTTGAGGCGGGTGGGGGGTGGTGGCTCAGATGTCTGTTTTGAGCAGAAAGACACGCCCAGAGGATGGATATAATTAACACTAGTGACTTCTTTTTTTGTGTGTGTGTGTAAGTGAGGAGGGTGCATGGGTAACTGTTCTGGGTGGTCTAGGTCTACATGCCTGCACGGGTTTTTATTACAAACAGGCACAATATGGTAAGAACACAAACATATACTGACAAAGCAAAAAGATTAGCATATATAATACATTCAGACAAATGGCACAGGCATACCACTTGTTTTCTGGCTGTGATGGTTTAGCAGGACATGGTGTACAGTAGTAGATTTTTTTTTTAAAGGCAGAATTGATCAAAGCTGTTGGCAGACATACCTGACGTGGAAGTGTACAAACAAATGACTGCTTTACTTTACAATATAGAACTGTGAGTCAGTGCGTTTAAAAAGAAGAAGAAAAAAACTGTAGCCGTCATTGAAGTATCTGCAGTCGTTTATTTAGGGATTGAATAGAAGCCAGACGATTCAAAAGGAGCTTGGAGTTATGTACTGTATATATTCAAGGTCACCATAAAGACTGTAAATATATTTTGGTTTTTCCATGATTGCACTTTTGCTGTGAAGACTAAACATCTCATACTAAAGATACACTACATTACTACAGATAGGCATCTATCTTTCACTTCAACCCTGGGTGGCCCATGTGCAAGCAGAACCTTTAGTGTTTGTGTGTTATCTGCCAATGGAGCCATGCAGGACCACAAGTACAAAATGTGTCTTTAACTCCAAGAAAGTTCATGTTCATTAATAACTTTTAGGTTTATTTGTGTGACCCTGTAGTCTCTCTGAAGCAGTCTGTAGAGGGAGAAAAAAAAAACTCTCCTCTGGGTCACTAGAAATCAGGTTTTAGCATCATGTGACTGCTCTTCCACTCGCAGACTAAATGGCACCTATTGATTAAGAAATTAGAAGATGTGCTTCTTTTGTTGGGGGAGAGGATTCAGTATTCAATTTGTCTTAGTCATTTGTAAGGAGTCAATATAAAAATTAGACACATCTAATTGTCTTTTTTATATACAACTGGAGACAAACTGTAATTTAGATCAGGCTTCCTTTACTTTGTAGAAAAAGAATTAAAGCTGCAATGCCAGTCAATCCCACAACAAGGGCTTTTCAAGCAGTAAATCCTGATTAATAGCATCTTCTCGTTAACACATAAACACTCTGTGTACCATCAAAACGTCCATTAATTTGGAACTTTTTTCTTTTTTTTTTCTCTTTCGCGTGAATTGCCTCATTTAGCTGGCAGAGAGAACACAGATCTTTATTGTTGCATTTTGTTTTGAGGGGGCTTAAACTCATGGGTGGTCCCAGTTTTTTTTTTTTTTTTGTCATGTACTGAGCAGCACATGGATTTGTTAATGAGAGAATAAATTGGTGACTCCGTGCCGAGACCTTAATGACGGAGGTGCCTTCCCCAGTCTCAGCAAGTCTGCTTACTGGAGCAGAGAGAGGGATGGGGTGGGAGAGAGGAAAAACAATGAGGTAAAAATGGGGAGGTGGGAGGAAAATGATGCAGGAGGTGGTTAAAAAAGCGTAGTGAATGTAGGAAGGAACATAGCACAGAAAAGAGTAGTAACTTAAGGATACATTAGCTCTGCATGACAGAAATAGTAAATTGCATGTATATTCTGGCAGATGCAGTAAGATGAACAAAGGGCAACTTTAGAAAGAGAAGCGGGGGGGTAGGGGAGGCAGTTTTAGGCGGCATAAAAGGTTTAATTTCTCCTTCGGCTGTGGTGAGCAGCTTTCCTGTGCTGCCCTGTTTCACTGTATTTAACATCAAAGTGAAGTATGAACAATTGAGGCAATTTTTCATCCGGCCAAGGTCAATCATTGTTCTTTCTGTGTGGATGTAGATCCGGCTGAGAGGAATTTAGAGGAACCATATTTCACTGGCAAGTCTATTTTAGCAAGTCACCTTTCAGCAACCCTTTTGATTTTTTTCCCCTTCTTTTTTTCTAGTCTGTGTTCAGTTTATACATATGATTTCTAAGAATTTTCTGCCTAATTTATTACAGCTGTGGTGTTATTATTTAACATTGGTTTTATTAGAGCAGTGTCTAGACTGCTTGAAATAATACATGGCACTAAAAGCATTACCACTACATGTAATAAACTGTCAAAGTTGACGTTGGCCTTGGATTCTACAAACAGATTTGTAGTTTTAGATCAGAGGCCTGCTCAGATTTAAGATCCAAAACTCCACTCATGATGTTTATATAAAGCAAAAATATAACTAGTAAGGACATATAGTACTTAGTGTGCTTAAACACAGCACATTTAGCAGATATCTTTAGTAAGGGCCACTTGTACTTGCCACATCTAATCATGACATGTGGCAGAGTTTCTGCCAAGGACAGAAGAAGAAATACTTTCTGACTTTGAGGGAGTTAAAACTCCAAACAGCAAGGTGCTCAGATTATTATTACAGCTATAGTGGCTTAAAAAAACCATTGAAGAATACGTCCCCCACAGGAACTTTAATGCGCTTATTGACCACAATAAGCACACAGTGTTAGTCTGCGTCACTCTCTGTGACTCATTATTGGTCACGATGGGAGAGCAAATGGTACTCAAATCAAAGAAAACATCAGGAGATGCAGAGAGGAGACACAGCATGACTCATGGAAAAACTGCACTGTGATTCAGTTCTACGGCTGCTACCACCACAATACTAGCATCACCTGAAAATCACTTTTTTTCAGGTTACTGCATGTATAATGCAATCTTAAACGTAAGCCGGTTTTGCTCTTCCGGTTGAATTTTATATTTACGTTTCCATGGTTTCAGTAATGAAACTCTGTAAAACCAGATTGCGTATTTTTCTCGTGAGAGCAAAATTGGGTACACAAATTGGGATAAATAAAGGTGAATGTTGCATATTATTTCTCAAAAATGTGCATTTAAGACCCCTTCAACACCTGAAACAAATATAAATACCAGGTGATGGATCCTTTAATTCTTTCTTCTTTTTTTTCTTGGATATCACTGACGTTTTACAGGGGTCACATATGGATGGACACACCCATTTAAATTGGAATGATAATAATTTTCACTGATGTTCATTTGAGTCTGTGCTTGGTCTATTAATTAAGAGTAATCATAAACACTTTGATTTGCCAAATGACGTGTGTCTTTACGCTGAAGTGTTCAGTTTTTGTGCAAAAAAGGCAAAGAAAATATGTGAACATGATTTTTTGAAAATTCTGTCTCAAATTTTTACAATTTTGTGACAATTCTCAGATCAAATAAAAAATGACAATTCATTCACCCAGAAATGAATACTCGGATTAACCAGTACTGTAGAATAACCACTGGCTGCAGTTTCAGTTTACTTTCTCTTTCTCTATGGTGAGTGTGGAGAAGAATGCTTTCATCATTCAGATTTTATCTTGTTAAAAATAACATCAATACGTAGTAATTATAACAATATCTTTTTTTTCCAGACATTGTAAATTATGAATAGGTTCAGTCAAACGAAACCAGGAAAAGCCACATTAGTCGTCCCCTGCTCCATCTCCAGGTTGTGGTTTCTCTCCCTTTCCATCTGGTCAACCTAAGAAGTTATACTCAGAAATTCTTTTTGATAATTCATTCTGTCTCAGTGCACATCGCTCCCAGCCTCATCATGCTGTGGGCACGTCAGCCACCCGGCTCTATATAATACATTACAGTCAGTGGCGTCATTATCCTGAAATTCTTTATTGTGTTTAGGGCGCCACATTAAAGCACATCAGTGACATTTCAGCTTTATTAAAAGAGACGTAACAGCCATCATGGCTCAAAATCACCAGCGTGTTTTGTCAAGATCTGATTTTTACAGACTGCAGAGTGGCTTCAAAGGCCGATTCCATATGGTTTTGTGTTAGCGGGGCTCTTGTTCTTGCGGCATCGCAGTGTTTTTTCTCTTTAAACCACCTAACATCCGTCTTTTTTTCTCCTTTTTATTTTAAGATGAATCGTGTGTTAATGTACACACATGACGGCTCCTTGTCATCATTCCTCGAGACCACCCAGGGTGTTTATAAGAACTTGGTTGTGAGTGGGCTTGTTGGACATATATAATCATGTGCGTGTTCTTTAGAGGGGGTGAGGGGCGGGGGAGCAGTGGTGGGGGGGCAGACTTATTACAGCTAATACTGTTGGACATATCAGTCTGTGTTGTTGAATAATTTAAGTGAATAATTCAGGACACATATCAACTCCGCACACATATGTTATTTGGAAATGGAAGAGCTGTAAACCACTTTGTGTGAAATGAGCAGTTTGACTTTGGTAATAAAACACTTTTGGTTACAAGGATTTGTTGAGCGTGTGGGTGTTTGCCTTTCTTGTAGAGTGTATGTGCTTGTGCTTCCTGCTGATTCATTCACTTAGATGGCTCATCTTGTGTGTGTGTGTGTGTGTGTATGACATTTTAATAACATGGTTTATCAAACAACACCTGAATTTATCCTGTGCTTTCTTCTTCTGTGTTTTTTTCTCTGCCCTTGTCCAGACACGATGGAGGCACGCACACACATTCAACGGCACCTAGAGTCTGTCTGCGGTGTACCACCAGCCTGCCCCACACACACACACACACAGATGCCTGTTACGGTAAGAATCAGAGACCACCGAGTCAGGAGGATAATAATGGTGTGAATGTGAGAAAACAAACTCATTATCCACTGCTGTTTTCCTCTCTGAGTAATTTAAAGACAAATTGACTACTTGTATCCCAAAATGCTCCAAATTCAGTAATAAAAAAAGAATACACAGATACGCTATAAAAAAAAGAGTTTCTGTGTGTTTTTTATAATGTCAATTTACATTATAAAGGAGTAACTGTGTGTCTGCAGTCTGCATGCTATTCCCGTGTGTGTGTGTGTCTGTGTGTGCATGCAAAAAAAACCGGCTCCATTTTTTTTCCTGTTTTCCATCAGTCAAAACCAATCTCCACAAGTCAACTTTAACAGCTGCACCACATAGCCCACAAAACCCCACAACCTCCCCTTACCCACCCAGTGCCCCTCCCAGGCTTCCCAGCATCCTGCTTCGCCTCCGTCCTAAAAAAAAAAAAAAAAAAAAGCAAAGAAGAAAACATGCATTCTTAAATTACAGTGTGCGAGGCGGCATTGTGGGAAACCCTCCCTCTGAAGTGCTGCATTTCGCCCTTCTTCTCCCTCCTTATCTTTTTCCTCATTCTGCCACTCTTTTGGATGGGTTCGGGCGGGGACTTATTTTTGATGTTCATTAAACTGTCAAACAGCTGCCCTTGCTCATTTGCATCTAGAGGTTGAGCGGTTATAGTTCAGATTGAGGTTAGCAAGGTGTTAGCCCTAAATATAAATAAGATCGGCTTCTTTGTATTGATTAGTTCTGATTTGTCTGCCTTTCCAAATTACGTTTACAGAAAAATCTCCATGTCTGCGATTCTGTGTGTTCTATGAACTGTTTTGAACATAATATCTAAGACGTAAACAAATGAATTATTGATAATGCTAATAGTATTTCAACACACTGTTTCAGATTTAGGTCAGGCCCAGAGAAAATTTTTCCAGCAGATTGTTTGTAACAAATAAAAGAGGAACTGGATAGTAGTAGTGATTGAGAAGTGACAGAAAATCCTGCACTGAAAAAGATTTTATAAAAAAACAAAACAGGTACTGCATAGAAATTATATTGCAAAAAAAAGATATAAAATGACAGCACAGCTGTTTATTGCAGCAAAACATGGGCAAAATAAATCAATGAAAATAGGAAATTGTAGGGCTGCTGCTTGTAGGTAAAGCTACTTAAATCAGGAAGCAGCCCCATCATCTTGGTCTCTAGTTTCAGGTTAAGTGATGGCACCGTCCTCACGGCGACCGTGCTACTAACCAGCTGTAATGACACACTCCATCAGTTCAGCTGTGGCCACGCACAGGGGCTAGCTTGGTTAACGGTCGGCCGAAGTGCAGCACAAGAGCGTCTGTGCGTGTGTGCGTGCCGGCTATTAAAGCACTCGAGAATCAGAGACGAAAGGACTCGCACTGCTAATGGATGTGTCTATTGATGTTCCCATTTAGCAGCACACTGTAAACGATAGGGCAATGATTGTGTTGAGGACAGAAGGAGGTGGAGGAGGAGTGGAGAGCGGTTTGGCTGGGTGATGATAATGACAAGGAAGGTTATTATTTGGCACCCTGCGGAGTCTCTCTCTCTCTTTCTCTCTGTGTGCATGTGTGTTTGTGTGCGAGAGGCAGAGGCACTCTTCCTCCATCTCCCTCGCTCCTGTCGCTCTCCCAGCCTATTGGCTATTATTCACTTCTCACTTTTTCTCCCCACTCTGCTCCTCTGATGACATTACTCACTGCTGCAAGTCTACATCAATTGTGGTTGTCTTCTCTCCACAGCAACCTCCATTTCTCTTTCTCAACTGTCATGCTTTTTTTTTTTTTAAATGCACAGCGAGATAGTGGATGAATTAGTAGAAAGAAGAAGAAGTCAAAGACAGTATAATGCACCGGCAGCGGCAAAATAGTTTCTCGTTATAAAATTTTTAGGATAGCAGGCTGCCCTTGAAATATTGATTTAACCACTAGTAGATATTTTCTCCCAGCTGCTTGTGTGTGTGTGTGTGTGTGTGTGTGTCCTGTCAGTTTCAATCAGCGTGTATGTGATGAATATGAATACAGGCAGCCTGCCTGCAGGTTTGGCAGGAGACCACCTCCAGCTGGACCCAGACCCCTCCTCAAGTGTGTCTGTGTGTGTTTGCGTGAGCGTGGTTGTGGACGTCAGCCTGTATCTGTCAGTGCTCTGACAACTTTAGGATAAAATAACAAAAAATAACACAGTGGAGGGAACCTGGTTTCAGAGTCAGGGGGAATCACAGCCTTTCCCATACTTATTGAGATATATAACATACCCTGTGTAGATTGAACTTAGACGTCTTAAACAGGTAATGCTAGTTTTGATAAATTCCGGCAAGTATATTACGAGGTTTTACGTGTATTTATTTCTGCACATGCAGTACTGCCTTCCTCACAATTACTATAATTAACCCCATTCTTTCTAATGCAGCTTGTCAGTGCATGTGCGTGTTTTCTTTTTGACTGCACATTGTTTGCAAGTAGACTGATTGTGTTTAAATTTGTAAAAAAAAAAAAAAAAAAATCTTGTCAGTAGGGTTAAATCCATCTATCATTCTGTGTGTGCTTCTGTAATCGCAGGCCAGCTGATAAAGTGGGAGATGCCATTCCTGCTGTGAGGAGACGGAAGAAGTCAACACACACAAACACTCACTCAAACACACACACTGAGAAACACAAGCCGGAGGCGCGAGAGAGCAGGTGAGCATTAAGTCAGGCAGCTAAACAGATCACGTCGCGGTATGATATCTGCAGACAGGCAGACAGAGGAGGCCGGTCTGTACCTGCAGGCACGGAGCAACAACTCACAGCACCCGCACCAGGAATGTCCTCCCCCTCCTGAGAGACACAGCGAGAGAGTGACTGAAGGTGAGAGCATGACAGAAACTGGGATTTCCACTGTGAGGTGTGTGTTTATGCAAAACCGCACTTTAAAGCCCGAACACAAACTGGCTGCTGAAATTTTAGTTTTTCTGATCAGAATACCTTCAGGGTCGCAAAATAATTGGACGCGGACGCACAAAGCAGATGTTTGTCTGTTTTTTGGTGTCGATTTAAAATATGTGATAAGAAGCAGTGGAAATCTAGTCTGTATTTAAGGCCAGAAATGTAATGGATCTACAAAAAAAAATGCTCAAAAGAAAAGCTTTTTACATGCCAATGAAATTTCAATTCTGACTACCCAGAATGCTGTCATGTTAAAGTCCATAAATGTTTCAGAGAACATTAAATCTAAAAATTAACTTATAACAGAGGTGGTGAGTTTTATAGCCACAATTGAGTTTTTTTTTCTGTTATTTGATATATTTTTTTTAAACTTCTGCCACATTTTTTAGTTCAACATTCCATCTTTACCTCAACTGGTGAAAAGACAAAGAAAGAAAAACATCAGCACTTTCACACGCTACTGTGATATCAAGTATAGATGGTTCTTTTATTTTGGAGTAATTCAATCACCTCCTGGGTGATGTCTTTCTGGAATTATGAGGGTGTTTTGACAGGGTCCTCAGTGCTAATTGTGAAACTTTGACAGTATCTCTTTCGCAAACCCATTCTGCTAGTTTTGCTGTTAGAGATCCTCGGAGCAGCATCGACATTTTTTAGATTTTATAGCTTTCTGTCATTCACAATCTGCACAGCATGTGTGGCCTTAATCTGCGGTGTCCTGTATCACATTCATACTAATTCCCCTTTGGGAGATGCTCGCTTCATTTGCGGTCTCCTAGTGTTGGCCACCGAGCCGCTCGACTGAACCAGCTGTGGGTTAGATTGTTGCTTAAGAGAACCTCAGCAGGAGTTATGAAATAAGGTCTATCGGTTCACTCCTGCACAGATCCAGCTATTCGCTGCCTCTTAAAGGCACCACCTCGGCTCTCTGTCATCTACCCTTGTTCTTGAATTGAAGTTGTTCCGCTCATTAGGAAGATCTACCACGTTCTGTGATGAGCATTATTCCCTTGCTGCGGTTTTGTTCTTGTCGTTTTCAATGCTTTTTTAGATTTAGCCAGAAAAACGCCTCCTGAACTTTTTACAAGTCACATCTCTCCCCACCGCATCCACTTATCTAAAAATGATTCAGTGGTTAAATGTCAGAGCTGTCCATGCCATTAAGGCCAGCATGTTTGAAGGAAGGACACCCTTGTCTGCCCTCTCCCTCCCCCTCCTTATTCCTCTTGCACTCCCCTTTCTTCCTCCTCCCTCTCTCTCTCGGCCCCTCCACCCACCCCAGGCTGGTTTGAGGGGCTGATGTGCAGACCTTGTCATTCAGATTAGGGCCACATTGTCAGCTCAGGGCCCTGCTCTCTCTAGTTGCGTGTCCTGGATCTTTCTTCTTACTGTCACCCTCGTCCTGCGGCCAGAGAAGACCTTATAAAGCAACATTCCTTCTCATCCACTTCTGTCAATTCCAACGCTGTCACTCAAATCACGGTTCTAGAGAGTGGAGAGGGGCTGAGTTAGCGGTGTCCCTCGCAGCAAGGACTGTGCTTTTTGGTTCAAGCTAGGGAGATGTGTCAGCAGCCAGCAAAACTGTTTTTTTATTTGATTGAAGTATTTTGAGTTATGATGTAGTTTTTGCTCACAACTGACAATCTTTTTCAGAGGAATACATTAACTGAGATGCACAGGAAATGACAGCTCTTGTGATCTAAAGGAGAGAACAGAAGCAGCACAGACTCAGCTGTCAGGCATGTGGGTGAAAACTTAAGAAGATCTTCAATTATTACTACTTAGTGTGTCGCCGCTTTATAGTTAAGACTAGTCAGTGATATTTTTAACTCTGTTTTCTGTGTGAAAGAAATATTTGGCAGTAGATTAGATATCCACTGCATCATCTTAAGTCACTCCTTATCCTGCCCGGTTAAAGTGTCCCAACATCATATTTATCATCTGACCACATCTTGACTCACTGCCACAGCTTTGTCACAGCTTTGTCACATTGCTACAGCAAGCTCTGTGGCATCTGATTTTTCTTGCTTCTCACAAACTCTGCTTTTCCCATGATGAGCAACTCTGATTAAGCACTTCGTAATAAAATCTTTCTTTACTGGTATAAGTGCAAGAGGAATGCAAAAAAAGAAAACAACCGGTCTTCAGCCACAGTGACACATCATAGTGAAAACAACAGACACTATTGATCTGGGTGAGTCGACAGTTTCAGGCCCACTGTCTCCCTCACCCCTCCTCCAACCCCCACCTTGCATGCTCAAGGCATGCTAGTGCCTCTCTAGAGGCTGCACAGCTTTGCTTCAATACGGCATATGATGACTGGCTGCAACCTCCACCCAGGTGCTGTGTTTACTAAAACCCGCTATTAGTCATGAGTTTCAAGATGACTTCTCTCCTCTAACTGATACTTGTAGTGAAATAAAATGTGTTCCCATACGTTGGAAATGTCTTGTTGTCTTGCTCATGTTCCATTAGGGGCAATCAAATGTGGCCTTTGCACGGATTGAAGAAGAGGTGCAGCTCAGCCAGCTGCACAGGAAGCGGATATTTTAATAATGAATTGCATGTGAGGTGTTAACATGTTGGTTCCTTGAAATGAATCATTGTCTGTCTCTTATCTTCAGTTACAGTGTGTAAATGGCCAGCACTTGGTGAAAAGAATGTAGGGGGGAAATCATAATGATGTGTGCATGAACATGTAGCAGCAGGCTTTGATCATTTAAAATTCTCAAAGACTTCCAATACAAATAGGTATGGGATTATTGTTCCCTTCTTGAAGCCAGTAGACGTGCCAAAATGGAGAAGATGGCATGAGAGCATAGTAAAACACTCATGATTCTTTTAGTGTCCTCTTTTCTCAGAGAACGAGAAAGGGGGATTTAGCATGAAGGGAGAGAGTTAGAAGCCTCTCCGCCCACACTCAAGACTCGCTGCCTCTGCATCTCTAAGCAGACTGTCATCTCTGGTCACCATCAGGTCTCTGCTCGCCCCAGTGAACATTCAACGCTGTCGGTGAGTTTGTGCTAAATTGGAAAAACCATCGACCGTTGATTGTACCCTGTGGCCGGCCTTTGTCACTCAACGTCTCCAAAAAAGAAGTCGGACACGTGCAGGAACCTGCACGCATGCATTGCAGACCACTCTCCTTGACCAATCACACGAAGAATCGCCACATCCCATCGCCACAAAACAAACAAACAAACAAACAAACAAACAAAAACAACCTCCAGCCTCCAAACCACAGCAAAGGTCACAATCAACATTCATTGCTGTCGGTGGGTTTAACTGTGTGGAAGAGCTCACTGAACGATGAATGCAACTGTGTCCCAGATTTCATCCAACGTCACAACGACTCGCGTCACGATATGCTGATGATGGAATTATTTATTTCTCCGCCAGCATCCCTCCCAACCCCGACCGCTTTGCCTCCCACGAACAACAGGCGCACACAGGCGGCATGAATTGACAGGCAGTTCAGATTACATCTCGATCATGCTGGCTGGGGCAGAGGGGTCCGAGTCTGGCTACAGCAGCAGGGGGAGGAAGAATAAAGATGCAGGAGATAGTTGGGAAACAAATTACCTTTAAAGTATTATCCACCAAGAATATATGGACCGCCTTGCATCTAAGGTTTAATAAATGATTTAGTTGTTGTAAATATAACATGAAAAACAAACTAGGGAGAATGCGTTATTATGTACAGATGCATGCTAACATGATGAATGACCTTTTTGGAATTAAAAAAGGATGTTGTCATCGAAATTTAGATTTTTTCTACACCCATTGGACTGCCAGGTAGACCACCAGAAGATTCAGAGGTAAATGTTTGAATCCATGTTGAAATGTCAATGCTTTAAAACACATACTGGTTTTTATGTTTTTTGTATATTTTGTTTGACAAACCATTAAAGAACCATGGAATTATACATTACTGTGTGTTCCTCATGTTTTCTGTATGACATTTAATTTGCTGTAGTTTATCAAATAAATTATCACAATTTCAGCCCCAAGTGATATAGAAGGGTTTTTTTGTAGTAGATGTGAGAGTGATAAGAGTCAAGTTCCTTTCCTTTACACATTCAGAAGAGGTAACTTATCTGCAGAAGATTTTTCCTGTTGATTAAGGCAGCACACCACTGATCTGAGCAAACATATAGTATTAGCACTAATAAAACGCTATTTTTTAAAAACAGCTCTCATCTTTGGTTTGTATTTTTTAAATCATGCAAGATTTCATTAATATTAATGGTTCATTAAGAACAATTTACTACAGTTTTAATTGTGGTATTTGTTAAATTCATCATATTTTAAGTCAAATGTGCTTTAATCATACTGATTTTATATAACTGGAGGATAAACTAAAATATAAATATGCTGTAAGTAATCAGTACAAGTTGTGTTAACGTTTTTGCGTAAATATGAAATGCATTTTTGATTCAACAGATTAGTCAACAAGTCACATACAAACAAAAACTGTACAGTTATGACAGAAATGTACACACCCAACTCTAACAAGCTGTTTGAAGTGTCAGCACAGCCTAAATCAAAACAACATGACATGATAATGACCTTCACAAAAAGCTGACTTTCTCACGCCTGTTCAGCCCGTCTGAATTCACAGAGTTAAATTTAACCTGGGCTACTGCTGCACATAAGGACAATGTTCCTATTCTTCATTCTCTTTTATGTTACATGAAAGTTTTGTTACAATTTAAATGTAAGAAGAAGGAGTTAATGTAAGTGTAAAATTCATATTAAATAGTTTTACTGCAAAAAAGTTAAATCCAGCTGCTTATCCAGTTGCCCAATATAAAACACATTTGGTAAAATACAGTTTTAGACATTTTATAATTCTACTAAATTAGGTTGAAATTATTCGTATTTTTAATGAGCAGAATATATTTTACACTGTCTGCATTTTGTCGCCTTTTGTGCGTGTGTGTCCACTAAGATAATTAGTTTGTTTTCCACTGAATGAGACAATTACAAGTAATTAAAGCAAGACAGTAAATGCAAAAAGTGTGCCGCAAAATCACTCAGAGATTACACCCTGCCCGAGTCTTCTATTTGAGTATGAGGCTTATTTGTGAGATATGCTACTCTACCCAAGAAAATAGTCTGCAGGAAAGTACCCAAACAGTATTGTGTGTGTGTGTGTGTGTAGAAGTAAAGAGTGCTGCCACTACTTGACCAGCAAAAAAGAAGAACATAGCTGGTGAAACTGGAAAACCCCCTTTGCTTTGCATGGACTTTTAGTTTCAGCTACACACCAAATAACGATCCTAACTGTAATTTGTATGCTTTCAAAATAGAATACATTATTACCAGTATTTATCACATAAAATGGTACATTTTTAAGACAGTTATCTTACAGTATGAATGTTAATATCTGTGCACTGAAACACTTATTCAGATCAGACATGTTTTGCTCAGTCTCTGAATTTAATGTGTTATTTAAGTCACAGAGACTCAGTTCTGACACAAGACATGACATTGTTTACTGTGGCCTATAAACCACAGATGTTTGTAACAATACATAGACTCACCGTTACCAAGAAGCTACAGGTCCATGAAACTGAGTGAGCCATGATAGCAGTAATTGAAGACCATTGTGAATTAGATTTGCATTGTCTAACAAGAAGAGGAACTTGTACTTGCAAAACATTTACAAGCACAATATTAAAACCTAAGTGGTATTTTCAATAGGATGGAGGCAACTGAAGCTTTTGGTTGCAAAATGGTAAACATAAAAATTAACTTGTAGAAATGAATTTTGAACTGAGTTTTGAATGCCTGTTGGCTTGAAATCCTGCTTGCAGCGTTGACGCCAAACATTCATTTAAAATAATCATTGTGGATGTTGAGCTATCTACTGCCTTCTGCTTGGAGACGTGCTGTAAGACTAAGATTAATGACTTCCTTTGTCCACTAGAGGGACACCAAAGACATAAAAAAAAGACCAAACACTCAACACATTCAATTTTATGTCTTCTATTTCTTTTTAAATGCATAAATGCAAATGGAAAACATAGCAGCAACAACACAAGTTAATGATCATCATGGAAAAAAGAACAACCAATGAAATGTAATCCGGAAGCTATTATATTTTGCTACACAAATAGATGCTTATTGACAGTAAGGAAAATGCATCAGTCACTGAACACCATGAAGCTTGACTAAAAACCTGTAATGTGAAAAACGCAGCTATGCACTGAATCTATTTACTATTAAAATTACTTTCACGTTCAATTAATGGATTGAATCTTTTCTGTGCAATACATTTTTATTGTAAAATGTTAATGCTATAGATCAAGTGTTTGACTCCTCTGTGTGGTGGTCATCTAATGCCATTCTGGTCTTTTAAAATGTAAAAAAATATATATTTTCAGTTCATAATGGGCTTAAAGCCTTTTGTGTTCATAAAGAGTAAGTGCATACTCCACATAAGTGGCCATGTTTTACCCTGAGGATATAATGAATGGTTTTGAAGTGGTCAAAATCAGAGGTTACTTGATGGATAAATATGATCTTGATTGGTTTTAATAATAAAAATAAAAGACTGTGACCTGACCACAGCACCAGTGGTAATTATCTCCACTGGTCACAGCAAGCATAATAACACAAAAGTTCTACCTCTAACTTGGACATGTATGGGTAACAAAGTCTATCATCCTATTTTCTAAATAATATGTCCCTAAAAGCATACACATACAAACACTTATAACTGTTGAATATAATCACATCATCGACTTCTCTACTAAACATGCATTAACAATAACAAAACAGCACAGTAAAGGAAATCCAGTCGTGTAAACACAATCATTTTTAACGTTAGATTTCTAAAACTCTACACTTCACTGTTCATGAAACCAATCATGGTCTCTCCTTTTTTTTTTACTACACAAGTAATGAGACTAGCTACTAGGCCTGCTTTCACTCTCCCAGCATCTTTGGAAAATACCTTCTGAAATAGTTTATGTAGCACCAGTTAATTTGATTACGCTGCGTAAATTGTTTGAATTTTGTTGTGACTCAATCTGGAAAGGTCAGTAGTACTACAGCAGTTTAGACTTCAAGTGTGCCATTTGGGAGAGTGTCTATGGAAAATAACTTTGTTGTCTGTATGAGCCATGACTCATGACAAAGCTGCAGTTAATTTTGACTGCCACATCGTGTTCATATTCGCCCACTCACATTTTTCTGCCATTTGTGCTCAATTAGATTGCTCCACCTCAAGTTTTTTTTGTGGAGTCATTATTTGTTGTGTCATCTGTGCAGTGGACTGAAGAAAGGAAATCCCCAATCCACATATACAGAAATACAAAATGAAACCCATGTGGAACACAAATCGGGCCGCTTCAATATTAACAGGATGTCTGCATATATAAACAAGTTAAATTTATTATGTTATCTATTTCTTTTTCAGTCATTTTTCAGTTCATTTTTCAGTCTTTCTAAATGACTCACTGCCACCCTGCTTATCACATTTGTAAAAGGACTCTTTACGCAGAGATTTTAGAGTGGGAGTGAGATGTTCTTCACTGGCAAGTTCAAGGTATGTACATTTTACCAAAGGATGTCACATGTGTGACAAAGAGTTTTTTGCTGAGTGATCAGAGGTGAGCTCAAGGGGTGCTGATGTTGTAAACCCAACCCTGTTGAACAACAGTTCAACCAAGAGCTGCTTAATGCCTTTAACTAGTGGTATTTACCCCTCTGTTCGTTGGTCTTTTGCTGCTGCTCAAAGCGCCCTCCAGTGGATGTCGCTACTGTCTGATATCTGCTGGTCTGAGCTGTCTCTCACCCTCAGCCAGGAAGATCTGCATGGCCCGGTACAGCAGATGGACACCCAGCTCCCGTTTCTGTCTCGCCTGCCAATTGGACACGATGCCATAGAAATCCCCTCGCTTCTGATTTGTGAGCATTTTCAGACCTAGAACGTGATTGGAGAATTGAGTTGGTGGCTCAAGGCTGGAGCAACACAAGAACAATGTTCTCTTATTGTTTCATTTGTCCATTTGTTTAGCTGTGGCTCGTGTCACCAAAAACATGAAAACACTGCACTTGTACAGTAAGTACCAGTAAAACCATTTTTCAATTCCCTGAAAAACCAGCGGTTCCTAATACAGCATTATCAGGTTCAAATCTTATGAATTTAAGAAAATAAACTGTTGAATGTATTAACAGGATTGCATGAACTTAAGTGTCCTAAAAACAGTGAAAAGGGCAACATCTGGCAAAAATAATTTTATAATGACCTCCATCTGTCTCCCATAGAAGTCCCTTCAGTTGATTTTAACAACCACATCCATCTCCTGCATCTTTTTTTAAATCTAATTGTTCCAATAATTTTTCATCTGAGATAGATTAAGGCAGAATTAAGTGTAGAGATGCATCCTTTTTTGCCAGGCCGTCATTAAGTCCTCCACTTATGCCACATTTATGTGAGCAATAATTAACTGAAAATTATGACAAAACAAGCCCTGACAGGGTAATCTAAGAGCCTGATAAAGAGCCGCTGAGACGTTCCCCAGTGGATTATATCAGCGTCTGCCACTTTACAGAGATAACTGGTGATGAGTTTCATCCGGCTTGTACTCACCCATGGCCTCCACCATGCAGGCCTCTCTTGTGTAAGCCTCCACTGGAATGACGTTCTGGAAGCAATGCAGAGAGATGACGCCCTGCCCAGCTTTCCACACGTTAAGGATGTGCTGCACTTTAGGACACAATTTCTGTCACAGAGAAGAAACAGGAAATGTTTTATCTAAATATTTCATATCTCATTCATTTTAATCAAGCAAGGCTGATCAGTGTATGCCGCCCTACCTTGGAGGTTTTGTCGCCACTGTAGTATTCTAAAGCCTCATACAGGTGACTGTAGGGACGGGAGCGTTTTCCTTTGCCCACATAAAATATAGAGTGGATAAATGTCTGGAAACACTCCTGTGTAGTCATGGTGTGGCTGCGGAACGGGAGGTTCTTTGTCACTCTGACAGATGAAAGAGACAAAGATCAATTCAAATATGTCTTCAATTACATTTCAATGTCACAGGGCTGTGGGTAGTTAAAACTCAAAAGAAGTCAGCCCTTCAAAAACAATATGAAACAGAACACATATTTCTGCTACTATTGTTGATTTGATTTACACAGTTTTTTTTACGACATGCCCAACAATCAATAAAAACAATGAATTAACCAGTTTTGCTTGCAATATCAATGCGTGTTCCCATTGGATACAATGACAATTCAACATTGTGGGTACTTCATTCATGTTTCTCACTCACAACAATTTTCATAGGCTCATGTTTTAGTTACAGGTTGGAGTGAAATGTAGAAATAATTTTCATGAAAAGAAGGGCAGACGACAGTGCAGAGAAGGAAACAAAGGCAGACACAAAGCAACATGAGAGGCAGGAGACCTTGGGTCGAGCAGCAGGTAGTTGAAGCTGGACTTGATGATGCCCTCCCTCCACTTTCTGTTTTGATCTGGTTGGTCAAACTGCTGGCACAAAGCCTGCTCATCTGCCTGGCAATCGGGCAGCTTGAAGATCTGCAGGGCGCGACACAATTCTGGACTGTAACCTAAATCTGCAGGAATAAAAAAAAAGAACTAATGAAAATGACTGAAATTGTATAACTGATAGTCATGCTAATAAGTGTATACATGGATTCTTATTAATTCAATGGCTCTAATCAAAATGACTGAATCTCCAAACACAAATATTACAAACATTCACTTGAGCAATAACATCATTATTCATTCATCATTAAAAAAAAACATGTAATGCTTCTACATTGTAAAAGTACTCACAATCCAAACCACAGCTTCAGAAATAAAATCATAAACTAATCCCAGACCAAGCAGGTGAATTATGGCATTATAGTTGGTATAAAAAAAAGAGTAATTTTGCATTACGGTAAGCATCACCTGATTGTGGCTGCTCTTTTTCCTTCTGGTGACGTGGAGAGTGGAAGTTTGATTCCTGCAACAGACGACACAGCCTTCGCATGTAGGTGGGCCTGGTGCGGCTGCTGATGGGACCTGGACTCTCCCCCAGCTCCACGAGCCTCAACCTCAGCTCCTTGTCAGTCATCCCTCTCGTGTCTGGTATCATACTTCCCTCACCTTCGCCACTGTTATCTTTCTGCAGCACTTTTGGGGGCTTCTGGTTCTCTTTTCCCCCGTTGCTCATCATGTCTGCCTGCATGGAACGCCAGTCGTAAAGGATAGTCTCGTCGCCGCTGGTGGTGCTCATGCTGGAGCTAAGGGAGGTGTTAGCTGTAGGTGGGACATGTGTCTCGATCAACTTGTGGCCCTGTTCTGTATCTGTGTACAGATACTCCACTGGTTCGTCCAGATCCTGAAGGAGTGGACGCCCCCCTGGTGTGTAAGACAGGTTAGCCAGGTGCTGTGGCCTGCGGCAGCTCGACAGCCTGCTCATGCTGTACCTGGGCGTGCATCCAGTGCCCGGGGTGTTCGGAAGGTCAGAGTCCTCCCTGGACCTCCTCGGGGAAAAGTAGCTGGAGCTGGATGAAGACGACGCAGACTCTGGCTGAGAGCTGCAGTCCTCTGTGATCCAGACATCTTCATCTTGTGAGCCGTCCACTCTGCCCTTAACGGGGACATCAGTTATCTCTCCCTTTGTTGTTGCCTCGTCTGTACTCGTTAGATCATCAGTCATGAAATCCCCTCCTTCAGCAAGCTCCCTTCCTTGGCATTGCATAGCAAGAGCAATCTCTGCAAGGTGTCTTTCATAAGCAACCATTGAGGAGTTCTCGCTTTTCTCCAGTATAAATGTATCAGATAATGTCTGTGATTCAGATTCACTGCCACTTAGGCTCTTGGCGAGGATAAAGGTATCTGCTTGGCTGTTGCTTAAACTTGAACCAGCTCTCAGGGTGCTGGACTGTGTGTCCTGGCAATCCACAGGCAAGTAGTCTCCTCCTGCACTATCCCACGGATGGGCCGATGTATGATAAGGCGCTTGTGGTGAACTGTAATAGTCCTCACTGCTCTGAGACCTGGGCGTCTGGCGGCGCGTTCGAACCGGTGTTGGCAGAGTCTCGTCGAACAGACAAGACGTGATAAGGAGGCTTTCAGGCGTCCTGCTTGTTCTCAGTGAGCAACGACTCAACCTCGATCGAGTCCTGCCTGTTACAAAAGGACTGGGTGTGAGCGGTAGGTCAGTTACTTCATCTATTACCCCAACTCTGTCGTCCGATTTGGTGTCTGATGTGAGCTTTGTAGCCGCCCCGTCAACATCATCTTTACGAGTGGCATCCACAACTTCACCACTTAATGCATCCTCGTTTGGATGCTTCATTTCATCCAAGGTCAGTTTGTTAAGGATACCTGGTAAATGCTCTGTAGTTTCAAAGTCTGAATCTGTGTGAGGTTGTTCAGGGGTGAGACTTCCACCTTGCCTCGAAAATACAGAAGCAGCGTGTGAAACATGTCTGGGGTGTAAGGAAGCATCCAGAGCACTGGTGTAATGGTCACTATCACAGCTACTGTAATGACTACTAGCGGTCCCACTGCTACTGCTGCCCCCACATGGCTGTGCTGGCTGCTCAGGTATCTTCATCTGGGTCTCTTTTACGTCTTCCTCCTCCTGTTCATCATCACTCTCTCCTATATTACAATGACTTATGACTGTTTTCTCCATGTCCTCCTCTGTGCTCGTGCTGCTCTCCCTGCAGAAGACGTAGACGTGGTCCGGGGATGTGACGTCAATGCCCTGCGTGTGTAAAACGGTGGCCATGCGTTGTGAATCCAGGAAGTCGGAGTACTCGGACAGATCAAAGGTCAAGTCACTGTTGCACTGGCTGCTGTCCACAGCAGTTTGTTGTTTTGGAAATTCAGGACTAAAAACGGGAAAATATTCATCCACATCCCTGAAGCTCACGCTCTTTCGGCTCGTTCGCCTGGAAGGAAATGCTGGAAGTGTGTCTCTTCTGGAGGGGGAGACGCTGCCACCAGAAGCAACATCAAGTTCATTTCCTTTTGATGTAAACACATCATCCTCCTGAAGAACTGGCATTGGAGCTAAATGCCCCACTGCAGACATGCAAGTGCTTGATAGTATGGAGGGACCTTCAGAAGGCCAATGTACAGAGGAATTATCCCAGTCCTGCCCCCTAGTGTCCATATCAGACAGTCTGTTATATGGTAATCCTCTGCAACTTGGCCTCCCAATAATGTTAGACAAGTCAAAAAATGACGAGCGTCGTGTGCTGCTCATTGGGGCTTCGTCGAAGTCACTTATCATAGATGAGCGGGAACTGAAGCTGTAGTCTGATTCAGGATAGCTGGACGTGTCTGCCTGGTCCGAATAAACAGCTGTGGAGAGGGGGAAAAATAAACATTCATTAACACAGTTCCTAGAAAGATAAAAACATTACCAGTAGCTAGCCAGATTCTGGAAAAATATAACAGAAACTCAAGTGATCTCTCCTTTATGCTGTGCCAGACTGTTTGGCAGATGATCAGCCTCGTGTTTGTTTTTTCATTTGACAGGGAAAAATAGTGAGTGTAACTGGCAAATTTCAAAGTAGAGTGAATATTGATGTGAGTATTTCCCTGCTTTTTCTGCTAACATTATTTACAACACAAGCAAAATCTATACTCACAGAGTTTTCAGGTACAACCTCCTGACAACTCAGAGGATTTGCAAATGATAGTGGTGTTAATGTGATATGACAACCTGCCAGCTTTTGAGTACAATATTAATGACCTGACCTGGATTAATATTACTGAAATATATGTAAATAACATTTCTAACAACCATTGTTAACGAGGAAATGTTCCACTTCTGGAAATGATTAAAGTTGGACAAACCATGGCATCTGTATATAAATGCTGCTAGTTTTAAGGATGAATGGTTTTAATAATCCTGAGAGGAAGTTTCAGAGTTATCCGATGCTTCTCTGAGGGTCTCGGCGTAGCAGTGCATGTTCATGTAACGGTTAAAAATGGACACCAGTGGTCTTCGTCACAAAAACACACACCAAAAAACATCCAAATATCTCCATGCTGCTCGTATGTAATGTCCGTCTTGTATTGAAGCCACAAAAAGCAAAATTGTCCTGAAAAAAATTAGTCTGTATTTCAAGCTTGTTTTGTAGCGGAAGCTTCTCGAAGGTCCTCTTCCCGGTTCATCAAATTTGAACGAACCAGGGTCCGGAGCGTGGGACAATTTCGCATTTTGGGGCGCAATACAAGACAGACATTACATACGAGCAGCATGGAGGTATGTAGGTGTGTTTTTATGTGACGAAGACCGCTGGTGTCCATTTGCAACCGTTTTATGGACATGCACTGCTACGCCGAGACCCGCTGTAACTCAGAGAAGGAACAGAGGACTCTGAAAATTCTCCCAGCAGTAAATGTTCATGTTTGGGGGAACTATTGCATTAAAGAAGACTATCTTACAATACTGAAACTGAGGCAAGTCGTCCTCCTCGGTCTCCCCTGAGCTGGTCTGGTACTCGTGAAGGAGCAACGCACATTTTCGATTCTCCTCTTGCTCTGCAAGCTGCCCTGGTGTGTTGCCTTCCTGCATGGATGAAAGAGGTAACAGTCATAAATCAAACCAAATCTGACATGATCATAATTTGTACAAGTCGCAACAAGGAAATTTGGGAATTTCCCATTAAGCTGAGATAGTTTAGATAATTTGTTAATAGTGCTATCTGTTTAAATTGAAACAGATTTTCCATGTTCTGTCCCATGAAACATGACACACACACACCTTGACTAAAATGATCTGTGATTCTAAAAGATCATTCTTACCTTATCTTTAATGCTTGGGTCCCCTCCATTCATCAAGAGCATCTTTACATTTTGATAACATCCCCACAAAGCAGCAATATGTAGAGGAGTCAGACCCTCCGATGATCTGGAAGACATGCAAGAAAACATATATTATGCAAAACAATAAATTATCCAAAAGAAGATTGCTTTTGTGTTTTTTTGTCAATATTTAAGTATATTTCCAGAGGGAAGATGATACTGGAAACAGCATGATGCAGTCATAGCAGGTTTATATATTATACATTTAGTGTGTGGAAGATTGTGCAGAAACCTGTATACAAATTTGCTGAATAGACGTACAGACATTGGAACTAATTATGTGGTTTCTGTAGTCCTCCTGGAGGCTGTAATGAAGAAAATGATCACGCACAGAGATATGGTGACTTTTCACTACAGTGTTTTGTGACCATACCTGATATTGGGGTCTGCTCCATATTGCAGCAATGTTTTCAAGCAACGTGTGTTCTTCTCAGTCTCTTTACCAGCAGCCAAGTGTATGGCAGCTACCCCTTTAATGCTTATAAAGTCAGGACATGCACCTTGTGAAAGAAGCAGCTGCACAGATCTGCCAAAGAAAAGCATACAGTGCAGTGAAGTGTGGTTTACATAGAAAGCTGCAGCAGGACAGAACTGCAGAATCTTTTACATAAAGAAACAAACACTCGAGCACTTTAAATCTCTCTTAAAAACTCATCTCTTTTCCTTGGAATTCTAGGGTTTTTTATTTATTTTTTATGTGCGATCACCTTTTTATTGTTTTATTCCATGTTTTGACGTATGTGTATTTGTTTTGTTGCCACTGTCTTTGCTTGTGTGTTTTGCTGTGCAGCACTTTGGACAACCTGGGTTGTATTTTTAAATGTGCTATATAAATAAATTTGTATTGTATTGTATTGTATAATTATTTAGCATGTCAGTTAGCACCCTTCCTTGTTCCGCTTTCATAGTATGATATTCATATAATTTATTAACGTTAATGATATCTAGATTTTCAACATTTTCAAAAACCTATCGACTTCCATGCTTGTCTGTATAATCCTAAATGAAAACACTCATAGTCACTATTATCATTGTTTGTTTCACCTATTATTCACTGGCGTCACCGGTTTGACATTGTATAACCTAGTTTCGGTGTCTTTCATATTTGCAAAGCAGTGCCACACATTAACGTTACACCCCCGCCCGGGCCGTCTTCACCTTTCCACATTACCCTAGCTAGCGCCACTGTGTGTGTTGGTCTGTCGAGTGAACACTCTTCAAACTGTCTATCTATCTACTTAAATACTTTCATCTTGGAAAATAACTTGCTGTGGATAGTGAACACTTTCCACTGTCGTCTCTGTCGCTCTCTCTCGACAGGAGGCATGTCTGGGCAAAAACAAAGAAAGGGGGCAGAGCATCACCTGGGTTCTCCGTCGTTCACAGCGTCGCACAGTTGACTGTCCAGACTCTTCCTCTTTCGATCCATGATCAGAGCAGTCCGTTTATACATGATCTATGACGGTGTATCAGCATATTCCGATTCAGCCCCCGGCCTAAATTCGAGCTGGGTAACTTTTAGACGAGGCTAATGTTAGCAAGCCGAGCTAATAGCAACTGCTAAGCTGCAAAAAAAATTAGAAACATACTAACTCTTTACACACCTAACATCACTTTTCAGTGAAGCTAACTCGTTGAAAAACCATTGCGTCGCTCCGTAAGTACTTCGAGGGGTGATGTTTTCAAACTCTAAAAAACATTCACCAAATGTTTATCCACATAAACTGCGTGGTTGTTTGGGTTAAACTTCCCTCCAAGCCCACAGGACCTACCTCCTTTGCAGACGGCAGGCGGAAGTCCCGCCTACTGGCCTCTCTGATTGGATGATTATTTCATTTTCGCCAATCAGGTTACTTGAAACGTAGGCGCAGTTTTCATTGATTTATATTCCCATCAGAGCCAAACCGTGCCTTGTTTTCACGCAATCTTTGAAGCTTATTTGAGTTTTCTATTAATTTCTATTGTTTCAAATGTCTGATACTTGTAACTTTATGCACCAAATCAACATATAATCTTTGAATTTGTTCGAAAGGTGGGTTATTGCTATAATAAACAAAACAGATAGCATAGTGTATTTTGGATTTTAATTGTAGGCTACAGTTTGTATAAATTGTGAAAGTGTTTTTTTTCATAATGTGTAAAGTCATTAAAAACAGCATTAAGCTGCTCTTTCATATGCAAATAAGAGGCTATAGGAGGCAAAAGGGACATGGAAATGACTCCTAACCCTCCAACGTGAGAAACTTACACTTTTGGTTCAACTATGGTCTTCTTATACAAAGCAGAGAAAAAGACAACATGAATCACTTTGAAAGGAAATCACTCTTCAATGCTTTTAATATAAATAAACTAAATAACAGCATTATAATATGCTACACATACATCTCAAAGAAAAAAAAGGGTGTTTATCTTGACCAGCAAAAATTGTGCAACTGTAGAGCTTCTAAATTTCTAAATGTCAAGACTTTTACTTTTTTATAGCTGAAATGTTGCACCGACTCAGACAGTGCAGAGAGAAAAGAGAAGGAGTCCCAGCAGGAGCAGCATCACGTTTGAGTGGAAAACTCCAGCATGGTTGAGTGTCAGGCTGCAGTTTTCATAGGGCTCCAGACAGGCCGAAAAAGCCATGACATGGGCGATGTAGCTCTGCTCCTGGACCCCATGGAAGAGATGTGACATGGGTCCTTTGGCAAAGATGGCTACATCTTCTATACCATGAGTTTCTGAGCCAAGAGGGACAGGAGCTTGCTGACGATAATCATTAGACGCTAGAGGACAAAGGAAAATCACATTAGATGTATCTGTAATTGCAAACCTAAAGTGACCACATATGTGATTAAAATACAGGGGACATCTAACATCTTGATGAAATCCAATACAGCTTAACCACAAACGACTGCATACTACAAGCTCTATTGCAGACCCACTGTAGCATAACAGTTGGACAGTTTCTGTCTATCATTTGACAATATTATAGTAACTTACAGTTGAGTATTACACTACACTACATTGTTCTTACAATGTGATAAATCTGAAATTTGTGGTTGAAACAAACCTTCTTCTTTTACTGTAGGCTAAGTAAATAAGTGAGCAGTTGGTCTCTCTGAATGCTTCTTTGTGCCTACAGTACATATCCAGTTACACCACTAGATGGAGCTACTTTATTTGCCTTCTCTTTAAGGATTGTCAATGTACACTTACATGAAACTGACTCATTCATATCTGGGCGAGTTCCATTGTTAATCTGGTATCCAGGTCCGTTTCCATACACAGCAGTGGTGAAGTGCTTGTCATCATCAGCTAGAGAGCGAGACACTCCTGCAAATCACAGAACAAATTGGCATCTAAAGATTGCATTGAAACATGTTTTTTAGTTTGGATTGTCAGAGGACTTTCATGTTTGATTACAAAACCCCTAGTCTTATCAATCTCTATAAGTGTGTTTTACCAAGAACTGGGTTTCCTCTGGCAGAATATCCACCAAATGCGAAGACATGTGAGTGATCAGCAGTGACCACAGACAGGGTGTCCAGTTCACTGGTAAGTTCAGCAGCTCGCCCGATTGCCCGGTCAAACTCAACAGCCTCATACAGAGCTTTTTTGGCTTTTCCTCCATGGTGCCCATGGTCAATTCTCCCACTTAAAGTCCAAAAGAAAGATATTACAACATAAGTATATATATTTTTACAGATTTGATGCATTCATGCTGACTATTTTACTCTTCATGTCCCATGAGTTCACTCTGAGCTAGGAAAATACCTGCTTTTAGTTTTTGTGAACCAACTACATCGAACCATCTTCAAAATAAACCCATGATTGACACTCTCATTCCTCCTGGACATTTTTAAACATAGCTCACAAACCACATCATTGCAAATGAGGGAAACCTCAATGATTTTCGAGGCTTAAATAAAGGTTGGTGGCACAAAGAAAGGATACCCACTGTTTAAACACTGTCCTAAAGCGATGATCACTTGGGTCAAGATTACCATGAGCATTATTTTAAGCACTCCCTCTTCTTTTTAATACAAATGAGAGTGAGAAAGATGTGGCAATTGAACATTACATGTAAATGGACAGTTTAAAATACTTTGAAAAAACTGTTATACTTATCTTCCACAAAGAGGAAAAATCCTTTGGGGTTCTTGCTGAGAATCTTTATTGCCTTCTCCATCATCTCAGTGAGGGAAGGGTCCGTGGACGGATCACGCTCCAATTCATAGCGGCAGTCCTTGGGTTCAAATAGACCTAACAGAAATTGCGACAGAAATTGCAGGCCTCATTTTCAAAGATCAGGCCAAAGGCCAAATTTTAAAATGTGTGAGCTCCTCTGTGAAAAATTTACTAAATTGTAAATTTGGGCAGCAAAAGTGAAAGCATCCCATCTTTTTTATTGAGACCAAGTAATTTCCGCTGAATACCTCACAGTAGTTCTGACCATGAAGCACAACTTGTAAAGGATTTTATTTGATACATGACTTTAAAAAAATAAAATAATGTTATTATCACTTAAACCTTCAGCCGACAGCTTGGTTTTTTCACTTAAAGTCTGCATACTTGTTAATGACTGCCATGTCATAATACAATAATGACAAAAAAATAACTCTTACCCATCAGGAAGTCTGTATTTGCCGGATCGACCGCATCAAAATCGACTTTGTTCCAAACATATCTAACATTCTGTAGGAAATAGATAATCATTATTAGAGCTGAGCCTCAGAGAAAGAGAATGACATTTTATTCACCCTCAACCTAATGGGTACACGTGTAAATTCTACTATGTACCGTTTTGTTCATTATCCACTCCTCAACGAGATTTTGTCCATCGTTTCGGTCTCCTGTGACTTTTGGATACTCAGGATCTTCTTTGTCTTTGGGAAACATGTACTGACGACCTCCACCAAGAATGACCTGGATTGAGAGACATGGTGACAATTTATACAGTATATATTTCAAACTGGATATATTACAGGACAGGTATAATTCAAAGGTGCAATCAAGTTGGTCACTTCACTAAAGGACTGAACCCAATTAAAAAATCTGGAGCACTCAATAAAATGCAGAAGTTTAATGCAGGTGTCGTGCACAGGTTCAGGTTACGGGTTCAGTCCCTTTATGAAGTGACCCATGTGATTGCACCTTTGTTTTATTGTGCATGAGAATGATGTGAATGGAACACATATCTCTAAAGGAAACAGATATTGAGGGATTTATCATTTAAGTAGTGGTGAACAATTATTTGGGATGAAAGTTGTTTAGTTAAGTTGTTTTGTTATGGAGATAGATTTATATCAAGACTTACATTTATTTCTGTGTTGTGAACCAGCTGATATGCAATGTCATGGCATCCATCTCTGATAGCCTCAGTGGAGAGGTCAGAGTCAGAATACCAGCCTCGATCGGCGGAGTGAGCATAACTGGCACTTGGAGAGGCGTGCTGCACTCGGGTTGTTGTGACAATTCCCACAGATTTGCCTGAAATCAGAACAATGTGGTACTAATTAATTGAGTGTTTTGTGGACAAAATGCAAATTCCACAACTGCGTTTAATTTTATGCTCGGAACGAACCACTTCCACATGGCAAACTGCCCTGTCAATTATATGTTTTTCAGTATTTACTTGATTTTGCTCTCACATTAAAAAGGACAAATTGTCTTACCTTACTTTTAACAAAAACATGAAATGACAGAATATTACAGGTCTCCTTAATGAATAACATGGTCAAAACCTGTGTCAAAAGTTATCTGAAATCCCAGGATAGATCAAGTGAAGCTTTGTCTAACTACAGTATAGACAAACCTGCTTTCTTGGCACGGTGCAGAACAGATGTAACTTCATTCCCGTAGGTAGCTTTACAGTTGGACCTTGGGGTGGCTGCAGTGACACCTACGGTGCCATAGTTTGCCTTCACACCACATAAGTACGCTGTGGCTGTGCCAGCACTGTCTGGCATCTGCTGGTCCACGTTGTATGTCTGCAGGACCGAGAGCAATCGCACACATTAACATTAACAGAGTAAGTTGATTTTAATTGTGTCTTAGAGTTGTTGTAAGTTGCTTTTTTTTGGGCTGTCTGCGTTTAGTTTTACATGATCCTCAGTACTCTCAAAACTGTCTGTATTCAGAATACCCTGACATTTTATGCAACCTGTGGCCTACGTTACAAGCCAAGTACTTCCACCATCAAACGATAACAGACCACTCTGTCACCATGAAATGATGTGCAAAACAGAAAACATGCAATTATGTTGTTATGAAAGCAGTAAGCAACACAGCCATACACTGTAAATATGATATTACTAACAGCTTCACATAATTCTGTAGTCGGGGCTGTTTGTTAGTAAGAGTGAAACATACATACAATTCTGCTCAACTTCATGGGTGCTATAACATGGCGTACTCTTACTTAACAATAATGCTTAGACAGAGTTCATAACTTCAGTCAGTCAGACTGACCTTTGACAGCGCCAGGTGGGGGAAGGTATCCATAACCAGACTGGTCTCCTCCCCTGATGCTCCTTTCAACTGGCCTTTGAGGATCCGGGTAGCAGTCACTGTTGGTATCCCCATACCTGCAAACAGGTGGATACACACCAGAGTGTTAGATAACGCCGGCCAGGGAGGCACAGAGCTGCCATTGTCCTCAGTGAACCTCATAAGGCTCATGAGTTTAAAGGCCGGTGAAAGACATCCAAGTTATTTCACAAATAGTAGATGATATGCACAGCGAAAACATTAACAGTTCATAGCATTTATTCTCTGCTGCAAACTTGATATATATATTTATTTATTTATTTGTTTTTTTTTTGTGAAAAACCCAGGGCATCTTGTACAATATGTCTTGTCAGAACTTGTCTTATCTAATACAGATTCAAGGTGTAAGGAGAATGAGGCAGTTATCTTTATTGACTTCAAATGTAGGAACCATGCATAAATGTTAACGTGACATATAATGCATTTCAACACAAATCAGTTGAATGTTTGGGCAGCAATAGCTACTAGTAGCTTTAGTTAATGACAGTACTGTAGATGTTATTACTCTTCAGAGAGGTATGACCATTAAGTCATTAAGATACACCGAGATCTTTGCAACTGGTTTTCTTAAGCATTTCATCATTTATAGAGTAGTTAAATGTTACTGGCCAATCCCAAACATTGATAAAAATCTAAAATGCTGCTATCAGCATACAGGCCAGTTGGGGTGGAGGCAGCTGTAACCATAAACCAGCGCTCCATCTATAAATTTGTGATTTGTGTGAGGTTGGGATTAGTGAGTTAACAGGAGGAAGTGCACACAAGTAACTACTTTATCTTTTTGCGAGGTCCAGGGGTCATGGCCACAGTTAAAATGAATCCATGTTGTGAGGTATCCTAAGCAGGAATGAAAAATACAAAATACTGTTTTCTTTTGCCCTAACAGTTGCGGGAAATGTATATATTTTTACCTCTGTTTTATCTTCTGTAATTAAGAAAATGAAATCACATATACAAGCACTGAAGACCTGAAAACCAGCCATAGACCAGTTTAACGGTTTAAGCAAACAAATAGTGTCTGAAAGTTTAGCTATGCATGATGAACTTGTCTGAACTCTTTGTGTGTTCAGATCAGTTACAGTAAAATAATGGAATACTGTGGACTGTGGTTTGGCCTCAGTTCATTTTGTTATGTGTGGCTTTCCAAGCAGTAGTAACCACTGGTGATCAGATGCCAACATTCATCCCTCTACCCATAAACCCATGCTTTTCAGGGTCACATAGCACATTTGGCTCCCTCTTGGCGCACTCGGCCACAGTTCATAATGAGACTCGCACTTTGAAACTCCCATCGGTCTCTCTCATCACCTGAACAAACGAACTGAACTAAAAGCCGCAAATGTTGCACAAGTTCTGGAAAACATCTTAAATGGTGGAGAGAGGTCAGTTTACCACACTCACCGTCCCCCAGGAAGAGGATGAGGTTCTTGGCTTGGTGGACATTAGGCTGAATGTTCAGGGCACTGTGAAGAGCTTGCTTTGCTTTGTTGTTCCAGTAATAAGCATGGAGCTCTTCATCTGGAGGCAAGAATGTGATACAAAGATATAACATGACATAATAAGCGAACTGAAATAATACGAACAATGTAAGACTAATAAAGTTGTAACAAAAGTTATGAGGGACACACACACAAGAAAGCTACAAAACATAATAAACATGAGAAATTATAATAGAGAAGAATGCGACCTTGATATGATTTTAAGTGTTTGATGCAGATGGTTTTGTAATATAAACTATCTATTAATGTAAGCATCCAAATGATAAGATGTAATTTGGTGCCGTGACAGTAAAGCTGTTTTGATTACACTTCAATTCCTGTTTGTTTTTGTGTTTTTCTTAAGATCCACATGATTCCAACTTGAAATCTAAAAGCAATCCTTTTCTGATGTAACAAAACTGCATCAATGTGTAACAGATCCTTACCTGAAGCACACACAGTCCACTGCACTGAAATTAAAATCAATAATCCAGCAAAAATGAGTTTATGTTTGATAGCCATGGTGTTGACTATGGGTAGAATCTATGAAATTCAATGGGGGCTGCGCACACACACTGTCCTTTTATAGCTGCACCCAAGGAGCAAAGGACACATGAAGGTGCAGCAATCAAGGTGTATTGCACACATGCACGCACACACACACACACACACACACACACACACACACACACACACAGGGCAGGAAAAGAGGCAGTAAATTAGATATTGGCTTCTGAAAAAACAACATGGCTATAATTTCTCTTTGAGTTATTCAAATCTGCACGTTGTGATTGACGATGTTGTAGCACTTCTGATGGCAAAGGAGCTTACAGAGTAAGCAGTTGTTTTCAAGTCAATGAACTGCCTTTGTGCACTGAGGTCACAACAGACTGGCGCCAGCTGTTTTTATTTTAAACTGCTTTGGATTCAAATTATTCTTGGCTATCCTTGCCTTTATTTTGAAGGGGAGTGTTTTGAGCACATCCAGTTTATTAGTCATTAATCTTAACTGTGGTCTAATGAAACCATTATCTGAAACCATTTTATTTTTGTATTAGTTCCAGGTTAGTAGAAGTGCAAACGCAGCTGAAATACAGAACCTTATCTCTTAAACGTTAACCAGCAGCAGCTTTACTGTAATATCTATTGTCTTATTGCCACTATAAATCATCATCTAATGATGATGTTGATTATAGGGTTTTATGGTTTACTTCTTGTATTATTTTGCAATTATACTGCTCATATGTGAATGGGAATTTTGCCAATCTTTTGAACAGTTCTCTGACAGAGCCAGCATTTATTTGAATTTGTGACAGAATTAATGGATCCCATGTGAGTCTGTGTGTGTACAGGTGGGTCTGACTGCACATCTGTGTTACTGCTTTTCAGCAGTGTGGTTGAAAATCCTCAGCTGTCTGGTGCTGACTGGCCTTGAGTTTCAGACAGACCAACACAAGGCTGCACCCTCCATTCCATTTTTTTTTTCTGTTATCACCATTTTGACTTAATCACAAGTCCAAAAGCCTTTTTGAAAAGAGCAGTACCTCTGAAAGAGTCAGTGTATGATATGTGCAATGCCAAAACTTGAGTAATAAAAGGAAAAATAAGAAGTATATGACATCTTGTTTGACAGGCACAGCATTGCGCAGGCCCTGTTGCAAGAAGTGACCTTGACTTTCTACTAATGGTTGAAGCCATGGACTTAAGTGTAGGTTGGAACAGTGGCTCATGCCATTACAACACAGTAGATTCACTTGTGTTAAATGTTTAGGGACTAACTCTCCTATTCTCTTTTTTTATCCAAAGCTTTATCACTATTGTTACACAGCTACATTGCAACATTGATAGCTGTTTAATTATCAGTCCTCCTGATAGCTTCAGCTAAGAGGTTACAATATACTTTCTGAGCAGTCCTAGCTCTTTGGGGTGCTTTGATATAGTGAGTTGGTATCTGGAAATGGTTTCCTCCTAGCCAGGGTGGTTAGTTAAATTTGGTACAAAAAAGGCTCTCTCACGCTGTCACTATGAGAAAGGCAAAAACCTTCTGGCAAGTAAATGAATAAAGCTTGATGCTGAACTAGCAACATTTTTCTAGAGTCCTACAGTAAGTAAACAGCTGTTTGTGCTATTGGTATATAGAGAAACTCACGCGGAGCTCCTTTTAAGTAACTGCATGGAGCCCTATTCTGTTTATTTTCTTAAATACTTCTTTATTTAGAAATTTAAAAAGTTACAGTTCACTGATGTAACAATTAAATATCAGTTCCTTTATAGGGACTTTTCAAAAAGAACCACAAAATAAAATGACCTGTAATAATCTATGATCGCTACAATGAAATGGACGATGGACTCATCAAAAAAATCTATTTTTATCCTTATTTAAGTAATATTTGCAAAAACACAATAGAAAAATACATAGACAATATTTGCTTACAAAATACATTCATATACAATCTACATAGACTGCATACTGTATCAAGTGACAGACAATCTGACAGAAAAAAGATTTACTATTTGGATCCAAATGAGGTCAAGGTAAAGACATTAAAAAAATCTTAAAAAGCTACATGTTTTTCACTCCTATAGGAGATACAGTATCTTTATGAGTCCTTATAAGGTCTGTTGGTGTGGCAGACATGGCATGATGGCCCGCAGTTCCAGTTCATATTGCTGTCATATAGACATTTTCCCCTCTGTGCACAAGATAAACAGTGAACCCTCACTTTGCTTGCTGGTTTCTAGCTATTCTGGATAAAGCTCAAGGTAAATGTACAAATGGGAAATTACAGCGTGTTGTTTGATAGCTCTTAGCAAGCGGTATAGCAGAAGTTGTGTTGCAAAGTCCAACCAAAATAAAAGAAAGAACCAGTTAGTGCAACTTGGTAGTGACATTGCATGTTGAAAATAGTAAAATACTGTTGATGCTGACACTGCAATGAAAGCTACAGCATGGAGTGTTTCTTCAAGGGCTGCTTGCATGTGAATTAATGTTAATCTTTGCATGGATATTTTAATCCCTACCTGCCTGTGTTCTATAGCCTGCAGAAGCTGCCTGTTTGTTAGTATGCACTTGAAATGAAATCTGGTGTGACTTTAAGCCTGTGTGTTGCATGCACAGTAGATAACACATGCTAGTGGATGTAATTGGGGAGTGTGAGTATTTTTCAGTTATCCCATACGGTACCGTATTATGTTCATCCCTGCATTCTTACTGGCCAGCTTGTGTGCATACAGTGAGAGTGTGCGCCTGTGTGAATGTTTAGTGCAAGAGTCTGTATTGCTGCATGCATACAATGGTTCTGAGTGAGTGTGCCCTATTTGTTGTGGGTGTCTGGGGGTCATCTGAACAACCAGAGGAGGCCAAGTGAGCCGAACAGAAAGCTCGAGGGTGTCTTTACACACCCAGCTGAGGTATGGTTGTGGCCGTGAGGAGGGCAATTTTTGTAGGGCTCCAAACAGGCAGCATAGGCCATGACGTGTGCCACGTAGTTCTGCTCTTTCACTCCGTGGAACAGGTGAGCCATCGGGCCTTTGGCATAGATGAGTACATCCTCTCCACCGTGTGTCTCTGCATCCAATGGGACGGCAGCCTGCTGCATGTACTCCTCATCGTCTGGGAAGAAATAAACAGAGCTTTCAAATAAAGCTTCTTTTTTTGACATTGACAACTTCTTTTAACATTGCTGTTTCAAGAGATTGCACTGGCTTCCCTTTGTTGGTTCATACACAACCCTCTTCAGAGACCAGAGCATCTTCAGATAGCTTTAAGAGTACACCCGATAGTTGCCTCAGTGCTGTTTTTGTGGTTGTTTTGTCCACAAAACGTTGATTGGAAAATGTTGTGTAATTCACCTGGTTCAACTCGATAACAACATTTTCAAAACCCAAAAGGTAATTGAAGCCCTTTTGATGTAATTACAGCATTTAACTGCCTGACTTTTCTAAAGTGAGGTGTATCGAAAGATTGTATATACTTTCCACCCAAAAACAAACAATGCTGTCAGAGCCATTGATATTGCTGTCAGACTCAAAATGTACTGTTGTTATGATGTAAAAAAAAAACCTAATGAGGACCTTTTGTCTGTTCTAGATAAGGGTTCCTTTTGTAGTAATGTGTGTAAACTGTTGCAACAGTCTGCTGGAAGCCCTTATTCTCTTTCACTAATAATATCTTTGCTGCTCTGAAAATAACAACTCATCATGAGACCGCAGATGCTGTCCTTTCCAGTGATTCTCCAGATGGATATATAAAGTTGTTGAAATGACTCTCTTACATGTAATCACACATTTCTGTAGGTGACAGACAGGGTTGAGTGTGCACTTTGGAGACACAACTACTGGTTCCAAAAATATAAAGTGATGCCTGTTCACAAAGACAAAATTGGGGGTTTTAAAGAAGGTAATTTTTCCCTTGATAGAGATATTCCATCCCAAGTATACACACACATGCAATGACTAACGCGAGTGGTGCAGAACAGGAGAGGGAGGACCCAGATCATTGCTGTCCGCTGTTCCACGAAGAAACACAAACAACCTTTTAAAGGACAGTTACATGCACACAATGGCGCCTGTGCACAGAACACAAGAGAAGACAGGATGGTGCCATAAACATCATATTTCATCTCTGCTTTCCAGAGAAAAACACAAGCATGAGTCAGCCTTAACCACATCAGTTCACGCTGCCTGTACACACATCAGCACAGACCAGTACGGCATCTGAAAGGCATTAGTTTGTACTCACAGAAATCCACCATTGTGATGTTTCCTCTGGTTCCATTTATGTGGACATAACCAGGGCCATTGGCATACAGGATGCTGGTGAAAGGCATTCTGTCGTCAGCTTTCTTAGGTGCCAGACCTGAATGGTAAAATGGTAGAAAGAATGAACAGTCCTTTGGTAAGGGTATTATCCACACATATTTGCTTTGTCTCTAAGTATTTATGTATAAGACAAAAACATATTTCAAAGAAAAATGAAAGTTACAGAGGATATTATGTAATCAACCCCATATAAATGCCTTACTTTGTAGTTCTAGGCAACTTCTGCTATTTTCCATGAATGGTTTGTGTCTTAATTTTCATCCCACTGCATTTTCTGAATTTAAGACTTACCAAAGATTGGATTCCCTCGAGGTGTGTTGCCGCCAAAAGTAAAGACATGGGAGTGGTCAGCAGTGACCACAGTCAGCGTCTCATTTTCTCTGGTTAGCTGTGCAGCACGCTCAATTGCTCGGTCAAACATCACAGTCTCTGTCAGAGCCAGCTTGGCAATACCGTCATGATGACCATGATCAATTCTCCCTCGTGCTAGGACACCACAAATAAAGTGAATTAGTCCATCAGTTCTTTCTTTTGTTGGGATGTAACGACTGGTTTGTGCTTGAAGTCAACTTATAGCAATTATGATATAGTCTAGTATCTTTAAATCAACCTTTCTCAAAATTGCATTGACTGACATATGATACGCTGATAACGATGAGTTATTCACATCAATGTCCATATAATACTCATCTTCCACAAACAGGAAGTATCCTTTGGGATTCTTGCTGAGGATTTGTATGGCCTTCTCTGTCATCTCCACAATGGAAGGATCTCGGGAGCTGTTCCGGAAAACCTCAAATCTCATGTCCTTTGGCTCAAACAAACCTGGGATCATGCACAGGAAAATAGAAGGAAGGCAGAACACACACAATACAGAACGAGTTAACATAAGAATAAAGGCAAAAGACCAATCTAGAACCAGAAGAAAGAGTTTTATTTTATGGTTGTAGCAAGGATTGATAGTACCAGCTAACTTAGACTTTACAGAGTTCCATCATGTGTACTTAACATGGTTGTAAAGATGAAAGTTGGCCTTACTGGAATCTTCTTGTTTAAAGCCCTTGATAAGGTTTCGTAATTTAGATAAGAAATGTATCTGTCATTACCTGGGTAATGTCTAAGATACAAATTGTCTGTGTGTTGGCATATCTCTATACCCACCCATGAGCCGGTCAGTAGTTTTAGCAGAAATCTCATCAAAGTCCTTTCTGTGCCAAACATAGTGCGACCTCTTGTTCTGGAAGGCAAATGAGAGGATATGTGAATCTGTGACTGTTTATCTTTATAAAACGTGGTAAGTAATATCTACATATTAAATAGTCTCACTGGTTTAGCATTCAGCCACACGTCTATGAGGTTCCTCTTGTCTCTGCGGTCTCCCTTGCGAGAGTTGGAGGTAGGGTACTCTGGGTCTGGGGTACCTTTCGGTGTCATGTACATCCTCCCTCCCCCCAGAATCACCTTAAAGGCACAGCAGACATAATGGAATCATTCAATCAAAGGCATAAACAAAGGCATAAACAAAACAGGAGAAGAGTTACTTAAAGTAGTTAACTATATTAATTTTTCATCAGATATGTGCAAATCAAAATTATTCTATGTGCATATGATGTGGACATTAGACATGAGACCCATGATGAACTATCAATATGGATCTCTACATCTGTATTGTTATAAAGGCTGCATTTTTTTATACAAGTATTTTATACAAGAAAGCTGCTGTTCATCAGCTAATTGTTGTGTTGTTGAAAGTAGAGCACTCTGACAGCACATGAAAACATCATAGCAAAATAAGTGTTACAAGCTATGAACACAGAGCAGCATGCAAGGGTTACATTGCCTTCTGCATATTCAGCTGAATGTGGAAAGGCAAAATTGATACAGTATGCACAAGGCAAAGCTCTTTTGATTACACACTATGTTTGTATCTGTGTAGTAGTTGTAACTTAGAAAATACTATGCTGTGGAGGCTCACCACCACATTTAAATTTAAACCATGATACACAGTCTGTATTCTTAGTGCATTGTGCATGCCTAAAGTGAACCCATGAAGTACATCTATGTGCTATAAAACTAAATGTGTGAACCAGAAATCAAGTGTGAGCAGCCTCCAGCATATGACTTTTTTTTTGTTTGTAATGTACAAGTTTTCTGAAAAGTTTTCTCAATTTTTGTTGTTTTAAAATGAATGTAACTCTTAGCATTATACTCTAAGGCCCCATCCTGTTCTTGTTTTGTTTTGTTTTCCCTTGCACCTTGCAGCTGTCTTGTACTCTCTTCAATCATTTAACCAGATCAGTCCTTGTGGACTGATTGGACTTTGACAATAAAATGAGTCACATACCGATATGTTTGTCTCTCTTTAACTTGTAAACATTATAAAAATATTATTATACTACTAATATACTATTCTAGATAAGAATAATATAAAACAGAGTTATAGTACAATAACAACACATTATTTCTTAAATGGAACTGGAATTAAATATCTTATTTAATAGTGATAAAAAATGCCAAATGAAATTGCTCTCACATACATCAATGTCGAAGTTGGTGACCATTTGCGTGGCAATGTCGACACAGCCCTGTTTATGGGCAATGGCAGGAAGATCTGCATCACTGTACCAGCTTCGGCTGACAGAGTGTGCATAGGCAGCAGCAGGGGAGGCGTGTTGGACACGGGTGGTTGTCACAATACCAACTGATTTACCTGGAACAATTCAGACACACACCCAAATCATAAAAGGTTTGACAGATAAACACATATGAATGTCACAGACTGGTCTGAATGAAGAAATAATGACACGTGTTAAGTTCTCAGTGTGCGTATCCACACTACTGAAGCCTTTTCTAACCAAGTAATGAAGCCCAGTGGAGGAAGTAGTGGAAATTAGTTAATCATAGAACTGCAGGAAAGTTAATAAACCTGCTGCCACAGCAATAAATAAGTCAGAAATTTAGAAAAGCATTTTGTATTTGTGATTTAAATGGTTAATAATTCAATTAAAATGCAAATGAACTCGACCTCCGAAAAGCTTTTTGGCCTCTAACCACTGTCCTGCTGCCTCTAATAAAATATATCCAAACATTGCAGTTTCATAGAAAACACTAAACAAACACTCCAGTGCTTCATGAACATGTTGTTACCAAGTTATTTATAGCTGCTGTATCTACAGTGACTCTTTCCTGTGTACTGCACGGACACAGAAACACATAAAAAGGAAAATCAGTACATAACAAACATAACATATATGTAATGTTGTTAATTGGCCACTACCACAAGTCTGGTAAGTAATAGATATTATATGTAAGCTGATCTGAACTACACCTAGAGACAATAAAGTTGCAGAGAACATGCTTATCAGATCATGACACTGCACTCCTGTGATTTAGCCCAACTATTTATTCTACTTACCTTGTGCCTTAGCGCGTCGTAATACTGAGAAGACTTCATTCCCAAAGGTGGTGTTACACTCGTAGGCCACTGCGTTAGCGCTGAGTCCTACTGTCTTAGCGTTTGCCTTGACCCCACAGTGGTAGGCCGTGGCCGTGCTAGCGCTGTCAGATACCTGTTTGTCCACACTGTAGGTCTGTGGAGTGGAAACATAAACACTATTAACAGCACCAAAATAAATATAGTTAAAACTGGAAGAAGAAATGTCTCTCCTTGTGTGAGCAGAGAAAAACTGCCAGTCACACAGTGTGACAACCTGAGAGCCACTTAAGCCGGGGGAGACATTGCTAATCCCAAACACTGTTGCTATGTTCATTTGAATGAAACTAGTCTTGTACAAAGGGCAGAGTATATTCTTGGGAAAGGTCTACAACATTAACCCAACCAGAAAATTGTGGATTTTTCTTGAATAAGCAAATGTAAAAAATCTTGTTTGATTATAGGCTAGAACAGAGGAACGTTAAAGACATTGAATTATACTTGGCCACAAGGATGAATTCAACTTTTATAAGACTTTAAATGTGTTTTTACCACAGTGTCAGCATTTTCTGTTTAAGTGTTGATTCAGCTAAATCCCTTGATGCTCTTTAACGTTAAGAGAGCAGGATGGTATGTGGCAAGATGTTACATGTTAGGAGAACAAAGCGTGTGAAAAATGGACACAAACACTAAATAGCTTACACCCCCTCCTCAGTAGTTGTCTTGTTGTCTCTTTGTTTCTAACTAAAACTCTCTCTCTTTTGCTTCATGTTGTAGTGATTTACCAAACAACCACAGATATTTATGCAGGAACTTGCATTACTTTGTCCCATTTAAATGTACAAATCGTCCAATACAAATCCGATAATATGCATGTGGTAAAACCTTTCACTATTAAAAAAGCAATATATTAAATGTTAAAGAGACATACATAATATATTTATTTCAATACTATTACTACGATTAAAATTCCAAGGCACCAAAAGGCAAACGGTGAAAAAACATTAGCTATTTAAATCAAGAAGCTTTAAATGATGCATGTAGTGCATGGGAAAGGTGCTCAGTAGACCAGAGCGGACAAAAACACTTTTTTATAAAAATAGTGCTTCTGAGAAATAATTTGCAAACTCAGCTGGAGCTGGATGATAAAACCTGCCTGACTCAGTAATTGCAGTCCACACCATGAATAACCTGTTGATGAATAAAGGCTGATGACCATCAGGTCAGTGTTGTGTTGTCACCTTAGACATGGCCACATATGGGAAGGTGTCCATGGCCAGCATGGTCTCCTCTCCTGATGCACCTGCCATCTGACCACGTAGGATTCGAGCTGCTGATACTGTAGACACACCCATACCTGGGAAAGAGGGATTTTTAGGTGAGGGCCACTGATAAGCATTCATTGATATCTGACATATTAAAGATACAAATGGTTTAAGCATCCAAGTATGTCGTTGAAATCTTCAGATGTTTTTGAAAGTGAACTGTTCTAACTCTACCAGACTCAGCAGTGACTGAATCAACTGTTCTCAGTCCACTTTTGGGTTATTAGACTCCAAACCAGAAATATTATAATGTTCCATGTTTGAAAATCTCTGAGTGTAGCTGCCATACTGGAGAAAAAAACCTGGTTCAGTAACTCTCTCAGCAAACAAAGTCAAAACATGGCAAGATCATTAACCTCAACTGGATCTGCGAATGAACGGGGCAGTTAAAGCAGTGGTTTTTTAGGGAGAACCACATTCTCAAACAAAATCGTCACACAGGCCAACACTGACTCTTCCAGGCAACTATTCGGACCATTATTTGTAGAAAATCTATCAACACACACAAAGGTCCTGCTATACTCAATAGCATATCTTGCATACAGTAAAAAGATACAGTTCATGCCTTTTGATCTGTTTTTTTAATGAACCATTTCTCTGTGGTTCGCTAAAGGCTCCCACCCCTAACTTCAAAAGTCCAAGTTAAAGAAACCCAAGTTACTGTTACTCTCCTTTAAATATCACATTGTAAACCAAGAGCAGGCTCTGAGCCGGGCATTACAGCAGAGATGCACAAAGAAAACTCAGCCCCGACCACCCAGAAATGTGACTAAGAAGCTCTGATTTAAAACAGATACTCAAGCAGTTAACAGGAGAGAATGCTCCAAAATCTCTTCCTCAGAAAATTACTTTCATGCCTCACCAGCTGTAAATATATCACACATGTGACAATTAATGTGAATTATTTTCCTGTCAAATTTAAATGGAAATGTATCCCAACTGGCAACAGTTATCCCTTACTGTGTGGAAGTTAGTGAAAGCCAGACTACACCATGAGAAATGTGGCATATCAGCATATTCAGAGTGACAGATAACAGCCTTGACTAATTAGCATTGTCACCTTAACGGTCACCTCCATTCCTGGGTTTCTAAAAATGTCATTCAAAGTTCAAGAAGTCCTCATCTCTACACTACAAAAGAAGTTGTATATCAGTGTGTTTCAGCAATAACATTAATCTGGAATAGTGTTCCTGGCCAGCTGATGAATTTAAAGTCCAATATTGCAGGTAATATAATGTTTAGTGGGTTTAATTGATGAGAACACTAACAAAACTAAGAGGAACCTATCCGTTAGCAATGGTTTCTGATCTTACAAAACTAAAACTACTTTAATAAATGTGTTTTATTAATAAAATAAACAGTTACTAGTCACACAGCTCTTTGCCTGAACCAGTGTAAATGTATTAGCATTTCAGCTGCCACAAAGTTACTTCTCATGCACAGTCCGCTGTCCAAGCCACTGTCCCAACATCCATTCTGGGCACAGCAAACACACTGTAACAGAAGACGCTCACAGCTCTGACTGCTGCATATTTGTCATTCAGTAACTGTCAGACTTCACCCACAATGAATGTTTTCTCTGATGGATTCCACAACGTGCAAGCATGACCTACCGTCACCAAGGAAGAGGATGATGTTCTTGGCCCGGTGATTACGAGGGTGGAGTTTTAGTGCAGCATCCAGTGTTGCCCTCGCCTGAGCATCCCAATAAGCTGGCTCCTTCTCGAGTTCATACAGTGCTGCTCCATGGAAACACACAAAGACAGAGTATTGGATGAGTGCGTGGGGAGTATGGTATGTATGGATCCAGAGTGGATTTAAGAGGCTACACAGGTAGAGAGTGAGGCATGTGTGTGAGAGTCACTGCTTAGTATGAGTGCGCTGTTTGCATGGTGTGGATTGGTAAAGCTCCAGTGCACAGAAGCTTCAAGTGAATTCAAGTGTGTCGGTGGGTGTCTGCAAGCTCATGTATCTTTCTCTGCCTCTCTCTGACACTGTGAATTATATTTAGCCTTCAGGGTAGACAAGAAAAGGGGCTCCTCCAGAGGTGTCAAAATGACAAAAACAGCCAAGAGGACACTTTGGTTTCTGTCTGTCCATGCCCACTGAGAGACTCACAGTGAAGGAAGTCTAAAAGGAACGTTTCTCCGGCCACACATCAAAACAACGGAAAGACAAACAGTCCGCACCACATTCTGTATAAACAGGTAGACACAAGGCAAAAAATATACTCACACATGCTTTTGTGCAACACATTCCCTCCATTACAACTACACACCTGAGTACGTGCTCCTGGACCACAGCAGCTGACGTTCTCAAACACACTCTGTCCTTACTGTGCACACTCACCCTTTCCCAGGTTGAGGTTACATATTCAAGTCTCTCTGTGCGTCCTGTTGTTTGCCCACAAAGTGCCACTAATATCCACACCGCAGGCAGCAATAATGACTCTCTGTCTCTGTCCTCACCTTGGCTCTCCACAGCAGCCCAGCCCACAGCCAGCAGGGTGGGGCACAGGAGGATGAACAGGAGGTTTGGGGCCCTGCGATGTGGCGTCTGCATCTCTAAAATCCAAGCAACCTGGAGGTCGGAGAGGTTGACACAGCCGGCTTCCTGAGCAGTACGCCGAGACCAACAGGCAGAGAAGTGGCTGAGACCTCTGGCCCTTCCTTTTTAAAGCCCCGCTGGGTGTGTAGTAAGGAAGGGCCCACGACAGCTCATAGGCTTAGAGCCACAAAAGAAGGAAGAGGCAATGTGAGAGAGGGAGGAAAAGCAAAAGGGGGAGAGAGAGAGAGAGAGAGAGAGAGAGAGAGAGAGAGAGGGAGAGCGAAGAGGCAGAGGAGCAAGGACCACACAAGAGAGCTGGAGCATCCCAGCCCCTCTACTCATTTTTGATTCAACCACATGCACCACCCCCTCCGTATTGTTTTAAAAGGTTTCTTCAGCATAGTTGTACCTCATTTCCATGAAGTGTACACGATAGATATTTACATGTGCCTTTGATGTGGTAAATGTATAATAGGTCTCTTTATACAGCAGCCCCTTAAATGGGGGAGAGAAAAAAAAATAGCTGCCCAATTTGTGTTGGCACCCATCATGACACAAATCATAACCATGTCTCTTTCCATTTCTTTCCCCCCATAGACTGGAAAAAAACAGTCCAAGGGGAGGGAAGGAAACAAGGGTCCAACCTATTCTTGAGTATATCATGATTGAGTTTTGATGTGCTCTGCTCTCCATGTCAAGGAAAATTGTCATATATTCATTCCGTCCCTTCCGAACTGTTTGCATTTAAAAGACCCCAATAATTTCGCTCTCTCTCCAAGTCCACTTGGCTGTTTTTCCATGAGAAGTAAAGTGGGTTTAGCATTTTTCTTTCGTGAGGTAGTGGAGACCGCCTGCAGAATGAAAATGTCTCTCTTCTACGCAAACACAACAGTTAATGTGTGAAATGAGGTGAGTTGAGCCAACTTTGCTCCACACGACCAGAAGAATCAAATTCCCAGCGAACGGCTCTTTCGCCTCCTGAACCCGCGAGGCTGAATCTCGTTACAATTCAGAGCTCTGGAAGACCTCTGCTTGCTGCCAACCACTTACCCGTTGCCAACAGGGGTTTGCAGTTAGTCACATGTGCCTAATCAAGACTGCAATAAAATCATAGCAGCAATCTGGGTAAGGAGGCCTCACATGATGTAGCCCACACAACATTAACTGGAAATACCGGCAGCTATGTGTTAGAGCAAGGGAAACTTGTGGAGGCCTGTCTGTCCATCCATTTGTTATGGGCTCGCCCCTGAGAGAAAGTCTCGCTTATGTTGGGAAAGTCAAATTAGTTTCCTGCATGACAAGTGTAAACACCTGGTGGCTGTTTTAGGTCTCAGTATGGATCATCCATCTACTGAAAGGTACTTAGGCGCTTTTGTGGGCTGATTATATGGCAAGCTTGAATGCTCATTGGAAGGCAGTGAGCTCCTGGGAATTTAGAGGCGTAAACAAAAACAAAGCAAAGCGCAAGTGTTTAAGAGCTCTAGTCCAAATATATACTTTATATACAATTCAGTAGCTAATAGAGCATTCAGTATCTAAAAGTGAATGCTGTACCTCTGATTTGGTCTCTTACTCAGAGGTTGTACATGACAGATATGACTAGTAAACTATGCATTGAAAAATAAAATCACTTGTTATCAAACAAAAACATATTTCATTTATTTATTCCACCAAGGAAAACAGTGAAGCGGTAACAAGATACATGCTGGTAAGAAAAAAAAAAAAACATGTTTTCCGGGCCTCCGATAGAGAGTGAGTGTATGGGATATTTATAGTGTAACAGATGGTGATATGTGTTCACTATGTGTTCACTATTGAGATCACGAAGCAAAGGAAACTGTACAATGGGGGGTTGTGTGGAGGGTGGTCGTTCTTAACTGTGTGTTGTGCATAAACAGATGACCTGTTATATCTAATGAAGGCAAAACAAAACAAAAACACCTATCTACATGCATGTATTGTAAGATCCAGGCTGGTAAAGACAAATGGAAACTGTTATTATATGAATGAATGTTTGAATCAGATTGAAAGTTGTGAAGGTAAAACATCTCTTAAAACAACTGAAATGGAAAAACGGGACATAGTGTGGTTTAACCACTGACACTGATCATGTAATCACAGCCTTTTTCCAGTTGAACTGTGGATGTTGATTTCAGTATAGCATGAAATTCTCCATTTCTCCCTCCCATCACCATCTAGTGCTCACTGTCTAATAATAACAACAAATGTGCAAGATCAGCCATGTAAAGGGAAGTATATGTGTAGGTTCCTAGCAGGGGCTGCCATACGCTACAAGGTTGATTTGTAAAGAACCCAAAACAGATCTTTTTAAAGAATGTTGAAATATACACTGGTTTTACAGACACACACCTACCTCTTCACACTATACAAGCACCCCCTCATTCAAGCATCTGGACCCTGAGTCAGTCACTCCACTACAAGTAAATTACAAATGTTGTTTTCCGCTCCACTTTCCTTCACTCTGTGAGAAGAAAAAAAAAAGCAGGATTCTTTAACCTATAGGTTCTGTAAATTACAGTGGTTAGCCAGATTTGGGGTCTAGGCTACAACTTGTGGAGGGAAATGTTTAGTTTCAGGTTGTCAAAGTGAGGATATACATGTGGGTGGTGCCAGACCACACATCCACATTTTCAAAGAACTAGCAAAATCCTTTCCCCTGACTCTTAAAAGATATCTTTCAACAGCATTTTTTCAGATATGAGGAAGAGGAAAGAGAGACTGGGTCAACAATATTGATGGTGAAAGTAATACGATGTTTGATACAATATTCTAAAGAAAGAAGAGATTTAGACATCCAGAAGGGACAAAAGGGGGGAAAACACAGGAAGACTGCCAGATTTTACACACAATAAAAACAGAGACAGCTCTGCTGGAACAATTAAACTATCGTCTGCAATGATGCTTGTGATCTATTTTGGCCTCATCACAAATATGAGCCCCAGTTCCCTCAAACACATATACTCAGAGTGACATCCACAAGACGGATGAAGACTACGTCTAGTTCAATTTCAGGAGGATCCATAAATGATGTAACTGGTTTTTATGTGAAGAGCTGAGATCCCCTCTCTGAATAGTTGGAAGGACAGTCATAAAAGGTTTTACTGCAGGCATGCAACTCAATTGGGGGACAATTAGAAGTAAAGTACAGAGAGACCCACACCCCAACTTCAGGCAGCGACTCACAGCAGCTCCGGGAAGAGATTGCCACCTCAACATCAAACAGTCTGACAGCTTTGAGAAATGGCCCCTCTTAGTTTTTAATTGGACTCATAAAGGAAATATGGAGTTTATCCTAATTAGACTATAGCATATGTGTCAGTGTGTACTGTACGCACATGAAGTGGTGAAGTAAATTAAAGAGACTGGTCTAGTAAGAAGCAGAAAGGAAGGGAGGGGGGGTAAACATGTCTGCCAAACTCTCTGTGATGTGTAATAACTGTGGATAGTTTGTTAAGTCTGTCTTCAAACCAACAAGTTATAACATGGAAAAAAGTAAATTGCAGTAAAGTCATAACTCCAGTTTTACTGTGAGCATTGAAGAATATATTGCATTTGACATCACACCATAAAAAAATGCTTTCATGGGTGCAGAGCGACCACATCAAATCTTTGCATATGACTGTTGGTTTGCAAACCTTCGCCTTCCTTCTCGCTCTCTTAGCAACATCCCAAATATAAAATTCTGACTCACCTGCAGGGCCACATCCAGCAAGGAGGAGTAAGCTTATCAACATCATCATCTTGCCTCTGAGCCTTGTCAGACTTATCTCTTTTTTTCTGCCACTGTAATAGTTCTCACCACTTTCCTCTTCTTGGCGTTCCACTTCCTTTTCTGTTCCTCCTGCTCCTCCAAATGCCTACAAATCTTTTACAACACCTCACTGTACGTCCTTCTGAAACAATGGCTGGCAAAGTTTCTCACCTCCAAGGTATCCAGAGAAGTCATAAATGAATGATGGAAAGCAAATTTATTTTCTTTCCACCACAACCATTTTGTTGCCTAAGCTTGCATCTTTTGTTTGAGGCACAGGCAGAGGAGGAGGGAGAAACACACTTCTATGGACACACACACGCGCGCGCGCACATCTGCACTACCAGCGGCGCTCACCTTTTTACCGGTTTGCGTCAGAAACATCCATCAAATCAGAGAGCAGACCCATTTCTCTCCCCACGCTGCCCATCTTTTTTTTTTCTCCACAAGGCATCAACTCAAAGTGTTTGTCTCTCTGAGTCCTTTGCGGACACATGTCTGTCAGCAGTTCACACAGATTCAGGCTTTTTAGTTTGCTGCAGGAAATGTCAAAGCGGGACAAAGGGTTTAAGGAATGCAGAGGAATAAACAAGTGTGTATATAGTGTACATTACAATCATAACCGTGTGAGAACAAACTTGTGCTAATGAGCTGGATGCTGAACGAAAACCATTGTTGCACATGCAGGGAGAGAGAAAATGAAAATCCAGAGAGATACATTCGTATTCAGGATGGGCGAGCGCTGTCTGATGGGAGACAACAAGAGTTTTACCTGCCTCGCATTCCTCGCCTCCCACTCAACTAAGTACTCTGCTTACCCTAGATCTCCTCCACATCAAAGAGCCCTCATTACAGAGGCCATCACACATGCAGAGAAAGATTCAGGGAGGGAGAACAAGAGAGCCGGGAGGGAGGAGGGGAGGTGGGTGGTGGGCAATCCCACTCCTACGGCATACAGAAGTATCATTCAAAACGAATCAATGCCAGCTGGTATTTACCTCACCTGGCAAGCCCTTGGACAAGATCGGGCAGAAGCACGGGAGACGTACTGTATGTCCAATTGTTGCCAAAAAACAATGTGCAAAAAGGCTCCTAAATCAGTTTTATTGTAGTCAGAGGGAATGCAAATGAAGGACAAGAGGATACATGTTGATAAATGAAGGTGTCCAGTCTGCATAAATTCAGAGTCTTACTCATCCTCCTTATAGCTTTTGTTTTCCCTTCTGAAAGGATGCCAGAGAGAGTTCCCTCTTCCCGCGTGGCCACCCAGGAGCGCTGCTCATGCTTGTGGGGGGAACATTGTGTCAGGTGATGAGGTGAGGAGGCTCCGTAACTGGCGCTTGAGGTCAGACGTAGGTTTATTTTCCTAGGCAGGCCTCTATCCAACAACATCCTCCTCAGCGCCCTCAGCGTCTGCCAGGCACTGACCAGACAGAGCCTTTTCGCTGTGAGATGCACCGCTTCTTCTCTCGTCAGCTATAGTTCAGAGCCATTCACTTACATTTACAAACGGGCATTCAGGTCACACATTCATGCATGGGTTATCAATAAGCCACACAGTTGACATTTCTTGGGGACAACCCAGGACCACCTAGGAGACTGCATACAGCACAGTTGAATTCATAATTCGCATGAACTGTAACATGACCAGTAAGCGCTGCAACAACAGAAAACCTTTCCCCCCGCTTGCATCGTCCCCTTGAGCTACAGAGTCCATTTCACAATAGATGAGTAATTCACCATGTTACTACTGAACGATGGCAGTGAAAAGATCATATCACCATTTAACTTGTGTGGCCAGGCAGCAATCCAGGCGTCTCAAACTTCACTGATCTAGAATGGATGTTATTATCTGCAAACATAGATGCAGCATTTCTGTATGGACTACTCTAAGCAGCTATTACTCACCTAATAAACAGTGATAGCATATCACTAAGTCTTGCAAAGATTTCTTGACTGTTGTAACCATGTTGGAGGTTGTAATTGAACTCATCGTAAATAAGCACAACTCCTTGATAATTCTGATCACACTGCCATGAGCGTATTTAAGATCGCATTGCACTGTGTTTCCCTTACTGCTCTTGGAGCTTTAAGGAAAATTCTTGGGTGTGAATTTAGAATTTACTGCAGAGGTTTTTTTTATGGTTATGAATGACACATTACCTTGACAAGTCTTTGGTAATGCTATGGTAATCCATCCAAGGATTTGGTACCAGTATTGACTGTGCCCTGATAATACTGGTGACATTCCCTGTAGCGCATCTAGTAGGTCAGAGTTTTCACTTATCCTGCAAAATAGCTTAACATCTTTTTAATGGATGGGCACATTCCGCCACCATGAGGTTCACATTCTTGGTTTGGAGTGAAATGTTTTAAACAACCACTGGATGGTTTGCTGTGAAATCTGATACAGGCATTCATGTCCCCATCAGGATGAACTTCAATAACTTCAGTAATCCTGCTCACTCCTCGTGTAACACCGTCAATTAAATAAGAACAGGAAGTGCTAATCACCACATGTTGTTGTGCTACCTGTCACGTTGAGGAATAGCAGGATCCAAATGCAGACTCAACTGGAAAAGAGCAACCACGTGTTTATTTAGGAAAAAGGTAAATAAAAGGTAAAACAGAAACAAAGTAGCAACAAAAGAGTCGACAAGCCCAAGTCTCAGACGGGGGTAAAAAACAAGGAATCCAAAGTGGAGCAGAAAATAACAAAGTACTAACCAAGGGACTTGCAATATACCAAACTCATAAGAAGGCACAAAAGGACTCAGGGTGGGCAGACATGGAACACGGGAGGCAACGCACGGGATAAACACAGATGCCAAGGACAAAGAGAGACACTGAGGCTAAATACGCAAGGGAAGACACAGGTGGTGCAATCAGGATAGGTGAAATGCATTGGGTAATCAAACAAGCGGGAGAACACAGGAAGACAAGACATGAACTTCAAAATAAAATAGGAAACAACTTGACTACACAAAGAAACAGACACCAAGACAAGTCACAGGGACACAGACCATGACACTATCATTCAAAGTAAGATAAGATATTTTAGCAGCTCATACATCCTCATAGAGCAGGGACTCTGCTGTTTTCTCTTCAATAAAAATGTCATATAAGAGTAAGCATGAAAGAGATTTTTACATCTTATTAAAAAACATTTCTGTTGGTTCCACATACCGCCCCTAAAGGTCTCCAGATGCTTGGTGTTTAACATGAAAATGGGCAAAACAAATATTCAGGCTTGGAAAAGGGTTTAGTGAACTGTCTGAAGCCTTGTCTTTGACGTGTTTGTGGCATTAAGATGTGAATAATGTGTTCATGCAAAAGCTTGTATATAAAGAAGTAAGTTTAGTGACGGTGGAGTATCCCAGAGGGGTAAAGATTGTTTCAGGCTTTTGTTTACAACTTTGTTCATGAACACATTGTCAAATCTTTCTCAAATCCATTTTGGAATGATTTGAGGTTGGTGTGTAAAGGCCATGTTTCATCTCAGTTGAAGAATTTCATAAATCCCATCAAAGAAGTGGGAAGCAACTATATCCACTGAATGCACTTTTATGCACTGTGCGTGTGTGAGGTACAGCTTCGCTGTCCATGAGGAAGATTTCTTCACTTTGAAGCTTGAAGTGCCAGTAGAATTGGTTTCAATGGAAATGTTTTGCATGCAATACCACTTTTGATTCCAACCTAAGTCAAGAAAAATGCCCACAAACCAAATAGTATTACATTTACACAGTTATTCCCATCAGATGAGATTGGAAAATAATACAAATTAAAGTGGCAATAATAATTATGAGAAATAATTATTTTTTGTTTGTTTCCCAGAAACAATACTCATTGACTCACAGATACTGCAGACTAAAATTAATGTTTGTTTAATGATCTATTATAATGTATATTGTTAAAGGTGTGGTATTTCAAATACAGTGGTATTAGTTCACACTACATCTAGCATTGCATTTTCACTAACTCTCCCTTGCTGTTTTTTTTTTTCAAGTATGCAAAATAGAGGACAGACAATGTAGACATGTGCTCGGATAACGATGACAGGAAACTAGTGAGTAATGTTTTACTATGGTCTTATCATTGTCAGAGAGGTTTTTATGATGTGTGTAGAAATGTAGACAAGTTGGTGAACCAGTCTGTCAGCAGCTACCAATAAGGGCCTCCTTCAACCATCAACTCTTTGTGACCATATTCACAGCTACAGGGTTTAAAACATAGATGGGAAATAAGCAGTTATTTTGCTTCTTTTTACAATAAAAATGTAGGCATGAGCCTTGAATTGCACAGCCTAGCAGGCTACCTTGCCAAGTTTGGACTTGTTTTACAGGCAGAACAGAGTTGACTCACATAAGTCAGATTAATGGTAACTTTTACATTTTGAAAATGATTATATTTACTGATGTGATTTTTTTTTTAAATATATATGTCTGTTCTGCACTTGGCCTATAAAGAATGTCTTAAAGGCAATGAAACATCTCTTTCAATTCTCATCCAGTTGTCATCCAGGACTGACAGCTTCCAGTTGTACTTTGATTTCTGAGTACCCTTTGTTAGCATTTGGATCACAGATTGTGACTTTAAAGCAGAAGTAAGTGATATATTTGTGTTAATATAAGTCTTAAATAGTTATATCTTCCGACAGCAATCACTTACATAGAGTGTTTGGTCTGAAACACGGGTCTGTCAGTCACTCTGCTCTGCTCTGAGCCGAGGAGAAAACATTTATCGTATCCTACAGTTTTTATCCAATGAGGAGAGAGAACGGCATGCAGGGCTGTGTGTGCAGCCAAGGAACAATGTGGCGACGTAGGGACGAGGACTGTTATGGTGCGTTCAAGGAAACTCGTATTTTTCCGACCGTGAAGTGGTACCAGTTCGATCTGGTACGAGTTCACCGGTCGGAAGTTACGAGTGGCTGTTATAGTGACTTTCACCGGTAAAACAGGTCGGAAAAACACGAGTGGGTTACCTGGAACGCTACAAAGTCGTAAGTTGTGACTTGAAGCTGTAATTTACGATTTCAAAAGCCTGCCAGGAACGCAGCATTAGCGAAAACGACCGGACCACTTACTTCTTCTTTAAGACAAATCGATAAAGCTTAGAAGGTGAATACATTTTCTAAGGATCATCTCTAAGTGGAAGGATTATGTGTGGGAAGTACAAATATACAAAAGTACAGTAAATTAGTGGGCAGTCCTCATCCCCTTATGACTGGTGGTGTGCATTTCTCTCTTTGTGTTGGTGCACACGGACAAATTAGTGATAGGAATGTAATCATAAATGTTATTAACTATGTGTTATGTTTCTGTTTTGAGTTTTTAAACTGTTGTGTCATTTGTCCTTTTTATGGCAGCCTATTCATTGCACCTATTAGTAAAAGAATTGTTTTATAGCGGTTGCCTTGCCTTTCAAGTGATCTTTGCACCTTCCAGTGGCTGAAAAGTGAATTTAACATTTCCGCCCAGCAAGAAAGACACACTGCAGCAAACAGCTGCAAAGGATCCTGATATACGCTCTTTGTTTTAATCTCTCACCTGGGGCGAAAAAAACAAAAAAACAAAAAAACCTGACAGAGATAAAGAGATAACGCAAACTCATTTGAACTGTATCAAAGCCTTGTTAAATAATTGAGGCTCCCTCACAGCAAGTCCTGATATGAACAGCTGAGGTTTGTTTGCCTGGAGAAAGGCTTTTACTAAAACTGGATAATGTAATACAAAATGTTAAAATGAGAGAGAAGGGTGTGCTAAAGGAAATGTACAATAGAAAAACAACAATTAAACGTTTTCAACTGACTATGAAACAAAAAGACAAGAATGATTAAAGAATCATCAAAACAGAACTCCATGGGTTTTGTCAAAATCAGCGACAATATCTTAATATATCACTATCTGGGCAAAAAATGAAGGTACATATGGCCAGTGGCTGGAAAAAGGAGCAGGTGACACGTGTTTTTAAGCATGTGAGGTAACAAAAAGAAAAGAGGAGCAAAGTGGTGTTATGGATCAAAGTCCTTTGTCTGAGTGGAACCTGTGAAACGTGAGAGAGCTTATCACGAGGCATCATCTGATTAGGTAACAGTGACTGTACTAATATCAGTTTTTATTGTAAATAAAGTGATGCATATTATTAATTCTGGCAGAACAATCACTCACAGATGGCATCATCAAATGAGCAAGATCTAGATTGTGTGTGTGTGTGTGTATATGCGCCACAGTCATAGACTTGATGATGAGAGCATGTCTGGGGGCCTCTGCATAAGTCGACATTTTCCATCTGTCAGTCTGACTCTGGCTGCCTTCAATTAACCCCTCACTAAAACCACAACTGCCGTTACTGGGAACGAAATGCAAAAAATTTTTTAAAAAAAATCATAGCATTATTTTAATAGAGCAAGTTCATGCATGGGAATGCTCAGGATCTGGGAAATTCAGGCAGAGCTTAGAAACTTTGATGTAAGGTGTGCTCACTAGGCTAACTGATTTTCTGCACATAGCCTATTACACCTATATGTCAACATCTGGCCGTGTGGCACCTAATTACAACGTGAACATTTAAAATTACACCAAAAGGGCAGTCCTTTTTACATAAACCTCCTTATAATGAGTTATTCGGTTAGAATGAATTGAAACAAGTATGAGAGAGGATAGAACAGTTTTCCATTTACTCACCCCCTAAACCCTATAATTTGCTCCATGGCCTGTGTTATTTAAGAGAATGAGTTGTGAATCTATGGGAAACTGAATAATTCAAAACAGAAGCTTTTGGTTTTCTTTGTTTTGTTGTTTTTACAAACAGTTATTTTCAGTTCTCCAATAATGTTATAGGCTATTGTTATAATTATTGTATTTGTATTGTGATTACAGGAAGAGCAAACCCATTAAAACCAGTGTAATCGACTGCTCCGCGCTCCAGTCCAGGTGGTGGCAGTAATGCACTGGTAATGATCTTTTCCTCCAATGAACCGGAGAGGGGGGAACGCTGTTGTTTCTTGAACACATTTTTCCGGTCGGCGGTATTTTGAGTGAGGACCGGATAAAATTTCGTGGGTCCGCTCCCGGACAAAAAACTGTTTTATACCTCTACTGATTTACTGTTCAAAATACAATGGCTGCCCCAGGTAGGCATTATGGTTTAATAATATATATACGTTTACGTTTTTATTCGTCTCACCTGTGTGGTTTATTGTGGAATCGTAATGGTCGAACATGGTTAAAAGTGGCGCTAACATGAACGTTAGCCTCAAAGCCAGACCAAACAACTTCTTCTTTTAGTCTTTATCTTCTCCCTCTAACGAGAAATAGTCGAACACATGCAACGCATCTAAGTTAGACTTTTTCATTCATTTTGAAACATGTGGTGGTGTAGCTAATACCAAGTCTGTGTTTAAAGTGGAGCCCACTAAGCCCAACGTGTTTAGAGAACAGGTCGCATTAAATAGTAACGTTACAAAGACTATGGGCTATATTAGCTTTCAAATGCCAACAAGGTTTTTGTTGTTTTTTTGTCTCGGTTAACTTAACACAAAGTAGGCTACAAAACAGATGTCTAGGTAAATATTAAGTGCGACGACCGTCGTTCTCTGAAATGGCACCAGTTCTCCTAAATTAAAATCATGGTAGGTTGTTTCCACAGTTCATCTGTGGATTCAGGCTGTCTCAGTGTCTTCTATCTTTTGATATGACTGCATGACTACAAAGATGTCTAACCTAATTGTTTTGTAGCTGGAAATGTGTCTGTTCATGTACAGATAAAATATTTACACACAATACTAACACATTCAAAAACGTTTAAAAAAAAAAAAAAATCTTCCAGGGCCTAACAAGGACAACATCAGAGCTGGGTGCAAGAAATGTGGATACCGTGAGTAAAGCTTGTTTCAATGTCTGTTTAAGGAGGCGGGTGTATGCATGCACACTTGTGTCCCTTTTTTATGGTGACTCTAACAAACCCACATCTTAATAAACTTTATTAAGATGTGGGTTTGTTAGAGTCATCATAGAATCTGTCTTAAACTAGATTTAATGCAGAGATTTTCAGGGTAATTATGAGTAGTAAAATGAACAATATGTGCCAGATACAGATTTCTGTTTGTTTTAAGTTATAATATTTCATCCGTTCACTATGGGGTTTTTTCCACCAGCGGGCCACTTGACGTTTGAGTGTCGAAACTTTGTCAGAGTTGACCCTCAGAAAGACATTGTCCTGGATGTGAGCAGCACCAGCAGTGAGGAGAGTGAAGACGATATGGCTGCACCTCAGCGCAATGAGAAGCTGGGGCGAAGCAGCCAGCATCGCAAAGGTAACAACAACGATATGCTACAGCTTTAAAACAAACAAACAAACAAAAACACTATAAAACTTGGTTGTGCAGAGTTTGCCCTCAAAAGAGTACTTTAACCTTGAACTCGCCAGGTGGATTTGGGTATTTGAATATGATTCGGAGGGAGTGGTTGCCCCAGGAGTACATGTGGCTAAAGCCTCAGTTGTGCAACTATGATACATGCTTTTACAGATGTTGAGTTACCTGCCTTTGACTTAATGAACATCTCCTCTTATATTAAAAATGTCTTGACCATTCTGTCTTGTATTTGGTACCCATGATGATGAAGATGATGATGGTGGTGGTAGAAAGGAGCGGCACAAACAGAAGAAAAGCAGAGATAGAAAATCAAGAAAGAGGTAAGTTGTTTTTTTCACACTCCAAACTTTATATTTCAGCTTTAATACTTGACTCACAATGGATATATATATTTCTCTCCATGTTATCTTATTTTGAGAAAAGGTAATTTCACTGAGTCCCGAGCTTTTATTCATTTGCTTATGTAATTCACTAGATCTGTGTCATCAAGTGATGAGGAGCCAACGAAGAAGAAAAAGAAACGCAGCAGGTCCTGTTCCTCATCTGATAAAGAGGAGAAGAAGAAAAAAAAGAAATTGAAAACCAACAAGAAGAAAAGCAAAAAGAACAAAAAGCAAGGGAAGCATCATAAGAAGAGGCAGAAGAACAGAAAGCCCCAATCATCATCATCCTCCTCTTCCTCTTCTTCCAGCTCCAGTGAATCATCAGATAGTGACTGATACAACTTCACTGTGCATTGTCTGGAGGTCCAAATTCATTCTGGTGTTTTGCATATATTTTGAAAATAGGGTACACAAGCTGTAAAAAAAAAAACAACAACAATCCAATGTGGAGAGAGGGATTTGAGCATTTAAATCTGTGCGGAAAAAAGGAGACATTGCGTTCACTGTACCCTTCACATCTAAACCTGTGTTTTTTTGTCTTTTCACATTGGACAGTGTTTGCACTGTGGAACCATCAGTTACATGGTGCAGTGTCATAAATACTACCAAACATCAGTGCAAGGTTTCCTGAGTCCAATCAAGACCACAAAGGAACATGACCAATTAGTTTCAGTGTAATAACTAATAGTTGTAGCTGACATTTGCAACAGTAACAACATAAGACTGTTTATTTTACAAATAGAGCATTTGTCCTCTTTTTGCGTAAAGTTGTTTAAATGTTCAGACTGAGTGTACTTCAGCTCAGATTGGTTTTTTGTACAATGAACCTTGTGAAGCTTCCTGGTAAGACAACGAGGCTCGTTATTGTGTAAATTAGTTTTCTCATTGAACCAGTTGTGTTTTGTTTGGACATTTTAACTCCTAAGAACTTATGTGTGGACATTTTGGGAACTATAATGAACTGAACTTCTTTTTGCAGCTTGTTTATTGATATTTGCCATTAACTGTAACAATAGTCTCCAAGTCTCTTTTTTGGTCCTCCCAATTATGTGTCCTTTTATTGCAATAAATATATATTTGTATCAAGTTGTTATTGACTTTTAAAATAACTCAAAATTGTTTCATTATGATTTATGACGAGGTAGAAAAGTCAATTTACTTCTTTTACTAAGTGACCAGATACAGTAATAATTCCTGTAGAGGGCAGCAGCACCTAAAAAGTGTTGACTGACTGAAATATCATGAGTGACAATGATTCCTAACATTTAAAGGTTACATAAATTATAAAGTACCTTAAGAATAATTCATTTAAACCCAGTAGACTTAATCAATGTATACCTAACACAATCTTAATTGTCCTCTCTAGTCTTGCCACATGCAACAATGTTAATAATTATAATTATTTACACACAAAAATAGGGCTGAAGACAAAACAGTGAATTACAAAAAAGTCCAAATTAAATCATCATATCAAACTATATCAATGTGTTCGTTTTTTATGTAATTCTAAATATCAAACTTACTAAAAACTGATCTGAAATTAAATGCACCCCTCTGTCTTTACTCACTGGAAATGTCTTTACCCCACCTAGTGGTCATGGTGAGAACATTCAGCGATCCCACACCCCACCACCACCACCACCATGTTGTTGCCATCGTCTTTTACTGACAATGTGCAATGAGAGAGAAAGAGAAACATCCTGACACTTGTTTGATTTGCCAGATAATCATGAATAGACAGAAGTTGCTGAGTAACAAGACTTTTTGGCTGGACTCCCTAATGACAGAGGCACCTGAGTCAAACATCAATCTCACTTAATACTTTAAATGTTCTGAGGCAATTTAATGAGCAGCCGTAGTCTTCCATGTCACGTCCGCACATGATAATCCAATTCACGTACACACACTACTGCATAAGTGTACTAGATGCATGTATAAACATGTTATAAAACACACTCACACACATCCACATATTTCATTAATATCCTGTAAATCAAATTTCAAGGGCTTCTGAATTGACCTACACATTTGTGTCAAAATGTCCAGGAGAGAAACTGCGTGCAGCTGTGGAACGAGGCATCTTGGTGGCCCCACAGGCAGGTGCAGCACACCATGTGAGGCATCAATTTAATTTTTGCTCTTATCCCTCTCCCTCCATGGCATCATAATCAGTCTCTGCCAAGACATGAAGCAGCAAAAAGAGCCACAGATCTTTACAAACCAAGGATTTTTGGAAGCCCTTATGCTTTGTTAAATCTGGGCTGTGTGACAGGTGTTTACAATAGCACCATTAATTTCACTTTGCCTTGGGGAAGGGGGTATCTTTTTAAACATCTGCAACATCCTGACAGCTACATGCATGGCTGCTGATCAGAGCCTGGCACTATGACAAGAACACATCCTGCTCCTTTATCTTTTCAAGGTCCAGAGGGGAGATACTTTTTAGTTTTGGAAAAAAAAAAAAAAACAAGCAGGCGCCGTTGACAACTAGGTGAAGACAGTGAGGCTGTCGATTAAGTTTCTGGGAATGTCTGGTTCTGGCGGGAGCAGCTGAGGTGATGATTTTGCAATATGAGACAATGTCCACAAAAGATTATGAGGGATCTCATTAGTCAACAATCTACCTCCACGATGGCTGAAGACTCACTGAGTTAGCTTAGCTTAGCATAAAGCTTAGTTTATTTTAGCATACAGATTGGAGACAAGTAAGAAATAAGTAAAAAAAAAGAAAAAAAAAGTAAATTCACTCTTATGAACAAAAATTGTAGCTTTACCGTTGTGTACCAGAATCTTTATATCTGAGTGGTTAAGTCACTATTATGTTAAAGCATAAGTCAGCAGAACGTTTTTGTTAATACAAGTCCTAAATAGTCCTATTTTCCGTCAGCATCACTTCCATAGAGTGTTTCGGCTGAAACACGAGTCTCTCCGTCACTCTGCTCTGCTGTGAACCGAGGAGAAAACTTTCCTTGTGATACAAGCGTTATCCAATGAGGAGAGAGAACGGCATGAAGGGCTGTGTGTGCAGCCAAGGGATGTGCGTGAATGTGGTGACGTAGGGACGAGGACCAATAGATCCATGACGAGGGTGGGGGCCGCTGGAGCACTGGAAAAGAGAGTAACGACACCACCATTGACTCCCGTGGTCAGGGTTTTGCGCCCCGAGTGGCAGGATACGGGTATTGCAAAAGCGCCCAGAAAACCCATTCACTCCAATGTATGTGTGTTGCCCACTTGCTTGTAAACTGATGAAAACGGCCGTGTTTTTGTTTTTAGGTGTCTTGGTCATATCAAATTATACTTATAATTTGTCTATTACAAAATGTGGATTGAAACATTAATGTAGACAACAATTTTTTTTTTTTACTCGCCTATGTGGTAATGTTTATCTGTAAAAGGTCCTCAATGATGCTATTAACGTGGGTGATCTAGAAATGTCCTTAGATTATTGAAAATACCAAACTGCTCATTCACCAACAATGCAGAGTTGTCAGTTCTTGGGCGCTTTTGCAATACCCATATTCCGCCATTAGGAGGCGCTTCCATTGAACCAATGCGTGTCGTGACTCTTTTTTCCAGTGCTCTAGGGGCCCCTAACTCCATCGGCTGACAAGAAGTCATGGTGCGTTCAAGGCAACCCGTAACTCGTGTTTTTCCGACCTGTGAAGTCGTACCAGTTCGATCTGGTACGAGTTCACAGATCGGAAGTTACGAGTGGCCGTTATAGTGCACTTTCACATGCAACAGGTCGGAAAAACACGAGTTAAGGGTTGCCTGGAACGCTACAAAGTCGTAAGTTGTGACTTGAAGCTGTAACTTATGGTTTCAAAAGCCTGCCTGGAACGCAGCATTAGCCAAAACAACCAGATCGCTTACTTCTGCTCTAAAATGGAGAAATACCATAGCAATGTACTAAAAATAATATCTTTGCAAATTAAAAGTTAAAACAAGTATTAAAGGAGTGGTATGTAAGAATGTGGCCAAAATTGTTGCTGCAGTCAAATTCAAAACACAGCAGCACGTTGTTTCCCCTGCCTAAGCCCCCAGACTCGAGGTTGCCAGACAGCAACGCGCTAACCTCTGCTCACTCTCAGTCAAAGTCTCAAAGCAGAGTAAAAAGCTAAATATTCATCAACAACCTCACTATTTTATTGCTCTGACTCACAGTAACTACAAGCGGAGTTCATGTAACTCAGGTGATCTGCAAGTTATTGTTTTTCACCGCACCGACGTTGTGTGTCTGTATGTGCAGCACTGACACACACACATACACACACACACATATAGTACACTTCATTTACAATCGGCTCCATTTTGCCACATTACTTTCACTTTGTAATTCTTCGTTTTAGCTGCAGCTGCAGCCGCTCAAACTAACTTCTGCTGCTCACAACAACAAGCTGTGTATCAAACAGCAGAGAGACAAGCTGCTTATTTCTACTGTGTGATATGATATCAAGGAAGTATGACCATAATAACCGATAATAGAAAACAATCTTTTTTTTTCTTTCCACAATCTCATTTTATCTCCCAGCCGTAGCTAGGGATGGGTATGTATCGTTAGCATTTTCATCGATTCCGATTCCTCATTTCAATTCCGATTCTTTTCGATTCCCGATTCGATACCAATATTATTTAGAAAGTAAATAAACAGATATATGACTTGTCTGCTTATCTGTTTTTGTAGGCTATAACGTGGCCGACCAAAATTCCATTGGTCAATTGGTCGCAGGAAAAAAACAACATTTGGAGCGGTTTCTTGTCAAAATTAAGTGAAAACCAATAAGACTGAACAGTAAGGCTATAGGGCTTTTAATTTGAAGGGCCAGATACAGGAAGTGTGACACTCGCTTGTTGTTGTGGCTACATGGCACGGCAGGTCTCTCTCTCTTTTTTTCATTTTTTTTTTCAAAAGCGACTTTTTCCGACGTTGTTACAGACGTTTCTGGTGTGGAGACTCCGGCATGAAAGCACTTATCACTGCTGTTTTCGGGTTACCGGGTGCTGCCAAAGCGCGATCCACTATATTCTCCGCTGCAGTCAGAGTCGCACACTGCTCCACGCGGCCCACTCCCCAACCCGTCTGAGCTCAGTCACTACCCTTTTCATCTACTGTGTTTATTGGTGATAAACGGGCACACTGCCGGTAATAACGGTAAAACCAGAGCAGTGTGTTGATTGAATCTCGGACCCAACACGTCCGGACTCACGAGCATTAGCCTAATTAATTAATTCACAACCCAACCGCGGGGAAAAAAGGAAAAAGAAAGCCAGCGGCAAGACTGGTTTTGAAACAGTTAAGTGATAACATTAATCACCATTCATAAGCTGTGTGATGTGTGTGTGAGTGACTGCCAGGAATCGAAATAAAGAATCGAAATGCGCGCATTTTTAAACGATTGTCGAATCTTGGGATTTCGGTTCGGTACCCATCCCTAGCCGTACCTGCAGCTCAGTGGAAGCTTGTCTGGCAACCCGGAAGCTGAAATGCCACTGACACTGTGTTGGGAGAGAGCACTGGGTGGCGCCACATGCCAACACGTAAATTCAAAACATAAACATGATTTGCAGTCTGTAAAAAAAAAAGAAAAAAAAAAGCGAATATTCTGGCTTTACTATTGTTGTCGGTGAGATCAGTATGTTATATCAACATTATTTCTGAGTCTCTGTGACATATTAGGAGGATTTTATGACTATTTGCTTTTGATTTCTTACATACTGTTCCTTTAATATTGCCTGATCATTAAAATGACCATTTGTTTCATTCTGAAACTGAACAGAACTATTAAATGCACAACTGAATAATATATTCATAATGTGCCTACGCTGAATGCACGTGAATCAGGTTCTTGTGCAGTGTTGACAAAAGAAACTTGGAGTGTGAAACTTCATAATTGCCCAGATGGTAAGAGGACAACTTGATACAGAGAGGCAAATGAAGTCGAAGGATTGCTGGCATGTGCAACCACATTGAGCTAACCATATGCTGTTTGTATAAGACAACAACAAGGTTTTCCTCTTTTCATCAGCTCATTGACTTTTATTGAGGCTGTTGGGCTTTAGGGAAGAGGAGAGCAAATGATTCTCTACTGAGCCATTTAAATGAAAATGAGATGGTCAAAGTCATCTTTTAGACAGTTTAGTGGCAGAGGAATGGTGATTGAGTCTTCTTGTAAGCATCTCGGGGCACTGATTTCAAACTTAGTGCAAATCCTTTTTGCAAAATGGCTGACCAGAATGACTATACCATAGGGGTAAATGATCTCTCATTAACACAAGGTGTGTTTTTCCAATTTGTTTGTATAGCTTCAGCTGCTCTGTTTCAGGCTCTTGTGGTCGACCTGGTAGCCTCTGCACTGATGTCTGTTTTTAAACCTTTCTCGGGGATTTGAGCACACATGCTCTTTTTTTCCAGCAACGCCCTGCTACACATTCACACAGTTACATTCATCCAACCTGGGAGCGGCCCAGTACAACCACAGTCTCCTGCTGAAACCAGTGCACAGCTCCAGTGGAGATGCAGTTAAATGCTGGGCTCAAAGGCACCTCAGTGGATACAGTGGAACTCCATCTGTTGTAGCACTTGCTCTGAGAATTCAAACCTGCAACCTTTTTGGTCATGAGGCGCCGTCTTTTAACCTTAAGGTCACCACCGCTACACAGCAAAGCATAATATCTTCCCAGAAATAAAATGAAAATCCCTTATGCTGCACTTTGGTGGGAACAACCCAAGCTGAGAGATGGCGCCGGTTTTGCGTCTGTAACCACTGTTGAAATATTATTTCAGAGGCAAGCCGTCCCCGCATCTTGGAGCACGGTGAGTAGAGTGCTTGAAAAACGCATTGGGGCCAAGGGTCAAGCTCGAGGCTATACATTTGCTACCAATTTAGTTCCTGCATCTTAGATTTCGTTCCTTTCTTCCTCTCCTGGCCCTGAAACCAGGCCTAATGTAGTAAATAACCTCTAGGATAAATAGACAGCAGGCTACATGACCCCAGCCATCAAAAACGGAGGCTGTAATAAATACTACATAGTTTTACAGGAAGCGTGTTCGACATTCTCCCAAAACCTGCAGGGAAAGAAAACGAGGGGGCGAACGGGGTGAGTCTCTGTTCACCGCTCTCTCTTTGGTCAAAAGCTTTTTTCCTGAGGTCTGTTATTACCGGACTAGTTCCTGGGTTCCCATTCAGAGTGGAGCTTGTTCATATAAACCTTGAGGTTTTGAGGCATCGCTGGACTGACTGGGTGGCTTTCACCAGGGAATTAGCACAGGGTCGCATTGGATCACGATCAGTAGGCCCTCTACAGCTAACCTGTATTGGACCTGGCTGCTTGTGGAGGTGGTGGTGGTGAGGACAAGTTTCCTGGCTCTGGAAATATGGGTCAGTCAGAACCCAGGATGTGTAGGCCCTGATCCTGTAAATCATGGATCCTTCCGATGCCTTGCTACTTACTGTATAACTTCTAAATCATTTGATTTAACCACCATTTTCCAGATTAGTCTTGATGAGATTGGGAATTTGTTCTACCTATTTTTTCAAAGAGCTGGCAGGAAGTACAGTGTTTAATGTAGTTTCAGCCAGAGGCTGCTGTACAGTATGAAGACAGATAGAACAGTCTGAGGCAAGAGAGGACTTATAAAACTGTGTTAAGTGTATTTATGGTGATTGCTGTGGATGTAAAATGATTTCTAGATCTTATTAATCTTTGGCAAGATATAGAGAGGATGATGTCAATGATCTTCATCTAGTACATTTGTTTGCATATTCATATTTCAAAAATCCAGTTACTGTAGATGGATAAACAGGGAGATCATATCTAGCCTATTCATAGAACATTGCTTACAAAATCGTTTTTATTGCTTTTTCAGCACCATGCACAAATGGATAGAGCAACCTATAGAAATATTATTCTTTTCTCTCACTCTGCAACCATCCATGGCAAATAAATAAACAAACAGAATTTAAACCTAAAACAATCCAACACAAGACAGTGTTATGTCCAGCTCCATCAGAGAAAAAAAACAGCTGTTCCTTGTTGTGCGCCAGGACCCAGAATTAAGGATATTTTAGCAAGGCATAAGATTTGTGCTCATAATATCATTATTTTCACTAATACTTTGCCAAACATGTCTGCATTTTTTTCATTTATAGATTAATAATTTGTCTCCCCACCATTCATTTGTAATGGGTCAGATGTTACTTATTCAGTGCAGTTTCTGCTAGAACTTGCTACCACTCAGTGGCGACCCACTATCAGCGGTTGTTGCACGCCTCTCTTTAGTCCTTGTCTCTAATTGTGTTTTTCCTCCCAGTGAAGCTTTCAGAAAGACATGCTGAAAAAAATCAGAACACCACAATACGCATGCTAATCGTAATTTGCATGCACCTTTTGAGTAAGGTCTATTGCACACACAAAGATGCCCTTGACTTCCGTTGTTTCCTCCTCCTTTCCCAACCAAGTCCATCGTGCCACAGAGCTCCAGAAGGTGGCAGGAGTGACACTACTGATGACTTCACCAGCAGAAAAAGGGAAAAAAAAAGAAAATACAATCCAGCAGCAGCTTCAGCACCACAGTCTTTCCTCTCTGCTCATTGAATGACGATAGACGTTTTACATGTCCCCAACATCAGACACATGTGGCTTTTTCAAAGACGAATGGCATGGTGTCATCTCTGCGCTGGGCACATCTGCTCACTCTTACTCTGGTTTTAGTGTTCTTTCCATTCCACATTTATATGGAAAGTGTTTTGTGCCTTTGTTCTGTTCTGTGGGGGGTTTCTGTCCCTTTGTTTGAAAGAGACATCAAACAGGACCAGAGGGGCACATGATGCCTGGAACATGATCGAGATGGTTATTTTTTGTTCTCTTACATTGTCACTACCCCGAGTTCTCTTTTCTCTCTCTCTCTTTCAATGGAAAACTTCATCATCAGACAGAAAAAGAAAAAGTGTCAAGGATGTCATCACTTTTTTTGTTGATGTTGACCCACATGTTCACAGTCTGTTGGTTTGTTAATTTAAGTGATGTTGAAGGTGTTAAGTTTTTTTTTTCACATGGTCAACATTAAGTATGCCGTGGGTTTTTACAAAGGATAGGCTATATCAGTTTTAGCACATCCCATATACTGTATGTTCTCATCATGGTCCAGTTTTACTTACTGTACTACTTTCTGGGAAAAATAAACTGAGCCTGCTTTTTTTAAAGTAAAGAAATATAAAGAAAAGTCCAGCTTTATGTTCTGGAACTCCACTGGTCACTGACCCCAGCTGTGGCAGCTGCAGGGTTCAGTGCCTTGCTTAGCGGCACCTTAACTGTGGTTTGTAAGTGAGCAGAGTATGTTACTCATTTTCCCCAGACAGTTTCCCAGCTGGTATAGGGATACAAACCAGAAACCCTCTGTCACAATGTTTCTTCTCTGTATAAGCTCTTGAAAGCAGTTGCAGTTTAAATGCCTTGCTCAAGGCCATCTCGACTGTGGACATTTTACAGATTTGAAACCAGCAGTTCTTTCACCTGTACCGGCGTATAAGCAAGACTCCCCCGACTGATGACTGTTGAGTTATGCCTATTACACAATTCCACTTTTCTGAAAGGGCAGCTGGCCTTGTTCTTGGGTTCACAGAATGAAAAAACAAGATGTTTTTGATTGCATTTAGAGTGAGAGACATTACATGTAAGACATTTGCTTTGTTTTTTACTTTTCAGATTTACTACAATGAGAACAGAGGATGCACTGATAAACGGCACAGGGAGAAATAAATGAAAGCGCAGGTTGTTAGGTTCTGTCATGCTGGCACGAACAAACTCTCAATAATACTATATTCCTAAATGGAAAAAAAATATGAAGCTAGCCATTTACCTGAAAGGAGAAGACCTTGTGAGCAGCCTTTTTATGATGAGCTTTTTCTGTTCTTTCATGACTGTACCAAATTGTTTCTTCTAAAGTGCGGTATCTGGCCCATAAACTGCCAAAGGTTCCCAAGGCAAAATGAGCAGACGTCTGTAATTGTCTAGGTGGTCGGGTGTGTGTGTGTGTGTGTTTGTTAGAATGGGAAAGAGAAAAAGAAGAGATTGCAAAGAAAGGAGGGAAACCTATTAGACAGCGGGAGAAATTTAAGTCCTGTGTGGTCAGTGTGTGTGTGTTTTAACGTGGGGTTGCCTGCTAGCGTTTTATTCAAAGGATCAATTATTCATTCAGGCTTGTGACAAGCTTAGCTTTTAATTCTGAACATCAATGCAGCTTAAAATTCTAGAAATTAATAAGCAAATTCTGAGTTTGTAGTTTTTTTCTTTGCAGTATCACAGAGAGCAGCTCCGTTGGAACATCCTAATGGTTCACAATCACACACAGAACTCTGTTAATCTACAACTTCATGGGGTTTTGACTATCTACAGCGAAAAACAGACTTTTTTAGGAGCATGAATTGAGTACAACATTGTTATTGAAAAGCACTCAGAACCAGACCACCCTGTGCCATGTGCTGGCAAAATGATTACCTCCACCACGTGATCTTCCTCAGCAGATGGAGTTTTCTCAGTTGTCACGCAATTGTATTGTATACGTTTACATTTCCATTCCTCTGAGGACTCCTTTGCCACATTGGCTTCAAGTTGATATGACATTCATTAGGCAAGGCAAGGCAATTTCAGCCCATTTTTACAAACAGTTTGTCTCGAAGGGCTTTACATGACATCATAACAACATCCTCTGCCCTAAGACCCTCACACCGACGGAGGAAAAACTCCCGGAAATCCTTTTAACTGGGACAAATTGGAGAAACCTCAGGGTGAGCAACAGAGGAGGGATCCCTCACCCAGGATGGACAGATGTGCAATAGATGTTGTATACAGACAAGAAAACAGTTTTATAGCACTGAATATGCAAAACATGTTAACAAGTGTTGACGAGGGCAACTTCTGGTGGGAGGGAAGGCAGGGAGAGCAGGCCAGCTTAATAGGAGTACTGGATGGCAGGAAGGGCAGGTCAGTTTAACAGTAGGGGAAAGGGGGGGGTCTGTAGAGTGTGGGACACCAAGGCCAAACTACAAAGTGCGACAGATAAAGATAACAGTTCAAAATGTATGAGAGGAGAGGAGAGGAGAGGAGAGGAGAGGGCTCCATGTAACCAGATGTGTCCCCCAGCAGTCTAAGGCTATAGCAGCAGCATAGCTATAAAATGGTTCAGAGCTACCTGAACCAGCCCTGACTAAAAGCTCTGTCATAGAGGAAGGTTTAAAACCTGGACTTAAAAGAATAGTTCACTCCAAAATGATATTTCACTCATTATTTACTCACCCTCACGTCGACTAAGGGCTGGGAGCAGTTTCAGAGCTATCCGTGGCTTCTCTGAGTTACAGGGGGTCTTGGCGTAGCGGTGCATGTCCATATACAGTAACGGTTGTAAATGGACACCGGCGGTCTTCATCACAAAAAAACACACCAAGAAACATCCAAATACCTCCATGCTGCTCGTATGTAATGCTTCTGCTTCTGCTGCAAACAAGCTTGAAATATGGACTTATTTAATTTTTTTTCGGGACAATTTCACATTTCGGGGCTTCAAGACATTACATACGAGCAGCATGGAGGTATTTGGATGTTTTCTGGTGTGTTTTTTGTGACGAAGACCGCCGGTGTCCATTTACAACCGTTATATGGACATGCACTGCTACGTCGGGACCCCCGTAACTCAGAGAGCCCACGGAGGACTGTGAAACTTCTCCCAGACCTTAGTCGACATGAGGGTGAGTAAATAATGCTATAGCTTCCCGGCTACTCGGTAGCTGCAGGGGAACTGCTAGCAGCGCCTAAGCTAGGTGGCTCCGCACTGGCTAAGGGGGTCTGAGAAGTTACTGAAGCTAAAAGATTAGCCTCAATTGTGAGGAAAGGGCAAAACCTGACAAAATAATTTCATGATTAGGTTAATTTAAGGGCTCTTGACCTGTTAAAGAGTAAATATTACTCTTGTGGGATTTAGGCAAACAAATCTGTTATAAAACACATCTCCAAAACAGCTTTTCAAGGTCAAGTTTAAACTTTTAATTTAAAAAACAATGGACACTTATGACATTTGGACCACATAGAGACAATGAGCTATTTTTCACGTTTAGTTTTATAAACAAACCATTCTAAATGAAAAACAAAACAATACATACAGCACATATAATACATAATACTAAAATCTAGTGTGACATAGGGAGATTTCAGGAAAAGGATTCATCTTAAAGGTTAATAGTTGGGTAAATATTACATTTTCCCAATAGTCCTTGAAGTGAAATGACAATATGCATTGCAGATGGAAGTTTTCAGATCTGATGGCACCGTAACAAATCACAGCCTGGTTTCAGCCAATAGCTCAGCGTAAGGGAAAACATTATTTGGGTTTAATGACAACTTTACAACACTACTAAGATTAAGGGACCATCGTCATCATGTCTGTAATAATAACCACAGGGTTAAGGTCAGGGAACAATCGTGGTTATGGTCAAAATAGAAAGGAAGTGAAAAACCAACTCCCACATCAATGTCCAACATTTTGTTGTGCCATCCAATCACCCCAGCATCATCGCTCTGTCAGACTTTGTGACTCTATAACGTCACATTACTTGCTCCTTTCTTCCAGACGGACAAGAGTCATAGTTGTACAACCATTTATAGACTTTGCTACTTGTAGAATAACATTGTGACTTTTGCGCAATGACAATGACTAACTTAAGTCTCAGCTGGACTTGGATTCGGTCATTCATTTCGTGAGGATTATTATTATCTAAACAAAATATATAATATTTTAAGGGTGACTATACTAAATCACCATTGTAGTAAATTCAGTTGCCGTAATAGTTTCTGCCTGTGTTCAAGAATTATATTATTGTTCTAAACCTGGTTACCAGTTTGAATATAATGCACATAAAACCATTTTATCGTTAAATAAACACTACCAATGATGATTATTTTTGTTAAAAAAAAACACATTTGTATTTTTGTAGAGCCTTTGAGAGGCCTTTGCCCACTCTTGCTTGAGAGCTTTTGCAAACCCTTGATTGAGTCTTTTGATCAGAGAAATAAGAAGCAGGAAGGGTGAATACAGCCAAGTCCTTTCATACAATACTTGCATGAGGTTTCTAATTGCCAGTGAACAGCTCTCACCAACCTGTTTTTTAGGTTGGAGCAAAAGTGTTGTAATTTTTCATTCATGACTTCAAACGAACCACTTGTAAAAATTGGTAAAGAGCATGGCCACAGAGACGGTGGTAACCAGAGATGTTTTCTCAGTAATTCCTTCTTGGATATGGATATAACCTGCCTGGAGTGTATGGGAAAGGCAGTTGACTGCAACAGTGAGAAAAGGAAGAAGGAGAGTGAAAGAGACAGAGATAATAAAGAAAGCTGCAGAAAAGACTAGAACTAATGATAGTGAGACAGCAGATGATAAAGAGAGAGACAATGCATTTAATAACAGACAGAGGATGAAAGGGATCTATGGAAATGAACTTTTAGGTGAGAAGCGTTTGTTCTGAATGGAACAACATCTGTTTCATACACTACAGTATTTAATAAATACACATAGAACCTTTTTGGAACTTCATATGCTTCCATCTTGATTAAAAATGACCCGAGACTTCATATCAGCCACCCTGTTGTCTAGTGGGATTGATCCAGTTGAAGTCAAGCTACAGCTTGAACAGTATTTCTTCAAGGAGTAATTAGAGGCTTACTGGTAATACTTAATGACTATCATGAAGACATGAAACGTGTGCCTTATTTATGTTGTGCTTTTACCGATTAAAAATATCCACTTCCACTTCCACAAAGCCAAGTGCCAAGTGTCATGTTTTTTCTTCTTCATCTGTGGTGATTAAAGGGAAAACCACAGTGAAATGAGCATGAACCAAAAAAACATTCAAATGATTCAGCTCCTGCATTCAAATGATTCAGCTCCTGCCTTTTCCACTTCATGTGTCACTTGTCAGGAAAATTGAGAGGAAAGAATAACAAGAATATCAGATTACCAGAAGCACTGCGCAAAAGGGGAAACATATATATACAAACACCTTCTTACCTGACATTAATCTTTCCTTTTTGTGTTAATGTTATCAAATTATTGCTCTAACATGGGAGTGGGAGAGCTTAGATCAGTTCAGGTGCTAATTCAGTGTGGATGTGGAGAAAATGTGGGTGGACTTCTAATAAATGACTGCCTAGCATGTTAATGACCCACTTTGAATGGAGTGGTGTGGTCTGAAATGGTAACAATAGAAGGATGCTCAGAACAAGTGAAGGTCAGTGAAAAATAGTCACATGAACTAACCTAGAGCTAATCTACCTGTGTGAGATGATTACATTCATCCTCTCATGTGCCTTCTTCCAGTCATTACAACTATGTAAACCAATATCCTGGTGGTAGATTAAAGTTTATACTGTAGATGCATGATAACACTTGTCACCTTGGTGGCATTTTTCAGTTTTTGAGAAAGGAAAACACAGAAAGGAAACGTACAGTATACAGAACTAGACACAGTGCTACCCCATTCATACACCCAATGCACACAACAATGGGTAAATGTGGGTTCAGTGTCTTGCCCAAGGGCATCGAACCACTGACCTTCCGGTTAGTGCGATTACGCGCAATTACAATATTCAAACAGAAACATAAGCGTGGTCTGCATCAAAGTCCTGTGTTTTGCCAACCCACTGGTATACCCTAATCCTGAGAACGTTCTCCGGTTTTGCTCCTACGGCTACTAGAAGGCTGCCTATCAATAAGCTACAGGTATCAATAAGCTGCTGGTACAGATCCAGTGAAGTCATTTTTTACTTTCACTCTGTAGTGAAAGTAAATAATATAAATAACTTCAATAATGACTTCAATAATGACTTCAAGTTTTTGATGACATAAATATGAATTGGACTATTTAAACAAACAAATGAATGAATGAATTAAATCAAATAAAATTAAGCATTTCTCCTCTAGCATTCTGTTCAGACCTTCAGACCATCCCTCCTGTTGGAAAATAAAATGCACACAAAATATTACTGAATACCTGACTGGATAAATTAATTACAAACAAAAAATGTACTTAGAAAAGCAGAGACAGAAACCCTGTATGATGACGTCAGTGCTGTATTTCTAAAATCAATTTGATAAGTGAAGGTAGAGGAAACATGAGTCACTTACACAAGTCAAACAGATCGATTCAATTTTGTGTATTTGCTGCCGTGTGGAGTTGTATCTTCAACTGTCAGGGGTAATGGGTTCAAACCAGGATTTCTCTGCTTTAAGTGTATGTACTATTTGGGTAAATACGTCAACCAAATGGACTTACTACATAGCATCACCATTGAGAGTTGTAGGCTATCTCCACTGGGCTCATTTAGCTGTTGTCAGTTTGGTGGGTGGGCAGCTACAGGTATTTGTCAGGCTGTCCTGACAGTACTAAGGGAGCCACATGTTTGCGTCAGGTTTGTGTGTGTAGGGGGTGTACTGTAGCCAAGGTCATTCATCAGTCCAGGGTGGGCTTAGAACTGAAAGAGCCAGTGTTGAACTGTTTGATTGATCTGTCCAGGAGATTGGTCATGGCCCCGAAGAGGGGCATGTCGTTCTCTGCTCTGGCTCTGGCCAATTATATCAGTGGGGGTTTTGAGTTATGCAGTCATTGAAAATACAGCCTGCTTTTCTCTCCCTGGGAAAAAGTGAGACCTGAACATCCAGCATCACTTTTAGGCTATGTCCGGTCATTTTTCATGTTATTTCTGTGACTGTTAGGCATATACATGACATAACTAGCCTACTACTATAGATTGCGTGTTGATGGCTTTGGGAAAAAAAGATCTGCAGTAGTCCTTGTCCTTGTGCTTTTTAATAATTTATGTACATTTGACCTATTTATGTACATTGACACAAACTGTTGAATTTGTGTCAATGTGTCAATTAGACGGAACAAAAGAGTTTCAGTGTTCTCATACAATCAAATGGGATTGGAGTGGATTGGACTTTATTCTGAGATCTCTCACATTGTGCATGCTGGTCATTCAATATTTTATAACTTTTACATTTCTAAATTATAATACAATATTTTTCATTAAAATTAATTTAAAAGTTGTTGACACAATTGTGTCTTTTTTTTTAACAACAATAAACTGGGTTCCTGTTTTCAAAACATAATGAACGGTGAAATATTGTATGAATATTACTTGTATTGCATGTGTTTGATAATAAAACTAATTATTGGAAAATGTGACAATTTGAGGGGTGGATGGCACTAAAAGAAATTTAGGGATGTACACTCAGGGGGACTGACTGCTCCAACTTCCATAACAATTTACACATTTTAATCAAAACCACAAATATCCATAGTCTACAAGTGCTACAGAAACAGTCAAGATGACAGTTTGTTAAGTAGAATAAATCTATTACATAATATTAACACATTTTTTAACAAAGTTAATTTCAATTAGTTTGTCATTGAGTTGTAGATAATTTAATTTAACAGTAATTCATCCAGTGGTTACAACAGACCAAAAGTCTCACATCCCACAGCTATCCCACAAATTATACACTCTTTATTAAAGGGTTGAATGGAAGCTCAGTGGGGAAACTGGACAGCTCCACCTTGGAGTGGCGGTTCACAGAATAACCCCGACAATCTTTATCAATATGCTGAAGTTTTTATGTGTGTCAGGTGTTGTTTATCTAATGTCTGAATAACAATATAGACTGGCATTTCATCTTCTCCATCCCTGCTATTTCGCCATATAATTTGGAACTGCAACAAAGCACAAGAAAGCAAGAAAATGGGAATTGGAAAGGCACAATTGAATAATAGGACTATAGGGTAATGGGTGGCTGCTCTGTGTGTGTGTGTGTGGGGCTGGGCGACATGGCTATATAAACTTATGACAATATAATTTTCCATATTGATCAATTCTCAATATTTCGATTCAAATTTTGCTTATGCTGCCAGTTCAAGGAGCACCTTGACTGAATCCTGAAGAAACTAGAGAATGTGTTCAGTTTGGGAGGATGACATGAGATGACATGATGACACTTTAAAGCCCCTGTACAGACTTTGCATTTAGTGTTGATTTTGGCGGCCCCTGTAGACGAAAGCAGTGGTGTTTTGCCGGAATGAAGACTGCATTACTCGCTGTCGTGAAGACGTTTGTTTGGCCGGAGCGTGTAGATTTGTTTTGGAAACGTCGGAAAGAAGACGGGCTCATTTGCTGCAGGTAACAGAGACACATCAGAAACCAGAGACTTTTGCGTATCCAGTTAAAAGCTCCGTACAGGGGCTTTAATGTTCATTAAGGGTTCACTAATACACAGTAGAGCGAAACATCAATGAAGGGTGGCTCCCAGCTGATGACTTATGCAATTTCCCTGTTGGCACCGTAGGAGGTGTGTCAGGTGGAAACGTTGCATTTACCTGTACTTACACCCTGTTTGATTTACACATGTTCACCATCCACACGTTCATTGCTTCAGTTGCCATTGGCTTCACTTCCACTCATTTCCTCCCTCTTTTTCAACTTTCACTTTATCCTTCGTCTCTTTAGCTGTAGTTGCAACTGCTGCAGCTCAAACAAACTATAGTACAAAAATGTATTGCGATCCCGAATCAAGATAGTTTTATCGCCCAGCCTTATGTGTGTGTGCCACTCTGTAGCTACAGGTTGACTGTCACCCTGCTGTCCTGACATTGTGCTGGATCTCTGAGCTCTGAGGGCCACAGTTAGAATAGACAAACTCCTACAGACTCAATTGATCCTCAGCTTGACGTTTACCCTTTAGGCCACACCGGATGTCAACAAAAGTAACAAAGCAACAGCACAGTAAGTGAATTATACTTTGGGTGGGGGTTGATCCAAAAACAGAATATATTGTTGATTCATCTTCTAAGACGTCAGTGTTTGGAAAAGGTCACGGTAATTAGAAACCAAAGCAGTCAACCTTGATGTTTTTTTCCATACTCCTGTCCTCCCAAAATCAATTTAAACAAATGCAAATTGATGATGTCATTATTTTGACCACAGCAACAGTTTGATCTTCAGGAGTCATGCTGCCAAGTCATACTTTGTCCTCAGTGAGGGGCTCTTGAAACAAAAGATTAAACCTGAGCAGCAGTGGGAGTAGATTTCAAAGAGGTTGGGTGAGGGAATCATTCCCCTCAGTGAGGTTGAGCAAACCGAAAACCTGTATTACTTAGTTATCACCTTTGACAGAATCTCTGATCTCAGTTCAGGTGGTGGGTACTGTTGTGACTTCAATGCCATTCAGCTCCAAACAGAGAAGTTCAAGCAGAGGACGCCAGGAACCAAGCATCAGTCACAGAGTGGTGCTGAAACAAACTCTGCCAACTTCTGAAATTATATTTTTTCAGTCATTCAAGAATTTATGTGAATTCATGGTGCTTTCAAATATTGGTTGTTTTTTTCTGGTTAAAAAAAAAAAATCATCAAATAGATTTTTAAGAAATGTGGAAAAAAATGTGTCACTGATAAAAAAAGAAATTTGAGAAATTTAAGACGATATTTGCGTATAATTCTTGTTTAGAAGCTTTTTCATTTGATAAACTAAATTCAATAAAATCCTGAAAGAAACTGTTAATAGTAAATGAACAGTGCTCTGGTCCATGTGTGCTTCAAATAAACTACATGTAACCCATCAACAATGATTCCCCTGGATATGTACCCACCACGTCTCTCTCGACACAGAGGGGAGGAGGGAGGAGGGCGGTGATTTGTACCCGTGCAGGGAAGTTACATATAAGTTTCAGCCGATGCGACCCGGCTCAGGCTGCAGCGGCAGAACCATTCATCCTATCTCCATCCGGAAACATTATTTTAAGGCCGAAAAACTCTGCAATGTTACTTTAAGTAGACTCTGTGCTCCTGAAATATTTGAAGTCAGTGTCATTAGTGTTGTCTTATAATCTGTACAATGAGCTGGAAATTTGTGATGGCTTTAAACAAAGTCACTGATTATAACCCTAAACAATGGCTTCATCAAAAGAAGGAGCAAACTGCTAAATCAAAGTAAGTGACATAGGCTAACACTTGATTTTGAGAAGAAACTGTAGTAGTGATTAATAAAACAAAGGACATACTAAAGAGTTATATGAGGAAAACTGTGCATAAAGGTGCCCAATGTAAAGGTCTTGGGAATTTGTGATTAAGACAAATAATCACTAATAATCTTTGTATTTGATTAATGAATAGAGGCACAAAGTTGGCAGTCCTTTCTCAATATAACTTCAAAATAACAGAGGTTGAGCAAAGATTTGTTTGCTTGGAGCACTGGTGCTGAAGAACAGCTCCACACTGTCCATTGGCCTCTAACACACTGGGCTGGTCAGATCCTTTGAGTACATGGACTTTTCAATACTGAAAAGACATTAGGCTGAATAGATCACAAAGTCTGGCATAAACTTCAGAAGTCCTAAACATGTACCACATACAATTCATAGTCGAAATAACACCCAGAAAAATATCAGGAATAATAAGACTTAATATTTTCAGAACTTACAGTACTTAGTAGAAAATGTTCCTCAGTTTTCAGTTCTCAGTTAAGAAATACAAGATAAACCTACAGTTATTCTTTTCAAGATGGTGATGTTTTATTACCTCAACATTGTTACAAGAAAAACCCTACTTTGGCCCAAAATGGAATTACTGTAGTACGGTCAAAGTCTTTTCACAAGCATCTGGGCTGGGGTCCAAAGCAAAAAAACACGCCTCCCCCGTCTTTGCAATTTTTTAATGTGCAGCAGCTTTTAAACCAGGTTCATATGTTCGTTTTTTTTCCATACAAGATTATGCACTGTAATTACCTTTCCTGGATGGTTTCTCCATGATTTTTGGTCCAAACAGTAACAAGCGTGTTAATTACTGTATTTGTATACTCACAATGAATTTATTGCATCAGTCTCTCTCCCACGCTCCCTAAACCTTTTAAAAAGAGCTTTATGTTACACGGATCAAAGATGTTCACAGGAACGTCTGAAGTTTGCTACAATTAAGCTACTGTACCCGAAAACAGTGTGATAGAAAACTGCTGCACAAACTGTACTTTATTCTTTCCTGTGATGTTTTTTTGCAGAATGACTGATGACAGGGTACCTGGTTCCCATGGTTACAAATTACTGATTACCTGTGTTGTCAAGAGACAGCAGGAGCAACAAAAGTATGTAAGAATTTAATTTTGCCAAGAATCTGCTATTACTTGATAATATTCAGACATCTACATGGGCAGTGGGCCCCCTCACTGACGATACCAACTGCTCCCTTGCAGCCGACACGCACAAATCCCCTCTTCTTATTAACCTGGCCCCTGTATTTTCATCATGAAGTCAACATCTGTCCAGCTTTCCACCTTCACTGCCAGAGAACAAAGGGTTTTCCATCACTGCCCTGGGAAAGTGAACAATTATTTGGGCATCAGCAACCTACATGTAGTTGTGTAATAAGACTTTGAGAACTTTTTTCTAATTGAGCAAATATGTCTGTCTCATTATTCATTATTCAAATTTGAAGCTTTTGCACTCTTCTTTACTTGGGTTTCATGATCTTAACCATGATCAAATCTTTGTTGCGATACCTTGTAAAACTGCCAACAGATCGTCTTAACATGGGCAAAGACAAAAGCTCAAAGATCATCATATGTCGGCACAGCCCAATTCCTTCCTTCATCACGTACCCTTTTTCCTTATCTTAATATAGTAGGATAAGGAGCCAACAAGCTAAAGATGACCAGGGATTTACATCTTGGTGAGCAGATGATGCTGATGCCCTTGTGAAATCCCCTTGTGTGATAAGTGACGTCATTAGTTATGATTATTATGACTGCTTAGTCTGATGGATGTAGTTATATAGCATTGCACTCATCAACGGTTCACTGTCTAATTACAGCAGTGTATTACCATGACTGTCATCTAGAAACGACGCGTGATTCCCAAACGCTGTCCCACCATTAGAAGCATCAAATTAGACTGCTAGCTCTCACCAAACATAAATCCTCATGTGAGCAGACCAAGTTGAGAATGAAAAGGTAAACCGTTCTCCAGTCTGTCTGTACATCGCCAGAGTGTCCATGCCTGGAGATTTATCTCGGGACCTTTCTGTTTTTCAAGCTCTCCAGGACCCCTATTAAATCGGCAGGCAAAGGTTTGACTGAACAACCAATGATTTAACATGAAAAGAGACGGTAGAATTATTCAATCTGAAATTGGCTCAAAGTTGTCGACTGGGAAGCCTCAGTGGCCCATTAAAGCAGAGGAGGGCAAGAGAAATACAGCAGCCAAAAGACAAATGGGCAGGCCTGCAGTGCGTCAGCTTCTGTACTTCCTGAACGATGGGAAATCCCCTCTCACGGGGAAATATCCTGAGGATTCCCTGGTAGCGTTTACCTGCCCAGCACTTCGCTGCTGCCGGGAGCTGATTTTATTGTGAGATCCCATGTTCAAACTACTACACTGGTTTCTATTTTGGGGGGCCCATACTGGGTTGGGTATTGCAATATTGCAACCAAAATAACTCAATAAACTTTTAGTGGGAAAGTTTAATACCTATGCGGCTCTTGTGTGGTCTCCTTTTCATGATAAAGGCCTAATTTTCCACTCAAACTCTGGAAACTCAAGCTCTAACACAAGCCATACAGTAACATTAGAGGAGTTACATGGTCCTGCTCTCAGGCCTGGGGCCAAGTTTCTGAAGCGAGCCTGCTACTGGACAATCCCTCTGGTGGTAGATCCTGGTTTTCAATAGCCTGAGAAAAAGCCTTTACTTTACGTATGATTTTGTGATACTGTGCTATTAAAATGTATGCCATTGTATAGATGTGTCATTTACATAAAATACTTGTGGTTTGAATCAATTTAATTTTCTCACATTTGAATTTAGGCAAAGTTGTACATAAAATCTTTATTAATATGATTTACAACTTCTTTTTTTATTTCCAGTTATTTCCAAATACACATCATTAATCATGAGAAAGTAGAACAGACTAACAAAGGTGATAATGGTTTTAATATTAAACATGATACAAGAGTTAGTGAAACCCACCAGAGGAAAATGGTTCGATACACTCTGTATTCTCATTTTGATTACATTCTTCCTTGATTTATAGAGTAAAGACACACAGATGCAGAGATAAGGTCTTGTAACACTGTTTACTTTGATATATAAACATGATATCTGTCGGACATGTCTTTACCTGCTTAGTAGCAGATTAGAGAGATAGGTTGGAGGAATGCAAATGAGGTCTCTTGCCATCAGATAAATAGACCTCTTATCATTAACCACATCTAGGCACCACCCACACTGAGGACAAACTTCTTCTTTGTACTATTTTGCTGACAGTTATGATTACATTGCAGGGCATTGATCTATCACTAAATGGGAAATACAATATGTGGAAGGCAATGTAACTTTTATTTCTTATACGTAAGGTGGGCAAGGAATTCCCTTAGGAGATACATAGCATCGATGTAAGATTATCTCTACACTAGTGGGGGAAGAAACTGTAATTGGCAGGATAATGTGAAGGGTAATCTATAAAACATCTTAAGGGCAAATGAAAGAGATTTATATATTATATGAAAAACTTTAAATTTAAAAAAAGAAGAAAAAAGAGCATGCACAAACAGAGCACAGGGAACATCTGTTGAAGAGATGAACATGCCACTGCAGTATCTCTGACAGTAATTCATTTCTGTGTGCGCGGTTTATACTTTCTCTGTGTGCAAAACTAACCCGCCGACACATGCTGCACCAACAGCTTCAATGCACCCTGGCATTGACTATACAAGTCTCTGGAAGTCTCCAAAAGATATTCCCTTTTTTTTGTGGTTTTATGAATATGGTAGAACTCTGTCAAAAACCAAAAACACCTTTTATTTGGGTTCTCCTTTAATCTGTTACTTGTTTGTAAAACCATATAAAATCAAAAACCATGGCACAGACCACTACGTAAGTGTTGGTGGGCTAGAAAGAACCTGTGGGAATTGGTCCATGGTGAGCTAGAGTGATTTACACATGCAAGGCTGGGCTGACCTTCTGGCCTCATGGGATAGCACCTACTGCCACTCATAGTTCTTTCTGAACTGAACCAGCGATCAAAAATCCAAAACAAGCAGAAGTCTGCACTGAAATTCACCTCAGGAGAAGCAAAAGAAAACAATTGTAATGGCAGATCTGTGTAACCTGTGAAAGGAAACAATATTGAGCTGATTTAAGCAGCAATGTAAAGACAGAAAGCCATATTTTACTCAACTCTACCTTACTCCTGTGGGTCACATCTGTGCAGATGATAATAGAGCAGGGAATGGGTCCCTGTAAAGTGCACCAAAAATGGGTTTCCCGTTATATATTCTTTATGTGTGATTGTCCACATTGCTTATTTCAAAAATACATCTAATGGCTACGGTTGCCCCCCCATCAAAGAAAATTTGAATCATAAATTGAGAGGGTCCAGCGTCCAATTTGCATTTAAGTGCTTTTGTAATTTGCTGCAATTTTGTACAAAATCACTTCTTTTAAACACTTTTCCTAACATGGGTATTTCAGTGAAGACATGCGATGTACTGTAGGTGGTACACACATTACTAAAATTGTGCCAAAAGTGTCTCTCTTTTTTTTTTTTAAATAAAATTGGGTCTAAGTATTTTTTGAGTAATATTCAGCCACACTGCGCTTAACTGCAATTCAATGCCATACACACTCTGTTGTCCAACACTGTATCCATAGCAGGAGATACTTGAGTCAAAGCAAAATAGTCAAATACTAGAGCAGACCAGTACCTCATACATTCCGCCCATCAGCACACATTTGTTTTGATTGTCGTCAAAAAAATAAAATAAAATAAAATGCAGGCCACATTTTAAAACTGGTTCCTTTTCCCTTTATGAAGCCAACTTTTGCCACAACCTTGATTTGTAAAACAGTTCTTTAAACTTAAACCTTTGTAGACCACAAGCAATTGTGCATGTGCACACACACTCACACGCCAATCGTCATGCTGCTTTATTGTACGTACAGCAGTGAAGTTTTTGCTGCAGTTTTGTCAACTACTTCTTCCCATTTTCATGACAACAGCTTCGACACTGGTTGATACTTCCCCTTTCAAAACTAATCTCTGATTCTTTTGAAGGCTCTCCACACCTTGCAGCAAAATTTCAGTTACTCAATGGATTGTGACTGCAGCCCACAATTTCTCCACTGCAGCCTGTGGGGGGTGTTGATAGGCTACACAAAAATACCAGTATTTCTACTCTTGTTAGTGTCAAAGATTTCCCATGCCAGTCATACCCAGTTGATTGTCAGGCCTTATAAAATCAAGGCTTCTTTCATGCATATACCTGGATATAAGCACGCATATGGAATAGGACGGAATATTGAAAATATTCCCAGAGGAAGACAATTCCTGACATGCCAAAGTTGTTTGCTCCAAAATGCTCTGAGGGGTAAAAGCTTGGCTTCATTGTGAACTTGTGCTTAGGTTGCAACAATTACTATAGGTTACATATATTCACAAAGTGCTTTGTATTTTGAAGGCAGACTATATGCTATGAGTCAGTGACATAGACTTTTGGATGGTGCTCAGCACTACTGCCTGAGGGTTCAGGTTGCCAGGGAAATTAGCATTCCCTTCTGTAAAGACTTGAAGTGTGAAATGCAGCCTAGATTTCCTCATCTGAAGAGGGGGTGCAAATGCACACACTCTTCTCCCACAAGCCCACGGATTCTATAGTTGAAAAGGTAAAATTCCATAAGAGTTCCACAGACGATTCACAGAATTACTGTATTGCAACTAAAAGGGAACAAGTCAAAACATAGTGACGTTGGTGGTATTGCAACATTATTAATCACTGGTGTCTGCTGATGCACTGACAATACTTACGTAGTTTCCAATTACATCAAGCCATTTTACCTTGGAAAAAGGTAACAGGAAAAAGATGGGATCGGGACTGCCCACATTGCTTACACTTCAGAAGAAAAAAGCTTTTGATTAAGTATAATTTCACCTGAATTGATTTCTTCCAGGCAGGCCGCTTGATGCGCTACTCCCAGCTGCTGAAAGGTAATTCACGTAACAATGACCAAACAAGGAAAAAAAGTGACACACACTTTGTAATGAGATATTTAAGCTATATCACACGAGAGGGAGTGCTGTTGTACTATATATCAGCAAGTGTGACTTCGGTTGTAGGCACGAGGCCACAGATAATCACACCGTCGCGAAAAAACTAAACAAAACTCAACTCCGCCCACCAGTACGTCGTCCCCAGAATGAGGGAATAAATTAGCTCCATAAAATGCTTCTTTATAAAAGAAAAATAGACATTTATATAACTGTAGAAATAAACCCCGACAGGTTGTATGGAACAATTTGTAATTGCAAATGATTGCATAATTTTGCAAATCTGCAAGACTGGTCACGTCTGCTGTTTTGCTGAGCCTCCTCCCGGTCGTGCATTTGAAGTCTTTGATAATCAATCAGTGGATCGATTGATTACCATACACATGTTTCGATTAACTTTACTGTTTACGGGGTGCGTTTGTGTCGCGGAGTCACAGTGCCACCGAGACGAGAGGAGAGCTGTGACACCGCGGGTCAGAGGCTCTGATGGTGTTGGAAGCTGGAATGATGTGGAAGCCTCCACTCTTCCTGTAACCTTCCTGTGCGTGAAATATACGCGCAAAAAATAGATTATTTCCGAATCCCTGCATGTCCGTCGCAAAAAAGGCCCACATATCTTCGCAGAAAGTTGAAAAATGTTGCATATTTACTTCATATAAAAGCAGCCAATTTCCCCCTGTTGCCTTGGGAACATGATGAAGTGACGTGATTGTGTGGCGTGAGATATTTCTTTCTTCATTTATTGAATTGGGACAGTGCACATTCATCAACACTGACACATTAAGCATTAGTGTAAATGTGCAGGACTTAGCACAACTGCTAAATTTCAGCCGCAGTGCCAAGGCAGACATTATCGCCTCACAAAAAGAAGAATCACTTTTTTTCAGGCTGGCAAAAAGGACATACTAACTGGGTTTACATGGAGCCAAATATAGAACTGTTTTGGTGTCCAGTCCAAATAAAAATGTTCTAAATAAACACCTCAATGAGAGGTGCAGTTGATGACCCCCGACAACAGCCCCCTCTCAGGGGTCAGGTGTTGCAACCCTGAGTGTCTAAATCCTGCTGGCCTGAGGGCCTACGAGCGTGGCTGTAACGCAAATATTACAAGAAAAGACAGAGTCTGTTGTAAGTGGTCTAGTCAAGACACTTATGTTTCGTTATAAGTAAAGTTTAGCTGAAATCGGTGGTGAAACCTTTTCTTCGCACCTTTTTCACATGCCCATAAAGAGTGAACTTTTGCACATGAAAACTTCGTTAAGCTCCTTGATCAAATTAGATGCTGCATGACTGAGTCAGAATGTTTCACATCACTCAGACCCAACACAAAGAAAAATGCCACAACCACACAGTCAAAAGGCAGGGTTTACACGACCCCTGATATGAGTAGTCATAGATATTCCCAGCACGAACCTCTTCACAAAAGGAAATGGGGAAAAGAATCCAGGCTTCTTTTACTTGAGGACCACTGGGCAATGGGTACAAAACAAGGAGGCCAATAAAAATGAATGCCGAAAAGGCAGGAAAAAGGGGGAAAATGTGGAGATTGGGGTAAAATAGCCACTGACATGGTGCGCCAGACTGAGAGAAAGTAGTATTGTTAGGATCTTTTTGTTTACAACAGCAGGGGTAGACTTCCAGCGAGAACGGAGGCACATCACGTGCTTCGTTTCCACCACTGAAAGAGCAAAGACGTGGCCAAAACTCGGCCTGAACGGCTCTTGAAGTCTTTGAAGTCAAATAAAGCCACCTCATCGATCACTGATTCAAAGGCCTTTTTTGCTTCTTTCTCCCTTTCTCTTTTCACTCTTGGGAAGCTTTTGTTAATTGTACAAATGAACCTGTTATAAGGCTCCTTCACTTCCCTTGAAAACACAAATTCCCAGATGGACTGGATTAAATAAATTTGGTGTTTTCAGTGTGAAGGTATGATTAGTCAACATATCATGATGTTCACACAATCTATTATCAGGGCTCTGACCCAGGTGAACAACAGAACCACTACCATCTTGACCAGACTTCACATCATCATCTGGGACACCCCCAGCTGGTATACCGGTCTTGTTAACCTTGGTCATTTACTGGACTGAGGACAATGGTTTGCATGTTTGTTTTTTTCCAATCATGAGTTTATGTCTCAGTTTGTGAATTCAAATATTACAGAACACCTCATTGAGGTGTAGGCAAAAAAAATTAAGCCCTAAATATCTAACACTCCTTACTTTACGATTCTTAGGTACCTAATTACCAGACATGTAAGCCAAACCTTTTTATTTTTAGCAACAAGGAAACAATTATGTGTTCTGACGACATTAAAAATAGCTTCAACATGGAAAGATGCAAGTTGTGAGATGGTCGGAGCATCAGATTTTTACAAGGAGTTCTTTAATGATGTGTTAAACAATTTACTTAGCAACCCTATGGTAATGGAGTCCAGATGCAGCACTGCAGGACCATGACAACCTGTTGGTAGGTAGTCCCAAACCAAGTCTATTCCTTTTAAGTTCTGGTGATGGAGCTGTACCATCTTTTCTACAAAGATGTGTGATCACCATAGGCAGTCAAGTCTAAACATACTGAGTGACCCAATACTCCGTTTTAATGCATAGAGAAGATGATGGGTGAGACACTGCTTAACTCAATGCACTGGCAGGAGGTCTAGTAGCCAGTCAATGAGACATGATACATGTTCCATGATAGTCAAAGACCATGGGCGGGTTGCACATAGGTTTAAAATTGCAGATCATGATATGTAATTTCATGGTATGGTTTATTGCAGCACTAGAAATACAGAGGGTTACTTATCCAATTTTGAGCCCTCACTCTTTAAAATTGTATTTCTCCTGGCGGAAATCAGGTCTGGTTTGAGGTAGCCATTTCCCCTTGGTACTGATTTTGACTGTTGGCCAGATAACAAGACTTAGAGCTTCGAATGTTGTTATTTACCAATGGCATTGCTGATGCAATAATACAACTTATTTGAATGATCATGAAAACAGGGAAAGGAAGTGTTAGCTTGAACTTGTCTAGGTGAATGGCTACCTACCGTAAAGAGGAAAGTAAATATTCCATCTTATAAAAATGAAACAATAGCCCACCTGCCATGCTGTGTGCCTGTGTGCAATCTTGGTGCAACACACTGATATCTCACAGGAGAGGAGGTTTTGATAAATCTATTACAGTATAGAAGGAGTCTGATACATCTAATTTGTCATATAACTCCCTGAAAGCATTTCTTATATGTACTTAGTGAATAAGTGCAAATACAATCAAATTGCATATTAAAAACACTTTATATTAATTCATTACATTTCATAAATGCAGTAAATTACTGTATTGGTGGCATAGCTTGTGACATTGAATTTCCTTTTGGCTGCCTGATTAAGCACCACAAGAAAAAAAGGGGTCCTGAGAAAGATTTTTTTTTTTTTAGCAAATGTGTGGCAATCAGGTCACTGCATGTTTGGGTTCTCAACACTTCTTAGGAAAACTCAGTCATTTCGCCATTGAGAGAAAATATGGGAATATCAGGCCATGATCTAATACTTTCCATGCTTACTCTAATTCTTTCACAGAGCTGCTGCCAAAGATTTGGCCAATTTTAGAAAGGCAAAAGTGGTACCTGAAATGTCCAACAAGCCAATCGGATGCCATGGCTAAAATTCATTTGTAGGGCTTTTCCTTCAGGAATAGCTCCTTAGCCCTTTGTCGATGACCTTGACTGGGCTGTTCACAGTTAATTGCTTAAGTCATGTTTTGGTAAACCTGAACCCCTAATCGCTTCTGCTCACTCCGTCCCCCTCTCTGTTTCCACCCCTCCCTTCTGTTTCTATTTCCCCCTGCCTGTGGCTTCTCGCTCTCTTTCACTCTCTTCCCCTCTTCAGTGTTGCTGCAGTTTTTGTGAGTGCTCCCCCACCCTCCCCCATTTCCGCTGGTGCATGTTGTGGGTAGGAGAGCTCAGCCAAGGGTCACTGGTGTACTCTTGCTAGCTCCGTCCCTGTGCACCTCTCTTTCACTCTCTCTTCATCTTTTGCCGCAATCACCCTCAAAGATCAGAGAGATTTCACTCTCAATCACCAGCAGCCGAGCAATCAAGGACACACACCGTTGGCCAGCTTGTGCAACACGTCACACAGGTGACAAAACCCCCGATCATTTTTAGACTACCATGAACCCCAAGGCTTCTCAAATGTCCACAGGAAGCCACATCAAACCTCTTGGATCAAAGGCCGATTCAGTTACAGTTATAAAAGTAAAAGACAAAAGTTGGGATAAGAGTTTCAAGGGAAATCACTTAAGGTTGGAACCATCAAGGGCTGTTAAGTCAATGTGTCCTTTGAGAGGACATGCACTGACACAATGCTTTGGACAGACTCTTGTCATGAAGATATTTATCTATCTGTCTGTCTGTCTGTCCATCCGCTGTCCGTGCTGTCCACTGCCCTCACAAGAGGTTAAATACATGGATTTCCACACCAGATAGTTGGACCAGTCCCAGCCTGGTCAGATGTGTACATGAACTGATGAAGCCTCTTGGATGAGAGGTGAAATGTCTTCCTAGACATATAACCAAGTCCAGTTTCGTTTGATTTAAATTTCTTTGGGGACTTGTATGCAATAACTCAAGCAATGAAATGAGGACTATTATTTTTTACAGGGAACGGCTTTTCAGCGTTCATAAGTATAGTTCATTTTGACTGACATGACATAAGCAAATGATAATGTTATAAAACAGCAGAGAATTGTATGGGAGCAACTGATACATGTCCAAAAGCATTTGGAATTTGTTGAAAGAAAGGAGAAATTGCTACAATGATGTGCACAAATAACTAAACGTTGTGGAAAGAAAAACTGTATGACAGAGTGTAGGTCTGACTAACATGGGAAATCATGAAAAAGGTGAAGTTGATTTAAGAAAATATGAATGTCAGTCGTTAAAATGATGCAAGTCTGGTTTAAAAAAAAGGGTTTCCTAAAAAGTTGCCACTGTGAGACTTGGGGTAAACAATGTTTGGCACAGCATATTATAGTTTGATTTAGTCTAATCTCTTGCCAGATGGCTGAGATCACCATATGGGTAAAATGAATGCTGGAAAGTTTAGACAACCACTAGGAGATGTTTAAAGGTCAATTTCATATACTTTTCCAAGACTGACAATATACCTGAGGCTATCAGAGTTGTCCTTATGCTGTAAATACCAGCCATCTGGTACATTTGAAATGCTTGCGGAGTAAGAGTGGAATAAAGTTTCCTTTCATTTCTGAAATTGAAACATTTCATTTCCATAACTGATGTTGATTGCTTAAAAGTCAAAACTAACAGGCTACATTGCCAGTGAACAATTCTGGCACAGGCATCTGAGTTGGTTTGTTGGTTAGAGTTTGTCCACATGTGAGATATTTAGGGATTTTTAAATAAATATTTGTGGAAAAAAAGGATCAAAACATCAAACACAGCACAGTGTTTCACCATAGTGCAACACTGTGTCCAAAACACAGTTGTTTTTGTTTTATTATCATCTTTAGTGTATGAATTTGTGCATTACACTGGCGTGTTTTGCGGGGTTACAGTGACCTTGACCTTTGACAAAAAACGTGATCAGGTTGTTCTTTAGTCCAAATAGACATTCAATTGCTAACAAACACTGGTCAATACTGAAGCTACTTTTCTTACTATTATGCAACACAATCTGCATTTCCATCATATATCTAAGCTAAACAGTTCATCTCATCCTCAAAAATGTTTCTCACCAACAAAACACTTCCTACAGTACATGTCTCAAGAAGCTCATTCATCCACAACACTGGCAAAAAGTCTCAATTCAGAAACAACCAGTCAGTGACTGCAGCAGAGTGGTCAAACACCACATTACATGTACCCACAACAACAAATGGTCCAACAAGACCAATGATGACAAACCAGTCAGTGACTGCAGCAGAGTCATCTTTTATATTTTTGTATCATTTTTATCTTCAATATTTCTTCATATTTTATTTTACGTATTGCCAATATTTTGATATGGAATTCTAGAAATGCACAACATTTTTTTCTACCATTCTGTTTTGATTGTGTTTCTAACAGTTTTTAACAAGGTGTGAGATATTTCCAGAGATTTTGTTCACAAGGCTGAAACCATATTCTGTCGGGTCACCTTTGACTGCCAAATCTAATAAATTAACCCTGATGTCAAAAAATGTTGTACCAAATCTGAAAAAAGAATCCCTAAGGGTGTGACTGAGATGATGTGCTCACAGGGTACACATAGACAACCTAAGAATGAATGCCTCACTTACTGTACAACACTCACCAAATTGTTTCTGTGGATTTCAAAAACTTTTAATGAGTAAACAACAGAGTCAGTGCTGCGCGTCACAGCTGAGTTGCCAATGGCAATCACAGTGAGTGAAACTTCACTGAGCTCCTGATTCATTCGGTGACAGTAGTGATGCAATGTAGTTGGTTTACTTTGAAGATGTATTGATAAGAATTCATTTGTACATGTACTCAACACATCTTAACAACAACCAGCTTGTTCATACTACGTCAGTCTCTGCATGAGGGAAGTATTGCCTTACAAAAAAGCAGACAACAGCCATTATATTGTTTGATATTATTGTATATTGGACCCCACAATACGTATTCAGATTGTATCTGATTATCTGATGGGGGGTGGGCTGTCAAATTGTTTTCATAATGCTGATTTAAAGCAACAAGAGGTGTGTGCGTGTGTTAGAAAGAGAGGGTGGGAGTGAGAAAGAGAGAGAGCAAGAGTGTGTGTGTGTGTGTGTGTGTGTGTTGTGTGGGTAATCAGTGCACCAGTTGTGCTGTAATGGCTTGCATCTGTTTGAAACAGACTTCAAAACATGAACCTCTCAAAATCATCTACTAATGTGAGCAACTGAAGCTTTACCTACAGCCGGTTCTGGCATAAAGTCTCTAGTGTTTATTTAGTGATAAACACATATATTTACTCAAGCCCCAATTTACAGTACACGTTTTAACCTTTATTAATATTTCACAACAGTATCTCAACAAACTTACTGAATATGCATGTGTGTGGCCACTAGACCCTGCTGCTATCTCCATCTTTTATTTTCTTTCTGAGGGGATACACTTGCTTCAGCTTAGATTTCATACTTACTGGCAGGAAATCAAACAGTTTCGATAACGTCTGTACTTGTTGCTTTAACACTGCAGAAGAGATTAGGGCATTTCAGTGTTGTCTTTGATAAGATTACGGTACGTGCGTTATCCCGCATCTCTTTTGGCTGAGCTTGCCATTCTGAAAACAGGTTTGATGAGGAGTGCTTAAGGATGATTAAGAAAAAAAACCTGGTATGGATTATTCAAAAACAGCTCAGACACAGACATGCGCGAGCACACATACACACACACACACGCACACCGAGACAATAAAAACATCCATGCACAGACTCACGTACCACATGAGCATATACACATTACAGTGATCCTAAACAGCGCTGTGAAAGATGGCAAAAAGAAGGCTTTTCATTGTTTCACGTCTGTGCCCGATGTCCTTTCATGAAACAGAAAAAAAAGTTTCCCAGTTTATTTGTGATAACGCGTTGACCTGTTTGTATTACCAGTATCTTCAATTAAAAACAAATAAATCATCATACCTAATATTCATGGCATTTATGAGCAATCCATTACATCAAGATATTTATGCCTGTCTCCATTAGCTTTGAGCATCGCCATCGTCCGATGGAAGCAAATGGATGTTCCAGTCAGTAATTCACACCTTGTCGCCTTCCAAAAACGCAGTCACACCATCCAAAAGTCATTAAACCAAACCAGGAACTTGGCGGCAGTGGCACAACTGTTAAGCATTACACTTGCTTGAAGAAAACTGTTTATGCCCTTACAGTGTGAAATATAGTCTAGCATGACATCTGAGGACACGCTCCAGGTTTCAGTCAACACACCGTAAAACTTTGTGAAGCTACAAATTTGTGTGAAATTTCAGTGGGAGTGTTTCATGATGTACTTTAGTGAAGGTAGAGTATTGCTACAAGTCACGGGTAAGTGTAAGCTCTTCAGTGTGGGTCACTGACATTCCGTTATACTAAAATAGACATTTTGGTGTTTGCAGTCAGACGGCCCACAAATAGAAACAACAGTTTGACAGGGTGAATGCCAACGCATGCAAAACCAATCAGTGAGGATAATTAGAGTTATTGTTCTTTCCCTCACACCTCCTCACACAGCAGTGTGATTGGGCTGCAGTTTTAATTTCTGGCTGCTCAGTTAAGGAAATGTAACAATAGTGTGGAAGTGTGTATATAAATATACATGCACGCATGTTAGTGGTATTTCCACCTCTGACGTACTAGCGTATATAGTATTTCCACATTATACACACACAGGTCACTAAAGCCGCGTTTCCACTACATGGTACCGACTCGACTCAACTCGACTCGGCTCTGGTACCAGGTACGTTTCCATTACAGGATAGTACCGCCTTTAGAGTAGCCTGTAAACATGATTTTCCCCGTGGTTATGCCACATTTTTACCTTAATTAAAAATCTCAGGAGTAATTTGATAGTTAAAGGGACAACGAGGAGTTTTGGAAAAGCGAAGTGTTTTCACGCTGCCTCCGCGCGCACCGTAGAATTCCTCCACCGGCGCAAGACGGACTCATGTTTTCATTCATCAAGGATTAAAGTCAGAGGTTCAAAGAGGTTCAGTTACCGTCGTAGTTCAGACCATAACGCCGCCCGAATCGCCGTTATTCTCATTTGCGTCCGCGAAACCGAAAGTAAGGAAACGCTGGTCGGCTCGACCAGCATTTCCGCCACCACTAATAATAACAAAATAATGATAGAGACAAAATGATATATTGATCGAAAATGGAGCCATTAACAAGTGTGGGTAGCATAGATTCATCCACATTAACGTGAGACTGTTTTATAACCGAATAGAAACTCCTCGTTGGCCCTTTAACTACATGACTTGTGAGTTTTTACGAGTGACAACGGAGGCTCTCTGCCTCCACCTGGCCTCTCACGGCTGAAAACCAACCTCGCAACATCCGTTGTTACCTGGCCGCAGCCCCCCGGTGTCCCAGCTCTCCTCTCTGCTGCACCACGACACAAACAAGCTCAGTAACTGTAAGCCTTTGTTTTTGACAGTTCAGACTACACATAGGCTATTGTAACATCCTGTGTTATATAAATTATCCACCGCTCCATATTGATTTTTCGCTGGCGTCGTTGCCAACAAACCCACATGGCCAGACTTATTTATTGAAATGTGGTGATATCTGATGACCCACGGCCACTGGTGATGACTCTCTGACCAATCAGCGGCCCGTAATGTTTACATGTCATATTTTAGTACCGCTTCACCAGTTTTGGAACCATGGCCGAGCAGGTACAAAAAAATAGTACCGGGTACCAGATTCCAGGTACTTTTACGTAATGGAAACGCAAAAAGGCAGAGTCGAGTCGATATACCATGTAGTGGAAACGTGGCTTAAGACTACTACAAAAATTTGCCCATTTTAATGTTCCAGTGTTTCCTGCAGTGAGAAGATGTTGAGGCTGTCCTCGGGGCATTTGTCACATAACTGTGAGTCATATAAAGTAAAGGTAAATATGCGAACAAAACACCAGTGAGCTAAAAACATTTAAAATGAAAACAAAAACTTCTGAACTTTAAAGATAAAACATACGGAATCCCTCCCATACCCACCTACGCTTGTAGACTAAAGCGTTGTCATCACACATTCACATGCAGCCATCCTTTGTCCCCTGGTAATTAAGCTAGTGGGTGGCAGCAGCTGATGTGGTGCTAAGAGGTTAATGCCTGGACAACAATGACCCGGAATGCACACTGACCCTTATCACACACAAACACGCACAAGCTCTGCTCTCACACCAGAGGCCCTCTCAGACGTCACTGTGACGGCATCCCACTGTCCCATTTGTCAGTGCAAGGCATCGTGGGAGTGATGTATGCTCTCTGGGGGCAACACCTTTTCTGCATCTTCAACCAATCCATTGGTGGGTGGTTAATCTGACACTTTCCAATATTAGTTTTATATTTAGGCTGGGGCTGTATTTGTCTCGGAGACAGTTGTTGTTGGATTGTTTTTCATTAAAAAAACAACAACAAAAAAACACATTTCCACAGGAAGTAAATATTACATTGGGATTGGCTGAAGGCTCAGTTAAATACCTGTCACTGCCTCAATGTAATTTATGGCCTTGAAGGTAATTAGAGTTGTGATGGCTGTCAGGGAAACAAAAACAGACCAGTCACAGAAACCATGATAAGGAAAGGAGAAAAGACAAGTATTGATGCCAATTTTGCTTACGCCAAAGTGTGACTTGGCAATCTCTCCTTTTCCTGACTCACCGAGATCCTGCATGGTGCCCTTGCAGTCATTTACCTCAGCAGTCTCTTGGGAGGATCTTTGGATGGCAATGCCTTGGATTTATACTGGAGACTTGACTATTATTCATCCCTGCTCATTCCAGATAGGCAGCCTTTTAAAGGTTAATTGCACTAGCTAATTGCTCTCCCTCCCTTTTACTAACGAGGGTGCACTCCTCCATGATGTCATTGAGTTGCTGAACCAAAACACCTCTTCAACTACTTTGGTGATCGCTCCTCACTTCAGAAGGGCACAGAAATGTCTAGTCTATTTGGCTGTGAAAAAGCAGGCTTTGGCGATGCTAGCAAACACTCTTTGAATCGCAAGGATTTTTCCACCGCTGTTTTAGTTTGATGGGTCAAGTTAAAAAATAGTCTCAGTGATATTTAAAACAGGTGGAACTGTAACTTATAATAACAAAGAAAAACAATGTACTGTACAGACCATCATCTGCAACTGTGAGAGTACAAACAAGCTACTGCACTAATGAAATTAAAATATGAAGCATATTTAATCAACATGACACAAATCTGCTTCTATCCCCTCATACTTCAGTATAAGGCAAATCTATTAGGCCTAGAGGAAGAAAAGGCAGGCATTTATACAATAAATGTTACTGGCTTGAATACAAAATTCATATCCAAAAAAAGTAGATACAGTAAATGAAAAAATTAATTACTACATTTCTAGACAAATAAATATCTTATACCCGAGTTGGGCAAACATCCAGCAGACGTTTCAGATTCATTTAGTAATACCCATAAACACTTAATGCTATTAAACCAAAAATAATGCTTGGAGATCGCGTCATGCTTTTCTGAATTATGTTTGCATATACTCCTGCACAAGGACACCCTACCTGTGTCTCACGTCGTTGTTTCCAATTCTCTGTCATCATTCATACTCACGAATTTCTGCCTACTCAAACAAGCCCAGGATAGTTACAGGGTTCACAAATCATAACCATTGTCACGGTGCTTTATAATTATGAAACCACTGATCTGTTAACAGGCAAATGTGGTGATACTAGACCAAAGGTTGGAACTCTCAACCATCTCACTAACTGAGATCTGTCTTGGAAAATCCACCCATCTGAGTAAAGTGGCTGGAGGCAAAGGATAACGGCTTTCTTTGGCTTTGTTGGGCAGATTCCCAAGAACTTCACTTGCTTCATTAAAGGTGTGTGTATGGATGGATATGAATTAATGAAAAGCAGAACAGAGCTATGCACGTAGATATGTACTCAGCAAAAATAAGAAAAAAAAGCCATCCCATATGAGATTTACACAGTACCATAAGACCTGTTATGCAGGTGCTTCACAGGAAATGAGTATGCAGTATCAATTTAAGATGGTCATAAAAAGGAGTGAAGCGTGATGGGCTTCTGTGCTTGAGGATGATGTTATCCCCCATTACTACCTACCACATTTATCGCTCAGACGCTGTGTCTTCCCCATGTCAGGCAGCAGGGTGGCCTAGTGCCTTTGGAGTCAATGAGTCCATCAACAGCCACGTGTCTATTTCAAGCAACCAAGTAAGTCACTTGGACTATCAGCTAAGTGCCCAACATGTGAATGGATGAGGGCAGGTTAAGACTTTAGACATCAAATCTGTACTGACAGGTCAGTTCACAATGTTCTGAGAGTCAACTTAACAGTGCATTTACAGTAAAATGACAAAAAGTTCGTTAGACCAACTCTGTAGTCACTGCATCATGTATCGAAGATATTTTACTGACACGTTCAAACAAATTCACTTACCGAACAAAAGAAATGCAGCTAACAGGCTACAGTGTACATCTTGACTCTTTTCAGCCTCACTGTTCTCAACTTACAGAACATGATGTAAAAAACAGTAAGCTAAGGCTATACTGGAAATAAACAGTTCTGACTAAGGTGTTCAGGAGCATTTTCAAATTGAAACAAGTGTCGGCATTGGGGAGGGTTTATATGTTGTGAGATTTAACAGAGTAGAGCGTTGTTGATGTATGAATGTTAAAGTTTAAACAGCTGTATGGGCTGCACAGACAGTTGCTGTTCACTGTCTTCACAAAAGTTTTGTTGTCAAGAATGAAATTTGAGTTTGACGTCTTAAACCACTGGGAACATGCAGCACAGCTGAGTAATACCACAGATGACCATCATGGTTGTGCGTCACAATAATGTGTTCATCAAATCAAGGTGTCTGTTTCCCGTAACTGTATGTACTTCCACATCACTTCAAAATAAATTCACTCTCATTGTCATAACACCATGTTTAAGCAGTATACCAAGATCAAAAATGCATTATTTACAACTTAAAACTTGTGGCAAATCTGTTTTCTGTCTCAGGTACTTTAGGTAATTATGTTAAGTGTGGCCTGTTTTGCAAAGCTACTTCTCAGAAACTGGGTGAGTGTTTTACTTTGATTTGCATTTCAGCAGATCATGATGTCAATGACCAAGCATACTAATCGTACTGTTTCATTTAACAAAGGTGAGGCTCAAAAGCAAAATTTGAACTTAAAATATGGTTTCTCCGTTACAGCATTTCCTGTTTTTCATGTTTGGGATTACTGGCAGGAGACTAGCGCCACCTGCTGTTATGGAGACTTTGCATCTCACGCAAGCGCTGAACATAAAGGCTGCTGTATAGTCGGGGCAGTGTGTTTCACTGTTTCCTTTCTCCCAACTGTGGCCGACGAGAGGCGACAGACTCGACGGACAAAAGGCCGTCTCGCAGCAAATCAGACATCTTCCAAGTTCTTACCCAAACTCTTTTACATCTCAGATATGGCTACTGCGGAAAATCTGTAACATTATACATGCAACAGCACCTCAGCAATAGACAGAGCAACTGAATGACACACACAATCAAGACGTCTATTAAACATGACAGTGGCGATATTATTGTACAAGCAGTCTCTGTGTTTTACCAGTGGACCCTCCCAGTAAAACCAACATGATCAAACAGCAGAAAAGGGTCATATGGACATGATCCAAAACATTGTTACACACTGGCCTGCTGCTGTTTCAAAGCTCTCTGAGATTAGATTGGGCAGGTAACTTCATGGAAACACATGATTATGTTCAGGGGCCATGAGGTTAGGAAAAGGTAACGTTGCAAGTGAAAACCCAATGTGACCAAAAGTTAAGACCTGTGAGGTTTTTTCCCAGGCACTGCACCGGGAGAACAGGATGGGAATGGCAGAGATGGCCTATTATTGCTATAAATCCCCCAAAACACGGCATAGGAAATGATTTATGTGCATAAATCTGCCTACTGGGGAAAAGATGGCAGATCACATTACTGTTTCTGTGTTTGTGCATCTGGGGTTCACGGGTGGTGCGTAACAGATCCCAGTGTACACACCTAAAGTTTTGCATGGGTTGGCAGAGACATCTCTCACATCATCAGATCATTTCTCCTGCATGTACAGTGATGTGTGAAAGTGTCCTAAGTCGGGAGAAAAAGATAACATTTTTTGATGCAACACTTCTTGTCTGTTCAGATACAATTGAGTACTATCAACAGGTGTTTAAGAGAGGAACGGACTTGAAAAGAAGCTTAGTATTGTTATGCAACATCAAATGAAATCTGGGAGAGGTTGCCTGAGGGTTGCCTGTGGTTAAGTGAACATCTGAACTGGTGAGATGTGCTTCTTACATAATTACACTGAGAAAATAAAGATGAACATTGGTGTTCAGTATAGTTTTTCAGTGGCTAATAATTATGCATGCTGCTTTTCACAACTGCTCAACTTCCATTTGTTTCTCTTTGCAAGAGGAAGTATCTTTAAGTGTGTGACTGTAACACTACCCATCATGTTTATGACATTAAGTCTAAAAATCTGAAGTAAAACTAATTCACAGATGGAATTTTGAATGACCTGGAGTGCACCTGTGCACCACATGACGATGCAGTTTACACACATATAAAGCCAATCTCCATAATATCCAATACTAATCTTTCTCTCAATTATTCATTTGACTGTGCCATTACTTTAGCATACTTACTGTGACTCAGAAGCAGTGACTCAGATTTTTGCACCAGCGGCCAGATGATAGTAAATGATTCCCATTTTTTTCCCCTCAATTGCTCATAACTCAAAAAACATCTTTTTTTGAAGTGGAGCCATATCTGGGCAATATACACTGTCTCTTTAAGCAGTAAAGGCTTAATGGCTAAAGGCAAAGGATAAAGACTTCTTTCATAAATGCACTTAGTCGTGGTCACTGAAAGAGGCAGCTACCACCAAGAATGCGACTTGAAACACAGACAGTAATGGTATGCAAATAGCCCTAAATTAACCAGGCGGGAGACAGTATAAATATTTTTAATTGTTTACTAATTCTTTAAGCTTAATCAACCTGCACACATATGCAATAAAATAAAGGTATATTTGCCAAGTGTCTCCTTTTACCTCACCCTACTGGGTTACATGTAAAGAGCAATCATGACGGTCAGTATAACAGAATTAAAGAATGTAGATTTATTGGGGAGCTGTGGGACATAACATGTGAAGCTTTTAAACTTTGGGAGTCGTAAAAAAAAAAAAAGGACTCATTTGCTGCCATTCATTTCAGTGAATGGCAGCAAGAGATGAGTAAAAGTAAGTGTATGTACATGACTCTTTTATAATACAGCATAGTGTCATAAATGTAAAACTAATTTTAACTGGTTAATTATGTCAAGATGCGTGTTTTTGGTTTCATGGTCATTCCTTAAAGCTCAAACTGCTCTCCTTTCTAAACTGAGTGAAACTAAATGCATAAATGCAAGCACATTATGAACTTAAAAGACAACCATTGCCACAAACTAGGATTTCATCAGTGCTAAGAGGGCATTCAGCTAATCTTCATCCCGCATGGACTCCCTCTCAGTGAAAGGGATGATAATGATGATTAATCTGAAGTTAATGGCTGTAATTCAGTGATGAAAAGAACCAGCTGAGGTCATTATTCAGCTCCTATGATGGAAGAAAGCCTCTCCGCGGATCCCCATGGCTATGTGACACCATCCTTCCATCCTATTCTCTTTTCATTTCTTATTACTCGTCTTTTCTTCACTCCCAGGGAGGGAGGTCTTCCCTGCTGCCTTGTGTATTTGTGCCACTTTGCTTTGGTGAGACATAGTAGGGAAAAATGGTGTCATCAGTGGATTGTGATCAGATTTAAATCCCCAAAAGCGGATGAATAATTCACAGTTTTCAATTAAGTATAATGACAAAAGATAGGAAAACCATAAAAGTAGAAGACACTGAAGACAGAAATAAGCCATAATGCTCTTCTTTGGAAAGGAAGAAGTTATTCGATACTTGCCACACATCTAGTGCCAAATTGGAAACACCCGCACCTATGTTAAACCTTTCCGTTTGAGGGCTAGGTGGACTGCTACAATGTGAGGATACACCAAAATAAATAAATTCAATCTGTTGCACAGATTATCAGTAAATCACTCATTCTGTAAACGAGAGGCTGAGCTCACCCACAGTATAATCTTTAAGACAAATGCTGCATTATAATTTCCTATCTGACTATGTAAGAATAAATGTGGAGTAAAATATATTATTATTCAACCTTGTAGTGATAATTACCCATAGTTTCCTCCCTTGAGCTCATCGCAGCCAAATATACAAACAGTACACAAAAACCCAACCAAGACAACCGTTTCCTACTGTTGCTAGCCAGCATCCACAAAAGAAATAAATGTTTTCTATTGTGCAAGGATGGTGATATCTTGTGGGGTCACTTCAACACATCCCACACTGGAAAAAGACTATTTACTGAGACCAGTTCTTCTCTTTTCTCACTCTTTAACAAACTTAGAATGAGCTCACAGGGAACTGATGGAAGGAATGACAGCAAGTCGCTCCCTAGGCAGAAAACAGTCCCTCATTCAATGTAGTAAGAGAGTATAGAGATGATCAATGACACAAACAATATAATGACTTAACCTGTTTACAGGGAAAGTACAGTCGAGGGGAAGCATGATATGGCAAATGTAACGATGTCTGCAATGTGTTTACTAACCAAAATCAAATAATATGATTCCTCTGTAACAATATTAGAAACAGGGGAAGCTATGTCTACTGCATAGTCTACTTAACTGCATGGTTTTCTGGCAAGTGCTATGAGTCAGTATAAACAGTTATATGAATATCTGTCTGCCAATAATTCGATTATATGTTGAGTAAAGCAACACCATGTAGTTTGTCAACCTTAAAATTTCTCATGTCGGGGCTTCAATACAAGAGGGACATTACAGACGAGCAGTATGGAGGTATTTGGATGTTTTTTGGTGTCTCTTTTTGGACGAAAAGTGAGCACCCCCCCCTTATATTAATGTATTTAATATAACACAACAACACAATAACAACAACAACACACGCTGGCTTTTTTTTTTTTTTTTTAAACACAGCCATGTGTCTTGTCCTTTTTAAGCTTGATGTCCCAGCGACATAAGCTTTAAATAATGACTTCAGACACTGTGCTTAATAGCTCACAAAGGTTATTATTACCGAGGCCCAAGGTGAATATCTCTCCATGTCAGCTTGTCAGCTTGACATGAGTAATTTTGACATTGTTGAATTTATACTACCAGTTATTTGACGAAACCTGTGACTGTGGCCGGCACAATGGGCACCTGCTCCCAAAAATGAGGTAGTTAAGCCACACAAATATCTTCTTTTTATTTGTGAGGCTTAACTACCTCATTTTTGGGAGCAGGTGGCCCTTGTGATGTGGTTCAGACTTGCCCTGAGTGAGGATCGAACCCATGACCTCCCGCACCAGAGGCGACGATGCTAACCGCTTCGCCAAAAGTTGGACTACAGCTTTGCGAAATGGTTAGCACGTCTTTTATGGGTGAGTGAGTTAACTTCTGGTACTGCCACAACCTGTCACTTCTCCTTAGTGGTACCTTGTGACTGTGGCACACCTGCAGACCTCCGTTATAAATACACTTGTAATTCCAATTTAGTTTGAACCTGGGCAGGATCTTGGGCCTGGCTGGTCCCGGTGACTCTGAAAGTTCCAGCTTCTAAATTAGGACACAGCTGTACTGATATTGAATAAATATGTGCCCCAAATTTGAAAATAGTCACTGTCCTGTGAAAACCATTAATCTTGAAAATGTTAGCTTTCAATGAGCTATGAAAACATTCCTGTCTACAGCTTGTATCAATGCATTTTTCAGATGCAGTAATCCAATGGGTTTTAAGTGGTTTATTTGGATAGAGAAGCAGAATAATTCCCTTAACCCATAAAGAAACACCTAGTCCTTTAATTTATATTGAAAAATCCAAAATCAACACATTTGAAAATATGTGGTTGTCACAGGAGAGTAATGTTAATGTAACCTTCTTCGTATCCACTAATATTATGACAAATTCATTACTGGTTAAGCTGACAAGTTCACTGTCCATCCAAAGCCTTCTAGCTAGGAATATATATGAATATATCAACCAATTTGCTACTTAAAATATAGGTCAGATTAGAAAAATAAAAAACATCAGTCTCAGATATTGAGCTTTAGACATGATCTGAGAAACAGTCAAACCCCTCCCTTTCCTGGCTGGGAAGGACATTGTGTCAGCAAGATGGACTCAGACTTCAAAGTTTCCCAAGTGTGAGAGAAAGAAAAGAGGAAATGAAGAGATTTTTCAGAGCTGCTCTCTCATCTCACGTTACACGAGCGAGTACTAAGAGACTTTAATGCTGTTTCTGGTACGTGTAATGATAACTGTCCAATCTTGATGTATGTTCACATACTGATACTCTGTCATAAAAATGAACTAATGGACAGTCTGCCATTGTCTTGCTCAAGAGCACAGCGATAAGTAATCAACAATGTAAACAGAACACCATCATGTATGACTCTGGACTTGTGGTTATCCATTTGCACCCTGATTTGATATTTGGCTACATAAAACCTGAGACATTCATAAAACATACAATTTCATGATCTGCTCGAGTAATCACTTTGTATGGACTTTGTTAGGAAATAACTTACGTCAATATGTTCACCGTTTGATTTACTCTCTGTGTCCGTTTAGTTTCCCACATCTTTAATAGTCTGCCATGCCCTGATGTGTGCAAGTGTCCAATCATCCCTACCCCCCATACATATGTTGTGTTTTCATCAGCTGCTCCTATGACATTTTAAATTTCCTATCTATCTAGTTTTGATTTCATTTTTGTTATCACATTTCTTGCATATGAACTTTTGTTCTTTCTACAGTATACCTGGGTCCTGAAACAACTAACCCCCAAAATACAAAGCTGTAATCCTGTGATAAAACAAATCTCAGCCTAGTCCAACCTTGTCTTACATCACAACAGAGGTGCTGAACTACAACCACGAGTACTCTTTTACTTTATCATACCCACTGACTCAATAGTACATGTTTCACCTAAAACTGGCACAAACCAGGAGCTCCAGTCCAATGACTTCACACAACACCGAATCACAGCTGTGGCTCCACCGCCTTTGATGTCTCATTAAGGAGACTGCAAGAGAAAACAAGTTGAATAGTGAGGGAGAGAAAAATAACATTAAACCTTTACACCAGGACCGGGGGAAAAAAGTTCAACACTGTACAGACCCTGAGAGCTCTCTGGTGCCTGAGTTTCCGCAGGACCACCTAAAAAGCAGCTCTACAAACCCAGAAGGCTCTGAGAAAACTCAGGGGTTTTCTTTAATGGACAACGCCCTTGCTATGTGCTCATCAGGTTCAGCTTCTCTCTGAGCCGGGAAGGTTCACATAGTTTTGATGTGGCTGAGCTTGGACCATACGTAGTTACGCACACAGGATTTAATTAGTCAGTCATAATTGTGCGGGGGATTTACTCTGTCTGTGTCAACTGCCTCTCGCACTGTGATCTGTGATTGTGAAGCATAAGTAATGGGGTTTATCCTACATGTGACTTTAACAAGATAGCGCTAACATCATCTCATCCTTGCGCTCCTTTCCTGAGCAGGATAGGTCTGTGTTTACACTGTGCAGATGGCTAATCTAACACGGCTCTGCACTCTCACCGTGCCAGGTCCAAGACTAACATTATGAAATGAGCAGCACAAATTACTATAAAAATAGAGTGCTGCTTTAAAATAAACCCAGCTGATTTTACATTTACTGAAATATTAGTTCATCTGAGCCCCCTTCCAAATTTTTTCAACCACAATCTCTCTCTCTCTTTTCTTCACCTTTTCAGTGAAAAATTAAATGTAAACAACTGACCAGAGTCTGTATTTTTTCTGGTGAATGACTGAGGTAATGTTTCCTTTTCTCAAAAGATCAAACAGCACTGTCAGTTCATGGTCTGTTGGATAATGTGCACAGCGTTCAAACATCCTGACATATACTGGGAATATTGTAATGATGGTGTTTGATGCCTCAATGGTATTGTACTGTACATGCTCTTGCATTCACTTGCACAAATGTATTAAAAGGATGGCAGAAAAACACGCACTGACATACTTGCACTGATTGCTGAGGAAGGTCGATACGTCTGAAAGAAATAAAAGCTTAGTTGAGATCTGCAGAAGTTGCTGATGCAAATCTTCTTGAAACTCTGTGATATCAAGAGTTCATCTGCACAGATGAATTTGACTTGGACCTGACAAGTAAATTGTGGGAAAATTTACTTAGCAGACATACTGTAGTGTAGAGGACAGGATATATGCATTTGATGATTCGGGCAACAGCAGCAATTACTGTAGCATAAGGAGTGATAGCCATCATGGCTGAACAGGGGAAAAAGAGCAGCAACTAACAAGCAACAAATGCTCAGAGAAATTAAATCAAGGTCCAGAGTAGGAAAATTAGTAGTATAAAAAAGGGGAAACACTTTACCTGATTCAGGGATGCTAAATCTAAGATCAGTAGTGTTTCCTGTGTCAATCAAATACAGGAATTACATCAGTTTCAACTAAAAAAGGGTTGACACAGTTCTATAGCTTGTCCAAACACATTCAATTTTGGCTGAAAAGGGAGTGTATTCAATTTGAAAGTGACTTTTTTTTTAATGCTAAAAATATATAGTGGCACAATAACTGGAAAAATTATTTTGGGATACAGAAAAGCTCAAAAATACAATAAATTGAATTCATACTTTCCATTTTTGCCCTGCTGCCATGGATAAGAAAACCAGGAACCCAGACCATGACTAAAGTGGAGGGGTATCATATAACTGATCCGTCTGCTTTACAAATGAAGCTTTGTGTGTTTGCATGTTGCTCAGCTACAGAACAGCAGGGCCAGTGAGTCCTGTGCAAGGCAGTAGGAATATAGTCACATTTTTGCGCAAAGAAAAAGAAACATTTTGCAAAGTGCAGACCCCTTCACTCGGTGGAAAATGTGTACCAACGGCCATAATCATGTTCTAAAAATAAATTTATGTGAATATCTGAAATTATTGCTGTTGGACATCTTCTGGTTTTTTGATAAATTGAAGTGGTGGCGCCGAAGGAAATGGTGGAGGGAAGTGGGTTATGCCTCACTGTATATCACTATTTTTGTGTAGTAACCTCAGTGTAACACTAACATAAATATAGGTTTGGTGCTATCCACTTGATGAAGTCATTATGTTGGAATTTTTAATTATTATTATGTAAAAGACCAGAGTGGCATCATGGCAAAATCAGCAGCCAGGTAATGTGGGCAATGGCTTGTCTGATAGAGAAGAGCTAGAAATCATAGCAGATGTTTATGCTGGAAAAATTGTGTAAAATTACTTCATCTACAGTACTCCTGGTATCCTGGACAACAAAGCATAATGTAGGAAAATTACAATTTATTAAATAGAATACTTTTGTTTCTCTTTATCATAATTATTATTATTGCAGATATGGAATTGTGTTGTACCATCATATATTTTTACTGGCTAACAATTATGGAGGTGTTAGTATTCAGTGAGATTCATACTACTTATTAATCAGTACAATTTAGCTTCAACACGGCGTTTATTTTAAAATGAATGGAAAACATCATGTAATCATGTCCCTCCTTGTTAAAACTAACTCAGAGGTTTTTAACTGACACACAGAATACTGTTCTTTAATATTAATTTATCTGCAAATTATAGCTCCCTGTTCTTGAAAAGGGAATACTCATTACTGTTCCCACCCTGGCAGTAATCCAATAACACCTGAGGGTTGGTCAGACTCTCTCTCTCTCTGTGTGTCTGCTTCTCTCCCCTCTGTCTCCTTTTGTGTTGCATCCTTAATCACGCTCTATCTCACTTCCTCCCTGTCCGTCTGTCTTGCTCTATCTATTCTGGTCTGTCTTGGTCTCTAAAGTAATTGCCAGCTGTATGGATCCAGACTCTGCTATGGTAACAGCCGGAATAAAGCCCAGTGTTAAAATCATTACGGCGCCATGCTGATGAGGCACTCAGTGTTACTTCCACTCGGGAGGCATTCCAGGTGTACTGCCACTCCCTTGGAAATGTTTAATTATAGCTGCATCTCAATCTGTAATTGCATTTGCTTATATGTCGGCATTGCGCAGAAGGTCTTTAATTCGTCATTGTGAATTGGTCATCCTACATACAGTATGTGGTGACTGCAGTTGTTTTCACGTCAGAGGAGGTTTGTAAACACATTATCGTGTGGCCTACTCATGTGCCCTTTTTGTAGACTGGACGTTTAGTTTTGAATAGGTGTCTTTGCTGTCTGATTCAGAGTGACCGCTGATCTTCACCTTACAAGACAGACTGACTGAGTTGGCTTACATTTGAGTTAGTTTGGGGCAAGCCTTGCTGACTTGTACAACTTGTTTTTAATTGCATTAGACTATATTTCAAGAGCAAATTAAGCATTAAGACTGGCCTAACAGTACTGCAGTCTTATATCTCTGGACAGTTAGTGATTTCAATATTTATGAAAGAATATCACATTATGGAAAAGAAGAAAGAAAAAAGAGCAGAAAATCCTCATGGTGCTGCCATCTGGCATTTTAAATTGTTCTTCCCTTTTGGAGATATTCTGATAAGATGCTGGGTCGGGTGGATAAACCAAGCCTGCCTTCATTTATTCCAGTATACAGTATTTTAGAGGTAGTTGCAGACACACTGACATAATGACTGTACAATTTGTTTATTTACTTCTCTTCTCATCTCCTGTCTGTAATATGATGAGGCCTGACTCATTTGATGCTGAAATAAATAGTAAGAATATTTTTTTAAAAAGTCAAAAATTAAATTCATACAACAGTGAAAGAGTTCACCAAGTTTGCCAGCAGTTTAAGACTCACAACTAAATGTAAATATTCAAATGGTATCTTTCATGATAAGTCCCTGAAAATGACAGGTTTCTAATCTAAAACCTTTGTTATTTTCTCTTTTTTCTCACTATATAAATCAATTGATTATTATAGTGCACAGCTTTTTTCATATGCTGACTTAACAATGATCAAAGTAAATAACAGCCCTGACACAACTATATACATACTGTGGCACCACCAGAAGGAAGGAAGCTCTTAAAGACGGCTTCACCTGATAGCAGGCTTACCCTTTAAGCTGGTCAGCCTCTGGTGGCGCCCGTCTACGGTTATCTGGTGCTGCTGCTCCTTGTGACCCTTCCACAAGGGGAGAAGGAGCATTACATCAGCCTAGCTTAAGGCCACAGTAAGTGTGGATGTGTACGCTGAGTCAGTCTGACATCATGCCGTACTTTCATCTGCCTGGTAGCAACCATGGCGCTGCCCTCCTCCCTCCGACCCCCCACACTCCCGTCCTCCTCTCCCACCTGATTGCTTTCTTCTTGGACTCTGAGGCTTCCATCTGTCAGCAATCATCAGCTCTTCAAACCCTGGACTGGTCCATTGTTCCCCAATTGGCCCCACCTGCCAGTAATCTTCCCCATAAGGCAGCAGCACTGGTTCCGAATCAGGTCCACCATTTGTTTCCCCTCCGATGCTAATCACCTGTTTGTTGTGAAAGTCCCAGTACATGTCAGGAGACACTGTGCCGCTGGTTTTGGAGGTGAGATCAAACAACATAATGATCTGGGCCATGATAGAGACTGCTTGAGCTGAACTGACTCCAACTTGACCAAGTGATCACAAAGATAGCCACTAAATGGCAGGAACAGCACTGCACAACTTTTCTTTTTTACCAAACAATAGCACTGACATTACATTTACGTTTTATGTCACATGTCTGTATAGCAATATACTAATCCAACAGCACTTTATGTTCAAATATTCAATATACCATTATAAATGCACAAAAGAAAAAGTAGAGTTAGATGTGTGAAAATGGACTCAAATTAGAGTCAACAACAATATATTCAGCTTGTAAACTGGAGTACACAAACCTCCAAAGTCTGTAGTTGTAAATCACCCTTTGTAAAACCTGAAATGTATATTTTCATTTTATAAAAAAAATAACAATAATATTAATAAAAAACACTGAAAGAGTCCAATCAGATGATAGGCGCTTCCATCGCCTGAAAGTCCAATTAGACATTTATTTTTCCATCTGTTATTATTTTTTAATTGGTTTGCAACTACAAACTATGTAATCATCTGTATACATCAAGCTGAAAAATTCTGTGAATGAATTGTGGAAAATATTCTTGATATTATAGAACAGTGGCATATCTGACTCTTTATCTTATCACCATAATAAATTCGCTCACTTAAAGGTGTAGTTATATTTGCCCTTAAAAAAGAAAGAAAAAAACAGAGGAAATTGCCACAGCTATCTGTTGTCTGTTTGTTCACTCCGATCTTATACTCCAATGCACCTGTTTCTCAAGATTTTTTAGGCGTGCATCAGCCTCCACAAATACAGTAACTTTAACCTCAAATCTCCTACTGTAGGTATTGGTCTTGGGTATTCCACTCGACTGAAAAAAGCAGTACAGTAGAACAATGCTCTACAAGGGTTAGTAAAAGAGAGCCATTGACAGCCACAAACTGCACCCCTGTCACGCTTGTGGCTGTCTACATCATAGAAGAGGGAAAAGTTAAATACACAGCTGTGATTTTAAGATATGTTGTTTCGAAAATGGGACATAAATCCTCTGCCTCTGACTGTATAATGGTACATTTGAACACATGCCTATGGAGGAAAGACATTGTGGGGTGTATATCTAACCTCAAATCTGGATGTTGTACAAATGTGATTGCTTAAAGCCAAATAATAAGACCTGGAATTTCCATGACAATGGCAGTGATTTACATCACTGCGATAAAGAAATTATATCAGTTGCATCAAATTAACCTGTGCCCCTAACATGCATCTGTTTTTCTTTTTCTTCACTGGCATCACTCATTTCACATACTCTCTACCGTGACATTGTTCTGCTCACAAACCTTGAAGTCCAGCCCATCTCTGAAGGTCCTGATTTTCCCACATTTTATAATAAAAACCTACTCATTTCTGTGCTTTGGTGAACATGGCCAGCATAATGCCAAACAAGTAAAGCCCCAAATAATGAGGAAAGTGTATTCGTAAAACTTGCTAAGCATCTGGGAGTGGTTGTGTAGGACGAGGCATCATCAAGGGGTATTTGGCATGGCTCATCTATGTTGGAAACAGATTCTTTCCAATATCCAGAACAAAAACAAAACAAAACAAGTGCAGCGGCAGTACTACAGGCTCACTGGGAAACACCACCATAAAGAGTCACCTCATGGAATTCAAATGGAAACTTTCCCCGTTACTGCTTGAAAATCTGCCCGGGACTCCCTTTTGCATGTGCATTAGCACATCAACCAGCACATAACCACTTACTGTTAAAATCATGACCAGAAAGGTCTTAGGGTTTTACAGGTACAGTGGTTTTGATTTGGAAAGTGGCAAATGCCACAGCAGGGAGAACCATTTCTTGAGAGGAAATTAACCTTGATCACATTCAAATGTTTTGGTAAATTAATTTTAACAGCTTAATGTGTGTTCAACTCCTTCGCTGAGGAGGATTAGAAAGACTTCAAGTATCCATAATGAAGTGGTGTCTGAGTTTTATCAGTTTAATAAAGGTCTCTTAAAATCCTCCCCATGAGGAAAGACATGGTTTGCATACTGTTAAACTAGATGATTCCAGAGATTTAGTGGCTATTTCTGGGATCATAGATATATTTAAAACCCTTTCTAGCAATCCTGTGATGAATTTGGAGTAATACATAAAATCAGTGGCAGTCTATTATCTAGATAACACAACACATGTGCTCTTAAGCTGTATTGATCTTTGGAGGTTTGTACCAGTGGTCTGTGAAAGAAAATGTGATGGTAAGGAATCAAGAAACATGCACATGGACGAGAGGAGCATAATCTGTTGTCAGCCACTAAATACATCTACACTGTAAATCTAAACATTGGCTTTAATAAAAGGTATTAAGTGTACTTAACTCAGTTTTTATTAACATGTTGTTAACACTCATTTTGAATAAGTTACTTGTACATTGAGGTTGAAAAACCTTCCAAACTCAGTATGCTCAAGTTGTATTGATTTAGAAAAACCAAGTCCTGGTAACTTGCGCCCTCCCCTCCCCCACGTTTCAACGTTTGCGCATGCGCACTGACTGCACAGGTCATCAACCACCTGCCTTCCTCTTTGAACACGACACGGCAGCAACCGCCATCATTCTTCTGCCAGACTTCTGCTGCTGGGAACATCGATTTGGTGAGTCCATGCTTGACTAAAAGGGGAACTATGCAAGTCTGTTCGCTTTTCTGCTGTTTCGCTAACGGTCCTCCCGGCCAATGCATTTGTTTTCGATGAAACCGTCGAGAAAACAATTGATAGAGCGATTGATAATATGTGTCTCTGTTTTATCCGTCATAAACAAGAGATTAGGGGTTAATTTACAGGCCGCGTTTGTGTAGCAGAGCTAACATTACCAAGTGGGGTGGGGTGGGGGGTTATTTTCTAGAAGTTACCTTCTGCGTTGTTGGTCGGACTATGCGACGGGGGGTGGTTATGATATAGCGCTGCAGCTGAGCAATTAGCTTGCAATATAACTTAGCCCATTTACCATGCGAGTAAAGAACTCTTGCTCTTACAGTGAGGATTTATTGATGTCACTCAATATTATATGAAATAGTATGGTGTGTGATTTTAGCATGCTTACCTGGTATTCTCACTACCCCTCCCCCAACCCCATCACCCTACTTTTTTTTTTTAGGTTTTTGCATTGCCACCAAACCTCTTGAAAGCAGTTTCTTTGAGTCTCTTGACAAGCACATGCCACGCATCATTGAACTCATGCAGTCAAAAAAAGGAGCTGCTGGACAGAAAATTCAAGAATTAATGGACAACTTGGTAAGAAATTAGGCTAATTGTTTCATGTTTTTGAGGAGTTGTTACTCTCATCTGATACAGACCAACATTTTCATTCTGTTTGACTTGTACCTTGTAATTTTTTATTCTAATTTATGTTTTCTGTCTCTGTCTTATAAGTCATCGGATGTAACTGCAAGACGCTCTGTGGTCCTCAAAGGGCTTCCCATGATCTTTGGAGATGACCCAAGCAGGTTCTATAAGACATGTTTTGTAAGTACTTGGGCACAAAATACATTATATTCACTTGTAATACAGACATCAAAGATATATGTCCCTCACATTTCTGCCTGTATTCATTGATGTAGGCCTTCCTTTACTGTCTTATCTATCACTTTATTTCATATTTAGAGGGTGCTATTGTAGCTATTGTATTGTAGCTTTCATTTTTTTTCAAAGTGTCTCTCCATCACAGATCTTAGTGTATAGTTTATAATGATTGTAATGTCTAACTATCCAAATACTTCCTGACTACAAATTGTTTTGCTGATTGTTTGTTTCTTTTCAGGAGACAACGAAAGATGAGGCCACAGACAATGTCACAGTCGGTGTATTGACCACCCTGAGTGAAGATGATCCTGAGCAGCCCATTTCCACAGCCATCATCCTTGAGGGAGGTATTGTGATGGACAAAATTCAGGATTTGCCACAGGCAGTTTGCCTCATATTTGGCCTCACATATGACTTGAACCTCGATTACCCATAATGCGTTGGAAACACATTCAAATTCATCCAAAGTGTAATGCTTGGTCTGGGAAACCAAGCCCTCCCCCCTAAACTGCTAACAGTTAAAAACATGTTGTTTAACTAATGAGGAGTCAGATGTGCGGTAGCACTCAATAACCTTTGTTCTCATTATTGCACCATGCTTATGACAGAAAGGTGAGAACAGAGCATTGATGCTTTTACTAAACAGCATTTTGAACATTTTAAGTGATAGTTCACCCAAGATTGAAATTTCACTCATTATCTACTCCCCCTCATGTGGACTAAGGGCTGGGAGAAGTTTCAGAGTCCTCCGTTACTTCTCTGAGTTACAGGGGGTCTCGGCGTAGCAGTGCATGTCCATATAAAGGTTGCAAATGGATACTAACTGTCTTTGTAACAAAAAGACACACCAAAAAACATCCAAATACCTCCGTGCTGCTCGTATGTAATGTCCGTCTTGTATTGAAGCCCCGAAATGCAAAATTGTCCCGAAAAAAATTAAATAAATCTATATTTCAAGCTCGTTTGTAGCAGAAGCTTCTCGAAGCTCCTCTTCCTGGTTCGTCCAAATTTGACGCATTTCGGGTCTTCAATACAAGACAGACATTACATACGAGCAGCATGGAGGTATTTGGATGTTTTTTGGTGTGTCTTTTTGTTACGAAGACAGTTGGTATCCATTTGCAACCGTTATATGGACATGCACTGCTACGCCGAGACCCCCTGTAACTCAGAGAAGCCACGGATAACTCTGAAACTTCTCCCAGCCCTTAGTCGACATGAGGGTGAGGAGATAATGAGTGCAATTTCAATTTTGGGTGAACTTTCCCTTTAAGAGCTGCCTAGGTACAGTTTTATTGTTGAGTTGATTCTCAAATCTGTTCAGTGCTTTTACACTACTGGTAGAGATAGTGCCCTCTTGTGAATTTGGGTGTTAAAATGTTGTGTAAAAAGAAATGTCATATGTTGGATAATGTAGCCAGCAAATACCGGTAATCCAGCATACAATCTGTGTTAAGATTCACACCAAAGCTGCATACTGTTAATGACCTGTTCAGTGCTTTTACAATAGTACCTTCTTGGGATGCAGGTGTTAAATTATGTGTAAAAAGAAATGTGATATGTGTGGATAATGTGGCCAGCAAATAATCCCATCAAAAATTGTAAGCACTAAATCTGCGTACTGTTAATTCTATGCACGTTTGAAATAAATTGAATGCAGATAACACTCTTTTTCGCAGTATTTTTTTTCTTTCAAATTAAGTGTTGATAACAAAGTTCTGTTTAAGTTCTGTAGACTCATAATTGACAAGTTTATTTCAGTACAGTAAAGTTACAATAAATTAGTTATTTTAAGTAATATACAATCATCACAAGCAAGTTAATTACAGAGCTGTGAACTCAAAATATCCAAGTTTAGTTTAGTATAGTAAACTCATTATAAACAAGTTCTCGCAAGTACTGCACACTTATATTTATTAAGTTTCATGTACTTACTTAATCAAGTTGACTTAACTCAGTTAGTTTAAGGCAATAAGTTTGCACATTTTTTTTGAGTAAAGCCAACTTATTATATCTTACAGTGTACTGAGGCAGTTAACAATCCCTTGCTTAAGGGTAACCAGAAATAAGTTGTGATGAGCTACAGCCAATATGGTGCTCCACCCTCTACGCTGATTTTGCTATTTTTTCCATGAAACTGATAAACGGCCTTACACAGTTACAAGCTGCCTTCTATCGTTATGACTTCTCTGCTCAGTGATCATGAATCAGATCAAGACCAAGTGTTTTTTCCCCTCTTTATACCCTCCTGTGTGTCTATCATGCACAGTCTGTTTATGTTTGTGAAAAATCTGATATTTTGACTGTAAATATCTGTTGTATAACCCATAGTTAATCACTGGAACTGTTTTCTTTTTCTTTCCTCTTTTTTGATGGTAATAGGTTCCATTCAGTAACTCAGTTAGCAGATGCCTGATGCTATCCTGATAATATACATACGTGTTGTTGTTTTTTCAGGCACTGGTTGGTTTATTCAGGCACTGGATCCATTCATTATCAAAAGATATTGTAGGGATAAATTTGAAAATGCTATTTATATCCATTTTGGAAAAAGCTCTCCTTGAAATTTATGAGTGTGGTTTATCTAAAAACATAGTGGATCTGACTGCACAATGAAAGCATTAGAATCACTTAATGTTGCAATCTTTTCACAATGATAGATGACATTTTTCCCCAAAGCAGGATATATAATTTAAAAGGAAATCTAATTTCCATGTATAAATCCCAGTGCCTCACAAATAGAAATAACAAACTACTGCTGATTTGTTAGAAAAATAGATAAAGAAACAAACTGATTTTAATTCATCAAATAAAATGGCACCTGTGTGCGTCATTACAAGACATGCTAATCCTCTGTCACCAAGTGAGATATTGCAATTGAAAGCTGCATAACAAAAGGCACCATGAGACTGAAGGAGGGGAAGCACACAGATAACAACATGGGTCTCTGAAAGCCTTGTCCTCTCCTGCAGTCTGCTCACACCCAGGACCTACTGACTTTGAGCTAAGAATGGTTGAATAATGAGCAGGAGGGTGGATCATCTTATTCATCGCCTTTATCATGACCTACCATGCTGCAATCTTAAAGATACACACTTAACAAAGGGCTGGAGAAACCAGACCCCTGTCCCACTGTGTCTGCTAATCACTCTTGTAGAAATAAAGATCCCAAAATAACCAGAGGCAAAAAGTTAGATGCATCTCACATTAAGCTGAGTAGATAAACATGCACACTGTGTCACGCGGTATTGTCTGATTTTTGGCTTTTCAGTTTTGATTTTTTTTTTCCTGTCGTTCGACCTCACACTATTTATAGAAGCTTCATTTGTTGAGCTTCTTTGCTACACAGCCTCGTCCAGTCTCACAACAATCAGCTTTTTCCATGTGTTTTGCTCAAATTTCCGACACACTTTATGGTTACCCCTAATGACCTGATTATTTGTCTTCCCATATCAAAAACAGATTTCAACCCAACAAATTCTTTCCCTTGGAAGCCAAAGGGTGATTCCATTAAGGCTGCTTCTAATCTCAGATGGGTTATTAAGAAAGAAAGTGCTGGTATCAATTAAAAAGCACTACAGACTTCACACCAAGGGGAATGTGCTTTGATGTAGGTACCCATCACAGAGAACTTGTAACTAGTTCCAATTCTTTATGTTGTTAAAATATCTCATGGTCTGTGGTAAGCGACCCTAAGCCTGTAAGTGCATGTGACCTCTATTTCCACAGAATCTGCTGTATCCTGTATGTGTATGTTAAGAGACAATTCATCCCACATAAACACTGACATAGTTCACCACACTGGCAGCAGCAGGATACAAGTATTTCCGTGTGCTGCAACCAATGAACCAATAAAGACGCATGCATTTCTGAAGTCCTCCATAAAAGACATCAATTAAAAGCATGATTCATTATTTCCTCAATGCCACTGTTGCCCATTAAAGACAGGGATGGAGACAAAGAGGCCTCCACAGCTGGCGGGCAGCAAACTGATAAAACCAACATGGCAACCCAGAGCAGTGTCTCTAAGTCACCAGGCTCTACAACACGTAGCAGCTCGAGTCGAGTCTTGTTGAAAGATCCATCAAAGGCTGTCAACTTCTATAGCCGTTATGTGTATATTATTCACTGCTGACAAGGATATATAGGAAATCCTGACTCTACCATTGGCGTTCAGATTCATGTTGCAAAGTTGAATGGGGTGGGTGGGGGCAATGTGAGTGTCAGAGTATTGTATGTGCTACTCACCAGGCTGTTTGATGAGCAAATTTCATACAGCTTTATAACAGAAAATCTTTATGTGGATCTGTACATCATCACAGAAAGGTCAGCAAGTTGGCTCAAACACTGTAAATTGAGCATTGAGAGGAAAACACTGAGTGGTTTCAGTTCTGGGCAATTTGATTTCCATGCAAATTTCAATTCCTTGCATGCAAATCATGAGTAACCCCTTGCTGGACTGAATTACAACAACTGTCTAACATGCAAACAAAGGGAAACAGAAACCATTTGCAGGGGAAAAACGGAATCCCCTGTTAAATGAACTAAACTGCTGACTCCATAATAAATAAATGGCAGGTTAGGGCCAAACATTGCACGAAGGTGCTTGGAAAGAATGCTAACATTTAACAACCTGCATTGTGTGTGTGTGTGTGTGTGTCCCTTTTTATTTTTCACCCCAGCCTTATACGAGTGCCACTGGAACATGTACTGTAAACACAGAGCAGTGGACGCTTCTCAAATGCCACCAGACCTGGAGCTATACTCTCCAATTCCTTCAAAGTATTCATGGGCTTGGAAGGAGGGGTTGTTTTTCAGCACCAGAAGTGGAAAATCCAACAAGGAGGCACCCCTTGTTGAGTGCATAATGAGCAAAGTTCAGTTGTGTATTTTGGGGGGCGGCTGGGAATGAGTAGTGAGCTGAGGGAATCCCCAAGTGCTTTTGGAATGGGAAAGCTTCCCAAGACGCTATTTCATTATTATTTTTGTAATATTACAATTTCTTTTAAACAGACAAATAAAGTTAGGAGATAACCTGTGCAGTCATCCTAACATGACGTCACTTTTTTTTTTTTTTAATCAGTTGATGTTCCCAGGCGTGGGCAGCCTGATGGACCGGACAATAGTGCTTGCACACACATGTGACTCTGTACTAGTCCAGAGACCATCAGACAGTGGGAGGACATGGGCAGCCTGACCGGTCAGGTCTGCCAGGCTGGTCACACCTGGGAACATCATAAAAAACAACATGTCATAGCTATCAGCTGATGCTTCTGAGGAAGACTGCAGGTTGACAGTCAAAACATGTGAAGATAATATCCTAACCTTTGTTGTCCGTTTAAAAGAAACAGTAATAGAAAAAAGACAAAATAAACATTTGCAAGCCAATTCAATTTTGGGCTTGAACAGTAGACTGCAATGACACAGGCACCAAATAAAGAACTTGCTCATGACCACAGAGAGCAAATATAACCTACATACTGCTCAGGGTTGAATCAAACACCTTGCCACAGAAGAAACTTGATACCTCGACATCACCTAGCCATGTCATCACCTGTTAGTATCCATATCTAGAATACACATTTTGTATAATTTAGCTTCCTTTGTCGTTGTTTCTGCCTTGTGAGTTGGGTAATATTTTCTTATGATAAAAAGCTGAATGTAACAGAGGGCAGGTAACGTGAGGAAAACCTGGGTGTGATGACTCAGCCCTAAAATAGATCTGTTACCTGGAAATGAACAAAATACATACTGAGAGATATGTTGATTCCATATGTGAAGGAAATAGATTTCACATACGTGCCTTGTTCGTTTACTATATTTCAACTCAGACAATCTACCTCAGGGTCCAAATTTCTTGTTTTTTTTTTTTTTTTTTAATTGTAATCCACCACCGCCAATCATTCACAGCAGAGTCCTGGACTGCAGCACAACTACCTTGCTTTCTATAATGACAGACCGGAGAATGAATGGTGACAGAATGACAACAGACCCAGGACAGATCAGTCAGTCTGTTGCTGGTGTGTTTTTAAAATTAGCTTTGATTCTGTGTTTGATTTCCCAATGATCCGAATGATGATTGTAAATACAGAAAGTTAACAGGACTAATATTTTATTGGTTCTATTAAAATGAACACCCCCATGGAAAATGACTTTCACAGTCAAACCCACAAAAAACTGTTAAATAGCAAAAATGCATCTTGACATCAAGTTGTCATCCAAAACAATCTGCAGCACTACTAGAAAACACTGATTTCAACTCAGACAATCTACCTCAGGGTCCAATGAAATATATGTAATCATTGTGGACTGCAGCACTACCCTTTATAACCGGAGAATGAATGGTACTTGTGAAAGCTGACAGGTTTGATTTCCCAATGATGAATGTGACCTAATTTCAGCTAATATTTTATTGGTTCTATTAAAATGAACACCCCCATGGAAAATGACTTTCACAGCAAACACAAAATGTTAAACAATCAAGTATCCAACAATCTGCAGCACTACTAAAACATAAGTGACATGAAGTGCTACATGTGTTGGTGTACTGACACTATCAGTGCAAAGTGGGGCTGATTCTTGTTGATCCAGATGATCCGTTACTGTAGGTAGATACTTTATGTAAAAAAATATATCATTAAATAAATGACTAAAAAGGTACAAGTGTTCCCACAAAAATTATAGCAAAAAGTTATTCTAGAAGATTTCGTTCCATACCGCAGAGACAAAGGAATTCTATGTTCACAAAATTGTAATTTAAATTGTATACGATTATATATATACTCTATCTCAAACAAACAGAAATAAGAGCATACACACGCCCATGCACGTGCACACTCACAAGACTATCTATCAGACCTGTTTAAAACCTGTTTGCGTTCAAGTGAATAGCAGCCACAGGGAGCACTACCTGAGAATTAAGTGAAGGCAGATTGGAAGCCTGACGAGAAATTTCCTACATCGAAGGTTGTATGGAACAAATTACTGCGTCCTGTAATGCCTGCAGATCCTGAAGATATTCTAAGACTTGGCCTGATGAGGTTCTTGGATCACTCACATGATGCAGACAAGCACACTGGACTGACCAGTCTGCATGTTCCCTTTGCACTTCTGGTAACCAATCACAAACATGGAACACACAGCACCCAGGCACACAAAACATACAAATCACATAAACGGAAGCAGTCAGTTTTGAATGAGTCATCATCGCACGAATCCATAGGGAAATCTCTGTGAATCAGCACTCATTTTCCTATCAGCGTTAATAATGTGCTCACCACTAACAGTTCAGTCTCACTGAAGTTCCCAGTGGTAAGTGGCTCAACATGCCTCCGATGTTTTGGTGTCTGAGGTCACATCCTTAAAGGAATTAAAGGCAGGCCATACCCCAATTCCACATTTAAATGCACTGATCTCACTTAGCCAAAGGCAAGCTTACAAGCTCGTGACAGAAAATGGCACACAATTTCACCTTTTTTCTTTGGTAAAAAAAGTGATCAGAAAAGTGTTTTGGGCCACAGGTGCGGGGCCATGACAGAATATGGGCCATAATGCTGCTAGCAACTAGAAGTAAAATCCACCAACTGAAAGCTGTATAAATTAAAAACAGTTACTCAATCAAATGTTGTCACACAGGATGAGACAATTGTGAACTTTGAATATAGAATTGCATGAATATCATATTAAATCTTGTTTACCCATATCATATTGACCAAGATACTGGGCAGAGACGTACATAATATGTAAGTGAGCCAAATCCCATGTGGAAAAATTTAGGTTGGAAAACAGGGAAATTAAACACCCCCTTCCTTCGTCAACACCTGAAAAAAATGGGATGGCATATCTTTAATTGAGTGATTGTAAATTTTCTGTAAGTGGTTATGATGCATGGCATTGCCTTAGGTAAATGAAGCTTAGAGGAAACCTTTTGATGTTTCATTTTGTCTGCTGTAAGGGTTTTTCATAGGCTATTACGTGGTCGGATCCTCACACGTCATCCCCTGCTTTTCCAAATTTCCTTTCCTCTCACGGCTGCATGTGCATTAGACAGACAGTAATTTGTGTGAATTGCTCAGCAATTAGGCCTATGTCTTATAAAGCAACAGTCGCCAACAGCTGTGTCTTGTTCCAAAGCAAGAGACTGGACCCTTTGAGACAATCATTTTTCAAATCAGGTAATTAGAGCAATTAGCCACATTGGACCTAATTACCTGCTGTCGTTTAGCCTAATGATATTACTTACAAACACTCTTTAAAGGAAGACAGAGCTACTTAGAAAGCCTCCGACAACGGTGTTTAGTCCAACAAATGAGAGCACTCCAGCTGTTCAACAGACTTTGGGGCTCATGGTTTTAAAATACCTCTGCCAGATTTACAATGGCATCAATAGCAGCTGCATTGTATGCCCACAAATGTGACAATGACATATTTTGAATGGGAATGATTGCAAGTTTTCTTGTTGCTATCCATTAATTGATGGGCAGCCTCCACAAGTAAAGACAGAGGCGAGCTAGCTTGAGTTGCCTTGTCTATAAAAATTTGCTTTGATTTTACCATCTAATTTAATGCCACAGACAGGCACCTACTACACAGGTCACGTCATACATTTCATTTGTCTCTCAGCAAAAACAAACAAGGAATCTGTGTAAGTTTTATCCAAATGGAAGAGATTTGAGGTGGTATGTTGTAGTGTTAAAGCTTGGAAAAAGGTGGAACTCAGTGTTCAGCGGAGTAGAGCCAGAGTTCTGCCCAACCGAAATGTAGGGCATAAACACTGCTTAATTTATCAGTCACACTGCTGTGGAGCAGTTGACTAACACTAGATGTATGCCAGGGTACATTCTCAGCCTCTCTTCATCTGTTAACTAAATGATAAACACAAAGCACTGTGGAAAGTGTTTGGACAGGCACTGACCATGTCATGTCAAGAGTCTCAATTTCTAGCCACATTTCAACATCAGTAGACAACTGATTGTTCATCATTTTATGTAAATGACTTAGCACAACCTTTATTTTTTCACATTTTTCTCTCAGTGCTGCAGCTTCAACAGGTCTGACTATAGATCAATGGCAGTGAAAGGGATTGTAAAAAAAAAAAAAAAAAAAAACACAAAAAGAGAGTGGTTACCTGTATTCAGCCTATGAGAGTAATTTATATGCACAGTTGTCTTTTATAAACATCAGCAGGAGCATCAAGTTTTCACTCTGCACTTATTAAATAATTTAACTTCTGAGCTTTTAAATCATGAGATATGATGCCAAGAATGAGTCAAAAAAATATGACATGGTTGAGTTGAGCTTTCTCCATATACACACCAGTGTTTCCCCTACCCACGGCCCCCCGCCCCCCTTGAAAAACAGGAAATCTAAGAGCCAATCACGGTCAGAGCGGACCTGTTGGCCTGATGAAACTGTTGGAGCGCTCCACCTGAACTACCCAAGCTGCCCAAGCTACCAAACGGCGCTATTCGCCCTCTGACGCCGGGTACACACCGGACGAGGAAGCGCCGCAAATAGCCGCGAACAGCTGAGAACCGCAGCTGTGGTTCACATCAGATGCACCGCGGGGCTGGCCCGCTCGTTTTGGTGTCCGGTCTATTTTGTATGGAAAGCCAAAAGAGTCACAATTCGCCACTAATCCAACGCGTCTGATCCTTAAGATGCTGTAAAAAACACCTGTTTTTTAATAAGACGCCGTAAAAACCGCGCGTTTGGACAAATGAAACGCGCATATTTTACGCCGCTCTTGCTGAAGCCTGTAGAACGCCGTAAAAAGCCGCGTCAAGCCGGGTAGGAAGTCAAACAACAGTATTCCTCCTGAACTGCATGTCAGGGTGAAAGTAAAACCTATACTGTAACTGTGCGTGCGTTCACACCGAAAGCATCTGTAGCATTAGCAGACATTCTCAACGCTCTGTTCACTGGCATCTCAACACCTGCCAGCTGCCGTGGCCAGCGGCCAAAGGGGCGGGACTTTCAAGCAGCGCGGAAGATCCAGTGTCTACTCAGGCGCTTTCAATTCCTGGTCTGCAACTGGCTGCCAACGTGGAAGTGATACTCCTCATTTGCATAAAGATGAACTTCTCTCAACTTCTAATTTGACGCTGTCAACGCCAGTCTCCACTGATAATGAATGACTTCCGGCCGCCGCGACTCTACCGACGCCTTTGGTGTGAACGCACAGTAAGAGTTTAGACTACATGTTTTCAATGCAAAGGATATGAAGGCAAAGCAGACATCTGTGAATATCAAGATGCTTAAACTTTTAACCTGAAGATCTTTGGTTTATTTTCTGGGCCAAGCATATGTTCCTCTTTCAAGTGACTTCACTCATGGTGGTCCCCTTTACCCAAAGCCCTACACAGTCTATATGTTTTTGCAGTGATAGCTCCTTGCAGTCCTCTCCTCCTTTGAACACTAATTGCACGAGAAGTGCAGAGTCAGTTGAAAAACAAAAATAAAATCAGTCTTTTGAACGAGCCTGAAGAAGTCTCTCACACTTGTAAAGATATGAAAGTGCACAACAAGTGAAAACAATACTGGGCCTGCTGCCAGCTCAGGACGGGTGTTTTAACTAATCATTATGAGGGCAGTTTAGCTTGTTATCATCCTTTAATCTAAAAGGGGCTTGCTAGTACAGAGCCAGGAGGTCTTGTTACCATAATCTAGTGAGAAAAGACCCCTGCCAGACTTTCCCTCTTTTTTTTTATCAGGCCTGTAATTTACTCTGAACTCTTGGTACTTGAGAGCACTGGTCACTGCACTCTAAAAAAATGGGGAAGAAATCATCAAAACTGGAATAAGAGTTCCTCACATTATCATTACAAAAAGTGGTGATTGAAGGGCCTGCTTAGAAGGTCTTCAGAGAACTCCATACTTTGTATGTTAGATGGGAAATGTTTAAGTGCTCATTGGTTTTCTTTTAAGAAAGCCTTACTGAGTCATTATTTTTTAGAGTGCAGGTTGCCCACTGACAACAGTGAAAAAGGGAGGGCATGGAAGTAATTACTGGGACCTTTTTTATTTCAAAGTACCCCATCACACTATCACAATACTTACTGAAAGGCTTTATCATTAAGAGGTCAGGGGGTTTAAGACTGTTATTGCACTTATGTTTTACTCAGTCCATTTCTTATTCGGCGTATTCATTAGCAGATGGCTGAGAATATTTGTTCTCCTCCACCCTGCTTTAAATGCACCCAGTTACACATAAAATTTTGTCACAAACTGATTATCATTATCAAAAGTTCAGTGTTTTGTGTGTTTTTATGGAGAATTAAGTTCTCAAGTAAAGAACGCATTTTATAATTTAAAATAGACCATGTGCCTTGATGTATGTATGTATCTTAATTGAAATTCAAAGATGTTTTTTTTCCTAAGCTGCCTCAATCGGCTTTGACCTTTTGACAGCAGTTCTGTTTGTTCCAAATAGTCCTCACATGATTTGTTGTTTGTGTAATGGATTTTGGAGATTTCCTTTTAGTTTTGCCAACAAATATGTACTGTATCGTTCATAGGGTTGGAAATTTAGTGCTCGCTTATTCTATGATTAAAATTGTTAGATATGACAACAGAATCAATGAGCACACAAGAATGGAAACCAAACAGCATACTGCAAAAACACTTGGGTGAAGTTTACCATCTGCCCCTCGTTTCGCTGTGCTGTTTTGAAATTCACTGATACATTTTGAAAGCCCTATGGACTCCTTTAGATCCAAATATATTATATGATTATAAAGCAATATGTATTCCCTGGCAAAGGACCTTGGAACATGATCCAGATATGCTGTGAAATATTTATTTGCTCTTCATTAAAGTGATCCCATTGCTCGTCAGGGAGGTGTATGAGAGGCATCCTGATCATATGTTTGAATCACCTTATTTGGCTTCTTCTGTCTGATATCTTATCTCTGACACACTGTGCAGGAAGATAATTTTGGAATATTTTATGTCACTCTTAGCTTCTGGTTATGAGCACTTTCTTTTCAGGTTCATCTACCTCTTCTCAGACAGCCTACTATATCAGGACACATCCATTCTCACACAATCCACAATTTATAACTTACAATACTTCTCCTGTAGGTTTTATCATTATCATCTCCATGGTTGCTTTCTCTTCAGTTTGATTCAATATGAATTTATATTTCTCAATTCCCATGACAAAGGAATCTGGAATATCAACAGAATGATGTAGTACTGCAAAAGGGACAAATCATCCAGTAAACGTGACATTTCACATCATTCCAGCTGATGTCACATTTTCACATGTGACTTGTTAAGTTTATAAAGTTTAGTCTGAGTAAATCAGTTGCCTAGTGAATCAACAGTCTAACCTGTATTTCATAATAATTTGTTTAGACACTGTACTGTAATTTTTTCCCTCCTTTCCCTCCCGCGTTTTGCATTTACACCCTTAACACAGTGGAACCACTCGGACTGAATGAAAAACTCGGCCTCTCATGTTTTCTCGAATAGCCTATGTGTTTTGCATTAGGCTACTGCGTGCTTTTTGTTTTCGTTTTGTTTTGCTATGTGACACTTGCCCGTGTCGATGTATTGCAAACAAAATTGTAAATATTGATGTTTGTATAGTTTTTTTAGCTTGTAACGAATGAGCACTTTTGATTGGTTTGGAAACAATGAATGTGGCCATGTGATAGGTGCTGGCACTATATAAAGAGAGAAGGACACGCACATCGTAGGCCCGATTGGGATGGGTGCTGGATCAATGAGGAATAAATGTAAAAAGAGAGAAAATCCGCACACCATAAGCTCCCTTCAGAGAAATTTAATAGCGTGTGACGTTTCGAGCAACACCAAGCTCTTTTTCAAACTGCTGTGATGGCACTCCCATCCTCCTCAACCAATCACAGTCGGGAGGATATTTAAATGCCTCGTATACCGGACCAGAACCATTTGACCCTGATGACGAGCAACATAAAAAGCAACATGTGAATAGCTCTTTTTGAATGTACCTTTCAACATTTACCAGGTCAGAGTGACTGTAACAGATATGCAGGAGTGATTTTATTATGTTCAGATGGAAGCATTTTTCTTCTCATGCCTACATCTAGACATAAAAGCAGTGATACTGTGCTTCAACTTTAAATCACAGGTGACACTTTGGAAGCGATTACAACTCTGAGCTTTGCCAATCTCCACTGATTAATGAGAGCACAAAGGCATTTCAGTAATACAAATGGTAATGCCTCCAACTGTTGTAACTTGTAAGCTATAAGGCAGAGTTAGAAGGTAAAGGGACATTACACACATTACAGGCAGGGGTTTTCAAAGTGTGAGGCGCGCCTCCCTTGGGGGGCGCCAGAGCGTTTGAGGGGAGGCGCGACATGAGAAAAATAAAAACTGAAAACATTCAAACGGCTGAATGTAGCACTAGTACGTCGGCTGTGGAACTATTCTGGTTAGAAAAAGAAGAGCGTCAGGTGCTGCACATCGTCAAGTAGGCTATAACTTCATAGCGACCCAGTGACCAAGCTCAAATACAATGGATCAGCAGTAGCACTGTGTGTCCTCCCGCAATATAGCCTACCGCTCCTAAAAAATAAAAATAAAAAGATGCACATCACGGCAGAGCTGACCAGCTGAACAGCTGACGTGTGGTCAAGACGTGCAGTGGAGACCTGTCACAGTGTCACCTGTGCATTGATTTTTTTTTTTTTTTTTTTTTTTTGGGGGGGGGGGGGCACAGCTGTTTATTTTTCATTAAGGGGGGCTCACTCTCTCACACTTTGAACGCCCCTGCACTACAGGATAATGGGGCCAATTTTTGTCCCGATTTCCCCCTTACGATCAAAGCCAGCAAAGGCCAGATTATCTGATGTTTGCAAAGGACATCGTGTCTAATTTTCCTGCGGTGTGGGGTGTGTTAAGAGTGATTCTGTCCGGTCTGATCCGCTCGGAAGGCGTTGGATGGAGAGATGACCTGTATATTACCTACCGCTCTCCAAGCTATCTGTAATACTTGTGACTCGCGCTGGAACACATAGCCTACTAGTCCACATTCCCGCCCGTCTCCATGCCTTTTTCACGGTCGTTTTGTTTTTCTATGTGTTTTTTCAGACAGTAATAGGCCAAAAACAATCACCATTGCATCTTCCTGTTCGTCCGCCATGTTTGCTTACACTGAAGTGAAGTCATGTTTGACCACGCAAGATTTGAAATATGGAGCATGAAGAACCTGATAACTCTGCTGAATAATCTGTTAGTATGTGGTGTGCTCCATAGTACCCACCACACACACTATAAGATTAGAAGAGAGAGATCTTTTGAGATCTATCTTTTGTTATTATCAAGTGTGTGGTCTCCTAATCTGTGAATGTTGGAGGAATCCTGTAGTGTGTACCCGCCTTAACTCAGCAGTAGTCAAATAATTCCAGTAAACTGATCTCCTATCTGACAGCTTTGAACGCCTTACTAATAATATAGCAGGTGCGTGTATTGTAATGCAGCCAACATGATGGCTGTCTAAATGGTAAGACTATGACCATCAGTCTAGCTCACTTTTACAGACATTTGAGGTCGCTCTGTCATCAAACGCTGAATGTCCTTACAGAATGAGGGTTTAATGAGTGGTTTATCGGTCATCATGCACATCACCAAAAAAGCTGTGAAATAGTCTTTCTTAACCACAGACACATTTTCTTCTGTAATGGCAGTGGGTGACCAAATGGTGTGGCCCCTTGAGTGTCAAGCACTACTCAGGCCTAAAGTAAAAATAGCACTTTAACCTTTCTTCCAGTTTTGTGGGAAGGAAACGGGCAGTATTCACCTAATGGCAAGCACAGAGGCTGTCGTCATGGGAATATGAGCAGGGAATTTGTGTCACCATTCCCTTCCTGTTGTCTGAGCCAACACAGCAGACCTTCAACCCTAAGATAAGAACTCTAACCAGCCCCAGTTTGACTTTATTGCTACGACCTAATGCAAAACCAAAGCACTTCATAAGCTGGACCATGGCTTGCTTGTGGTACCCAGGCAGCTGGCCATTTCTCCTCTACCCATCGCATCAACAACAAGTGACAGGAACGGAAGCATCGAAGGAAATTCCTGGAAGGTTCGCCAAGGGGAGAGCCTCAGTCTGTTTTATATTACAGACGTCTCCTATGTTTTGGCCATTGACAACAGCCAATGGAAGATGAAACAAATAATGATTTGGGACTCCAAAACAAAGTGGGTCTACTCAAAGCCACACCTCCGTTAGTTCCATGGTGCGCCGGAGGTTTGATTATCTCATAGGTTTACGTTTGCTGTAGAAGTACACCACATTTGAGCCACATTGGTGAGTCATTAGTTACTCAGTAGATGGCAGAAATGGTAACCATAAACAGAGGCGCGCTGTTTGGGTTGGGTTGGCGCATTGTGTTCTTTCGTCAATGCTCCGAAATAACTGTACACAAATACTTATTTGATTGATCAGTTTAGACATGTTTGCCATTCTTGTGCACATTGAATAGTGACAATAACAACAAAGAAAAAAATATTTGGAAACATATTGTACCCATCGAGAAAGCTTCCACATACTGTATAATGTATTTAAACACTAAATGTGGAGAATGGACGTAATAGTACAATGTTGTAAAGTGCATGGGCTTTGTACATGAAAAAATAAATGTGTGGTAGAGACATTGAAATTTTCTCTTTTAAAATATGATACATTGAAAATCAGATAAATATATTAGTATCCAATACTATGCCTGTAAGACAAGACAAATGTCAACGGATTATTGGATAATTTACTAAAGATGTAGAAGAGTTTGCCTTTAAATGCTCAGAGTTTCCTTATTGTGCATGGTAGTATAGGAATGACTTCTTTTGTCAGACCGCCACCTCTGGCTCATTCCCAGTGGAGCACATTACATCAACAGGCAGGGCAGATCTTGATTTTGAGTGACCAGGGTTAATGCCAATTAACTTTCGACGTAAAACTGAAATCTGGATTTGAGATTACAAGAGGAGTGTCCCTCTCTATATCTGCGTGCAAATCTCTAGAGGACAATGGCTTCCAAAAGGGAAAATCTTATCAGATCATCAACTTTGATTGGTTGGATCACAAGCATTGAAACATTGGAGAATTATTCATATATTACATGTACTGAATATTCTAGTTTTTGCTCCTATCCATTCATTTAGCTGTTCATGCAAAGTTCAACAATCACATTTTACAGCCACATATATAAATTCAAGTTGACAAGATGCAACAAAAGTCCACGTAATTTAAATTTTCAAACAAATTTTCAATAATATGAACAACGATCAGTACAATTTAGTGTAACTACAATGGCAGCAGACTGATATTCCCTCTGAACACAATCAGAAGAGTGAAAAACCAAAAAGTCTGAGTTAAGTTTTAAGTGGCTGGTGAATGTTGCCCAATGTGGTCTGCCGCATGTGTTTAATGTGGAGCTCTGAGGTCGAGAACAGCACACCTGGGACATAGCACACACACTGCTAGAGGAAGTGGTCCTCCGCCAAAGAAAGCAATAGAAATTTCCAGCTAATTCACCAGTCTGTTGAGACCCCCCTCCAAATCCCCTATTTAAATCCTTTCCTTTGTAAAGGATAAAAACTGTTTTCCTAATTCGTTATGTCTTTGATATTACAGGTTAATACAAAAAAAATGTATGCAATATAGGGATGCACATTTTGTAAAAAAAAAAAATTCAGACCAATAACCGATATGTAATATTTAACTGATAAGATTAAAATGCTCTATATTCAGTGTCTGTGACTGGGCTTGTATCAATTGGAATTTTCTTTCGATGATTGGGAGGACGATCAAGTTTATCAACGATGGGTTTTTTTTTCTTCTTGATGATGTTGTAAAACACCTAAACCCTAACCCTAACCCAGTGTGTAGATCGGGATATTGAAGGAATAATCACTTTCATGCTGTCTCTCATGAGTAGTGATCTGCTCGTCTTTGTAAGTTATAGTAAGTTGTCAAATAAGCCACATGGCTTATGACAAAGAGAAACCCTTTTGGCTGTCACACTGTATTGCATTTGCTTTTTTAAGTGTTTCTGGACCGCATCTTAAAACCACCTACGACTGTGGGTGAAGTTGGATCATATGCAATTTCTGTCTATATTTTATGTCTAAAAATAGCTGCATCCTGTATAACTTGTCATAGCACATAGGATGTCATAAAACATATAGTACGTCATTACTTATACAAGCAGGAAGAATACTGTTTAAGTGATCAAGTTCATTAAATAGGTCGATTAATGTTACATTTACAGTGTAGGACTGCAATTGTGTACTGTAATGTTTGAAGGCAGAAAAAAAAACTAGGCAGCATCTGCAACTTAGATCGAATAATGACCATTATGATGTGATTTGCAAACCCTCCATTTCATTGTTTTTCCAATATTCAGTGTCAAGCCACAAAAGTAGAATGGACTCCAAGTGAATACTGGCGATTATGCTGCATTCACAGGAAGGGGAGGAAAAAAATGATGTCTCCTTGGCTTATCTCATGGAGTCAAAAATCACCACAGGCAGGTTAGTTAGAGCTGCACCCCTCGCTCTGATTCCATTAAAATATCTCATCTCTCAGACAGATTCTATCTTGAATAGTCCAGTTTGTCATGCCAGTGCCTGCACCCATTTCCACATGTAGCAACTGGACGAGTAATAACATTCATCTATTACGACACAAACCCACAGGTTGAATTTCGAGTGGGTGTCCAATAAAACTACTATTCCGTTTTTTTTTTATAGATTATATTTGTGCAGGCCATTGCTTTTAATGACAAGTGTTTTGTTTTTATGGTTTGGTTGCATTTTGAAGCCTCTCGAACCTTTGTTATGTCTATAATACATCAGTTTAGCAATATTCAGCTTCATTTCTCCAAGCAAAATTCTGTAATGGAGAGACTGTTGGTATGGATTTTATTTCTTCTGAAATGTGGTTTGACATTTGGATGTGAAGGTGTTTGATTTGACACAATTAAATCCTCATCTGGAATGACTGGGCCAGTCGTGTACAAGTCAGAGCACAAGAAGTTTTTTTTTTTCTTTTTCTTTTTCCTTTTACAGTTTGTATGTTAGTTATGACCAAAGTCTTACTCCAAACTGCCAAATTAACAGTGCTACTCAATTTCTTATCTTGAAGTTGAAGACAAACAAGGTGGGACAAGGGGAGGAAGCAAGTTGTTCTTTTGGGTGGGAGTTATCAAAGAGGTCCAGTGTCCTCCACCTCCTCCTCATTGTTTAGGTTCCTGATGTGTAAGGATTTGGTGGAGTTTTTCCTGTCCTGTATCTTTTAAGGGAAACCACACTGATTTCCTCTTACTTGGGCATTAGTCAGCAGACTGATTAAGGACCTCTCGAGGATCCCAGAAACACTCTTAACATTAATAATTACGATGCCCAAAATTATCGGAAGGCCATGGTAGCTTGGCAAGCTGAATCCTAAATAAGGACTATAAACTAATAATAACACTGTTTGCTTCTTCTAAGACAATAAATGGGACTGGTATTTATAAAGTCTGAAACTGGAAATCACGTTTAATTTAAAACATGACCTTAATAGATAAACACAGCTGTTTCCTCTGAAACAAAACAATCAAATCCTTGGACAGAATGAGTATGATAAAATATTCAGCTATAGGGTTTACTGTACAGGAAGCTGCTCATGCTGACATTTCCCTCCACTTGTACTTGATTTAAGATTTCACAGGAACACGTGTTATGTCATGGCCTTTGTTTCTGGAATCAAATCCTTGCCACTCCCAATGAGAAAGCACTTACTTATCTTTGAGTCGAATACCTTGTCACTTTCCGGGCATTTTTTATGGAAAGACCACTATGTCATTTCCCCATGTGATTCATTCTAAGGCAAGTAGTATTTTTGTTATCAAAACACTAAATACTGCACAAATATTAATTCAGTTTGGTTTATTACGTACTGTATCATCGCCCAAAATTTCTCCAAAAAGCTCACATAGATTTCTATACATTTCTAGTGTTTATATTAAATCAGTCCTAACTGTTGCGTCTAGGAATTTCTGCTTGTCTGAAATAATGCTTTAGAGTTTGAGCACTTTGTTACAGGTGTCACTATATTTTCAGCAGAGCAGCTTGAAAAATCAATGCTATTAATGTTGCATTGACCTTGATCAAAAGAAGACAATTGTCTTTAAACAACAAATTTGACTTCACAATATCAAGATTGTATTTTCTTCACAAAGCAAAATGAAAGAAACAGGTCAACTACTTTATATGGCCAATATTTCATTTCATTGTAGAGCATTGCATTGATTAGTTCAACCCCTACTCATGTTTCTTCTCTTGCTCCCTCTCACAAACATACTATTATCTGTCATAGTTGAATTGGCTGAAACATATTTAAGTGCATCAAGGAAATTAGATCTTATCACAAGTGGTCACTCAAAATTATTATGGAATTGCATAAATGCATTCAATTCAGGTATGAATTGACAGGCTTCGAATTGTCCACTTGTGATCTGATCACACAAGATGTTAATGCTCGGGGTAAACATGGCTTTAGCCACCAGACAAGCATCAAGTTACAGTGGAGAGAATATGAAACTCACAATAAAAAGCAGTTTGTTTTTTAGGATTCAGCAACCAAAGCACTTCAGCAATGGAAACAGTGATTCAGTGCTGCAGCACTGGTGCACAGTCCTAGCAGCTTAAAGTAAAAAATAAAAACAGTCTTGCTTCGGTTTGTGTGTGTTGCGTTTATTAGCGTTACCTGTGCTGCAGCAGGAGGAGGAGGAGGGGCTGACTGACATCACAATAATAGTAGGGTTTTTTTCTTCTGTGAGATATGGCCGGCCCGAACAAGACTGTCGTGGGACGCCTATTCCTATGGAGCCAATGCTTCACTTTATGTTATTGGTAAATAATGTGGTTGTGAAAATTTAAATTATTCGGTATGCACTGCTTCAAGGGTCAGAGCTTTAAGACATTTTTACTTTTATATTTTATAAGATACATTTTTTTGTAAGAACCACAATTGATAAAAGGTTATATATTTCAGTGAATAACTAATTGTTCTTAGCTTTTGTTAAATATAACTTACTTTTCACAATAAATTAAAAGCATCTTAGCAATGTCTCCTCTCTTGCAGACGGGATCTCTCCTACTTTTAATCTAGACTGTCACAGTATTTTATCAAATGTGCTGCCTCATTCTTTCAGTTTTAACAATGAGAATAGCTCAAGTGAAATAAAATTCCCTCAAATGTATCATGAGAATGTAAAGCCAAAATAGCCATTCAACACACTCACACATGCAGTACATGCACCTTCATGCTCCCCAACCATACTATCACTACCATCACCGTATGTGTGTGTGCATGCGTACGTACGTGCGTGCGTATAGGAGGGGGTTGAACACAAGCATAATTGGAGTTGAGTACAGTTCTCTGAAGCACATTACCACAGAGCCCACAGTGTACCATGGTTCCACAGAGGGCAACACAGCTGCACAAAAACAGGTATATGGAAAACCAAGCTGACAGAAAACAGAGACGTCTGAACAGAACAACATGGAGGGGCGACGGGTGGGAGGGGTGTCTCTCCGTGAGCAGGGACCACCAAAAAACGGATCCAAAGTATCCAGCAGGAAGAAAGTTGATATTGAGCCAGTATGCCATGGGATTTCTGTGTTGTCCTACACTGAGAGGCTGTTACAGCATGCTAGTAGAAAAACAAAAGATCCATTTTGACTCAGTGGTTTTGAATAGACATGAGAAATTGTGATACACTGATCTTTTAGTTTTCTTTGCCTGAAGGGTGTGCAGTGTGTCGCCATGAAAATCAGCCCTCATTTGACTCTTGGTGTTGGCTATAAAAAGAATGATGGAAATGTTTTGACAGTGATAATAGCGGCTTGAAAGAAGATGGTGCACATTCATCATTTACAATCATATGAATGACAATTGCAAGCAATTATGGTTACCTGGTTACAAATCAGTGTCAACAACTCCACTATGATTACCAAAGAACTCACAGCTTCTAGTAATACCGCGTCAGTCTTAATTCAGCTCTCACTCAAGCCCGGCACCACAGAGCAGAGGACACAGCCCACGTCTCAGTTTAGAAAGGGTGAATCCTCAAGGTTGCAAAGCAGTTATGATCACCAAGTTAAGGTTAGAAAACAACATGGGTCTTAGATTAAAGGAGAGGGGAAACTGTCTCCCAGGTCCCCAAATTTTATTTACAAATCCATCTGTATGTAGACTTTGTGGCTCTGTAACAACATCATCACCCAACTTCTTTGCTTCAGACCAACCAGTCTAAATTGCTAAAGCCCCTGGAGATTCCTTTAAATTTGATTTTTTACATTCAAATTTCAATACTGTATTCTTCTGTAATAGTTGAACTGCAGCCCAACACCTTCATCTACGTAAATTAAAAAAAAAAAATCACTTTCCAGTTATTCCAGTTATAAAAGTTTTTGATTTGTTCTTCTTAAAAGTCAGTATCTGGTAGGTGTTTAAAGACAAACCATGTGCTGCAGTGGAAGCAGTGATCATGTTTCTGGCAGCAGTTTCCTCTGAATAAACAGAAGAATATAGAAAAATAAAAGACCCACAGTTCTACAGATCTATAGCCACCTACAGAAGCTACACTGGCATGGACAGAGAATCCAGGGAAAAGACAACACAGCACAAGCCACATTGTTTGATTGACAAGTGAACTCTGGGAAGTACAGCACAGAAACACCACAGCAATGAACGCTTCACACCAAAGATGCTGCCAGGATGACAAAATAAGGTCTTGTGGATTACCACTTGAACTTTTAACCAGATGAGCACAAACAGACACAAAAACCAAATGAAGTGCATTTCTTTCAGCATGTTATATCATCATCACTGCCATAACCATATGGTCATGAAACCAGAGTGCAGCTACACATTTTGTGATTACAAACATATGGTAGCGATTAAGCTCATGCCAGTCGGGCTAGCCTCTTGTGGCTAGACCTCGTGGTAGTCACACCAGTTTCACTGAAGTCATAGTGCCAAGTATGGTTAGTGTCACAGCAGATGATTTGAACCTGACGCAGCCATGTCTTCGGAGAGAGTGCTGAAACCGTCTGGTAAACTGTATGGTTATATGCCGGATGACGGTGAAGTCGGATTAGTCTAATATCATTGTCTGAGTAACAGTTTCCAAAGATGTTAAGAGCAGCTTGATGAGCTTTTTCCTGCTGTCCGTTTTCCTGTCTAAAGGTTGTGGTTCACCACGGAGGGCGGGACCAGAGAGTTTGATTTCTTTGCGACAGGCACTGAGTCAAGTGAAGTGATGCAGGCTGGCATTTCATCCAAGAGTGCGGTGGCTGGATACGTGCTGATTTGCAGAGGCACACTAACATTTCCTTTCCTAAAATAGCCTCTTTCATAAAAAAAAGAATGATCTTTCTTTCCCGATCAGTTTTAGTATGGGCCAGCAAAGGGATGATCAGCAAACATTTTGATATTAAACAGCAGCGCCACCACAGAAGATAAAATAAATAAAATATTAATAAAAAAAAGAAAATTGTAAGTTCATCTTCGCTGCTTCCAGATTGAAATTCAGACTTCAAGTAACCAGCACTGAAACTCCTGTTTTATTTCTCATGTCAGTGTCAGTCAGTACCCTACGGAGCCCTTAAAGGGACATGGAGGGAATTCTCGCAAAAAACATTGCAAGATCTCGCAAAGTTTTTTTCAATTTACCAACACGAGCCTTATGCACTTTATTAACTTTTAATATATTTTCAAGCGAGAAAGTAACTGTTTAGACCCCCAATGTGCGGTTAGTTTATCCAAATGACGGCTGTTTAGAAGTCTGCGCCGATGTTTTCAACGTGAGAGATCCCCTTACTTCGGGAGACGACAGTGTTAAGTTCTCTTTCTGCCTCATATGGACAGTACCATGGATTTATCGGTGAAGAGTGAACTTAGTGCTGAACTGTGACCAAGCGCGCTGTCCGCTGTCTCAGTGCTGAAATGTGACAGCGTGTCACTGCCTGTGAGAGAGAGAGAGAGAGAGAGAGAGTGGAGGTGTGCACTTCCCCGAAAACACTTTGCGAGATCTCGCAAAAAAAGAAATTTCCCTCCATGTCCCTTTAGGGGCTCCGTAGTAACCCACAAGTAAGTTAACCCCCACAAATCCAGTTCAGCCCTGAAATCTTAAAGGGATATTTCAACATTTTGGTAACTTCGCCCATTACCATAATCCCTATATTCTTAGGGGTAGGTTTGTTACCTTTAATTGTTGGTGCAAGTTGTTTTGAGACTGGCTGGGCAGAGATGCAAGCTGCTCAGCTAATGCCACGGAGGCTCATGGTATTCCCGGGCTTTCCCTCAAAACTCATCCACAATCCAACAACTCCAAAAAGGACAAGTTGGACAAGTTGTGACCTGCACATTCACCGAACGTTACAAGACAGAGTTGTTTTTGAGGCAAATGCAAAGGCGGTGTTGTGGTAAAAAGAGACTCCTTGCCGATAAACAAATGTCCCGACGCGAAACACGCATCTGTGGCTTTGCAAAAAGCATTTGCCTTGAAAACAACTCTGTCACGTAACGTTCCATTATTATTTCATAGCGTGGTGAATGTGTAGGTCACAACTTGTCCACAAGAGCGTTTTGGAGTTTTGGATTGTGTATTTGATTGTTTTGAGGGAAAGCCCGGACATACCATGAGCCTCTGTGGTGTTAGCTGAGCAGCTCGCATCTCAGTCCAGCCGGTCTCAAAACAGCTTGCACCAACAATAACAGGTAAGGAACCTAAGACCAAGATTATATGGATTATGGCAATGGGCATATTTGCCCATATGTTGAAATATCCCTTTAAGTGTTACAATAACTAACAAGATACAGTGAAAAATTACAATAACAGATTTGTGAAGATGAATGATATGCTACCTGTGACTGAGTCACAAGTAGACGTTTTGCTTTCGAGGGACATCTGTCAAAATGGTTGTGAACAAGAAAGAGCCATAAATTTAAGAAAAGGATAACATCTGGGGCATCCCACACAGGTTGAGACTTCTGGATTAATGGATTTTGGTTTACAGTTTCCACCATCATGGATTCTAAACTAGATGAAAAAAAAAAATTCAAAATAGCACATAGCAATTGTTATAGTTGTTTGAATTGCATCAAATTGACTAAAATATTTTTTGTTGCTGTACTTTTTGTCAAATTTGTATTTTTTATCCATTGAAATTTGTTTGTTGGAGGTAGTATTTGTTGAGTTACCAGGACCGAAATTCATTGTTTTCTGGTGTTCAACACTTCTCTGTCATTGTTGACTATCATTCACCACAATTTTACGGGGTGGGTACGATCTGATATCACCAAGTAAACAACAGCCCAGGACTAACGCTAAACCTAAATCTAACCCTAAACCAACCAGTTGGTTAGAACAGCGATCCTGGGCTGTTGTTTACTTGGTGATATCAGATCATGCCCCAAATTACCCAGTTCATTTCCTTCAGAATAGTGACAGTTCCAGCAAATATGACGATACAATATGATGATATGATATTGTTCAATAATAAGACATGTTTATGCTGTGGCAGAATTTATTGCTGTTTCTCTTCCCCAAAGTGTAGGTAATTTTCCACACTGAAACGAGTGTGGAAAATCACCAAATTAAGATACAGTATATCCTACAAAAAGGAAAAGGTGTCAGCCTAATTAAAGACAAATGGATTTATAATGACTTATTTTGAAGCAGCAGGAGATAAGTACCTGCTGCAATAAATGCCAAATCAAAACTGCATTACCTGACTCATAGCAGTTTTGTTACACAATTTTCAGTAAAACACACCCCACACATTCTCCTCGTAATTAAAAAAAAAAAAAGTAATGGAAAAGGCAAGTAAAAATTAAGGGTAATTAAACCTAGAGACCGACAACATAACTAACTGCTTAGAGGAAGCATGTTTCCTGTATCCAAACTTATCTTTCACGTCCCTGCCACAAACCTCTAAACAGTGTCAAATGGTAAAACAGAATGTTTGTCTTGATGCCCTGATGGCTTAATTGTTCTTGTTGACTCATGCTCCAACTCCTCAACCACAAAATATGCCACCATGGCTTCAGACACCCTGTCCACAGCCACATTTGTTTAATTTTGTTTTGGTGGAAAGTGACAGTGATTGAATTTCCACTTTTGCATTCAAAGAACAAATGAGAATATTTGTTCCAAAATTAGATAAGCACCATCTGAACTATTTTTTTCCACTCTCAACTGGAAATTATAAAGTTGTGAATTTGTGCGATAACACATGGACTGACAGTATACTCCACAATCAGCATCATTTTAAAATCTGATTTCTTCTTCAAAGAGTACTTGAAATTTTTCCATGTGCCCCCAACTTTCCATTGTTTTATTCATCTGTCCTCTTTTCTTTTCTGCAAATAAACTGATCCTTCTGTTCTTGATAACTGACTCAGCATCAAGGCTGCTCATTTGTATGTCTTTCAACACATAAAATGAGTGAATTTTCTGTGGCAAGTTGATGCATCATTCAATGCCTTCTATTCACATACAGTATCGTAGGACACCACAACAGATACAAAACATGCAAGAAATTCCCTCACCCGCTATGTACTGATATCAATCCAAACGTTGGCAGTGATAACTTCCTCTTTAACAATGCCCTTAAGATTGATGTTTATGCAGAGCGGCCCAGAATTACATTATCTAAACTAATAGTCTTGCTCTTAATGACACCAAGCCTTTTATTCTGTGCCAAATTACACTAGTCGAACGCCTTTCGGGTGTTTCTTCCTACTATTGGGTTTCCATCCCTTTATTTAGTTCATATCAACATCCCCACCCAGAACAAATGGTCTACCTAAAATGACTCTCAAAACAGATCACACAGGATGAGTCCAGGTCTCCAACCGTGTTTCCTATAACCTTTTACAGCCCTCTGAGGAGCCTTTCCTTGTCAAGTGTTTCAGTGGATCAAAAGCAGATCAAAAGTTTTAATGTTTTTCTTTGCTGTGTGTTTCCTGTCCTGTCAGCTGACCAGATGACTTCAACTCAAAGACTATGATAAATGAAATAACAGTAATGTGGTGGACACCAGAAACTGGGAAATGATTGCATAGCCAGAGTCACCCTAAACTATTATGTATTATCATTTGTTATAATAGAAGTCTACCCAGCCAGTTAATTTCATTTTATGAGAGACTTCTGGAGAGGAACAAGGCAGGTGGGTTAAATATCTCTCAAAGCAAAATTAGCCACGATATATCACTGGCTGAACTGTACCTAAAAGCCATAGCAGGCAGAGACCACAGACGGCTATTGCATTGAAGAAACTAACTCATTCATTCATGAAAGACTTGTGGGCAAACTAGGTAATCTACCCTAGAGGTTATTTTTAAAATTGCAGCCCCAGGCACTGCATTTAGCCTACTTCCTTCCTCCTTCTCTTCTCTTGCCTTCTGCAGTGCTCCCTGGACACCAGTCTGACATTACTTAGGCAGAAAATTTGAGGCTTGCCCACTGAGGCTTGATTCAGCCAATGGGATTACTTTAAAATGTTTGCATTGTATAGCTACAACTTGTATTGGTGATTGTACAGAAATGTGCAGCCCCAAGGGTTTGTCTGTCAGATGCAGAGAGAGAGAAGGAGGAATGGGGAGGAGGCAGGAGAATCTCCCTCAGGGAGGATACGGCAGGGCAGGAGACAACATGGCAAAGGCAGCAGGAACACTCAAAGCACATGGCAGACTGCCAAGAGTAGTTTGGCGGACCTCGGCTGACATAGCAGTTCACTGCAGCGGCCACACAAGCTCTCTTTGGTTAAGGTTTACAGGGCTTTGCGCTGAAACAAGCTCCTCCTGTGTATGTAAACAGTGCACACACATCATGCTCAGATGCAGACATGACAATACTCTTACAAAACCAATATGTGCACACTTGAGGGGTCTATATTAAGCTTAAGTGCCATGCTAACACAAGGCATGCCGCCAGGTAAACAAAATAAATGCCAGAGGAGAGATTTACACAGACCACACAAAAACACACAGTGCACATCCAAACTTGTGATCTTGTCAGGATTTTTAT